>PVKZ01000093.1:0-743896 GCA_004027375.1 Macroglossus sobrinus | reverse complement strand
GAGTTCAGGAAGAGAGTAGTCTGAGAATATTAGGCTGAGTAGGATCAAGTTTGCAGCCTCTAAACTAATCCTGTTATCTCTGTAAGTCCACAAGATATAAGATGGAACTAACATTAGCTAACAACATACAGCTGTGTGGGCCTGTTATTCTGAAGGTGACTCTGGGGAGAGGTCAAAAGTCAGCATGACCCATGCAGAGGAGGGCCCAGGTGTTGTGGGTTGTGGATCTTGTACCGTTTGGGGGTGGTCTTTAAGAAAAAGGATACAGTACTACAAATACAAAATGAGTAAAAAAAAAAAAAAAGTCTCAGAAGGTGCCTATGCAAATAAAGAACCCTGAACTTAAGCTTCAGTAATTCATAGTAAGTCTATCTCTAGTCTTGTACATATACCTTCACCCATTAAATTAAATTCTGCATCGATAATAAAGCTAACTATTTTAAAACAAATTTGAATGTCATATTCTGGGGGAACTTTCCCTGATTCCTCCCTTTGTCATTCCACCATGTCACATATATGCACTATGGTAATTATCTGCTTACTCGATTCTATTGCTCACTAGAGTCTAAGCTACAGGCTGAGATGTTTTGCCCATTGATGTATCTGTTGTGCCTAGCACTGTGCTTAGCTGATTGTAGTTGTTTAAATGAGAATGGAGGGATGCTGAGATCATGGTACCTTCAAGAGACTTCTAACAGCAGCTCTGGTACTGCACTCAATGTGCTCACAGAGGTCTCTGTTGTGATTACATGCAGAAACAGTCTTCATCAATCATGTGGTCAACAGCTGCCAAGTTCTATTTAACTTAGTGTGTTATGTATGGGAAAGCTGTCTTTCACCTATGAGCAAAAATTCATAAAGAACAGGCTAGGGGTCCATCCCTCTGGTAAGAGGGATAATTGGAACAGATCTAAGGGCAGAGTAAGGTGCAAAACGCCCTCTGAGAATTTTTACTTCTCTTTGAACACACTTAAAATTCTATTTCTTAAGACAAAAGAATCAAAGTAAAAACTCATGAATGGTATAATTCAGAGATCAAATTATTCATTTAGATGAAGTAATACTTAATCAAACTGGGTAATTGAGTTTAAACCAGAAATCTATTTAAAGATTTTACAGCTAAGACATCTAACTATATTTTTTAAATATCATAATAAATGTCATTTCTGATAAAATGTGTCTTAAATATGGTAGGGAAAACAAATAATGGCTTTTCTTTTTTCTACAATAAAAATTCTGTTGCTTATGTTTAGAATTTACAAGATTGGTGAGTTTGGCAGAAGGTGTTTATATATCCATGGTGAATCATTTTTAATACTCAGAATAATGTAGGATAAATTCTGCAAATACTGTGTTTAATATTGCTAAAGGGAAAACATCCTAAAACAAGAAATTTAGGGTCTGGCATAAGAACTAGCTGTATGAAAGAGGTCAGGATTGGCTATGTAATTTGTAGCGCCCATCGCTACAAGAAAAAGTGGGAACCCTTATTTAAAAAAAATAATTAAAGATTTCGAGATAACAGCAGCAGAGCATTAAACCACATGGGGGCTCTTCTACCTTGAGGCGCTGTGCAACTGTACAGGTCTTACAGCCGTGAAGTTGACCGACCATATAGGATGCCTTTTTCATAGTTTATCAAAGCTGCTAGTAAGACCTTACTCATTATGTTCCATGGTGAATTATAAAGAAAGATTCATGTGATAAATTCCTCTTTGATCACAGCACCAGAATAGTGTTTATCACTTTATTAGGCTCCTCTGAGCTACCAGAGTTAAGTCTTGTGCTCAAATGGGGTTTCTTAGTCTGGGTTTTCTGATGCTATTTCTTCTTTATTATTTAACTTTGTTTTCATATGCATTGTTAATGGGTTTTGGTTTTGTGTTTTAAGCCACTGCAAATCCTCTGAAAGTAGGGAAAGCAGATAAATAAAACTCTTAAAAGTGGTTTTGAAATTTGGTTTAGAAAGCCTATCACCATCTACATTATTTACTGGGTGCAGTAATGGCTTTATTAATGAAATTAAAGCATTTCAACGACATAATTATTTGTGAGAGACTTAATAACCTCAGGCAGAAATAATCCAGGGAAGCAGAAGGATACATCCAGATAAGCAAGAGTACACTATAGAAATTCTAAACATCAATACAAACATCTTAGTCTTAAACAAAAGCAAAAGTTAAAGAAGACAATGGCTGTGGTTTGGTTTATATTTGGGAAAGGAAACTCCATTGGGGACAAGTTTAGAGGGAAGGGACCTACTGGCAGACTGCCCTTTGCTGGGGTGATGTAGGCTCACTCCAGACGTAACATATGCTCTTCTATTCCCTAGAGTTTCTAGCAGCCTTAGGCAGCATCCCACAAGAACAAGAAGCCAGTCTGGCTTATGGAGCCATGCTTGTGCCTCCCTCCCCAAGTCATCCCACAGGAATTAAATTGGATCGTCCTTGAAACAGGGCCGTCGTGTTCATTTGTGCAGGGTTTTCCACTGCACAGATCCATTGGGTGATGGGGAAGTGACATCTGAATTCCGCCCACTCTATGATGATCGAGCTATTTCTCCTCACATAGGGCCGTGCCCCACTCAAGAAGGGACGATCTATGGGCGAGTGCTTAGGACAACTTAAGAACCAGCTAAGTAGACTTACTAAAGTATTCAGGCGTCCTTTAAAGTGAGAAAATGCCTTTTCTTATTAAGAACAAAAATTTTTATTTACAATTAGAGAGCTCTATAAATAAAAAAAAATACATATATCTACTTTCAGTTAATTGCAGTAGGGATAAGTAAGTACTGGTTAAAACGGAATGGTAAGAATAGTGATTCTTTCCTATTTTTTATAGTACTATGGAATGTGAAGAGACAGAACTTCTATATGAATTGGCAGCTAGGAAATGAGAGAAGTGGATGCAGAAGGAAATATATCCAGTGGTTTTCACTATATTGGCTTTGGTTTAAGTATTGTTTTCCAAGGGTATTTGTTGAACTATTACTTGTATGTGTTATTGAAGTGCTATTAATTTGAGTGGAAAATTCTCTAAGTTTTTCATATCCTTTAGGTAGCAAAGAAATTATATTCATATTCCTCCCCGTTAAAACTAATGAAAACATGTACAAAATCATGTATAAACATATGAAAAAGATACACACTGATAAATTAGATAACATTTTTTTATAATAGCAAAATGAGAATAACTTCATTTCCATTGAAAATAAAATAATGAGCACATTTGTGATTTGTGCTACTTTGCTCATCATAATTATGATACATGACATTTAAGCACACATAAAATGAGACTCAGCCTAAACTTTCATATTTAAAACACTAGTTATCTTCTAGGTAGAATCTTACATTTACATGGAGTATTCTTCCTCCTTATTGTCCATGGGCTTGCCTGCCTTCTTCAAAACCATGTTGAGTACCCACTGTGTGCCAAGTGAGATAGTAGAGGATATAAAACCCAAAGCCCTGGGACTACAGTATAATTAATATGAGGTATGGGTAGAGCCTTTCTTCATTGTTTTTCTCCTTGATACTAAAGTCCTCAGGACTTCCAAAGATGCACCTTTCAACTACTGTTGCATTGCCTCTACTTAGGAAAATTATAGGCTTCTCTCTATTGCTTGCACACACACACATATACACACACATACATATATATGTGTGTATGTATGTATGTATATATATGTGTGTGTGCATTTATATATACATATATATAAATATATATATATATATTTTTTTTTTATATAAAATCTTTGCCTATTTTTCTATTTGGAGCTAATTACTTCCTCCCTAGTGCTCCTTATTTCTGGAGGACTTCATATTTTACTTTTCTATTGTGATTATTTCTATTTATGTCTTAATTCCTTACTAGATTTCAAGTTTTCTGATGACATGGATTCTAATGCATCCTTGACACTCTTTTTCTCATGATAATAGCAAAATGTCTTTCTCACAGTGGGAGCTCAACAACAGTTTATTGCATTAAATTGATTAGATTAAAATTATAGTTTACCTGCTAACCATTCAGGGACACAGATTGTTGACCATACACTATATGTAGAGTCAAGGTGAATGCTGTCACCATTCTTAGTTTGTATTTATTGCACAACAGAAAATTTAATGCCCAATCTCCTATCCGTGAACAAGTTAACTATTGTCACCTTTTCTGATGTCTTTTCCAGTTTGGTATATTTGCAAACACGATTTCTATGATTCTGCGAGAATAGCCTCTTAATAAAGATTCAGTTTTGTGTTCTGTACTGTTCTTTCAGATATGTAGAGGGCACTTAATTAACCTAGAGAAACAAGCAATTTTATTGATAAGTATAAAACTTTTGAAAGATTGTTTCCCTAAAGCCTTTTAATTCTGAGAGAAGCATGTCAATCTTCTTAGCAAGCTTCCTTTCAAACATGTCTAATGTCAGTGTCATGAATGGTGCAACAGAGATCAGGGGATCACCCCAGATTGGACTTTTTCTCCAATGAAACTGCAGTGTCTAATAATTCGAGACAACGTTCTAATTATTTTAATGGGTTTATTCTGATTCTTGGCATATCAAGCAACTTTTTTTATACCTTTACTCATTATTTTTCATTTTTGAAGACTTAAATAGAGGAGACATGACAGAACAGGAGTCCCGTTTCATCTCCTGGACCATTAATTATGCCATGGCGGTTTCAGTTCTGATGAGATCTCAGGAGAAATGAATCTTATCGAGTCTTACTTGGTTTAACGGATTTCATTCTTTATACTTCAGACAAGTTTTCTTAGAAAACCATTAATCACTAACCTATGGATTAAATAGTGACAATAATGGAAATATAACCAACAACAAATTGTTCATGGTTGGCTTCTCCAAGGATTTGACAGCTAATTTATAAAACAAGTTATTTTTGTACAGCAAGACTTTTGTGACTAAAGTAAAATTGCTTTGGCAAAATGCTCAGCATTATTCTGCAGTCTGTTGGGGGATGAGGTGGACCCTCATCCTAATCTCTTGATCCCCTTTCCTTGCCACTTTTCTCAAGATTTCAGTTAGTCCTGACTCATTGCCAGCATGTGCCCTTGAAACAGTTGCCAAGTTTGCTTGTATAAAAGGCTATGGAATCTATTTTATCTTGTTAACTCAGGGTCCACACTGGAGAGCTCTCAAGCCATAATATAGGAAACTTGGCAAATGGGGTAAAATAAAATTCCAAGGATTCTGTTGCCCAAGAGTGATGGTAGCTTCTCCATTCAGGACAGGCACACACTGGGGAGCAGCTGGAGATGGGGAGAAGAAATTCTGTGACCAGGTTGTAGGAGACTTTGAAAGCCAGAATGAGTTTTGTGTTTTATCTGTAGAGCAATGTTTTATTTTAGGACCACCTGTTTGGAATACTTCTAGAGACTGTAAAAAGAATGCGCCTTTCGGATTCTTCCTCAGACCTCTGATTCGGATTCTTAGGGGTATGGCCCTGAAATTTGGATTTTAAACAAGTACCAAGGTGGTTCTTTTCCCATTTTAGGTTGAGAATTACTGGTATAGACAAATGAGAGAACTGGGCAAAACACCATATTTGTATATATTTAAGTTTGTTTTGTTTAAATGACATTTTTGTGTAGTATAAAAGGAAAAAAATATATGTTTATCACTACCAAAAACTGATCATGGAAATATACCTCTCAAAGACCCGGTATGTAGTATAAGCAGTGGTATGCTGGTAAATTTTTAACTAGCTGTCTGAAAATAAACAAGCCACGTAAAAGTCCTGATTTGTAGCCTTTGTCAGTTTCAAGCTGACAACTTAACATCATCAACTGTGAAGTTGGGAAGCAATGTGCACCATTGCTATATTGCATTCATGTATATATATATATATATATATATATATATATATATATATATATATATATACCGTTTTGCCATATATATATATATATATATACACGTTTTTATAAAGTTAACTATTTAGGCTGATGGAAATTTATGTGCATGATAACAGATTCTTTACCTTAAATTTAACCATTAAATATTTTCAAAGCATGTTCTGAAACATTAACTTTTAGTTCTGCAAATATTTTCTGAAATCACCATGGCAGGGAGATAATATCAGGCTTATTTTATAGATGAGAAAACAGAGACGTGATAAATTTTAAAAACTCATTCAAGGTCAGGCTATTTAGAGGCAACGCCTGACTTAGAAGTTTCTAGACTCTAGGGCAAGTCATTTTCCTTTACCCCACTACTTACCAAGCTACAGGATACATCTAAGGGGAGCTGTGTATACTCATGAGAGAATGATGCTGGATTTAGCAAAATCGTAATTCAGAGCTATTAGTTGAAGTGCTTCTGCAACCTCTGTTGTTTCCCTGTGTTATATACTATTTGACCCATTCACAAGTCTAGGCAGGTGAGGCATTCATTCTACCCTCACTGACAGTTGTGTTCTTGCCACTTAGGTCAAAAGCTTGAGGGAGACAATTCAGAGCATGGAAGAAAACTAATGAGGAGCTAAAGACACCTGGAAGAGTTCCAAATTTATGCCAGTAGTGCTCAAAGTGTTGTCCCTGAGAGCAACAGCATCACCATCACCTAGGAACTTATTAGAAGTGCAAACTCTTGGTCCTCCCACCTCCCACTTGAATCTGAAACCATGGGGCTTATTGCTAGTGATCTGTAATCAGAAAGCCCTCCAGGCAATTCTGATGCTTGGTGAAATTTAAGAAGAGCCCCAGGTCTTTCTCTTCCCTAGAGCCAGAAACTCTAAAGAAATTGCGGGATCTTAAAGAAGTGAAGACCTGGGTGTCTCATCCCAAGTTGACAGAATTTAAATAAGATATAACTGGGTAATCACAAATTTGATTGCATTTATTTGAAGTGACTCAATTAAGTTTCCTACTGTTAGCTGGAATTAGGGATTTAAGATAGATATTAAGTTCAATTTAAGGGAAATTAAGATATTTAACACTGCCTACACACCTGGGTTTGTGGCATATAAATCGTATTTTTAATGTACACTTCAGATGTACTTGGAATTTTGTCCTGGAACGAACCAAACATGAACACACAGAATTTGGTAGTGTCACATGGCAGTTCATACACTTGACTGAATTAAGATTCATTATGTACAGCTGTGGGGTGGGGGAGGTAAAGCATTTCAAATAGTAAGCTGTGGCAAAATGTAGTCCATGTGACTTTTCCCTGGCCTTTGGCACTGTGAACTCTGGCCTCCACCTGACGACTTTGATTTTCCTGACTTGACCGATGGAGATTTGTACTCCTCCTTCTGCTGGGCGTAGCTCGCCGTGGTCTTTGCTAGAGTGACCAACTCATCCCAATTTGCTGAGTTTTCCCCAGTTTTAAAATGGAAAGCCCCATGTCCTGGGAACCTCCTAGTCCTGGGCACAGTTGGTCACCATAATCTTAACCCACTTAGGACCATGTCTAGGAATTTCCTTTGTTTCTTTCACTGGTTCAGGTTGATCCCACATCCCTGCCAGGCTGGCAGTCCCAGCTTGTGCTGCTCTTGGGAAACTCCAGGGCAACTGGCTACTAAGAGTTCCTGTAAAACAGTCATTCACTTCTTGCACACATAACTAATATTTGTAGAAGGCATGATTAGTAGTTATTTTTAGCACAGTGTCAAGTATTTCTTACTGATTTGGAAATATCTAGTCACATATTACCGACACAGCCAGATTACTAACTGCAATTTATTAAAGTTTGGAAACACTTTGCTGTTGAGTGACTTCATTAAGGAAAACACTCAGGGTGGAATTAAAAAATTTAAAAGCTGGGCACTGGGTACTGATTATTTGGGTGACAACTGATTTTAAGAAAATTAATCCTGCCATTTGTGGAACAGAGTGTTCAGGGGTTCTGAGGTATAGAAGGTATCGATATAATAAAGGCACCCTAGAAAGTTAATGGTCAGAAGGAGAGAAAATAATTATGGAAATACATTTTGAAGGAAGAATCAATGAAGTACTAAGCTGGGTGATTGAGAGATTGATGATGCCATTGATGAAAAAGTAGGCAAGTCTAAATTTAGACCATAGAAGTAAACTTAGTTTTAAGACTAGAACTCAGATGATTCCCATTTGTCAGAGATTTGGGTTAATGCCTAGGAAAAAGGAGTGGCCAGCATGTGGCTATTTGAGGTCTCTTATTAAAGGGGATGGTAGAAACCTTGGTGATGGCATAGTGTCCTTGCATCAGTGTTGCACATGGTTGTGCAGAGCAGACAGCTGAGTTGAGTAGTGTCAGTGGCCATAAGTCTTTGGTTATCCTGTAATACATTTTGATGCTGTATAATTAACATTTATTTAGGATTTTATGGTGGTTCCTTTCATATTGTTTTAGCAGTAGAATTTTTAGTGAACTAATTAGAACAGTGAACTTAATTGCACAGGCTAGTAAAGGGCTTCTTAATTAACTTTTTAATAATAAAAAATCATGAAGTTCTCAAGAGCTATTTACTGCCACAATAAAGAAATTAGAGTTTGAGAATACCGATAATAGTTTAATCCCTTCATTTCTATAAGATTTATAATTTGGAATGCATTTCACCATTTATTATTTCATTTATCTCTGATTAAAACTCTTTGAGGTTTAATCCCCAATTTGTAGATGAGTGAACTCAGGCTCAGTGATGGCAGGACCTGCAGACATGGTGAAATAAATGGCAGTCAAGTTAGGTCTTTCGGTTCCTTTATCAATATGCTTTCCACAGCTCCTTGCCATACCATGAGTCTGGTGTAACCAGTAGTTCCTCTAGTTCCTCTTGTCACAGTGTCGATGCAGAAGCTTACCAAGATGTGCTTTCATAAGTCATAAAAAGACAGACCTTCTAAATATAGGAGTTTGAGGTGTATAAATGTGTCTGACACTGCCATAAGACTTTGGTGCCACAATTTCCAGATTCAGTCATCTTCACTGGAAACCCAGGAAGAAAATCAGGCTGATCGAGGGCAGAAGAAGGCTGAGCCAATTAAAGAAAAACCCTGGGAAGCCAGAATTAAGTAGCACAGAGATGCAGATGAGTGAGCTGATGAAATTGCACCCCTGGCTGAAAAAGCAGCACACTCACAGTAAAACCGTGGACTGCTCTGCTAACGTTCAGCAGCGGGAGTTACATAATGTAATAATTAATTGTCCGTAGCTTCCAGGCCTACTGGGGAGGTGTGGAACAGCCTCCAGAGGCAATTCACTGGCTTTTGAGGTGGTCAGGAACATTGCCGGAGGCACTCAGCCTCATAGTGATAATGCTTATGAGTTGGTTTTCCGATAGTTTTTTAACCCTAGGTATAATCCTTCTCCTGCCAATGGGTATTTTAGGTATGTTTTAAAGATTTTTCACCGGCTTTTTACTTAAGGTTGGAAATCGCCTAGTTTATAACAATATCTCCAAGTGTCAAATTTGGCACTTAGTATTTTTTTCCCCCCTGAAAGACAATGCCCAAAATAAAAGGTGATAGAATCTCCCCGGCTCACTGGAGAAAAACTCAGAACATGTGCAAACAGAAGGCTACATCCTTTTCAAATAGTTTAAACCGCCATTAGAAATAGAAGGAACCCCATTTTATCTGGGTTACTTTGAACAGACCTTACTCTTACAAAGGAGGAATATGAATCCTGACTTGGAAAGGAAGAGCTCCTGTAACCACACAGCGTGAAGGGGAGGCTGGAGAGAGGCTGTGAGTGGATGAAGGCGTTCAGTCACCGGGGCCCATAGGTTTCGTTTTGATGTACATGAAAGCTGACCAAGGACTTTGTGAAAACTTTGAGCTGCCTTCCTGACCGCCTTGGTTTCTTTCCTTCACCCATAGATCAGCGTCATTGACAACCCTGTGCTTTTCAAGTGGTAAAAGAAGTTAAAAATAAAGTTCTATTTTAGAAGTACCTTTGATTTTTTTCAAAAACATTTCAGATGATAGGAAAGAGAAATACAGTGATAAATTTTAGCAGGAACCTGGCAGGGTTTTCCTATAGTTTAATCAAAAATGGGCTCGGCTTCAAATATATTAAGTTGCCACAGGAGAATGGGAGTGCCTTTTGGGAACAGTTAATAGTTCCTGGAATTTTAATCTTCTTTTATCATAATACAGAGTAAAAGTTCCAAGGTAAATAAAGACCAATAACATTTAAAGGAATATTGCATGAAATGTACAAGGCGACATATTTAGCAGGAATAATCATTGTATACTTTGTCTTCCCTATGATTCATGCTACATATTTTCTCCAGATAATTTGGACTTCAGCCAGAATAGCAAATTCCAATGTTTCTTCTGTTCTGTTCTTTTTTTTTTTGAGCTTTTTAATTTTTATTTTATTAAATTAAAGACATTTTTAAATTACAGTTGACATTTAATATTATATTAGTTTCAAGTGTGTACAGCATAGTGATTAGACATTTACACAACTTATGAAATGATTCCCCTGGTAAGTCTAGTACCCACCTAGACCCATACATAGTTACTAAAATATTATTGATTGTATTCCCTATGCTGTACTTTATATCCCCATGACTATTTTGTATCTGTCAATTTGTATTTCTTAATCCCTTCACCTTTTTCACCCACCCCCGACCTCCCCTTCCATCTTGCAGCCATCAATTTGTTCTTTGTATCTATGAGTCTGTTTTCATTTTGTTTGTTCATTTATTTTGTTTTTTAAATTCCACATATAAGTGAAATCATATGGTATTGGGCTTTCTCTGTCTTGACTTATTTCACTTAGGATAATATCCTCTAGGTCCATCCATGTTGTCACAAATTGGTAAGATTTCACGTTTTCTATGGTTGAATGATATTCCTTTCATCATATATATGTACCACTTCTTCATCCAATCATCTATTGATACACACTCAGGTTGCTTTCATATCTTGACTGTTATAAATAATGCTGCACTAAACATAGGGATACATATATCTTTTCAAATTAGTCTTCTGGATTTTATTGGATAAATACCCAAAAGTGGAATTGCTAAGTTATATGATAGTTCTTTTTAATTTTTTGAAGTAACTGCATACTTTTTTTTATAGTGGCTGCATTAATTTGCAGTCCCACCAACTGTGCACAAGGGTTCTCTCTTTCCCACATTCTTGCCCATACTTGTTTTTTGTTGATTTATTGAGAATAGCAATTTTGACAGGTGTGAGGTGATATCTCATTGTTTTTTTGATTTGTATTTCCCTGATGATTGTGACAATGAGCATCTTTTTATATGTGTATTGGCTATCTGTGTCCTCTTTCATGTCCATTTTTTAATTGGATTGTTTGGGTTTTTTGGTGTTAAGTTGTGTGAGTTCCTTTTATATTTTGTATGTATCATTGGTGATGTCATCTCATATTCAGTAGAATGTCTTTTTGTTTTGTTGATGGTTTCCTCTGCTGTGCAAAAGCTTTCTAGTTTGATCTAGTCCCATTTGTTTATTTGTTTGTTTTTGTTTCTTTTGTCCAAGGAGAAATGTCTAAAAAAATATTACTAAGAGCAATATCAAGAGTTACTGCCTATGTTTTTTTCTAGGAGTTTTATAGTTTGGGTCTTACATTAAAATTTTTAATCCAGTAAATTCTAGTGTTTTTTATGTTCATATAGTTGGTCTCATCTCCTTAGCAATGTCAGAATAGATCTTTTAACTTGGAAGATTATAAAGATAATAGAATATACTATTTAAGACCTACATGTAGACATTTTGGAGTAAATATTTAAAAAATATCCTGCTGTTTCTAATATTTCCTACAAATACTATATAATCAAAACCATGGTATTTTTACATTCTTTCTACTTAGGTATTGTTGAAAGCCTTACCAAGAATGACTAGATTAGAATCTTGGATTTTGGTTGTAATTTGGATCATTATCTATTGTTGTGTGTCATTCGCATTGCATGATGATTTTCTATTCTATATTGCATTTTCCTCTAAGGAAGAATGTGCCTTCCTCATATTGGCACTTATCAAAAGATTGCACTTATTTGTAATTTGTAGTTCACCAGTTATTCAAGTTTCTATTTTTAATGTAAAATATGAAGAATATCTTATCGTATTCCCTAACAGCTGGTAGGAAAACTCCTCTGAGAAAAAATATTGCCTGGACTCTCTCAGTAGTGTCTTAACTTTATTTCCTGTTCCTACCTAGCCCCCATGGTTAATTTTTTCACACAGTAGCCAGAGTGATCCTATTAAAAGTCATGTTATGTCACTCCTCTGCTCATAACTATCCAGTGGCTTCTCATCTTATCAAACAAAATCTAGAATCCTCACCTTCTTCTGTAGTGCTATAAGTGATATGTGCCTCAAATACACTTTTCTGATTTCATCTCCAAAACCTCCTCCCTGGCTCATTTTACTCAAACTGGCCTCCTTGCTGGTCCTTGCATTCAGCAATATCAACATGCTTTAAGACCTCTGCGTTTCCCTTGTCCTCCGTTTCCCGGATATTTACAATGTTTGCTACTCCTCTTTTCCTTTGGGTCTTTGCTCATATGTCACCTTATCATTGAGACCTTCCCTGGTCATCTGACATTCAGTAGCACCACCATCTCACGGGAATACAGGGTCATGATCATGAAAGCTTGACTTTAGAAATTAGGAGATATTCTTAGGAGATTTAAGGCTCCCCAGGGCCTAAAATTGAGAAAGCAGATCCGCCTAGATCGGAGGCCCAAGGAGACCTTAACCTGGGGCTAAAATCTGAGTAAGTTCCAAGTACAGATACTTTCTGCTCAAGCTATATTGTTTACCAGCTGTGTTTCTTTGACTATTTAGTTTGTTAATTGCTACTTTACAAAATTAAGTATATATGGAAAATTCAGAGAGCACATCTCTTTTCAAATGAAAATGTGATCTGTTAATGTTTTCTTTGGAAATTCCTTCTGGGAAATGTCCCATTATTGCCATAGATAGGTTTATAGACTTTACTAGTATTGAACACACACAAAAAAAGTATCTCCTCCTTACAAAAAGCTCTTTTTTCCCCCAATATTATTTCTGTTCTTTCTGACCCTTAGCTGTTTCAGGTGTTTACAGCAGTTTCTGGGAACTCCGCCCGTTGCTGTATCTTTATGGTTTCCACTATTAGTAGGCCACAGTGTCATAGTAAGACAAAAGAATAAAGACAATTTGTTTTTTATTTTATTAATGATTTAAATAGAATACCATCATTCAGTTAAAAGCCCAAGTTAATAACATTTTAGTGTAATTTAGCTAGAAGTTTTCTGGCCACTTAGCTCACCTGTGGTTACGCCAAGATTGTGTTTCTGACCCTGAATTGCCGAATATCAGAGTGGTTATACACCTGACTGGATGCTGTTGCTAATTGCAGCATAAGTCTCAACATGCCATAGCTAATAAAATAGTAAGACTTGCTTCTTGGGCTAAGAGATGCAATAGCTTTTAAATATATGCCATATGGGGGTACTATGATATAGAAGAGGGTAAGGCAGAGTACAAGCTATTTGGAGACTGGGCTGCTTCTAATATGTAACCAACTTCTATTATGTAATGCCAACTCTCTTCTGGGATTTTAGGTAACCTTTGGGGATGAGTTTTAGACTATGGCCTTTGAAAAGCTTGCCTCCAACCACTAGGGTATACTACTTATTTCAGGTCCTTCTGAATCTTGTGTTTTTCCCCAGTCTGTGATAATGAAGCCATTAGGGTATCTGCTTGTCATTCCTCAATACACAATGCTCTGTCACATTCTCTGACTTAGAATTTCCTGATTACTGTTTCTCCCTACTAGCGGTGGTTCTTTGAGGAGCTTTCTGGACACATAGCCCAGCTTCTACGATATGTAGGCACTTGATACATCTTGATGAAGAATTGAATTCTGTGACCTACAGTTATTATTTTTTTATCATTAATCCTTGTACTATTTTTGCATGCGAAGAAGTATTTTACCCAAAATTATAGGAAGAAACAGGAGTCTAATTTACTTCTTTTGAGAAAAAAAATGATTGGAAAGGAAAGTTAGGAATAGAAAGTTGAATTTAAACCCTTGAGGTGATCTAATATGATAATATATCACCATTAATATGTAATATTTCCTCATTTTTTTCTAGCATTCTTCATCATTTTTTTATTAGAGAGGAATTTATAGCATTTTTTTAATTCTCTATTCTTAAGGATTAGGGTGAATATTAATTATTTTTAATCTGTTTTTCAGCATAACATCAGAATAAAAATTTACTATATTTGTGAGCTAATTATAGCTTTTTACGTTTTTATTTTTATGCCTTCTTTCCTCTATCATTTTTACTTCAGATGTTCCTCTCACATTTTTCTTAAAGGTTTCTGTTGACTCCCAAGTCTGTACAGTTCAGTTTCTAAAAATCTCTTGGTCTATTATGTACCTTTAGATGGAAGAGTCTCATTTAGGAAAATTAAGTTTATTTGCATCACATTTATTCACAGAGAAGACCTTCATGCTCTATTGTTAAGTAAATAAAGGAACAAAACAGTGAATGCTGGGTGTTTCAATTTTTTTAGAAAACATATATTTTGTTTTAGCCATTTATGTATGAAAAGATGTGTAAGGTTAGATACTAAACTATTAACTGTCATATTTTGAGAGTGGTTGAAATTTTAATGATTAAAGCTTTTTTCTTTTTTCACTATTTCATTCCTTCATTCTTTTTATGTGTATTTTTAAATTCTATTTTTTTGTATTATTAATGTTAAAAACAAACAGTAAATGAGAAAATGTAGATAAAAAGAGAAGTTCTGTAGACACAAAGAAATAAATATGAACTCCGATGATTTGTTTTCACTGATGGTACTATAAAATTTTTAACTTTTCTCTGGATGTAAGGACTAAAGTCCAATGCCTACTTCTTTTAAGCTGGGACAGGCATAGAGTTAGAATGGACCAGTTTATATCAGAGTGGTCAAGGAAGGAACTCACTTTTGATATCCCTTGTAACTTTACCTGTACATGGAGCAGGCCCAGCTAAGCAATGATGACTTCCAGCCTCTGGGTAAATTAAGGAATGTCAGTTCTTCTTCTAAATTTTACTCAAGGTGGGAACAATTCTGTTGCTAACCAAGGAGTTCCCATTCAGAAGTGTCAGATTCAATTTGCCTTAAATAATATGACAAAAGCCAAAAAGATGAGATTGGGGAAGCAAACATGAACCTAGGCTAAGATCAACCCCTACTGCTACCCGCACATTTGTTTCTTTTACTTGAATGAAATATAGAGCTATTTTAAATTTCTGTATAACACAATGGTATCAATAAAATGTAGCCTAGTTAAAAAATATATTTTTTATTTTTCCATTTGCGATCGTATTAAGCTTCCGTGAAAATGGAACACACCAGTTTCACAGCGGGAGAAGATGGATATAGCAAGATTAGTAGGCAGGATATCCGTGATTGGAAGGATCTGTATGGCTGGAAGTGAGGTAATGATAATGATTATGCGATAATAGTACTGTTGTGCTGTTTTATGAGGCAGTAATCCAGCTCCCAAAGCAGATCAACAATGGGGGTGAAGGCTGAGTTTATCCCGCGGAGGGGAATAGATTGTTGCTGAATAACCCAGCATGACAGTAAGGCTTTTTCTTTATTGAGGCGAGAGCTTAAAAGTAAGTTTTAAAATAAAATGAGTAACTTCCCAAATATGAGCAAGTAAACAGCTGAGCAAGGGTAAAGGAAAAGCAAATTGTGCAGGAGAGTTGGGGGGCTACAGGGGTAGGACAGGATTCTTTTTATGAGATGAGAACTGGAGTTCTAGTAACAGGAGATGAAATTTCCAGGGACCCTAAATGCAAGGAAAACCCACTACCGTACATATTGGCAGCTGAAATGAAGTGACATTTTTCTAGAAAAGTATTAAACTACTGCAAAATGCAAACAGATTTCCATTCATCTCATTTTCAGTCACTATTCATTTCTTGACAAGTTAGTATGTGGAAGGAACCGCATTATTTACAATGACAGTTACAGACAAATGGCATAAATATTCTTGCCTGCTATGAGTTTATAGCATGGTATAATACGATGTTCAAAAAGCCCAGTCTTCAGTTTTCCTTTTGTAACCAATTGACCAGAAAGCAAATATCACTCAGTCTTAGGGATTCCTCATTCTTCCTACATATATGAACATCTCAAGTCCTGTTTGGCTATAGAAAATGGTGGAGGGATGGGACTGGATCTTCAGTTCATGTTAGTCACTTCTGGGCTCTTAGGCATGTGATGTCAATTCACTTTGTGTGGCTCCACTGGCAGCTGGTTTCATTCTGGGACAGCTGGGAAATTTTTGCTTCAGCTCCCAAAGCTTTAGTGTTTAGTACTAATTCTTTCTCCCTCACAGACTGCCAGCAGGCATTTCCTTGTGATATTGTCACCTCAGATGGGATTGTGTATGTATCTGTAGAATAGCAATCCTTATCTTTTCTAAACACCTCCCAAGGGATGCATCAACTTCTAATACTGAGACCTCATCTGCTCCTCGATTTTTAAACAAAAACTCTGGTCCAGTGGCCATGTGGGCTTTGGTCTTCCAATGCAAAGGCCCACTTAGGATCTCTCATGTGGGCGCCCATCCAGCTGTACCTTCTTTTCAGACTAACCACTGAAAAAGGCCAACCAACATCAAAGATACTGAGATTGCTTTGAAAGTTGATCTTTATCAACAACATCTAACTTCCAGGGACTCTGAAGAAGAAAATAATACCTTTTATTTTTCCTAGAGCAGCTAAATTTGAAAAAAACAAAACAAAACCCAGGACTAACTTAAGTTCTCAGAAGGTTATTTTGCCACACTAAATTCTCTATAAAGTGCCTCCTGTACTTGAGAAATGGAAGTATGATGACTTTGTTCACCACTGAATTCCTAATTACTAGTAAATTCTCTGGCTGATAGTAGACTTATTATATGTTTTTTACATAAATCTGGCTGTTGATTAGTTTACAGAAATTAGTCACCATGACTGGGTCAGCCCTTGCTCCTGTCTGGGCACAGCGAAGAGCATTCATTCACATATATTTACAGAGTGCTTACGTGTAGTTGTAAATGCCTGCTTATCTGGGTGTTTGGAATTCATCAGTGAACACAATAGACAAGGACCCCTGCCCTCCTGGAATTTTCATTCTAACAATGGAGACAATAACAATACATATATTCAATAGGTAAGTTATCTAGTATATTAGAAAATAAGTGTTGTGGAAAAAAAGTAAAAGGATTGAGCAGGTTGAAGGAGATCCAGAGTGAGGAGCAGTTTGTGGTGTTAAATGGTGTGGTCGAGGTCTGCCTCGTTGAGAATGTGGTATTGAGCAAAGACTGACTGATGGAAGGGAATTAGGTGAGTAGATATTTGGGGCAACGACACTCTGTGGCAGAGGAAATAGCTATAGTAAAGGTTGGAAGTGTACTTGGCAATTAAAAAAATCTTGGTATAATACATATAACATGAAATTTACCATTTTAATTATTTTAAAGCATATAATTGAATAGCATTTAGTACATTCACAGTGCTGTGCAACCATCACTACTATCTAGTTCTAGAACATGTTTCATCATCCCAAAAGGAGACCATATCCATAAATAGTCACCACTCCCCACTTATTCCTCCCTCCAGACCCTGGCAACCACTAATCTCCTTTCTGCTTCTATAGATGTGCTTAATATTTTGATGAAGACCAAGAAGCTCTGTGGCCTGGAGCATAATAAGCAAAAGGGAGGTTAGTAAGGGAGAATGTCAGTAAAGTGACAGAGAACTGAATCTCTTTTAAGCTATTCTAAAGACTGTGGCTTTTACTGTGAGTAAAATTAAGAACCATTCCAGTTTTAAAAAGAGGGATGAAATGCTCCATGGGAGAGTAAGTAGATTTGGGGAGAGTATGTATGATAAGAGTGGAAAAGAAGAAGTTCAATTAAGAGGTAAGAGAAGATGATGGCTCAGACAAGGCTGGCAGTAGTGGAAAAGCTCAGAAAGGTTGAATTCTAGAAATGTTTTCTAGCTAGGGCCAACAGCACTTGCTAAAAACTGGGTTTGTTGTGTGATAGAAAAGTGATGTAAAGGATTGCTCCAGTGATTTTGACTTTAGTGAGTAGAAGAATGAAGTTGCCATGAACTGAGATGAGGAAATAGCAACATTGGGGGGAATATCAGTTTGGCAGGTTGAGATTGAGATGTACGTTTATCCAAATGAAAACGTCAAGTAGATAGTTATATGTGTTTAGAAAACTGCCTGGAGTAGAGATAAAATCTTGGGAGTCATTAGCATAGAGGTGATATTTAAAGTCATGCCAACTGGGCAAGTCACCTGAGGGATTCAGTGTGAACAGATAATGAGCAGAAGCCGAGTGCAGAGTCCTGGGGGCTTATCCTCCTCAATTGATGTGGGGTACAGAAGGAACCAAGCAAGGTAGATAGAAAAGCAAGAAGCAAGGTAGATAGAAAATTAAGGCTGTTCAGTGTTTTGGAAGCCAAGTGAAGAGATTGAATCACAGAGGAGACAGTAGTCAGCTGAGATGCTCCTGAATTGACTATTGGAGCTGGCTAGCATTTTGTGGGTCAGTTTTGATGGAGTAAGTAGGTCATAAGGCAGATTGGAATAGGTTTAAGGGAAACTGGGGAAAGAGAAACTTGGAATAGTGAGTAGAGGCAACTATTTGGAGGATTTTCTTAGGAAAGAACTGAAAGAAATGGAAGTCATACCCCTTCTTCAGCTTCTCACTTTCACTAGAAATCTTATTTCTTATTTTATAATAAAATTATATAGTTAATTCATGTGAGTGATACTTTTCTTTGCAAAGTATTGTTTTGTTTTCTTTCCCATAGACTCTAAGGCCAATCCCTGTCATTTAAAAAGAACTATAAATTTATTAGCAAGATAGTGAGAGATAAGAAACAGATCAGAGAGAAGATTCTCTTTCTGAATCACTAATGATAAACCTAATGTTCTACAAAATAAAATACCTTTAAAGATTATCTCATAAAAGTTGTGTTCATATCCTTCCTATAGGTTAGTTGATAAGTATTTTTACAAAAACTAAGGAAATTTGGAAAATTTAAAAGTCATGGAGAGTATCTAAATAGTCTTTTCTCCCAGCCCCTTAGAAAAAGAGGAAATTATATGCAGTGCTTATTTTAAGGCTTTTACAATGCTGAATTTATTTAAGTACATAAAAATGCATTATGTATAACTTCACTAATAAAGTTCTGTCTGGGATAATTAAATTTTTTAAATATGGGAGGTTTAGAAAACAATTGCAAATTTACTCATTGAATGTGCTATTTGATGTTTTTAATTTTTAAAATCACCAATAGGGTTCTAAAATTGCTGACGTGGAAAGAATTTAACTTTTCTTACATGTTCCAATAACCAAGAAGCAAATGGATACTGGACAACCATCAATGCCAGTTTTACAAATAAACAGATTCTATTTTAACTAGTTTTGTGCTCTTTGATATTAAAAAAGTTTTAGAGAATCGTTTTCTGAAAAGTAGCTGTACAGTAAAGGGGAGGAAAACTTTGCATTCCTTGGACATGTTTTTTTGATATGAAACTTGGTTAAATTGTTTGCAGTTTTGAGCCATCACCTTCCACAGAATCTCCGTTTCATGCCCAACTTGTTATTTTACTGATGTAAGTGACAAATGAATGTTTACTAATGCTAACAGGTAATTTCCTGGGTGCTTGAAAACTGAGCATTTTACTGGATGAGACATGTTACTCTACTCCTTCATTTGTTTGACAACCTAAATATTTCCAAATAAAGGTCAGTTTCTTTCATGCACTACATGAGATGGAGGAGGCATAAATAGGAGGTGCAAGAGAAATCTTAGAGAATTGGCTCTGCAAAAGTCTTATCAGGCTGGGGAACAGAGTTTCATTGAACATTTATTGAGTACCTACTATGTGTCAAGTATTATGTCAAATGATGTGATGCAAAGATGAGAATTAGATTCAGTCATTCAATAATTAATTTATTCGGTCAATATTTATCCAGTATCTTTTGGATTATTCAAACAAATATTTGAAGGCAGTCATTCTGCAGCAATTAAGGATAGAAAAATACTTGTTTTTTTGATTTGCAATATAATCATATAAACCTGTGTGTTACCTGATATCACTTACATTTCTAGTACTGAATCTAGGATTCAAATTTTTTGAAACTAGAATCTTAGGTATCCAGTTGGGAAAAATGTTATTACATCTATTGTCACAAAGCTCATAAGAAAAATCTTAATTTGTTTTTGATATTTTGTATTCTTTTTGTTTCACTGTTTCAGGATGTATTTTTCTACACAAGCAAAAATGTAATGAGCTTTAAATAAAAAATAGAATATTTTATAAAATCTTTCTAAAGTATCAGTTTTTAAGTGGGTAGTTTTACAAGTGACAAGTTTCTTTAAAGTTCCTTCAAGTGGGCAAACCTGTCAGTGTTTGCTGCCACCTACAGCCATTTACCCTTCCACCCCAAATTAACTCTTCCTTATTAATGAATGATCTTTCTGTTTTTCTGAAGAATGCATCAGTTAAGTAATCAAGTGTCTGTCACATCTCTTTTAAATCCTTGTTAATTTCCTCTTAATGAAAAGGCTATAATCCCTCTGTAGGTAGAAAACTAAGACAAGAAGTTGTAAATATTTTTAAAATAAGAATTTAATCCATTATAAATATGCCTGCTAATTTTAGGCAAGATGCTGCCTAACGAGCTGAAGAAATCCAAAAGTATTAATGGTTTTTCAGCTCAGAAGTAACAATCTAGTGGGAACAAATAGGGAACCACATGTTTTTAGAAGGAATTTCATTAAAAAGATGCTGCCAATAAAAATTTTTTAAAAATGGTAGCAGCAATGGACTATCAAAATCAGAAGGAAAATCACACTATATTTAGATATGATACTTATGTAAATACTTTTATCTCTCTGAATTATATTATTGCAGTGAGACAAGTCTGTGTAAGATAATCAGAAGTAGAAGAGCAAACAGCACTGAGTTTAGAGGGAGTATCTAGAAGGAAGTGATTATTTTGCCCCTAACAGAAGCTAGTGTCTTAGTTAAAAGAGAATACATTTTCTAGGGGACCAAAAACATACCATGCATGTTCCTCCATTATAGTATGAATCCTCAGCCAAAAGCAAAGAGAACACTTCTCGCTTGGCAACCTCTCTGCTTTTGTTCCTGAAACCTTCAGTCGCTACTGGTGGTTGTTAACATTTGCCTTTCCATTATACCATTTTTCTCAATCATGATTATAATCTTAATGTGTGCATTCCTTGTTAATCTATCACCAACACAAGGAAAGATTAGTAGACCACCCTGTATCTTTGATACTTAGCTAAGGGTATAGCATAGTGTCAGTGCTCAGTAAATATTTTTTAGTGAATGAATGAACATTCAAATATCAAAGCCTTTACTATATTAATCTTTAGGGCAGAATTTGGGGCAGGTAGGGGGCAGAAGGGTTCTAACATCAAATTTTTGTGATACTAGTGAAAACAACTGAAAGCAACTTTAGTAATTGATTCTTTCAGCCTTTTAAAGAAGAAATTTACCTGCAATTTAAAAAATAATGGACAGTTTTTAATATTGTATCAGATCAGTGCTTTCACCTCATTTATAAAATTTTCTTTTAATATATGCTTTAACTAGCCAAGTGATAACAGGTAAATGACTTTGTATGTATGTGTACGGCTTTCATATTTAGATGTTTCTCAAATCTGGAACTACTATGAAGTTAGCATACAAAACATTCTGTTAATAGTTGAAGTATGAGTGAAAAGAAGGAAATTATGTGCTTATGTCCTTTGAGAGTACATTTTCCAAAAATGATGCATTGCATTTTTATATTTCTCAATATTTTCACTTCTTTCCCTATCTTTCAAGAAAATATCTATGAAGAGTTTTACATGCCAGTAAGCTGGTGTTGAGACACTCAGCCTTTACCAGCACCGAGCAATATAAAATAAGTAAAAGATAGAATCTTCTGCCTTCATGTAAGGTAACATTTCAGTAGAAAAATTGGACAAAAAAATTATGAGGTATCTGAGTCCACCAACAAGAAAAATGTGTGACTACAATCACTTGTGGTGATCATCCTATCCAGAGGCTTAGCCTGAGGCTGTGCAGGCACCGATTCCAGAAATGGTCTGGACAGCTGTGGACCAACTATCAGAAAGCTGGAGAGTGTGGCAGCCTGCTCCAGTCTTCATGGGTAACGGATAGTGTTAATCTGTGTCATTAAAATGTTAACATTATACATATAAATCTTAGACTTTTTAGTATTTTTATAACTATGCAAGAGTAGTTTAATTGTATAGCCTATATAATAAACCTATCTCATATATATATATATATATATATATATATATATATATATATATATATACACATATATATGTATCGCCTATCCTATTCACATATATGCCCTGTGTATATATCCTATATATCCTAATGTATGTAAAACATGGTCAGAAATGACTTTAAAAATACCCACATTAAGAATACTTTACTATTGCCATGTTTCAAAAGAGCTATCTATAATCTCAACTTAACACCTTGAATTTATTTGTCTCAAGCCTACTGAACACCAAAAGCACACTTAAAAAGGCAATTAAGTGATTATGAAAGATAATAATAGCTGGGGAATCTGTACCTGAAATTATATACTTCTATTTATAAAATGTTTATTAAAGGAGAAATTAAGTTATCCATTGGTATTTAAATTAGAGCAGGCGAATATATCTAACAAGCCCCACATCTTGATGGCTAATACAATAAAGGATTATTTCTCACCATATTACTCATTTAAGTTAGTGATGGTGGTAGTGGGGCCTGTATTGGGACCCTTTGCTTTCCCCAGTCACTTAGGAATTTTGGCACCTTCCATTGAGTGGCATCATTGTCAATAAATACCTTACAGTCCCTGGCGGATCCACTGCATCTGGCCTGTAAAGAGAGGAAAGTATGGAGAATTGCATTGAAGGGTATTTATTTTAGTCCAGATCTGGAGGTGCTAAACATCACTTTTGATCACCTTTCCTTGGCCGTTGTTTAATCACATGGTTCCACTTAACTTAAGGGAGCCAGAGGAATATAATCTAGTCCTGTGTCCTGGAAGAAAAAGAATCAAAGTTTAGAAGCATACAGCACTGTCACTGCCAACGTGTTTAAATGTGGTGCATTGTTTTTTAAATTTTCCGGCCTTTCAACATACTTCAAAGGTTTCCAATTTAACACAAAATCCAAGGATCAAATGAAAAGGGAATGACTATTATGTTTTTAGAAGGAAGACATATCAAATTAATTGGCCAATTCAGATGCAGCTATTTTTAAGCAAATGGCTATCCAAAGACAGTTCAAACTGAAATGAAAGATGACTACTTCAGTGCCTCAGATCTTAAACTAAATGTGATCGTGTAAACAGTTAGATGTCTGGCAATTCCATTAACTAGCTGTGCATCCTGGAGCCACCCATTTATTTCACTTCTCTAAGATTTGATTATGTCCTCTGAAAAATGGAGGTAATATCAACACTTGTTTTTATCTTTGCTGTGAAGCAAACAAAATCATGTATATGAGAGGGTTTATAAAATATTAATTGAAAAACAATTTTATTTCAGCCTAGTTGTAAGGAAAAATTACCTCCAAGACTACTCTGTCATTCACCCATGACTCATGAATTTTCAGTTGGCATACAGTAGCAGCGGAAAGCCTTTCAAATACTGTAAAATCAAGGTTTATCTGAGGTAACCTTTGCTGTTTGTAGGAAGTATTTGTGGCTGAGTAATAGTTCAAAAATAGCAAGTTATTTTGAGGAAGAACATATGTTCTTTAACAAATAAAATAAGTGTTCTAAAGAATAATTTTATAGCATATTTAATCATACATTGAAAATAATTTGAATCCTGTAATTTAAAGTACTCTGTAGTACTTTGATATGCATTTTAAGTGTTTTATTAAATACAGTAGTACCAAGCTGAGTACTATTATGTAGAGTTGTTTTTTTATGAGTAGCTCTTATTAACCTCTGTGATAGAAAACTATGCCATGAATAATAAAAATGGGAATGCACAGACTAAACATTTCATATATTTAATGTATGTTTTGCAAAATTATGAATGTTTGCTTACACTCACACATACATACATACTACATATAAATGGTAGGTGCAATTAAAAGAGGATTGTTTCATAAGTCGAACAAGTAAACAAACAACCCAACCCTCTCTTCGCAGTAGTGACCTGAGGATGCATGTCTACCAGGAGTTCATTGATGGATTTGTTCAACAGACATTCAAAGACTAAGCTGTAGGAAGTAAGATAGATGTTTTCAGGGAATTAACAAAAAGTAGTCATAACTTCCTTCAGGGCGCTAAGAAGTTAGCAGGTATTGTATACAAAAGAAAAATGTAGTCAAAGGCAGTATTTTGTAAGGAGACAGGAGACAGATTATAAGTGGTATAAATGTGGCAGAGTAAGATTTTTTTCAGGTTGGAGAACAGGGAAAAACAATATCATGAAGAGGGAACATTTTCATTGGTTCTTGGAGGGTGGAAGGGATTTTCATGTGTGACATGCAGGGAGTATGCTATGAGCAAGAGAAGGGGGTGATAGAGGAACCATTTGAGATGAGTAAAAGAATTGATTTAGCTAGAGAATAAGATACATAAAAAAATAATGGGAAATTATTCTCATGGAAACAGGGTGTGGCCATACGCTTGACAGCCTTAAAAGCCAGGCGGCTTTATGAACAGCTTTGATGAGACACTGATGAGTTTGTACAAGGGAGTGAAATGATTAAAAGAGCTTTGACAGCATTATTTTAAAAATCTTAATGGCTGAGATGACTTCACTATTAAACTTGGCTCTTCAGAAACCTTGCCATCCTAGTGGACCTTGGGCTTTTCTTAATAACTTTTCTCATATTTTTAGATTTTTATTTCTTATCTTTCTGTTGAGTATTCATGATTATTATGCAATACCTCCTTCTATATAGTTGTTACATTAAAATAATAATGCTGTTACTTAAAAAGCAGAAAGTACTATCGATTGTGAGTACTTGGAAAGTAGGATGCTGAGTGAAGTGATATGTGCACAAAAGTATTAAAACATGATATATTAACACTGCCTAGCATTTATGGAGTGGAGTTAGTGAAGTAAAGGCATATAATTATGTGTAGGTTAATGACAATGATACATTCCGAGAAATGCCTTGTTAGGTGAGTTTGTTGTTGTGTGAACATCAGAAAATGCACTTACGTAAACATAGATGGTCTAGCCTACTACACACCTAAGTTATATGGTATAACTATTGCTTCTGGGTTACAAGCCTGTACAGCATGTGACTGTACTGAACATTGTAGGTAATTGGAACAAAATGGTATTTGTGTGGCTAAACATATCTAAACATAAAAAAGGTACTGTAAAAATATGATATAAAAGATAAAGTGTGTTTGTGTGTGTGTGTGTGTGTGTGTGTGTATGTGTGTGTACGCGTGCCTGTGTGCACACATGTTGGGAGGCAGGAAGAGAATTGTGGAGGAAGACTTCAGAGGGAGAAGGGTGCGTAGATATCAGGAGGAGTGGGAGAGGGAGGGAGAGAGGGAAGGAAGAGAATGGGAGAGAAGAGATCCAGAGGGAAGCAGTGAGATAAGTCTTGAGATGAGACATAATAAAAGGGAGAGGGGAAGGAGAGAGAGAGGAAGATAGCACATATGCTTTTAAGAGAGGAACAGGACTAAGAGGAAAGAGATAAAGAGAAACAGAGGGCAAGGAAGTGGCTTTGTGCATGAGTATGTGTGTATGTGTGTACGTGTGTGTATGCAGGAGTAGGTATAGGTGAGTGTGGCTGGGCTTCCAGATGCCCCTCCACCCCAACCCACTCCTCTTGTTCCCTCACCAACTCCCAGGCCCATCCTCAGACTGGTGCGGGGCAGGTGCACAGCATGTTGAGTCTCCTCATCTATTTAAACCACCCTGAGCTAGCTGCAAATTCAACATCAGGTCCAAGCTTTTGTTTCAACATCTCAAGTATCTTTTTTTTTTTTTTTGCTAATATCCATTATAATTTTATGGTATCACCATTGTATACTCCATTAGGCATTGACCAAATGTCCTTATGTGGCACGTGACTGTACTCTCTTAGTTTTTTTTTTTCTTATTCCTTAAGTAAAGTAGGGACACTTAATGATTTTATGTATGCATTGTAGCTACTTGTTTTTAAAATAAAATAATACAACTAAATGATCATTTATTAATTCACTTTAATATAGTGATTTTCTGCTTATTAACCCAATCTGGCCAAAAAAAAAAAAAAATCTCTAGTTAAGCAGGTTGGCTTCAGCAAAGATATAAACACATCCTCTAGTGTATTCCCCTTACTAAGGTATTATTTTTAAAACCAACAAGGACCATATAAACATGAATAATACTAAATACTGTCAGTTGATTTATTCTTTTTAAAACAAAACCAATAAAAGCAATTAAATACAGAGTGCTCTGTCAGCCCAAAGCCTGCATTTTTAAACACGGGGAAGTAAGGAAATGTAGAAGTTAAAGTCTCATAGAAACATTAACTCTTCTCCATTTCACCTATGGTACATTAAAACACACATTTAATAGCCTAATTAAACACACAGTAAATTTAACATAACTAAATGGTTGTTAACCTGAAGACCTTAACTTTTGCCTTTCTTGGCTTTTGTGCTTAAATTTACACTTTGTACTTCATTAATAGGTTTTCCCATTTATGATACTTTTTTCCTTTCAAAAGAGTTGAATATAGAATAGCATTGTAATGATCTCTTTCCATAACCATCATTTCATAAGAATCAATTTACTTATTTAAGAAAATTAAACCTGTTACCAGGTTTAATAAAATTCTTTAGGAAGACCTATTGTATCCACCTGTGGTCATTAGTCAGCTAATTTTTAGCCAGATATTATTTATTAACTAAAGGCTTTCATATGCAAAATATCAATACATTAATTTTATCACCATAACATGAAATTTGAATGACTCATCTTAAAAACATATTCTTATTTTGTAGGAATTCAGTCAGTTGGAAGTTTTAAAATGTGTGAATTGATTTTGATATGTCTGGTTTCAAGCATAGTTTTCTTATTTGGCTAACCCTTTCTTACCTCTCTATATCTGGGGACAAAATTAAAAGATGACTGATTGATCTGAGAAATATGCTAGAACAAACTCTCCTGTGACTTATAGTGAAAGAATTGGGTGTGTTTGATGTGTTGGTGTGCTCTTTTTCCTCCTCATGGAGAGCACTGAGAAGATAATGGTCTCTAAACGAGAAAGCAGTACTAGAAAAATTCAATTAGTACTTCATAGGAAGCCAATTAAGTCAAAGTCTTTGTTATATAAGCTACATAAGCTTATCTCTAGATAAGCTGTATGTGCTGAGAATGTGTGGAAACCACGAAACCTCTGGTTGAGAAGTGTGCTACAGGAGAAAATGCTGATCTCAGGAGCTCCTCATGTAAACGTTTACAATTTTAATTTGAAGAGAGAAGCACTTTGGCATTTTCTGGACACTAATATCTTCAAAGTTTTATTGAAATATGCATCCTTTGTAACATTTTGACTTTTAATGCTTGGATCAGCTTCTATTTTTTTTTAAATCATCTATAAAAATATGCAGAGAGAAGTTTGTTCTGATGATGATAGGACCATGAGTCATTCAGAGCCAGGCAGAAAAATATTAGCTAATGGAAAAGGACAGATCCAGAATAAATTAAGTTTCATGTCATTTAATAATAATTCATATTGAGGATACATCAATGTTTTACTTTAAAAACAAAACAAAACTTTTATCAGGGTCTACTTTAGGGGACATGCGTAGAAATGTGCACATGCCCAGGAAAGACCTGAGAAGATACTGATCACTCACTTCTGCCTGACCATGAGCCTCCCTACAAGCTGGAAGTGAGAGCTAAGGTAGAGATGTAAACTGCCCACCAGAACATTGCATCTGTACCTCAGCATGCATGTAGAGCCCCTTGGCAAAAGCTGGGGAGACATACTCATTCAGGGCATTTAAGAAGATCTTTAATCATTAGCTGAACACAAATCTAAGTCAGGATTGACTTCAGTGACCATACATAACAAAATACAAAATTCAGAGAATTAAAAATGTCTCTAAGGAAACAAGAGTAGAAGTAGCAGCAGCAACAACAACAAAAACAACAAACAGTCCAACAATAAACCCTGGGGATGAGAGAGAAATTTGATTTCCAGAATTGCCACATTATATTATTTAGCATGTCTGGTTTTCCACAAAAAAGTTCAAGATATGCAAAAATTAAAAAAAAAATAGAAAAGAATAGCCCATAGACAGGGGAAAAAAGTCAATAACAAATAAAAAACTTTCCCTAAGGAAGCCCAGTGATTGGACTTACTAGAGAAAAAATTAAATCACCTATAATATGTTAAAAAAACTGAAGGAAGCCATGTCTAAAGAACTAGAAGAAAGTATGAGAGCAATGTTTCAACAATTATACAATATAAATAAATAGTTGGACATTATATAAAAAAGAACCAAATAGAAATTCTGAATTAGAAAAGTATAATGACTGAAAAATGACTGAAATAGCAGATTTTAGCTGGTAGAAGAAAAAAAATAGTGAACTTTTATGATAGGTCAATTAAAATTATTGAGTCTGAGAACAGAGGGGTAAAAGAATGAAGAAAAGTGAATAGAGCCTTAGAGATCTATGGGACCACATCGAGTGTACCAATATGCATATAATGGAAGTCTCAAAAGACAGAAGAGAAAAAAAAGCAGAAATAATATTTCAAGAAACAATGGCTAATTCCTACCCAAATTTGATGATAAACATTAATCTACACATTCAAAAAGCTCAAAAAACTCCATGTAGGAAAAACTTAAAAAGTACCATACTTTAATACCTCCTAGTCAAACCGGTGAAGAAAAACAAAGAGAGAATCTTGAAAACAGTAAAGTGACTCATAAAATCAGGGCGTCCTTAATAAGATTGACAGCTGATTTCTTTTCAGAAACCATGGAGACCAGAAGGTGGTGGGATACATATTCAAAGTGCTGAAAGACATCAACCCAAACTTTTACGTCCAGGAAAACTCTTTCAAAATGAAGGGGAAATTAAAATATTTCAAGGTAAACAAAAACTGATAGAATTTGTCACTAGCAGACCCGCCTTATAAGAAATACTAAAGAATTTCTTTTAGGCTGATATGAAAGCTTATTAGACCATAATTCAAACTCACATGAAGAAATAAAGCATTAATAAAGGGAACTACATAGATAAATATGAGACAGTATAAACCTTGTTTTGTTTATAACTCCTGATTTAAAAAAAAATCTCATAAAGCAATAACTATAAAACTATGTTAATGGTCTTAGTATGTAAAGCAGTAATTTGTATGATAACACACAAGGGAGTGAGAAGGGAACAAAGCTATATAATAGCAAAAGTTTTGTATACTGAAATTCAGTTAGTACTAATCTGAACTAATTGTTGTAAATTTAGATTACTTTAATACCCTGGGATTAAGAAAATAATTAAAAACTATTCAAAGAAATGGCAATAGAATTAAAGTGGTACACTATAAGCCATGTCTAACATGGGAAAATAGGGGAACAAATGACACGTGACATGGAAAACAAAGTGGCAGACATAAATCCCATTTTATCAGTAATTTATTTAATATAAATGGATTAAATAACCGAGTCAAAAGGCAGATATTGGCAGAATGGTTAAGAAATGTTATCTATCTATATCCTGTATACAAGAAACACATGTTAGATTCAAAGACACAAATAAGTTAAAAGTAAAAGGATGGAAAAAATTACACCATGTGCAATAACCAAAAGAGAGCTGAAGTAGCAATCCCAGTATCAGACACAATCAATTTTAAGAAAAAAATTGTTACTAGAAACAAAAAAGTACTTTTATAATGATAAAAGGGTCAATTATGAAGAACACATAGAAGTTATTAACATTTATGTACTCAGTAATATAGCCCCCAATATATAATGCAGAAATGGACAGAGTTAAAGAGAGAAAAAAAAATTAACTGTGATAGTTGGAGACTTCACCACCTACCTCACTTTTACTAATGGATAGAAAAAACTAGATAGAAGATCTATGAGAAAATAGAAGACCTTAATAACACTGTAAACCAACTAGACCTAAAAAATGTCTTTAAACACTCCACCCAATATCATAAGTATACATGTTCTTCTCAAGTGCACAAGGACTATTCTCTAGGAGTGTTCTCTAGGACTAGACTCAAGGATAGGATATGCTAGGCCATAACACAAGTTTTAATACATTTAAAAGGACTGAGATGAAAAGTATATTCTCCAACCACAATAGATGAAATTAGAAATTAAACACAGGAGAAGATTTGGTATATTCACAAACATGTGGGAGTTAAACAACACACTCCTAAATAACCAATGGGTTAAAGAAGAACAAAATAGGGTGAACAAAATAGGGTAAATATACAGATTTTAATGTTAATCTATTAATTTAAATTGTAAACACAACATTTTTTAAAATTATTATGCTATTTTACAAGCAAAGTACTTTCTTTTAGCCATAGTAAAATTAGGTATGAGAGATTTTAGCTTGCTAAAAATTACTATACATATATTAATTATGTAAGAAGGACATGGATGTAGAGGCAAGGAATTCATTTTGAAGGATTAACACATTTCTATGTTAGAAAGGATGATCCCTGTTAAGACAGTCTTACCCATGTATGCTTGCTATATTACTTAGATCTTATGAAGAATAATTTACCGTCTTATTGACATCTCAAAGCCCTTGCTTTAAATTTAGGTTTCAATTAAGGAAAAGTTTAAGTTGTAAGAAAGAATCATTTATATAAGTGAATTTATATAATAAATTCTTTATTATATATCCTTTAGAAATGTTGACTACAATAAATGGTGTTAGATAGGCCACTTCTTTTTTATTTGCTTTTTGTTATGTACTTTAGTGCCGTTGGTGGAAAACCATTTGCTCACTTTATGGATTTTTAAACATCATGCCCAGAAGTATCTATGTGTATCCATCATGATGCATTATTAAGTTCAGAGCACATGTGTTTAAGAGCCTTGATGCTTATTGAAGAGCAGCAAGGACTTTTATTATAAATGGTGCATTTGACTTAATTTCGGTCTAGGGTAGATGATAGAAGAAAAAAATAGATCCTGTAAATAGAAAAAGAAAACTTATTCTTTCTTAAGAACAAGGAGAAATCAAATTAGGTGTTTCAATTGAATGATGTTTCACTTTCAATTATAATAATCTCCATGATAGTCCAAATAGAAGACCAAAGAAAAAATCATGATAAGCACAAAAATTTTGTTGTAAATATCTTATGAGCAATCTGCTTAAGCTATATTCTTTACCAGAATTTTAAGTTTGGAGATCAGACATTACTTTTCAAAAAATCAAAATACCCACCAAAGAGGAACATTGTTTCAGTTCACAAATAATTTTGTTTTCTGTTGCATTTGTGACTGGTAAATACCAAGCAATTAGAGTTAAGTCAGAAAGATAGTCTGAGAACACTTCTTTAGCCCTGGAGCTTGTGTCTCCCATAATATCCAGTATATTTCTATACAGGACTTTTCTGTCATTTATTTTCTTAACTAGATATATTTAGAGATTCTGGTTCTTTTACATAGCTATGTTCATGATAGACTATATTAGGCAGATACATAAATACTATGAAAATCTCAATAACAACAAAAAAACCTTGAAGCCATTTTTCTAGTAAATTTACAATTATGTTTTTCTGCTTAGTACTTGGTAGAATGCTGAGCATCGTGAATAAAGACAGATTCTTTTTAATTGATGTTGGTGCTACTCACAGATATTGGTATAATTTAAAATGTGCATTTCTTGATCAATTAATACTTTCATGAGAATGTGAATATTCAATAGAGCTAATATAAACACTAAACCTATTAGATTACTCAGCAATAAAAGAGAACAGTAGAAAATGTTTTAAAAGTTTTTTCCAAAATATCAATTATGTTGTGTACTTCACAGTTCTTTTCAAAAAATTGTTATCGATTTCCCTGTTTCATTTACAGCATACAATTGATATATAAATTGCTTTAGCTTATACTTTCTTTGATAACTATGTCTTATTTCTCACATACCTGTAGTATTCTACCCATGGAATTTCTCCACAAAGTTTTGTTGAATAACTTGAATTTTCTTCCTTTATTATTTATGGATATTTGAGTTACACAAACTGCATTTCCAACTGAGGTGAAGCATTTTCAAATGTTAGAGACATTGCCAGAACCAAAGTTAAAAAAAAAATTGTTTCTGAAATTTTTTTTCTGAGGCTTAGGCTTCTCAATTTTCAAATGTGGTTGATTTTAATTAAAGTTTCAAGAGAAAAAGAAACCATTGGAATGATATTGGAACTAAATAATTCACTTCTAGTGAATAGGGAGTTTGCAGTTTGAGTTAATGGTATTCATTACACTGATTAAAAGCAGTGAGCCATTTTGCCCTTGTTTATTTTCCAAACCAGTGTTTTCGGTAATGGGGGTGGTTGCTATTTGATGTTTTATGTGATGAGGTATTTACTGATGGGCAGCTTTGACTTCTTACCTAAACTGATAACCACTTGAAAGAAACAACTTCTTTTCTAGAGCTGGACCATTTATTCCAGGTTCAGACAGTGAGAAAACAATTGAGTAGCTTTTATTGCCACCAGCTGCATTATGGTTATTTGAACAAATGGAAGACTAAAGGAATTGTACAATCTCATTACATACAGCATTACACAAAATCAGGGCTCTTTTGCCTAATAAATATTGCATTCGTAATGGGAGAACTTACAATTACTTAGATTTTTATTGCTATGATGAGTTTTCTGCCCTTTGACAGCTCATGTAGATCAAAATTGAGTCTTCTAGAATTTCAAAGAAGGTGATGCTGCAGGGTTTGTAGCAAATTCATAAATATTTGTCCTGCAAATGTACATATGTATCTATATCTACTATGCATATGTATCTATATCTACTACTGTATATATATGGAATATATTTGGAATATATGGAATATGGAATAGATAGATATATATAGACACATAAAAAGCTTGAAAAACAAAACAAACTGTCTAAACTTTGAAAAATTACGTTTTCTCATCAAGGAATTCTAGTGATTACTATCACTTGGCTACTCTAGGGCTTTGGAAAAATAAGAAGTAGGTGTTAAATGTTTTAAGAGGTAATTTTCTAAGCAATTGAACAGGTAGTTAAAAATACCTTGTTTTCATTTCCTTGCCTGAGAAAATCCTAAAATCTAAAGGATTAAAAGAGAATAGAAGCTACACTAAGCAGTCTGAAGTGTATGTCCCAGATGTAAATCCCCACACTTGCCAGTCTCCAGAGTTCATTGAGCAGTATCTGGAGTTACTGTGTTTGAAATGTGAGTATGGGAACTGGGCCATTCTGTTGACCTAAATATGTAGTTTCACAGAGATACTTATTCTTTACAATTTATTAAATGTTATCATTGGGAGAAGGAGATCTCTTGAGTTTGGTAGATGTGGGCAGACCACACAGAAGGGCTAGACCAGGGTTTCTCAACCCCAGCACCTTTTTTATTGACATTTGAAGCTGATTAATTCTTTGTCGTGGGGGTTTCTGTGCATTGTAGGATGTTTAGCAGTATCTCTGCCCTCTACCTATTAAACACCAATAGCACCCTCTTCTATACGTGACAACCATAAATGTCTCCAGGTATTGCCAGATGTCCCCTGTGGGGCGATGTTGTTCCAGCTGAGAATTACTGTGATAGACAGTGAGCTCCTGGCAAGTGATATTGGCTCTCATTCTCCCCTGTAAGCTTAGTGCTTATCAAAGGGCCTGGCATAGATTTGGACTTAAATAAACATTTGCATAATTTTTTAAAAAGATGACTTATAGAAGAAAGATGATTTATTTTACTGTCGTCTTCTCTGACATTGATTTCTCACTTTATCAGCAGAATAGGCATAGGATAGAAAAGCTCAAATCTACATTATTTATAAAGGACAAAAAAAATCAGGAAAAAAAAACATTTGAATGCCTACTAATGGAGAAAATGGCCAAGTTAATATTGCGTGTATTGCTTCTGTGGAATATTACACATTTATATAAAATAGGTCTGCCAAATCTTTTAAATGATAATATTTTTGTAAAGTGTAGGTAGTAAATTTAAAGAATGTTTTATTTTTGAGTATATAAGTATACAGTTTTTAGGTAAAAAAAGAACAGGAGGAAAGTTGCAAAATTATTAGTCATGGTTACTTCTGACATCATGGTTATATTTTATACATACCTCTGAATCACCCTCTTTTTCTTTGGTATTTAGAAAAGCCAAAAAATGAAAATAAAACCAGCTAAGTTTGAGTGGATTTTTTATCATCATTTGAAATGGTATTTTGTTTGTTTTTTAATGAAAAGACAAAAATAAATTACCAACTCTACTTACTAATTTTGAAATTGTTACCTAAATTTTCCTAATTATAATATTTAATTTCTATTGTAACATTGTTATTTAGAAGAACAAATGTAACATTAAATTGATTTGGTATAAAACTTATAAAAAGGTATACTAACCTGGAAAGAATACTCAGTTGATTTAATAACTATTATATATTTTAATAACTTAAAATATAGAAGAAATAATTTCTACACTTCATCTGAATTGCAAACATCCTGTGTAATATTGGTTATCTTTCACCATTATTCCTTTTTATTGTCTTACTGTAAATTCTTCTTGCAGAAACTATAATTAGGGGAGGCTATGTAGATGTTGCAAGTGTTCAGTGTGTAATTTTTAAAAGAATTACACATTCTCAATTATTAGAGAGATTCGCATATGTGGGTATATATCTGCATGTGTACTCTATGTATAGATGTGTGTATTGAAGTGAGGTTGCATAGGAGCTATTTGTGAATTAACCCTCTCTTGTCTAAGTACTTTCGAGGTACATACATATATTCTTAGAAATAGTCACAGAACATTAGAAATTCTCAGTTCTGCCTGTTTGTTGTCATGTTGGACCTGAAAGTTTGTGTATTTTAGGCTGTCATATGTTTGAGTAAAAAGTCAAAGATCAAACATTTGGCACCGGTTTCCCATTGCTTTCCTTGATCCTCTATAGACCAACTGGATCCTGGACATGCTGTGATCTCGCACTTCGTGCACTCTGCGCCTTTCCCTCAGCCTGAACACTTTTTTTTCCACCCTAATTTCTAAGTTTCCTTTAAGCCTTAGTTTGAACAGCACTTTCTCAAGATAAACATTCCACAATGCCCACTCTCTCGATAAAACCACAACAGTGCGCTCAGCACCCTGTATTTCCCATGCCACAGGACTTTAATATAGAAATGGTGAGTCTTCCTTTAATGCCTGTCTTCTCCAGGAGCCTGTAAGCTTCTGTGAGGCCAGAAATCAGGCACATTTTATTCATCATTGTATCTCTGGCATCTAACAAAGTGCCCAGCACGTAGCCATAATTTCACAAATGTTTGATGAATCAGTGCACGCCTTAATTAAAGTAGAAGTCATAATTCTACCCTTTTGGAAAGAAAGAGTGAGATGTATCATAAACAATTCTTAAATAAAGTAGAGTAATACAACATTTGCTGACCAATGTCAGGGTATTAGATGCTCAGTTTTTCTTCTCAAAGGAAATTATGAACAGCAATTCTGAATATTAAATTTAAAATTTGTACAATTAAAGAGAAAAAGAAACAAGTCAAAAACCAGGAAAAGTTATGTGTGACATAAATATGACCAAGGATTAGCATTCAGGATATCAAAAAGAAAGACAATTGACCCAGTGGAAAAAAGGCAAATAAGAATAGTCAATTCTGATAAAATAAAATCCAAATGACCATTAAACAGCCACAATAGTGATTAGGGAAATGCAAATTAAAACAACAACATCATATAATATAATACACCCATCAGATTGACAAAATGTAAAGTTCAACATCACCAAATGTTGGTGAAGATAGGGAGCAGTAGGAAATTTCTCAATAATGGGGAATGTAAATTAGTACCACTTAGGAGAGCAATTTATCATACAAACACAGTCAAGTTATGTATCTTCTAAAGACACAGCAATTCCACTGGTGTGTGTGTGTGTGTGTGTGTGTGTGTGTGTGTGTGTGTGTGTGTGATCCCATAGAAATACTCTCACATATATAGAGAGGAATGTTTATTTCAGCATTGTTCATAATAATGAAAAAACAGAATCAAACTTAATCTCCATCATAGGAAAATAGATAAATAATTTGAGGCATATTCATGCAATGGAATATTATGTGGCTTTGATAATAAATGAACCAAGTATATATTTGTATATACACATAAATTAAATATATATAAATATGTATAATAAAATATATAAAATGTCAGATAAATCTCAAAATATGTTTACAGTGCTATGGTGCTATGTATTATTTATGATTACACACATATGAAATAAAATCAAAGATGTTCTTAAGAGTGATAAACACTAAATTCTTTATGAAACTAGAAATGGAATTAATGATAGGCCAGGTATGTATATTGAATAGATAGCTCATAACAAAGGCAAGGGGGGGACTCACTCAAGAACAGGTGTGTACCTTGCACAATATTTTGTCTAGCAATACATTTTAAATGCTTATATATAACCTTAGGAAAACAAAGTTCTTTCCTGTTCTACAAATACTCTTTTGAATTGCGTAGGTAATGCATTCAGCATGTATTTGCTTTTTGATATTATTTTAACCTGTCTTTCTGTAATTGTTTTTCAATGTGGCCCTTGAGTTTTCAGGAATTTGTTCTGAGTTGTGATTGATCATTGTACATGTATTTTGGATAGGGACATCTGTCGCTGCCGCATATTATGCCTCCTGATATGCCATTTCTCAGCTTGACAGAGCATCTCTAGAGGGCATAGGTTTTAATAAGAATGAATATGTGATTTTTCTTCTACCTTTGAAAGTGGGTGGTGTTATACGCTATAACAAAATAATGAATACTTGGAATGACAGCTTGTCCAATTTACTTTTATTCATGATCCAGATATAAAACTAGAAATAATGCTTATTCATTTTAGCTTTTATAATATTATAATATTCACTACAAAAAGTTTTAATAGTAGAAGTGTTCTTGTAGTCAGACAGTGACAAAAATGGCTTGTCTTTTTTTCCTTTTTTTTTTTATTCTTATCGCTTTTCTATACTCTAAATTTCTTCTTGCATTCTATGAACAAACTTACATTTTGAAACATGTTGAAACATTGTAATTTTTTGAAACAGGTTGTAGTTTTTCATTACTGATTTCAAATTCATTTTGATACTATTATTACGAGTCATTCAGGAACATAGTGCAATTCTTAAAAACAAAAATGGAGATATAAAGATAAATGAATGAGTTTTCTGTCAACACTGTCCTAAAGGATGCCCCAGTTTAGTGTGACCACTAGATAAAAACACCTTTATGAGGACAAGGTGTGAGCACTCACACAAAATAGGAATGATGGCCTGTTGCATTGAACAAGTGGTGACAGGTTCTGCTTGAGTGGGGGACACTGAGCAAGCTGAGAAGATGATATAGTCAATTCAAGTCTAAATAAGTGAATATGAATTTGCCAACAAAAAAAGGAGGGGAGAAGGGGCAGAGAAGTGGAACAGCAAGAGCAGAGGGGTATGCTTGTGGAAATGGCAAATGAAACTGGAAATTGGTATTTTAATTTATACATAGAATTTATAGTCTTTTTAAAACTTTTATTTTGATAGTTTTTGTCTGGCTCTAATATCTTATCTTGCACTACCCCAATTCCAAATATTTCGTGGTCATTTTAGAAGACTCGCTGATAGTTATTTCTCCTACCTCATTTCCTAACAACTTCTTTCAGCTGTTTTGGTTAGATTCCAAATATTGAAATTAATTTTAGTTGCTATGTTTAAATGATTTTAATAAAAGATCCTACCTTTGATCCTACTAAATGGTCAGCCAATTTACCAATTAAAATAAATGCTTATAGTTATAGTTTAACATGTTACCAGTTTAAATCAAATTGATTAATTCATCTCTTTGCTTAGCTAATTTAATTGTTCCAGAAGGTAAGTATTAAAGAAATGTGTACGATTTGTACCTTTATGCAACTAGTTAATATTAATCTTTTCTTGGTCTGTGTCACTGCATTTGCTTCATCCTTCATACAGGAAGAAATACCATCTTGAACTTTTGTAGAAATTTTGTAGAAATTTTTTAGATTTTATAGAAATCTCTTCTCCTTTGAAGTATTGTAATTATTACTTAATGAGCTATTTCCCATTTCTGGATGTTTTCAGAAATTTTCACAGCATTTATGAATCATATGACATTTCTTTCAGTTGAAGGGAATTATCTTTTTATTTCAGAATCCTATGATCTGTGAAATGGGTATTTAGTTACTTAAAGCACTTCAAGAGATTAGTTGCATGTACAGAATGTTTGCTCTAAGTTCGAAGGTAACATTTGTTTGTTCACATTTAGCAACGTTTTTTTAAAAAAACTTTGAATGGACTGCTTTATTAAAATAGTGGAAGAACTCAGTAGAGGAAGAACTCCCAGGGAAGAGGTTAAATAATATAAATAGCTCTGCTGAGAGTGCAACAAAGTTCTCTATTGTGCTGTTGCCACAGCAGCACCAATAATTCAAAACAAGGAAATGGAGTCTCATGTTTAATATAATACAGACTTTTCCCTAGAACTTCTGTGGTCTAGGGTTTTTCAGGGATAGTATGTTTATCTACATATGTCTAAATTTAGATATGCCTTTTATGTAACATGGTAAAAGAGAAGTACTTAAAATTCTGTAAGTTGCAGTTATTTTTTAAGCAATTTTTTGTTTGTTTTAAATTGACTTTAAACCATCAGGAATTTTCCTGGTGAAGTAATGCCCTGGGATATTGTGGATATGTGCATATGGTGAGAGACAATCTTTTATGCATTTCACATTCAATTTTAAAAGGTCACTTTGAAAGAGTATAAAGAGGTGTTTGGTAATTCAAGAAAGAAAAATGATTATTTTTTTCTACAAACATTGAACCCCATAAAGAGAGCTGCCTCTGCTATGGAAGAAGGTGTTCTCTTCTGAAAGTCCAAAGATGAAAACTCAATAACTTGGGAGTGGATGTCTGGGAATTTTAAAGTAAACTTTATGTCATTTTAGAAATAAATTTGAAAGATACTGAACTTCAGTTTCAGGCATGTATAAAATTTAACTCCCTGTACAATAAAGCAGAACTAAACTTAGCTTCAGGGGAAAAAAAGGAAGACATTTCAATATACAGTGAAAGCTTATTTACAAATAAAGGTTTTAATTTAGCAAACTATTTCTTTATTAAATGTGCTTGACGCAAACAGCATAGACTGGTTGGAAACCCCTTTGGGCTTTTGTGTCCCTGTGTTAGCTGCTTTGTCATGCTGCCTGCCCCCTTGGCTTTCATACCTCCGATTTTACTCTTGTTCTTATTAAAAAGTAAATGTACATGCAAGCCTTATTATGGGATAAAAATAAATGAAATGATTAGGGAAATTTTTATGTTCTGATCTTTTCTACCCAGTGATCTCATGATGAGGATGATGCAAAAAAAAAAAAAAAAAAAATTGGTCAAATGTATATTGGGTTTATATGAATGTTTGCATTTTATCTGTTTAATAAGGACACATGTAGCCTAGAAACCAGTTTTCTCAAAGGCTCAACTCATGTACTATCTGTAAATTGTCCAAATATTATTTTTACATGAAAATTTCATTAAGGAATTATGACTCCATTTTTTACTTATCTCCATCTAGTGTTTAAAAGGGGAATTCTGGGTGTAGAAAGGACGTTTCTTAGAGGTTTAAGAAAATAATTTTGCATTACCATAAAAAAGGAAATAAAAAGAAAATGAAAATGCATTCATTCATTCAGCAAATATTTGTTAAGAAACTACTTCTGTCGGGTGTATTTCTAGGCACTGGAGATAAAGTAGTGAAAAAGACAGGATAGCATCATGAAACGTAGATGTAATAAATATTTAAAGATGGGTTTGGGATAATACAATAACCTATTGAGATTTTCCAATATTGTTTTGACTCCTTCCATTTATTCACTCATTCAGGCAAATATTTGCTATGAGCACATCAAAATTTTTATTATGAGCCTAATTTTTCTTTCTTCATCCAATGTTCATTTTCAATTTCTCAAAAAAAATTTTTTTTAATTAAATGGACTTCATATGTCATTTGAAAACAGAGTCAGAATTACTCACTTTACATCTTTGTTTTATTTTGCTATTTTCATCCCAACCTTGATATTTTACTTTGGAAAGATGTGTGAGGAAGACTAAGTTTGAGACTCAAGAACAGAGCTTTGTCTGTGAGTCCAAAACGAGATCAAACAAAAGGATATGTGTCCTGGAGGATAATAACTTTCTACAAGATGATCATGTTTTATGTGGTATTAGTGAGCAACATAACTATTTATTGACTTCTATTAATAGATTTTTTTTTTTTTTCTCAAGAGAAGAAAAATACTGCACGGGCTTTGTAGTCAGTCTTACTGTTCAGACTTAGCATGCTTTGTGGAGCATGCTTTTATAGGTGCCATAAGAGAGAGGGGCTCACAAAGGTTTCCACGACTTGCAGTCTTCAGTTGATGAAAACTGAGGACCTGGTGAAGGATTTCAGGAAGGCACTTACTTAACTGACTCCTTTTTCTTCAAGGAAAATGTATTTCAAATTTTAATAGCCTAAGACGTGACTCCAAAGCTTCAGTGTAGATGAGAAATCCTTCTGGCTGAACTCTATAGCTAATGCTCAATTACCTTAGCTTCTATTGAACCATATTCTAAACACCTTCCTTTGTAACCATCACCTTGTGCAGAAGTCTGTATTTTTAGCCTTTAAACAGAGCTCAAGCACTGTATTTAGACATCTGACTTGAAGACTAAAATTTGCTCAGTGAGCAGAACAAATGTTCAGAAAATAACATTTCAAGGTTAGAGTTAGTGTCCTGAATAAAATTTCTTTTCTTCTTTTTCTCCCTATTGAATATAACATAAATAATGTACCCTGAAGGGCTTTCAAGATTAAAAAGTCGGAGAATAACAGTGAACTTGGAGAGGGAAGAGGGAGTAATTAAAAATTGAAGGGGCTTCTGTTGAACAATTGTTTGCCTGAAACTAAGTACACGTTTTATTCCTCATTCAATAGGATTATGAATTTTAAAAAAGATTTTAAAAACTATATAGTAAAGCTTTAAAAAATATTGAAAGAACACAAACACACACGCACACCTAAAGTCATTGTAATATCTTTCTCAGAATGGAGAGCAAACTGTTTAAATATTATTTGTGATTAGTTGTAGTAGTTGTAGTTGTCAATTTTTGACCATTTACAATGGGCTAGTAATTGTGTGAAGGCCCTTCATATAATTGACCTTATCTATTGTTCACAGTAATTCTATGAAATGGAGCATTTTTAGCCCAGTTTTATAAATAAGAAAATAAAAGCCAGAACATTTAATAACATTCCAAGGACTATTTAGTTGGTGAGTGGTAATTTATTATGGATATTTCTCATGGAAATCCCAAAATGGTGCCCAAGACACCCTCGTGGTGAGAAATAAAAACATTTTACTTTCTAGGGGTCTAGAAGAGAGTGCTACCTCATGATTATTATTTCTAAACAAGATATTACAGGGTTCCAGGACCCTTTCCAGAAAGGGAGGTCACATAGTCACATATTTGCACTGAGGGAGAGTGATTTTCACCTAGTGAAAACTTCTTTGAGAATCAGTTCTTTTGGATTATGTGTGACTTGGTGAGGACCTTATTCCTTTGTATCCCAGGAGACACAAGGATGTTGCAACTGCATTTCACAATGGGTCTGGGCACTCCCTCCTCTTTGCTGCCTGGTGCAGGTGATTGTCTTCACTTAGTGTGACTCAATCTCTACATGAACAGCACCAATTAGAACCCTGGACTGTTCAAACGATCAGAGATTCCCATCCTTGGAACTAGGGCTGCAATAAATATTGGAGATTCTGGATAATATTTAAGCACAGCATTTAGAAAGGAATAAGGAACACGTGAAACCCTTTGACCCCATTCTGATCCTTGCTGTCCTTATTCTTAAAGTAGACAAGGAGATATTCTGTAGAAAGGCTTAAGAATGATGTAAGAAGAGAGAGAGTTAATCAAAGGTGAGTTAGAGATTTATTTTTAAACTTGGTGGAATACCAAGTTTCTGCAGTAGATAGTATAACAACAGGCTAACAGGCCCAAATGGTATCTTAATTCTTTATTTAAAATTCTAGGGGTTAGCATTGCATTTTTATGGCAAGTGTGTTGTGTTGCTCTAAAACAGATTTTTAAAATCCTAAGATACAATTCCATTTAGTCACTGAGTCATTGGCTTTTTCAGAACTCTTGTAAGTTATCATCATTATTCATAGATGGGAACATTCAGCCTGGGGAAATTAAAGTGATTTCTTAAAGGGAAGCAGTAGGAAATGGTAGAATCAGCCATCTGATACTTTGGGTTTTAGAAAAGTATTAAAATCAAACAAGTCAAAACAGCCACCCTCCTCCATTTGTGTATTTGTAGAGTGTTCCACCCACCCTTCTACCCCTGGCAAAATGAGGAGATAGAAAAAACAATAGTGCGACAGATGTCTGTTCAAACGCTGCCTCAATATGACTAAGTGTACAACTTGGCCAACTTACCCAACTTTCATTTTCTTAAGTACAGCAATGATTTTATGCATGTGAATAGAAGGAAGTCTGGAAGCACCACTTTCACAATGGCTATTTTTGTAATGTGGGATTATGAGGCAGCTTTTACTCTCATCCTCACCTATTTTTGTATTATTTGATTTTATGATCATCTTTATTTAATAATTAAAATTTTTCCTTTAAAATCAATAAAATAATTATCAATTTTATTTAGCATTTACAAATAATATGTAAGATGTCAATTTATAAACACACATATACATATGTGGGTGTATATAAACATATATATTTGTTCCTCATTAAATATTAGGCATATGATGGCTACGGGGAGCATGAAACTCTGGAACCACTTCTGTTTCACATGTTCAGATCATATGTTATGACCTTTGCTTCAGAAAATATGGCTTCAGTTGTATATTCAATTGCATTCTTTTTTTCCAGTTCTCAGCTCTTATTTCATCTTTCACCATAGTAACTACAGAGGAGAAAAGCATGTTTTGTCTCATTCTTAATCTCACTTATTTCATGATCTTCAAGGATTTTTTCGTCAAGATGGCTATAGTTTTAAAACTTCCACAGGTGAATTATCTGGATTCCCAAAGAAACCTCTTTGTACTAGACATTGGTTTTGTAGTCAGAATTATCTGTAGTCAGTTCTGGTTCTCCATTTACCAAATATAAGATCGTGGTCCATTTACCTAATCTTTGAGTAAATTAGTCTCTTCATCTGTAAAGCAGGTGCAAGAAAGCTTAACTATCAGGATTGTTGTGATAATTAAATTAATTAAAATTCTCGAGTGTTTGATATTATGGAGAGTAAACAAAGATAAATTTCCTTCTGCTGCATTTGACTTAAATTCAATACTCAGTGTAACTCTTGTCCCAGGTAAAAATTTACTTATTTATTTTTAAAAACTTGGATGTGAATTTTAACAACCTGTTTGTAAGAATACAGTATTTCCCCCTTATTCACGGTTTCACTTTCCACCATTTCAATGACACGCAATCAACCACGATTTGAAAATATTTAGTGGAAAAATCCAGAAATAAACATTTCTAAGTTTTAAATTGCACGCCATTCTAAGTGATGAAATCTCACGCCCTTGTTCTCTCTCTGTTCCGCCTGGGATGCTAATCATCCCTTTGCTCAGTGTCTCCAGGCCGTGTACAGTTCTCACCCCTTAGTCACCAAGTAGCCCTCTTGGTTATCAGATCTGCTGTTACAGTATCCCAGTAGCTGTGTTCAAGTCACCCTTATTTTACTTAATAATGGCTCCAAATCACTAGAGTAGTGATGCTGGCAATTCAGACATGCCAAAGAGAAGTCATAAAGTGCTTCCTTTAAGTGAAAAGGTGAAAGTTCTTGACTTAATAAGGCATTTTATCATCTCTTATCATCACAAGAAGGGTGAGTACAGTACAATAAGATATTTTAAGAGAGACCACATTCACATAATTTTGTTACAGTATATTTTTATAATTGTTCTATCTTATTACTAATTATTGTTAATCACTTACTATACCTAATTTATAAATTAAACTTTATCATAGGTATGTTTGTATAGAATAAAAACATAGTATATATAGGATTTGTTTCTACCCATGCTTTCAGGCATCCATTGGGGAATCTCAGAATGAATCCCTTTGGATAAGGAGGGGCTGCTGTGATTGAATCTCTTTGTGGAGTAACTAAGATGACCAGTTGACAATCTTTTCCACTTTAACGTGAGGTTGATTTTACCCTAAATCATCTATGCTGCCAGGCAGCCTTCACTTTATCAAGGAGTAAAATTAAAAATCCACAAAGCCAAAGTAGCAATGAAATAAAATTCCTGAAGGCAAAAGACCAAGTGAAGGGCACTATGATAAGTGAGAAGACTCTGGCACTCATGAAAAGTACTATAAAATATTTTGATGTCTTCAGATTTATGAAGTACACCCCCGCAACCCGATGTTCCAAGTAGAAAACCTGGTCAAAAAGAAAAGGTAAAAAGAAGAATGTAAAATTTATCTATAACCATACCAATTCAGAAGTAACCACTCTTCACATTTTGGGCTTTTCTTTCAGTCTGTTTTCTGTTGAATGCAACAGTCCTCAAATAATGTTGTTTTGTTTAAAGCCATTTTGTCCTAATGTTGATAAGAAAAAAAAAATTGATTCCCTGCTGGGGCCACTGTCTGTGGGGAGTTTGTATGATCTCCCTGTGTCTGCGTGGGTTTTCTCCAAGTATCTGGTTTCCCCCCACCTCCCAAAGCTGTGCACGTTAATTGACAGGTCTATACTGTCCCAGTCTGAGTGAGTTTGGGCGTGGGTATGAATGCACCCTGCATGGAAGGGCATCCTGTCCAGAGTGGGTCCCACCTTGTGCCCTGAGCTGCCCAGAGATGCTCTGGCCACTAGCAACCCTGAACTGGAATAAGTGGGTTGGAAAAGAATTCTCTTACTTGTTTTTATTTATTTTCCTTAAAGTTATGTATAGCTCACATCTATTTCGACATTTAATATTAGAGATGTTTTGGGTCCTTATTTAGAAGTTTGGTGATGTTTTTGTCACCAGAAATATGCAGTAGGTACTTAAACCTTGTTTATATTAATCAGCATATGGTAAAATTGGCTTAAAGTCAAAGTTTCCAAGAACCTGTTGATGATGTTGAGAACTCCCTGTATGTAGATATATTTTACGTATGAGGTTTGAGGGTGTGAGTGGTGAGTGCAGTGTGTTTATGTTCCAAGATGTAGGTAATAAAACATACATGTGTTTGTATCTTTTCCCCTTACTTAGTGTTATATTATAAACATTTTTAATGTCATCAAATATTTCCAATATTATGATTTATAGAAGTTATAATTTATCATATAATTATGCCACATTTTCTTCTATTATTCCCTTTATATTGGGCATATAATCAATTTGCAGGTGCTCAACATTTTAAAATAACAGTGTGATGGACTTTCATTTATGTAAATCACCATCCACTTCCCTTCAATTTTTTTTCTTTTAGAAATGTTTCCTGGAAATAGCGTCACTTTCAAAGAGTATATGAACTTTTTAAAAGATCCTTGATTCACTATGACAATATTTTTTTCCAGGAAAAGTGTACCATTATATACTCCTACAGTAGTATATGAGAGCCTTTCTACATTTTATGTCTGTCATCATCATATATTAGCATCAATTGATAGTAAAAATGTTATCTTTCATAATTTGCATTTATTTGATTACTAGTGAAGTTGAATACAGTGTTGTTTACACACACACACACACACACACACACACACACACACACAGAATGGTCTCCCTTTTTTTCAGCAAATACTAGATAAATTTTATTCCAATAGCAGTTTTAAATAATTTTTTTTAATTTATGTCAGTAAGCAGAATCTTGGCTAAAAACAATCACATTAGCAGCATGATTAATCAAATGCTTAAAACATTGTCAAGACTGCATTTGAGATACTTGCTTAGAAAGATGTCCTGCATGATACTACGCTTATCAGACTTTCATATCTCCCTTTATGCCGGGCAGTTGGTAATTTTGTTGTTTACCTTGGGTTTCCCAGCAATGTTGAACGAGCAACTTTCAAACCTGCAAACATCTTCTTTTGTCATCAAAACTGAAAGATATAACTGAAAGGAAAGATTTAGTTCACATACTGTATAAACTGGTTCTGCAAAATCGAGATGACTAAACTTGAAAACATTTTTAAGGACTCAGGCTCTTGTAAGCATATAGTTTAAGATTGGAGAAGGAGTGAATTTCCTTTGAAAGTAAGCACTAGGACCGTACGGCCTAACAAGAGGTAACACCTTCAAAAATTATATCATCATTTCCACACTAATTACTATAATTCTAAAAGTCTTTTCTACACAGTCTGTTGGTACATTTTTATAAATTCCCAAAAAATCAGTAGTAATTGCAGATTAGTGTGTATACATGTATATTTTAAATGGTCTTATTGTGTATGGTTTTTCAAGATATTAGCTTATTTTTCTAGGATGTCATGTTTCGTGCCTTGGACGATCAGCTTTGAAACATTTCAAATTAAATATTCCTAATTTGGGTAAAAACAACTTTTTATAGGAGTAAAATGTGGTTCAAGTCTTTAGAAAAGTGAAGGATAAAACTGGATTATAAGAAGAGAGGTTTTATAAAGTGTTTCTTAAACCTTAGAGGAAGTTCATAAAATAATTTTATTGCATTCAAACATGACTCAGCTTCTAAAATTAATTTTGTAAATAGGAAAAAAGTAATTAAATTATTAAAGCATCTTCATTTTAAAAGTTAACTTTATTATTATTATTTAGCTCATAGGAAAATTTATTTTTGACCTCTTTTAAAGTCCTAGGTCTTTTTTAATAGACACACAATTGTCTGAGTGCTTTCTATGTCATGCATTCAGTCTTAGAGCCTGCCTGTGTGGGCTCTAACTGCCTAATAAAGGGCATACAACAATGACCTATATATCTGGAACAGAAGAGTAATAAATGCAATTACTTGAGCACATCCATATTCTGATTTGTAGCAGCTTAATTTTTATATCGGGTCTTTAGTCAGTGCTTGACATGGAACAGAATCGAGTATTTGAGAGGAATTTCATTTGTTTGTTCATTTTAACCGTGGTCCTTTCCTAATACATTCAAAGAGCTTTCCACAACTACTGTCTTCTAATTTTCAGAAACTAAATATTCTTTCTATTGATCATTTATTACTGTAAAACCTTTTACATTAGTTTTAGAAAAATTAGAAGACACTGAAAAGTAAAATGAAAAATATATGTCCATGCTGAATTCCTGTTAACATGTTGGCAGATACACCAGTCTATTCTATATAATCCATATATAATCATTTTTACAAAATTGAATCATAGCACTTGATCATCTGCTTGTCACACTGAATATCATATCTTTGACATTACGTATTTTATAAATTTGTTTGTTTTTTAAGCAACTAGCACCTAGTTAGCCTGCAGACAAATTTGGTATGGTCCAAAAAGTGTTTGCCAGTCTTTTAAAAACAAGATTTCACATAAAACTCCAGATGTCTACTTTCTCTTGAAAGATGGGAAGCTCTGTGCTGCTTACAGTCTTGGCCACAGTTGGTAGGAGCCTATTGTGGCCGCGGATGGTGGCCCATCGTAGCTGGACTTGTGCTTTGCGTTCAGTGCCAACTCCCCGGTCTCCTTCCTCCTTCATGTTTCTGCCTGAGTCCTGAAGGCAGTTGAGTTTGTCTAGTGCTGTGTTTTCCCCCAAGGCTCTGCTGACCCTAAGGCACGAATTGGAAATTTGTGAGAATGTTTTCAGGACGCTAGGACGTTCAGAGGGTCCTGCTGGTATTTACTGGGCCGGTCTCACAAATGCGAGGGTTCTCATAATGATAAGGACAGTGCTGTACCAGAAAGTTTTTTTTCTTGTGTCCTGCATTCTCAAATCTCTCTTTCAATATTCATTTGGGTAAAACACCTGTTTATAATTACTTGAGCCCAGGAACAAAATCTGTTACACATATCAAAACTGTTTTTATTCAGTTTTAGTATACAGTGAATTTTCTAGGACTATGACTACCATAAAATTTCAGGTTTCCTTTTTAGAAGCTTTACTGTGAATTGTTTACCATTTGGACCATGTCACATGTCATTGATAACAACATAGCCCATGGTCCCTGAATAAACAACACACACAGTTTCATCAGTGTGCATTTGTAGTTTCCTTGTTCAATACAGAGAAAAAGGAGAGTTGAGACTCCTCAAAATTTTTTATGAATAAGGGATAATTCTCAGTTTCTATTGGAGAATATTAATCATTCTTCATGTTTTCTTTACTTCTGTAATCTGTAGTTTGCCTTAGCACATTATCTATACTGCTGTTAATCTTATTTTCCTTTTATTTTAACATGTGCCTGTAAGTCTGGTTTATTGTTTCTTATTTCAACAATAGATTTTATTCTAATGTTCTCTCTACCCTCTAAAAAGTCTTTCACTTTCCTTTTCTTCTTGTAAGGTCTGGCTTCTTATTACTTTGCTTCAGTCCATATTCACTCACTGGTAGCAGGGCAGGCATTGCAGGAATTCTTAAATGGGTAACTACTCATGCCTGGGAGCACTTTATTGATTTTTTAAAAATACGCCATGGAGGTTGGGTCTAGAATCCAAGAGTTTCATTCTTCTAGGTTAGTAGAAAAGGCATTGCAAATTACTTGTTTTAAAAGCAGGGCTTTGTGTTCGATAAGCTTAACATTCTAGGTGAGCGTTAAGGACACACGTAAGTCCTAAAGAGGCTGACAGTCTTCTAGAAAGATGGACAACACAGAAGTATGTTATGGCTAGACTTAAAGGATGAAGAAATATGCTCTAGGATTTCAGAGAGAGGCAAGTCTGTATGTTTAGATGAGGGAGAAAGGCTTCTGGAAGGGGCTGAGGAGGTGTCATGAACATAAATATTTGGGAAGGCTGCATAGAGTTTTAGAGGAGAGAGTGAGGGCAGTTCTCTCCCTTTCTTTTTCAGTTTTCCCTCCTTTCTTTCTTTCTGCTCTGGAACTCTGCATCTTTTCCTCTTCCTTCTTTGAAGATACAGAGCTACTGGTGAGGGATTAAAGCACCTTGGTCAAGGGTGTGAAGTATTGATTTTAGGTATTTGTCTCACCTTAAAGCCAGACAAATATGCAGTTGTTGCTCTTCAAAGGAAATTGTAGATGGGATCTCAGAGTTAGGCATCACTTGTATTTCACTTCAGTATGCTACATTTTCTTAGCTGTAATTAGAAAACAGACTTATAGAGATGGAAAATAAATTCAATAGCTCTCCAAAGTTTTTCCTTTATTAGGTGAGTAATATTGAGAGGGGGTATACTAAGAGTGACAGTAGTGAATTGCAAGTTTCCTTAGCCCGCCTCAGTTTACCAAATTCATTTTGCAACACCATCACCACATGTGAATATATAAAAACTGCTCTGAAGGGACATTTTCTCAGCCAATCAGAGGGAAGGGTTAATAAGCCTTCATTGATGATTTGGTTTTCAGACATCGTTTTTTCGAATGCCATAATCATTAGATATGGTGGGGAGTATACTATTTGAAATGCCATTCATTTAAGTAGCTCAGAAAATTGTATGATGTAGGGTTCTGGGGTTTTTGGATGTAGCAATCTTTTGCAGTTGTATCACCATTTCAAAAGTATTTAATTTCATTAAAATCCATCTTAAGCTCTGTGTTTTCTTTTCCTTTATTACATATCTTTACAGCTATAAAACATTTCATAGCTTCTTCAGAGGATGTGTGTTTTCCCCTTATCCAGAGGCACATATCTACTACTTTGTCCTACGTTTTAATTGCTAAACTCCAGAGGAAGAGAATCATCTGAGCCAGGGCCCCAAGTTGTGGAAGTCTCTATATCCTGCAGACTGGTAAACTGGCTCCACTCCAGGGCAGAATAATTTATCAACAAATGAAACACCAGCTACTTCCCACACGTCCTCTGATTGCATTAAAAATCACTCCCCTTCCCACCCAGCTGACGGGGTTTGCTTAGAGCATGCAGCTGACATTCTCTTTCCTCCTCCTCATTTTGTTGAATCGCTGGTTTCTGCAGTCTCTTAGATTTCTTATTAATAGTAATAAAATCTTCATTCATTAACTGTCTAATGCCTACGAACTAGATATTGTCACTCTCTTTCCCTGCAAGTTATGCTGTTTTTATAAAGTTGTGCTGTAGCAGGAAAGTGGGCTGGAAAACGGACTTTGTGTCTGTAGCATCAGGTACTATTTAACCAGAGGGAGGGACTGATAAAATTAGCAAGTTGACTAACCACTTCCCTTCCTTGTGGCTCTTTAATATTATAACGGATACAGTAAGTTCAGAAGGACTGGGCTAGTTCTTGAAACCACGGCACACTTTGGCAAAGAGGGAATGCACAACAGAACGGGTAAGTTTCTTTCTTTTGATTTTTAAAGATAACTGTGAAAAGGATATCAGGGGTGGGGATTTTAAAGTTTGACTATGCAAATAGTCTTTAGTAATTTGCAGGCTGTGGAAAGATAACCCCCTTACGAGGAGGGAAGCAAAAGTTTTTCCCATCTGCAGCAGTAGCTCCAGCAACAACAAAAACACAGTCAAGTGAGAAAAAGATTCAATTCTGGGGCTGTCTTTACTGTTTCAGATAAACAAGGCTAAGATATCCTGAGGGTTGGAGGAGAGGATTCTTATACTAGTAAAATTTCTGATAAATAAGCTTTTACATTCTTAGTTCTTGAAATCCAGACTTTGGCATTATCAGCAGAGGCACTGACTGAATGGAAATGTCCCTCTGGATCCTGAAACAGTTTAAGATCTTCCGTTATCTTTGTGGTTGAAATTTTTCTTACTTTCAAGTTTTTATTATGGAAAATCTCAAACACAAACAAAAGTAGAGTCAACGTCCGTGCAGCTAACTATCACACAGCTTCAAGAGCTGTGAACTCCTCGGGGCTCCTGGTGGTTCGTTCACATCTTCGTGGTGCCCTCCCTCTCTGTAGATAAATCACAAGATTGGAAATGTGCCCATTGTGAATATTAAATGAAAGAGATCCTAGGACCTCCCAAAGGCTCATTCCAGTTCAGTAATATAAGTTTTAGGAAAATATTATTACAGAAAATTCAATTAGGAGTCTGAGAAAGCTAGACGAAGTTTCTAATGGTGGTTTTACCAGTGGGAGTGAGAGGAGAGGGTAATAGTTAAGACCAGGGACTCTGGAGCCAGACTCTTTGGGGCCACATTTTGATTCCATTGCAACCCAGTGTCCATGTAAAAGTTTCATAACCTTTCCCTGCCTCAGAAATGAAAATAATAATACTGATCTTCTGAGAACAGGAGACAATGAGACTGTGCCTGTAAAGACTTCACTATTTGCTGAGAACAGAAGAGTGCTCACTGTAGGTTAGCCCCAGAACTGTTTGCTGAAACTATTAGAATGATCACGGAGATGAGATGTGTTTAAATGTGTTTAAGCAGAAAGCTTGGTTGTCTTATGAGCATTATTTTTCTCCTGGTTATTTATTTGGTGACACGAAGATAGGACATGTCTGCAGTGAGATCTCTTACTTGCTCCTGGGTCCCTGGAAATTCTCTGGTCTTCCTCTTCCCCACCAGTTCTGAGTTGTTCTGAGTTAACTCTCTCTAACAACAAATAGTGTCAGAGGAAGACTTTGAGGAAGAGGGAGTGGAAATTTGTCTAAGCCTATAGAGCAAGGAGTAGATTTGAGGAAGAGTCATGGGCTCCTCTAATCTCTGTCAAGGCATGTGTTGTGGTTAAGTTTAGGCAAACCTCTTCGGCCTTTGAGGCTGCCTCACAGGTGAGTTCTTGTCCCTTCTTCTCTGAGACAGAAGTCTCCTGGCTTGTTTCAGCCTTCCAGGGTTGCAAACTGCCCTGATATATTTTTTTTTATTAGTAATAAAGTTGGTGAAATTCTGAAGATGGCAGCTGGGGAAGTGAGGACCTTCCCAGTTTATTACTTCTCTACCACATTAAGAAAAAAATACTAATGGCTGCTATTTACTGAGCATTTACTATGTGCCTGGAGCTGCACTGAATGATGTTTTCATTTAATCATCCTAATATCCCTATGTGACACTTACTGTTATTATCTTCATTTTATAGATAGGGAAACTAGGGCATGGAGAGATTAAGCAATTTACTTTGATTACCCAAGCTAATAAGAGATAGCTAGGATTTTGTTCCAGGTCTCTTTAACTTAACCACTTCTTAGAGCATTTGTCCATAAGAAATCGGTTCGTTCATATATGTGCACTCAAAATACATCCAGCATTTTGCTCTTAGCCTTACTGAGAGTGAAATTCATCAATATTCCTTTAAAGCAAGCTGAATGGAAAAGCTTTTGTTTAGCACTAGTTTTCTACCCAGTGAATTTTCATAATGCCTAATTATAAGGTAGAAATTTATCATAAATCTTGACAAATATAGGGGCTGGGGTGGAGTTATCACTGTAAATATTGAAGTAAATCTTGAAATGAGAAGATAAAAAAAAAAGAAATGCTTTTTTAGTAAATTAACTAGGCCTCAATGGTAGATTTTGTTTTTTAGGGCCATTTGTATCTTTTGAGTTTCATCTAAGTCAATTTTCAAGAACATGGAGTGCTGTTGTAAAACAAATGATAAACACGGATACGCTGCAGAAATGAAAATTGGCTGAATCTTCTGGGAGGTGCTGAAAAGAACTGGGACATGCACAGTCAGACATTTTAGAAACCTGGAATTGACTTTCAGTGCTTTTTCTTTTAGATCCCTGGTACAACTGTAAAAATAGAACCAAATGTGTGAATGAAGGGAGAAGTTAATTTCACAACTTTGGAGAATTTTTTCTCCCCCCTCCAAAGGAGTAATGGTGCATTTAAATTTTTTTTTTTTTCCTTCACTGAGAACTGGCACTTTCTGGAATATCCAGCTAAAAATGAAAACATCAGATATAAATGATTGACTTCTCTTATCAGCCAACCTGATAGAATCAGCAATCTTTCATCTTTATCTTTCCTTCATTGGCTACAGTACTTTTGTCATCTTGATAGGATCAGCCAAGTTTACTTATAAAAAAATTGAAAGAGATTTGAAATACTGCTATCTTTTTGCAGAGAAGGGAGGAGATGTTTAAATGGAATTGAGGCTGCCAGTGGGGGAGGGAGTGCAATGGGAAGGTTCATTGTTGTAAAGAATCCTTGGATCCTTAAATCTTTGAGAAAGCAAAGAGGTTATTTAGTACTGGCAATTGCAAGCCACTTTTTTCCCCCAGAATTATTTCACTGCTACTTTTTTCTTCTTTCTATATTTTTTCTTTTTCTTTCCTTTTCTTTCCTTTCCTTTTCTTTTCTTTTTTTCTTCTTTCTTTCTTCTCCTCCTCCTTCTTCTATTTCTTCTTCTTCTTCTTCTTCTTCTTCTTCTTCTTCTTCTTCTTCTTCTTCTTCTTCTTCTTCTTCTTCTTTCTTCTTCTTCGTGTGTGTGTGTGTGTGTGTGTGTGTGTGTGTGTGTGTGTGTCTAAAGTCTTTATCTCATACATCATTCACAACTTATAAAGTAGGATTTCAGGTTGGAAATTTTTATATCTGTTTATGGTTGGAGACAGGTTGAGAAGTTCCTTTTAGCTTGTCAAGGTCCCCTTCTTTGAGCGCTAATGTCATTTCTAATGGGCTTGGTTACCTCTACTGGGTGACTGAATATCAATGACCTTATGTTGCCAAATCCACCTTTTCTGCCCTAATCTTTAACACTTGTCACTGTTGTTTGGAGCTTAAATATTTTATTAAAAGTCTTGACTAAATAAAGCACGTTTTTCCTTGAGGTGAGTTCTCTTTCTCTTTTTTTCTTTTAACCATTTAGCCATTATTTTTTAGTATCACCTGCCCTAGATAACCACAGGTCAGTAATCATATCTTCTGCCCTCAAGAAACTTATAGACGAGGGGATGAAAAAAAGTTTTTGAAGGGAGGTACCCTGTAGTTTAGAAAATATGTTCTATCTTATTCTGTCTTCATCGTACTAACTACATTGGGTAAGGCAGTGTGTGTGTGGATAACAGCCCAAGCTCTGAGATTAGAGAGCCATGGTTCAAATCCTGTTACTCTGTGATCCGGGGTATTTTATGAACCTTTGTAAGCCTTTAATTCCTTAGCTGTAAAATGATACTGAGCTCATAGGGGTGTAGTATGAATTATGTGATGGTACATGTTAAATATTTATATAGCATGCCATATATAAATTGGGGGAATCAGGAAAGTCTCTCTCAAGAGAGGTTCACTTTAAGATGAGCCTGAATGACACAGAAAAACCCTCTAGTCACAGGGGAACTGTGTGTGCCAAAGTGGTAAAGAATTTGGCTTCTCTAAGAAAGAGAATAAAAGCCATCAGGGCTGAATCATGTAAAAAGGGGAAAGTTACTTGGAGGTATCAGCAGCATAGTCCAGCTTGTTCAGGGCCTAGTAGGTCATGGAAGGGAGGTTGTGTACTGTACTAAGTGCAATCAGAAATGATTGAAAGTTTACACAGGAAGTTGTATGATCTGAATACAACTTTTAAATGAGATGCAAAGTGGAGATTAGATTCTCAAGGAGCAAGAGTAGACAGAAACAGATCATAAGGCTCTTATAATCGCCTAGTCCAGAAATGGTGGTAGCCTGAACTAAGTAGTATCAGTGGGGAGAAGGGTAGTGGATAGAGCTGAGAGATCTTGTATAATCGATAGACTTGAGAAAGAATTGCATTTGAAGGTGGGAGTGAAGAATGTCAATTGTGATCCTGTGGCATGAGCTGTTGGGTCTAAGGAGATGTCATACACAAGGATGGGGAAAATGGGAAGAACAGGCTTAGACATCTCAGTTGAAATGCTGTAGAAACATTCAAAGGAATATGTCAAGTAGACAATTGATGGATGTTGATGGTGTGGATTTAGATATGATCACTTAGGGAGACAGTATGAGGTGGGAAAACTACATAACCATGAGAAACTCCAACATTTAGAAGACGGGTACAGGACAAGTGATCAGTAAAGGAGATGGATGAATAAGGGCCAGAGAATAGAGAAAACTCAGAAAACACAGAATATTCAGGAGAAAGAAGTGATTATCTATATTCGATACTAAATAAAGAGCTAATAAATGATAAAAAAACATCGCAAGATTTGGTAACATGGAACTCACTGTCATACAGTAAATCCGTAGAAAATTTAATTTTTTAAAAATGTTATTGCATTTTGACATTAATTAGTTTTACTATTGACTAATTGAATAAATACCTGAAAACTAATTCTATTTAAGAGTTTTGTTAGTTTTCTAACATGATATATTTATAAATGTCCTTATTTTTTAATGTGACTGTATAATATTCAGGGAAATAATTATAAACTATTTATGCTGTTCTAAATTTATTTTCCCTAAAGTGTAAACTGCTTGAAACTACTTTCTTCATATTTGTATTCCCAATGTCAAGGCCAATGGGTACCATTGCTGAGGGTGCCATTCACATAGACCAAGGGTTCTCAACTGGAGCCATTTGGTAATGCCTGGAGATAATTTTGAATGTCACAACTGGCGGCAGGGTATACTACTAGTTCCTAGTGGGAAGGGAACAGGGATGCTGCTAAATAGTCTACAACACACAGGACAACTTTGCACAACAAATTATTTGACCTAACATGTCAATAGTGCTGAGTCTGACATAGACTATGTTGCAGACCTGCTCAGTGCCACTGTGAGGCTTGGCAATAGTAGTTATTCACGAGAGCTTTTCTGCAAGAGAATGAGGCCTCTCTTACTTTGTTTTTCATGGTCTACCAATAAGTTTATACAATAAGTAGTCTTTGGATTTTGCTTTCATCTTGAGATTTGATACAAAGAAGTGAATAAGTAAAAGTAAAGTGCATGTCTATAAACTGCCACTGCAGAATTAATTTTCAACAGAATTCATCTATATGGTTAGAAATAGAGGGCAGTGCTCCACCCAATGGATGCTGGACTCTTTACATCAGAGCTGGAACCTTGAAACAGAGTTAGTTCCTATGCTCAAGTGTATATTAGGGAAGGTTAATATTAGAAATAATTTAAAAATTTATTAGATTAATTTTTTAAATGCTACCATGATCTCTTTAAAAATAAACATTTTTATTTTTACTTTATTATAAAATGGTTTATATATCTAAAATTGCATGTGTGTATGTGTGTGTGTGTGTGTGTGTGTGTGTGTGTGGGTGGGTGGGTGTTTAATAATAAACTCCTAGGTACTTGTAACCAACTTAGAAATTGAATTAACCATTACTAGTGAAGCCTCCTGTGTGACTCCTCGCCCCCAACCCCCAGGATAAACACAGTTCTGGACTTTTCTTGATTGTTTCTTTAATTTGTGTTAAAGTTTAAATATATTAAATATGTATATATATATATATATATATATATATATATAAATATGTGTGTGTGTATGTGTGTGTGTGTGTGTGTGTGTGTGTATATATTTATATATAGTCCTTGTAGTAATATATATATGTCTACCTAAACAAGGTATGAAATTAGAGTTTTAAAAATCTCTCTGTCCCTGAAATTAAACTATTATACCATACAAAAAGATCAACTCAAATTGGATTCAATACTTAAACATAATACTGAAACTATAAAACTCCTAGGAAAAAAACATAAGGGAAGCTTCATTAGTGTTGACAATGATTTCTTGAATATAACACCAAAGGCACAGGCAACAACAGCAAAAATGGACAAGTGGGACTACATCAGACTAAATGGCTTCTGCACAACAGAGAAAATAATCAACCTACAGAATGGAAGAAAATATGTGCACATCATGTACCTAATAAGGGGTTAAAATCATATAACTCGATAGCAAAATAAAATAAAAATAATAATAAATTAAAATGGACAAAGGACTTGAATAGATATTTCTCCAAATAAAACTATAAATGGGAAATAGGTATATGAAAAGATGTTCCATTTTGCTCATCATCAGGAAAATACAAACCCAAACCGCAATAATATATCACTGCACACCTGTTAGTTGGTTATTTAAAACAAAATAAGTGTTGGTGAGGAAGTGGAGAAATTAAAACCCTCATAAACTATTGGTAAGAATTTGAAATGGTGCAGCTGCTATAAAAAACAGTATGGAGATTCCTCAAGAAATTAAAAATAGAACTACCATATGTACTAGCAATCCCACTTCTGGGTGTTTATCCAAAACAATTGGAATTGAGATCTTGAAGAAATATTAGCACTTCCCTGTTAATTGCAATATTCAATTCATAATAGCCAAGAGGTAGAAACAACCTAAATGTCTATCAGCAGATGAATGAGTAAAGAAAATGTGGTATATGTACAATGGAATATTATTTAGCCACAAAAAAGGATATCATGTCATATACTACAACAAGGATTAACCTTGAATACATTATGCCAAGTGGAATAAGCAGTCACATGATAAATACTAGGATTCCACTTATATTAGGTATTTGAAATAGTCAAACGCATAGAAAAAGAAAGTGGAATGGTGGTTGCCAGAGGCTAAAGGGAGGGGAAAATGGGAAGTTTCTGTTCAATGGGTATAGAGTTTGAGTAAAGCAAGATGAAAAGGTTCTAGAGATCTGATGTACAACATTGTTATGTGTTTCTTTTTTCTTTTCTTTCTTTTTTTTTTTTACCACAATTTTAAAAAAAGTCTATGCCTGTAGGATGAATTGGCAAGGGGAAGGGTGGAAAGAATTAAATAAGCTCAATGATGAGAAATGTAGGGATGTGGCTGGAAAACCTTGCACTGAGTTGGGGACAGTGACACCATTAGAAAGAAGTAGACATTTTATGTGATTGTATCTGTGGATAAAGGAGGAGCCTGAGAGCAAGGTGACAATGTTTTAAACACAGTCTTAGAATGGATGTTTTATTAACGGAAGCACAGAAGAGGTCAGGAGACAAGAAGCACACAGAATAAAGTTGATTTTATACTCTGTCTTCCTTTAAGATCAAAGTACCACATTCATTATCTGGACCTGTACTTGCCATGACAGCAGGACTTCTAAGAGTTTGCTCTCTGGGGCAATTCCAGACTGGGGTGTAGTCCTTGTTGAGATGACAGAACAGGAGATGGGTATTTGAGAGTCTTCAGTGAAGGGTTCAAGTTGAAGCCACACGAAAGAAGAAAAGAGTTGAAAGGGATATTAAGTTTGGGGAGTGCCATAGGTAATGGTAGAAATAAATAAAACATTATGAGCTTTTTAAATTAGGTTTTGCTTATTTTTATTTTAACATCCTCTATTTTGATGCTATATGCTTCCTCTGTCTGTCTTTACAATGTGCATTACTGTTATGGATTAACATTAAAAACTAGGCTGGATTCGTGTGACAGTAAGTATAATATGGTTTGATTTGGAGTTTTCATATGACTTGGAATAAGCTTTTAGTCCTAATTGGAAGGTGTATAATTAGAAGACTCAGAGGTGGCATAAGTGCTAGGTAACATTGTGACATCAACAAAGTTTGTTTCTAGAGTGCCATTCTGCTTTTTGTTGGTTTTGCTGGTTCTAAGTTTCTTCCTTTTCAAAATAAGATGTTGGTCTAGATAATTCATGTAATCATTTAAACATTTTCTCTGCCTTTTGAGCATTTATTTCTTTAACCTTCAAGATCTCTTTCTTACCTGTTAGAGCCTAAGCCTGAGAGTTTTCACTCTGCTTTCCTCCCTCACACCAGATTTATACAGTTCTATATTCCCTTTTCTCAGAGGCCTGCTAGTTAGTAATGCTAACGTGTTAAATCTGTATTATTCACAGTAATTCACAATAAGCTATTATTGGCCTAATATATTCATTCCCAGATGGTATCTTCTCTTGGGGGCTTCATTGCCTGCCCATAAAATGGTGCTTAATGGTGGACTATTCAGGTACTATGGCACATGTAAGCCAAAAAGGTTTATATTAATATTATTTCTTTTTAAAGTACTTTTTTTGGGTCCATATTTATCTAATTTTTATCAACATAACATTAGAAAAAATTTTTTAAATCTCTAATTTTTTTACTTGAGATGATTTTAATATAATTTTTTTACTCCTACAGAGATTAACATTCTTTTGTTCAACTTGGACTTGATTGGCTAGGTACTTCTGTCAGTTTTTCTGTGATCGTATTACTACATAGGACACTCTTAGGCATGTGTTACAGCCGCTAGGATGTTTTCAGTATTCCCATATGAAAAGTTATAAAAACAAAGAGTAAACCTCTATTTTAGATTTTAGATTTACCTATAAGAAAACTAAAATTTTATTAAACTCGTACCAGAATTTTGTGGTTTCGTAATAACATCATGAATGAAAACCCAGTAGATGGGATAAAAAGTATTTTATATTTACAGTTAAGAATGAATCTGTTTGATTCAAAGTAATAAAAGTTAGATTTTAAACTTTTTTGGAGCCCCACTTTTTTCAAGTGTCCAAATGAATAAAGATATTTATATAATTAAAATTCAGTTTATTAATAAAAACAGAATTAAGATGACAGTGAAAGAACACCCTCAGGTGTGTGCCTCTGCATTTTAAAGTGGTATTTAATGTTTATGCAAAAGTAAGACTTTTAAAAAATTATTTTAGAAAGTTATTAGCACATTTGTTGTACAGCTCCTAAGATTTTTTTTTTTTTTTTGGTAACACTGCATAAAATTTGAAACCTTTTTCGCTTCAAAATTTGACCTACTTAGAAGTGTTCTGATAATTCCAATGTAATATATTCCCTCAGTTTTGTAAGCGCCTTTGGGTAATGTATTAGAGAGGCAAGTAATCTCATCAAGAAGCGTAATGGACCCTATCACATTTCAAGATATGTTTTTTTCTATTACTTCTGCTTCAAATTTAGTTCTGTGTTTAATGATACCACACTCTACTGGCAAGGGTACTTTTCTAGTACTTTAGCTCTCTTTGCATACAAATGGCATTTTGGGTCTCGATGCCATTGCAGATTATTTTTTCTTTGAAATGAAGTTATATAATTTGATTTTTTACAGTCAGACGAGAAAGTGTTTGATCATCTTGAGAGGTTAGAGAAAGAGAGGCTGTCACTGAATAAAATGCATTACTTGACACAATTTGAAAAATGGTTTGAGAAAGCAGAGGCGAACTTGTACTTGGCTGAAAAGTATGATTGGTCTGGTAGTGAAGGAAAATCTCTAGGATCTGTCATTTGGTGCTCTGCAATGGAGAAGGAAGTTGCACAGAGGAATGGACCCCTCTGTGCATTTTCCTCTTGCTTCACTCCAGTGAACTGCATATTTTAGTCAAGATGTTAAAATATGAAGATTTCTCAAGAAATTCTTTTGATACATAAGATATTATTTATTATCTAGACTTTTACCAGTAAATATTTTAGGTCCCAAGAGACAATAAGTAACTTTTCTAGAAACTCTGATATCACCACCCTAAAATCCAGGTCTTCCTCCTCCTAGTGCTGTCTCTCTCTAGATATTTCCTAAAGAATGGCAAGAGGAAGATCTGATTTTAACAGGTGGATGGCATCCTTTTATAAATATCATGTTTGCTTTGATGTACCAATACCTTAATAAAGAAACAATGAACTGAAGAACCTATTAAAAGCAGATTGTGTAACCCATTACAGAAATATATTGAATACTATGTAAAACATTTTCTGTATACTAAGTGTAAAAGAAGCAGATTATAAAGCAATGTATTATATGTAGAGGTATTTTATAAAACTAAAATTAAGAACATATTGATTCAGTTTTTCAGTTTGCAAATACCTTAAGAAAATATAAGTAAATATCTTAATAAGTATACATTTTAAAGTTCTTAAAATATATATAATACATACTATTTCCATGTAAACATGTAGGTTATATTAAAGCTAGGCAGAGCCTTATCTTGTCTATGCTTGCTTTTAAATACATTTCTGGCATATTTTAGAAGACAAAGATGATTTCATGTATGTAACTGACAAAAATTACTTTTAGGTGAAACAGTAATTTTAGTAATGGTCATGAAACAGCAGTTGAAAACTTTGAAATCATAGATTCTAGTTAATATAACAAAGAAGCATTTATACAATTCTTCATGAACCATGCTGAGAAAAATAATGTCAATTAAAGAATTAAGTGGAGTTAAAAAATTAAGTTGTTTCTGTAAAGCTAAAGTTAATAAATGCAAATGTTTTATTCTTTAAGGTAAAACACTCATTCTTGCACAGTACTTTAAAAAAAAATAATGTTTTTATGGAGTGTGCATTTCAAAGACCATATCATACTTATTTTGTATGAAATTGCTTTAAAGAATATTCCCTCAAGTTAAATGTTCAATTAGAACTCTCTAGCTTTTCAATATAAGCATCAGAATTATAATTTAAGGTAAAAAGGTCATGAACTATTGTCTATGTGATTTGAAAATATAATGTCTATATTCTCAGATGGAGCAAGTTAATTTAAGAATGGTAGTTGAAGTTGCATTTTGTGATAGAACATGACCTTATCTTTATTTTAACCTTATACTAAGTATAATTATAGCAAAAAAAAAGAACAAACAATCTAGACACTACATTTTTTGCAGAAAGTGATTTAATCCTCTATTTTATTCCAGAGACTTAGTTTTCATTTAGTATCCCTCTGAGATAGTAAATAGCTTAATACTTTTCTTTCATATCACTATCCATGCATTTAAATGTAGAAATAGAGACCAATATTTTGACTCCTACAACATTTGGATATGAATTTAAATATATATATAAATATTCAACAATAAACATGTATAGAATGCATCACCATATTACTTGTAATTCTTTACTCGTAACTCATATTACAGAGACCAAGGGATCAAAATAATTTTGCCTGCAAGTGAGGACTTCCAGCCCCTCCTCTCATATCTCCACCAGACAGTCACGTCTAATCCTAAGGGCCAATGAAGGATGAGGTGGGGAAAGGTCTGCCTTGCTATTTAGAAGTTCTCAGACGATAGGATCTGAACACAACTATGTTTTTCCATTTCTTCTCAACTACCACAGAATTCAGTGTTTAATAAAATGGATTTCGTATAAATCTTCTAACAGTGTTTTTCGTACATATGTACTTGACTGAGTAATTCACTTAACTATTTAGTGACTTTTAAGCCTATGTGTAGTTCTCCAAAATCTAAAATACTTGGATATGAAGGACAGAGCTCTTACTGTCCATTGGTAGTCTCTTTAAGTGGAAGTTTCTCTTCTAACTTTAAGAGCCCAAGTTGCAATTTAGTAGACAACATGCATGTGATAAATAATACTCCCCAGTCTGCTTGTTTGTTTGCACTCTTGGGTCAGTGCCACTGATTTTATGCACTTAATTGCCACTTGTGACGTATGCCCATGTGCACAGTTCTCTAATCATGGTTCCGATGGGGACTCACTTGACATATGTAGTTTTTATGCAGCATTTCAGTCAGAAAACGAGAAAAAAGATCCATAGGGTGATATTAAGTGTGTGATGTATTCTTTTTTGGTTGTCATTGCTAACCTGTGTGGTGTGTTTGGAGCTGGGGGTTGGGACATCATGAAAATGGTATTGATCTTGAAGCTAAGATGATCTGGGTTTTAACATAAATGATATCACTGACTAGCTAAATGATATTTGTAAATAGAATTTACCTTTCTGATTCTCAATTTTTTCATTGGTAATCTCAACTTTGTAAGGTGGTAGTGAAGGTAAAATGAAATACTTTATATGAAACTTTAACTTAACCTTATAGATGACATAAATAAATGGATTTTACTTTTCGGAGTTTTAGTTTCCTTATCTGTAATGTTTACTCCGTAAGGTGATAGTGAAGGTACAATGAAATAATTATGTAAAACTAGAAACTAACCTTCCAGGGTGCTCAACAAGTATTAGTTTCACACTTTTCTGTTTTGGGGTTTCTATATCTAATTGATTTACTAGCTAGCAATAGTTAAGACTTCAGTTAAGTAATTTTTTTTTCAGGTTGTAATTTCCCCCATATGTAATTTTAAGTGTGATTTTGTCAATTGATCTTTTCATGGCCTTTTCTAAAAGCATATTTCACTAGATACAGTAGCATAAATTAGCCACTAAAAGAGTGATGGTTTTTCATAGAAAGGGAAGAACATAAATTAATGCAATTATTAAGTGTGTGGTAAATTCATCCTACCCTATCATAGTCAGGTAACTAACACAATAAACTAAATTTTCAGAGATGGCAAAAGAGTAGTTATGGAATGAAACTTTAGATTCTTTATGTTGAAAAGCATAGGTTTGGAGTCCATGGCAGTAATCGCTAGCTGTCTACCAGAATTCTTTTTTTCTTGTTCTATGGAGATAAAATGATAGTTGAACACATGGTTGACTAGCTGGGCACTATAGTTTTTGGTCCCCATCTGGGGTGGGACGTCCATGAAAGTAAGTTCTTGTCAACAGAATTTGAGTGATTTGTCCACGTGGATCTGTGCTTTAAGACATTAGTTTGTTATTCTCCATGCTTCTTCCTTTTCCGTAGGCTAGAACCTCAGATGGTTTTGATCCAGTTTCTACTATAAGTTGACAAAAGAGCTCTAGAAAACGTCAGGGCAAAAGATGAAAAGAACATTGGTGCATTGTGGGAGGTACTGCTAATTTAGAATTCTACACAAGAGAGAAATAAACTTCTTAGTTGTTTAAACCACTGTATTATTTCTTTGTTGCAGCAGCTTAACTTAAAAGCGACTGATGCAGAGTCCCGTAGAGTTTGGTTGATGTGGACTCTAATTGTTATGATGAGTGTGATCTGAGTCTCCAACCCGCAGTGCTCTCATTGTCACATGGTGCTATTGTGGGATTATATGAGCTTAGAAGTTCAGCATTTCAACACACCAGGCACTGTGCTAAGCATCTTCTATACACTGTCATTTAATATTCACGACCAACTTATGAATTATTATCTTGATTTTTTGGATGGGATCTCTAAGAAATGATGATTGCAAACTACTTCCCCAACAGTCTAGAGCTAGTAGTGACAGTGGTCAGGTTTTAAGGTCAGGCTGACTCCAGAGCAATACCAGCAGCAAGTAGCATGGTGCCTAGAAAATATTAAGCATCTAATAAAGACCAATATTATTATATTATAAAGACCAGTATTATTAGTTCATTTGGCAAACCCTAACTGAGCACCTGTTATAGATAAGATATTATGGATTGTGCTGTGGGGACCGGAAGGCTATCCTTTCCTTCAGGTCTAGCAGGTTAATAACAATACAGCAGACACAGATACATAAACAAGCCATGACAATGCAAATGCTCAGTGTACGCTGAAGAGAAGTATATTCACTGTGACAGAAAAGGAAATGTGGTTTATTGAATCTTAGAACTTAGATCATCTACCAGGAGATCGTAGAATATATCACCTTCTCCACTGCTTTACATTAAATTAATACTTAGTAACTCAGGGAGATATACTAATATCCGTGGAGACAGAGTGGTTCTCTTTCTGCTTATCTAAGAATAAGTCTTGTGATTTCCTTAAGAGGAATTCCCAAGCAGGATGGAAGGGTGGTACCCTGAATGGAAGATGTATCAGAATTAAGCATGCTATTCTGGATAGTCGTATCTGGTCCCACCCATTTCTTCACATTCCCCTGCTAGGGAATCTGTCTTTGTAAAACAGAATGTCATAGTCCTTAATTTTATTATAATAGGCTAAACATTTTTTTTTAAGAGCCCAAATTTTCAAATGACATTTCTTGATAGGAAAAAAATATATTTATTTATTTTTTGCTCAAATGATCATTCTTCAAGGCAGAAAGACCTTCCCTGACCAGCCCCATCCAAGTAGCCCCTTTCTCTCCTGGCTAATCTCTTTTACTAGACTCTGTATTTTTCCTTTATAGCCCCCACTTTTTATCATTTTAATTTTATTTTTCGGTGTATTTGTTTTTACTCAGATATTATCTATCTTCTTTCATCTTCACCCTCGACTATGATCATATTTTTCCCCCAAATAATGTTTGCAGGTTTCCTAGGCTAGTGCCAGCCACATAGCAAGGGTTCAGTAAACAGTTGTTGAATAAGAATATAGATGAATGATACTTGGTTTGAATAAAGGACAAATAAATTTTGTTGATTTCCTCTACATTCTCTTCCAACCCTGAAAAATTAGGAAGCTGAAAACGTGTTTTGGAACAGTGCACTTAGAGTTCAGATGTGCTGTTCCCTTCACCTTCTGTCACTCTGCGAAACCATATGTGTTCAAAGAACCATGTCTAAACTCTAAGCTGAATAAAGTATAATTCCCCCTTTACCAGCAGGTTTTCTGGTCTGTAAGTCAACAGAGAGAAGTAGTAATTCAATAGCTATTTGAATGACACAAAGTTATGCTCTACCCCTATGGAGAATACAAAGAAGCAAAGTTTCTATTCTCTAGGTGGAAGTCTACTAGATGAGAAGATAAAACATACACATAACACACTGTGAGGTATAGAACAAATAAAGAGTAAAGGCAATAATTGTTTAAGAGTTCAGAAAAGAGAGCTGGCACAATGGGCCGAGCTGATCAGGAAAACCTGGAGTAGGGGATAAGGGGGGCTACGTTTTAGTTTCAGAGACTCTTAGAACAAAGTAAGTAGCTTGAGCCAAGATGAGTGGGCTGAAACATCAAGATGTATCTTACTTTGTGTCCACTCCAATCCCAAGTAGGCCCTGAGGCAAGGAATCAAGTTTAAGTCTTTTACTTGGGAGGAAATTCCAAGAGACTCTAATAGGGGATATAAGAAAAGGAATGGAAGGTAGCCAAACATATAATATGATATCAAGTAAGTTGCCATGCTGGGTAATTGAGGTTAAATTCTACAGTATACAACATACGCGTCAGAGATATTCTACCCAGGAGTGAGGGGGCTGAGGTACTTGACCCTAGTCATCACTCAAGGACTACTGGCCAGAGATGTGAGCACAGGGATGTGATGTCCCCAGCTCTTCTGACCACCAGGAAAAAAATACAGGTACTGACAGTTTGCAGTAAAAGTCTGGCCAGTGTCTACTGCAGTGGTAAAATTAAGTAGATATGGAGAGGCCGCCAGCAGCATTGGCTACATTATGTTTTCAAAAGCAGATTGGAGTGAAATGGCTTTAGACATGGTCCAAAACTGTTTTTATGTGGTTCTGAACTAGCAGCATTTGTAAGAAAATTAATAGAAGGTTTTATGGATGAACACAAAGGCAGGATTAGAGTCCATCAAATACCTTCTTAGTGCTGTATCTGAAGTCTGTAAGGCAGGTTTCATCTGTGTGTGTAGATGGAAAAACTGAGGTCCGTAAGCATCAGGAAACCTGAACAAAGTCATATGGCTGGTGAGGGGAGAATTAGCATTAACTCAAAGACCCAAACTCCCGCTTATGCTTGTTGAGGTCTCTAGATGAATCTACATCGCCTAGATTGTCTTGCACAATGCAAGTTTACTGAGATGAGCCAGAGTTATTTGTAAAGCTGGGTTTGTGTTATGCTGTTTGGGAAGAACATTTCATTTCTAGCCCCATGAAATGTTGGGTCTTTTATGCAGTATTCATGTTTCTCTACCTGGTATACATTTATCCCTGATTTAAACACCCATTTCCTTCACGGTCTCTCTAATGAAGCTTTGTGGATTTTCCAAAAAATATATTGTGTCAGTGACAGTTTATTCACCTTACTTACATAGTTTGAGGAACTGCTTGTTTAAATTTAGATACTGTTTCTGATGAAATGTTTTGACAAAGTAATACTAGCTTGATACTATTTAAAATATTTTGACAGATGGGAAAATTGTTTCAGTCTGAGTTGAGCAATACTTTATTGCAGTATTTTGCCAGTTAGAAAAAAATGGTAAAGGTAGCCTTACTGTTCTCAAAATAACATCCTTCCATTCTTTTTGAGAAAAGAAAGGCCTCCATTCAGTCATAGATTATAATGTGTACTGTGTATGTTAAGAATTCATGCAATTTTAAAAAGAGGGAACATTTGGGGATTATTTCCAAACAGGGAACATTTATTGTTCTGTAAGCAAACAGAACCTAAAGAACTTTTAGGGACGTTTGTTGCTTTATCAGAGCTTTCTCGTGCTCTGGTGGTTGTGCTCTCAATTAGTGATGCCAAATCACTAGGATTTAAAAATTGCTTGGTTGAAATGGAAATCCTCAACTCCAGTTACTTTTATATCTTGGATTTTTAGAATGCTATAGTAATGAAATATTTAAATCTCTCAAATTAGTTGTAAAGAAATAAAATGCAGGTGGTCCTTGTTTTCGTTTCATGAAGCAAACGTATTGAAGAGATCTGACAGAGCAGAGATTCTCAGTGTAGTCCCTGGACCAGGAGCATCAGCAGCACCTGAAAAATTTGTAATAAATGCAGATTCCTAGGCCTCACACCAGGCCTTCTAAATCAGACACTGATGGAGTCCAGTCACCTGGGTTCTAACAAGTCTTCCTGATCATCGTGATGCATGCTACAGTTTAATAAATGCACAGGTAGAATAGAGGCTATCAAATTATCCCACAGAGTTACTTTAAGATCTGCCACATGGAAGGAGAAAGTGTTGGTGGAGAATGATCTGGAAAGTTTCTCAGTGTTCCCCTCCCCCTTCTGTGCCACCATCATGCCCCTGACGTGTCTCAGCTAGAGAGGCTTTGGTTTTGTTTTACATATCACAAAATTTTAGATTGGATCCTGCCATTAAACAACACTTTTAAAGCACTGGTATACTTCTTTCTTTGGAGGCCTATATTTGGTGGCCCAGAAAGACTTCTCATCTCTTACAGTGTCCATATGATTCTAGCCATGTGGCTCTAAAACTGGATTTGATCAATAAAGAATTTGTCTATGTCTCAGCCACAGCTTTATACTCATCAGTATGTGCAAATCAGAATGCGAGTTTTATTTTTCAAATTATAATGAGGAGCATAGAAACAAAAACTATATGCTCATCATGTGTAACTCTTCCCATTTTTTCTTACTGTGCACAAATTAACATATCCTCCAGCAATTGGATTACTGGTGAAACTGATTCAATCCCTTGCCTCCTGCATGTTGCTGCAGATGAGATGGAGAAAGGGATTGTTCTTTTGCAAACATGTAATCAGTAAAAAGAGAAGATATTTTCTCCAGGTAATCATGAACTTGTTTGAATCCTCTTCTCACACACACATGCACATACGCACACAGTATATTGTTTACCAGATTGCTGAGGGCCCCTAAATTCAGTGTCTCTCTTACCTGTACCATGTTACGTAAACCTACTATATTATTATCTTTATTTCTGTTTTTTAAATTTTCCAAGTAATCATTGACAATTATTTTTGTAGATATTTTAATATCATTAAACTTCAATAAGATGTGTAATATATATATATATATATTGCTACTATCAATTATATATTGATTATTCTTGTTTACTTCTCTGAGCTTTTTAGATGATGATGACAAAAATAGGTTACCACTATTATAACAAAGATCACAAAAGGTAACTCTGAGAGTGCTTACTAAAGACTAGGCAGTGTACTAAATACTTGGTATTTATTAATATATTTTTTCTGTAGTAGTCAGCCTATGACAGAGGCCTTTAAGCTTTTGAACATGACCCCCAATAAGAAGTTGAGACTTAGTACACATGTACTTCTTCTGTGTATATGTCATGTATGAATGGGAAAAGTTCATGCTCAACTTTTACTATGCTTAAAATTCATATTTTTTTCTCTTCTGTTCCATTTTATTCTGTCTCATTCAATTAAAGAAATTCCAGTTGTGACCCAGCAAATTAATTCTATTACTCACACTAATGGGTTGCAACCTACAGAATGAAAGGTTGTGCAATCAGATTAGGTAGTATTATTATTATCCATATTTTCAGATAAGGGACTGGGCCTACAGAGGTTATGTAAACTGTCCAATTTTACTTAGTAAGTACTATCAGTGTTACCTTTTGTGATCTTTGTTACAATAATAAGAACTTTTCTTTTTGTCATCATCATCATCATCTGCAAAATTCAGAGAAGTAAACAGGAAAAAATCTATATATAATTGATAGTTTTGACAAACCCAGGGTTCAAACCTAGGCATTTTCTCTCCAAGGCCCTCATTCATAGCACTACATTCTGTCTTGCCTGCTCAAAACCTTCTGACATTCACCCTCTGTCAAGGACTGTATCAGATGGGGGATTTTTCTCTCAGGTATGAGAACAGTGTAGTATTGGCCTCGGAATTTCTAAATAGAGGGATTTAGAAATGAAGGGTGGACATTGGCTGAGGAGACTGGCACCCTTTAAAGAAAAACCCAGAACATGTGCTTGTTCAGGGAAGCTTTTGTAAGGAGGCTGATGTAGATTAATATGGAAAGGAAATGACTGTTGCCACCACACCACCTTCTTTGTGCTACCATGGGAAGTTTATTTTAAACAATCCAAAGAACAGTAGGTGGAAAAGATGTTTACCCAAAGTTAAAACAGTCTTTGTTATGTGGAGCTTCCTGGTGAGTGGGGAGAAGATGAAATGGAAATCATTTGGATATTGTAGGGCTTTTTATCTTGACTTCTTGTAAGGCATATGGTTAAATGTGAAGCACTGCTCACCTGGCTGAATATTTTTGGACACAGACATTATTTTTTTTCTATTTTTTTTAAATATGATTTTAGGATACATATAGGATATATGGGTACAAAATTCAAAGATACAAAAGCCATAGAGTGAAAAGTCTGTATCTCTCCTGATTTTTTCTTGATTGTTCCTCTCCCGCTCCAGAATCAATCACTATTACCTGTATAATCCTCCAGAATGTTGTCTCTGTGTGTGTGTATTAAATGTTAACGTAAGACATTTCCTGTGCCTTGCTTTATATATAGAAGTGCCTCTCTGCCTCTTTCTTTTTCACAGCTACATAGTATTTCGTTGTATAGATTTTCTAAAATTCATTTAACAGGTCTTATATAAACAGACATTAGGTAATTTCTGACCCTTTCAAGCCTGATTATTTTATAGGCAAATTGACCTTAGGGCTCTGAGCCCTCTTCTTCTTAGCAGGAGCTTGACAGCCCTCTGACTCTTCAGTAGGGAACAATAAAGATCAGACTGTTGTATTAAGTCAGGAAGTAGCTTGATCTCAGTTTTCTTGGATGCCTGTTCTCAGCCTCTGAACAGTAATCATGGTAAGAAATCTTTATATCTTGCCGTAGGCAACATTCTCTTAGAAGATAAAAGTGGTTTCCTTGAAAGGGTTCAAGAAACAATTTTCTAACAGTTTAGTAGATTAGTTAGGGATGCTGAATATTTATTTTTAGAAGGACAAAATGTTTGTTCTCTGGAAGTTCTATCTGCTTTATTCTTCAGAGCCATTACATTTGTTTTCAGATTTATTTTCCTATAATTCATGGAGATTTGGAAAATTATATGGAAGTTATGTATTTTCTTAAATGCACAGTTACCTATTTCTTTATTCTTTAAAGATAGTCTGGGAACTGTTCGGTTTTACAAAGGAAACAATTCTTCACCATCTGCATTTTCTATCACTTATGCATTTGAAGAATGTTTTAGGCAATTTCAGGGAAAAATTATTCAATATTAGTGAGTGATAATTATATGAGAAATTGACCAGCAAGGCAATCAAGTAGAAAATTGGTGGAAATGTATGGATAAGTGACTTGGTCTATCTATGTTTTTCTGACTCAATTATAGTCACACTAACTGAGAGATAACAAAATTGGTGCTGTGTAGCCATAATCTGAAGAAAACAATGCTGCAAATCCTTTGAGAAGTGACTTTAGAATTTAATATTTTCCTGTCAGGAGATTTATGACCTGTCATTGAACATTATTAAGGCTCAGATCCAAATACTCAGTTCATTTCCTCTTGCTCAGCAGTTAGTAAAGATGTGAAACACATTAACCAGATATTGGTTAGCCAAGCCCAGGATTCAAGATTTGATATCCTCATCACCATGTGTGAACTTGGGAATATTTGGATTTTAATATATGCAAATGCTTTTATAATGTGTGATGTGTTAGGTGAAAAATTATTACACATGTCATCAATTTAATTTAAAGTGCTTCTCTTGAATATTTTATAAATCTCTGGAATAACAACATACCCTTAATGAGCATTAGAAAGTTTATGCTTTCTTGTTTTGCTAAATCACATGGCCTCCACTGTGCTTAACACACTACTTAATTCATCCCTTTGTGCTAGGAATTTTATGTTAAAATAGAAAATAATTAACCATCCAAGTTGGACTGCAATCATATTCATTTTGGAAATTTTATTTAGAGATATTTGATACATTTTTTGGAAGAGTTTTAGGGATCTATATTGGTTAATTTATATCTATGATTTGGTTATATACAAAATTAAAGTTAATCTAAGGGGACAGAATCAATATCCTTCTAAATTTAATTAGATGGCCAGCATCCAAGCAAGAGATTATCCTTTTTAGTATCCTCCTTTCTTCTTTTCTTACAGGGTAAGATAATTCCTTTGCCAAAGTGTGTTGGACAGTTCCCTGGTGACAGGTTCTATAGAAACACATAACTGTGCTGTTAGCAACAGGAGACAGAGGGGAGAGAAATGTGGGCAAAGAGGCCATTGTATTTTGGAGATAGTAATATACCTACCCTATCTCCACATCACAGCCCAGCCAAGGGGACAATGTCCCATTTGCAGTGGATCTGCAGTGACTGTTTCTAAACCAAACTTATAAAAGAAAATGGTGCTTCAGGCTGAAGCATTCCAGAAAAGAAAGACAGGACTAGTGAGGAATTAAATTATAAATTGGACTATAACTTGCAGTTTGAGGATCCTACTATTTATAGTTATGTTTGATGTGGGATGCCTGGAAACATAGCAATAAATTGAAGCTGGGATTTTATTTCAGATAAAAACTTTCTATTTTATGTCTAGTGGAGCATCAGTAAAACAGAGTTTTAGAAGGGGTGAGTTATACAACTTTTGGTCTTTATGTCCAATGCCATAATAGGTTTTTATGTTATTGAAAAATGTTGTTTATAATGTTTTAAGAAGGTAATTTGACTGTAGTTCCATGAAATAACTAGGTTGAGTTATGGTTGAAACTATAGAAATTACTTGATGAGCAGATGCATTTTTTAGCAATTCAAAATAAGTTTAGTAATATTTAAGATACATGAATTATTTTTAATTTTGTATTTAAAAAAGAAATAAATTCTGAAATCCTTATTTAATAATTTAGATTTAAATTTTTTATTTTGTGTCATCACAGATAAAAATGTATTCAGCAGCTGAGAAGACACAGTGGGGGATGCAAAGGAACATAAGAACATTAGTTCTTAGCAACCTAATAGCAAAAACTTTGCAAAAGTACAGAAAACAAAAGTAACCATAACCATATGAAGGTTGTGATCTTTTTTGTAGGTGTCATACAGAGTATCAAAACATAAGGCATTTGTCTAAATCCCCATGTTAAAGAAAGTGGGTTCCTTTTAAAAGACTGTCAAAGACAGAAGAAACCAACATTTCTTTGGTTCTGATTCAATTTACCTTTTTTGAAAATGAGAATTTATTGAGCATTTACTAGCTAGCTTTCAGATGCTACATGTATGAATTCCTTTAATCCTTGACATCTTTTGAGATGGGTCCTATGATTATTATTCCTTTGGAGTAGATAAAGGAACTGAGGTAAAGAATAATTCGCTAGTTGTTCAAGGTCACAGAGCTCATAATAGAGAAAGCTGGTTTAGGCAGCAGGGCTTCACAATCAACACTTCTAACCTCTGTGCCTTACATCCTCTCATTCTGCTTCTCATTAGTTAACACCTCTGCTTTAAACCTCAAAAGATATCTAATTTGCCCTAGTAAGATACATGCCGTAAGCTAGGATCAGACACTTGAAATTTATTTCTGTGGAAAATGATGTGTTATTTTGATGCAAGTGTTCACAGCATAACATAATTTAGTGATTAAATCAAAACCCTTTCATGAGATGGAGGAGTTTCTAGGATTACACCCTAACTTTAGGAAGTTGAGAGCTGCGTATTTATGTAAATATGCATTCTCTCAGGTGTTCACACTTTGAAGAGGGACCTTTAGAGACTGGGTGGAATTGTTTTTTGCTGTTAAGGATGGTTTCTATCCAAAGCTCCTTTTTCTTGTGTACCAGCCCATCTCAAACTTGAGCACGTATTGGAATCAGCTGGAGGACTTGTGAAAAAACACAGATTGCTGGTCCCACTCACAGAGTTTTGGCTTAGTAGGTTTAGGGAAGGGCCTGAGAATTGAGATTTCTAAGAAGTAACCAATGTAGGTGATGCTTCTGGCATCAGGGACACTCTTTGAGAACCACTGATTCGCCCTAAAAATGTAACTGAAGGAGTTTAAGTACCCCTCCCTTTCCTTTCCTCTGCTTTTTGGCTGGTGCTCACTCCTTAAATGCCCATTGTTTTATTTACAAAGATCAGAAAATCTGATGAACAGTTTTCTTGGACCCTAGAAAGATTCCGGTAAGTCATTTAACAATAAAATAATTACTGATAAGATATAGCACTTTTAATAATAATTGACTGCAGTTATGGAGTGCTTATTACATTGCCAGGCACATCACTAAACCCACTGCCTATGGTATCTTACGTAATAAAAAAACAAGCAGAGTGATCAGTGTTAGTCTTATCTTCATTTTACATTAAAAAACTAAGGTTCAGAAAACCATATGCTTTCTTAAGATTACTTGTACAACATGAGGTAGAGGTAATATTCAAACCTAGATGACGGGTGAATTCCAATATTCCAAAGCTATGCTCTTGACCACTGTGTTTTTAAAAATGCAGAATTATTAGCTGAATTTTAGTTAGACTTCAAGCTTTAACACAAAGTGTCCTTCATTTTCATTTCTCCTTTTATTTAAGGTCTTAAAGCATCCTAAAATCAACAGGGGAGAAACATTATGTGACTAAAGATTTTTCAAAAGAAATATATAAATGCAAATTGCTGCTTGGAATATTACTTTTTCATTTGTAGTGGTTCTCTTCAAATTTCAAGGATTGAAGTATTAATGTTGAGAAAATAAATTTTTAAGGCTTGCTTTTCACTTGTTTGCTTCTATACCTATTTACAATAATTTTCAAGAAGTGATCGTTAAACTTTTCTAGGGCACAGACTCCTGTGAAAGTTGGTTGAAAACTACAAAGCTTTTCATAAGGAATATACACTAAAGTTTGCATGCTGTCTGTGGACTCTAGATGAAGACAGTCTGCCTTAAAAACAGCACAGTGGAGAAAGAAATTGGACTATATTATCTGATGGCCCTGGGTTTGCACTTATTTCTTCTTGTTCGTGTGACCTTTGGAAGGTTATTACTGAGTCTTATTTCTTTATCCATAAAATGGTAATAATGAAAAGAATAATAGGGTTAATAGCTAATAGGGTTATTGTGAGGATTAAATTTAAAACCGAAATGACTAGCTTGGTAACTGCTATGCCAGTGTTTCTCAAACTTTAAAATGCCTTGTGTAGCCTGGAGATCTTGTTAAGATGTGGATGTGGATTCAGCAGGTCTGGGGTGAAGCCTGAGATTTTGCATTTCTAACAAGCTCTTGGGTGATAGTGCTGCTGGTCCAGGGAGCAAGCTTTGAAGAGCAGATGCTACAAAATGTGCATGGAAGAGATGGTCCTATTAATAAATACTTTTAAATGTTATATTAACAAAATGTTTTCATTGATAACTTCGTACTTCGTTTGAGGTTATCTGCTGAAATATGCACATACAATACATATGCTTTGAGAACTGTGGCATTTAGAATCTTCTCATTGGGAAGTAATACATTGCATTCTGGTTTTGTGCTGCATTTTAACCCCAAAATCAATATGGCATCCTCTTTGGAATAAGATTCCATTAAAAATTACCTGTATTAAAATGTTTCTATCTGTGTAATAGTGAAAGAAAGATGTGATTGGGTAAATTTTTCATGTTTTAACTTCTGACACCCAGATTTTCTTACTGAAAGCAATAATAGGCCATGGGATTCTGATTATTTAAAAAAAAAATTTATCTTCTTTTGAAAGCACTTTTCTTGATATACTTTGAATAAGGAATTACTGAAATTAAATATGCTAGACTCTTATCTGATAAACTTGAATCCTGAAGAAGACTCTTAAAGACATGATAAGAAAAAGTATATGTGACTGTGTAGTCACCTCCAATGTTTACAAAAATGGTAAAATCTCTGACTTACATATATCTTTTTGAAACGTGTTGAGTAACTGGTTCCAGTTTGTCATTGATGACACACCACCTTGGCATTAAATATGTTGTCTTGACAGCTACTGAATCAGCTGTTGACAAAAAGTAATGGTGAGACAGGTTAAAAGCCTCCGGCAACCCGTGGAATTTTATGAAGGCCAGTGGGACTTGCAGCTTTGGGGAGAATTGATGCTCGGATGCCCTACTCCACGTTGCATTTCTTTTCGTTATACTGCTTTTGTGTTGCTGAGATTTCTTCATAAATTTTACTGTGTCGTGCACAAATGACCCAGTATGAAAGTCCTTGGAAATAGTTGGTTCTACTGAGAAATTTTACCTGTAAAAAATGGAAACAGAAAAAGGCCTGCCCTCTTATATTCCAGAAAATGTGATAATAAATCATCAGGATGAGTTCTAACTAATCATATATTTTCTGATTACATGTGCTTGCTATTGAAACAGCATGAAAGGCGAGAGGAAAAGAACTGTATCAAAATTAGCTCCGTCCCAATGCCCTGGCTTCCTGGGGAGGTTTTAGAATGGACAGGTTTTCTGTATAAACGTCCAACCTTTTTAGAGGATGAATCATTTTTCCCCAAGCCCACATACGTAATCAGCATCTGTATCTTGTATCTGCCACTTTCAGTAATAAGTGGAATACAAATGGCAGTAATTGTAATGGGTTTTCTCTTCAGACAGCATAACAGATACATAACTAATTTTAATGATTTCCCAGAGTCACATGTAGAGATGGTGAAAATATTCAGAATTCTCAATTTCTACCATATTTATTGAAAAAATGAATTTACTATGGTGGGGCCTAAGCATCTGGATTTTTAAAACTTTTATAACCGTTGATTTAAGTCAATTCATCTTGGACTAGCCTGTTATTAGTACATAGCACTAACTACTGATAATGAGAACTTCTTTTCTTGAAAAATAAAGGCAGTGAAATATTGTAAACACGGGTTCAAAAAGACCAGGGTTTGTATTTCGGTTCTGTCACTTACTAGTTGCGTGAAATCTCTCCTTTCTGTAGTTTCCTCATTTGGTTGGTGGGAGTAATACTCTCCATATCATTGGGTGGTTAAGAAGGTTAAAAGTAAAAATATATGCCGAGTATAGTGCTTAGTACATAACAGACCTTTGCTACTCAAAGTTTAGACCTCAGATCAGTAGCTGTGTCAGCATCACACCAGGGAGATGTTAGACATGCAGAATCTCAGGCCCTTCCCAGACCTCCTTAATCAGAATCCCTATGGGTTGGGGCAGCAGCAATTCCTCTGTCAATTACATTGTGACAAGTGCTGATCTAGACAAATATTAAGTGTTTATTAGTAATGTTTGTCATGACTTTTGGGTGCTCTGCTGTTCTAAGCTGAACACCTTAAAAACATCTGATGGTTGAAACAAAAACATTTTATGATATTTTTGTGTGTGTTCATTCTCTTTATCATTTATTACTGACAAGAATGATTTCTGTTTCTTGTGAGGATTAGTTTGGGATTCAGTAAAACTTTCAAAATTGCCTCTCAGATCTTAGAACAGCTTTTAGTTATCTTCTTTTTTTATGTTTATGCATTTAAACATAACCTTTAAAGCCTAGGAAACAGTTGAAAAGTAGGCACACTGTATTTACAAATAAAAGCTCATAATAAGATGCAACCAATAAAATGGAAACTTGTGAATATTTTAAGCAAGTGCTAGCCAGGTTTGAAAAAAAAATCAGATCAAATAAAATATTTGGAAACTATGCTATTCGTTGATTCCCTTAAATTTAAAAATCGATCTAACAAATCTGCCATTCTTTCAGAGACTACTTTTTATGTTTCCCATCATTATTGGAGTGAGAAATCATCATTGTAAACACTATGATAAACTTTTTTTTTTTTTAATTTGACTTTTAGAACTCGCCAATATATTGCTTGTAATTTAGTCCTGGAAAAAAAAACTATAGAAATGAACTAAATTTAAGAGGCACCTGTGTTGTGTTCCTTGGAAAAGTGTTTAGCCATCCAACTTTGAAAGAAAAGTAAAGATGCATTTGCCATCTAGAGCTAGGCTTAAATGTTATTAAATCATTATTGAAAGCTTTTGAAAAATTTCTTTCCAATTATTTAAAGAAACAGCATTGCCTATAACAGACAATCATAACATTCACCCATTTTTTCCTCTGTTGGAGAACAAACTGAGAGAAAAGTAAGTAATTTTTTCACATATAGAATCTATTTTAGTTAGTACAGCAGGTTTTTGTTGTTGTTTTTGACCGATTTTTCAGTTCCACATTTTATAACCTTAACTCATGATAGTGTGAACAAAAGATTTTCTCTCACTCACAGCCCAAGTTATTTCAGCTCCTGCTGCTCACTGTAGGCAGCCTGGCTTTTAGCAGGCTCCTCAGCAAATCTGTGAGAGAAGACTCATGAGGACATTCAACCACACCAAGGTGCCCAGTGATCATCAAGGATGTTTACAATAACAGTCTATTAAATTCCACAAACAAATTTGAGGCTATTAAGAGACCTGTGTATATCTTTTAAATTAGCTTTAAGCATTTCCCCCTCCTAACCACCATTATTATTAGCTTATGTAGTTTGGGTTTATCAGATCCTTGACTATATTCTTTATTTTGCCTTGTCCATGGACTCCATGGTTGATCTCTCATTAAATCCATGGGCCTTGGAAATTTGTCTTAACTTTTAGCTAAAGGAGAAACTGTACTTTGAATGGTATGAGCTCTTATTATTCAGGGCAGCAATATTAAATTCTTTGCACTGGCTCTCCTGTCCAACACTGAGAGATGTGTCATGGCAGGACGGGTAGCTCTTTAAAGTATCCCTCATTGTCAATCACATTGGCTAATTAACAGCAGAGAACTCTTAAATTTGGCCAACTTGGAATCTACTCTAAAAAATACCACTAACTCATGGAACTTGAAGGAACTGTCATTATTTCTGCTGATTCATTTATTAATTTATTTTTTATTTTTTATTCCTTCACCATTCTCTGGTGCATTGGGAGGAAGGGAGCTCTATTTTGGTAGATACAATTTTGTCCCTCGAAATTCTGGGTATGCAGATAAGTCTGACATTTGCTCTTCCTTCCTCTTTGTTTCTCTCTTTGGACCCTACAATAGCTCAGTGGTATTGTGGCAGCAGCAGTGGGCAAGGAGGAAACCCTGATTGCTGGTCCCTGGTCTGCCTATGGCCAGCAGTGTGACTTCGAGCAGTCCCACAGCCTCTTTGGGGGGACTTCCCAATGGCCTGTTTTTCCAGCCTATTTATCTATGTCATGGTTGGATAGAGGAAAGAGGAGAGAATTAGCATTGACTATAAAACTATTTTATCTTGTATTGAACCATGTGCAATGGCCATTTTTGTAGGTTAGGCCATTTCATATGGTTTAAACTAACAGAGTCTTCTATCCACACCTCAGGGCCTAAGGATGGAGATACACACACACACACACACACACACACACACACACACACATACACACACACACACACACACACACACACACATACATATGCTCTACAGATTTCTTAGAGATTTTCTTAACTGTCCTGGTCAGGTCTGACTTGACTCTAAATGGAGCAGATGGAAATCGTTTTTAGTATCCACAACTATTTTTTTCTGCATCTTCACTTTCATATTATTTTCTTTCTCTTTGTTTAAGTCCAGGCCTTGGAACCTTCATGTCCATTCGTCATCGATCCATCTACCTCATTCATCTTTTTACCTGTCTCTCATTTGTTTTCAACACTTAGCACATTCCATGCACTATGCTAGATAAAAGAGGGCAGATCAAAAAGAGCTGAAAATTGATGAGAAACTCAGTAACAGCCTATTTTAAATAGGTGTTATGGTTAATGTTGTTAAAGGCAAGTCCATTTTAACCAGAGAATCATTTGTAAGCTTTTTTAAAAAATGTGTGTATGTGTGTGTGTGATTATGGTACTACAGGGGTAATAAAATTAAATGGGAAACTAGTTGCTTGATTTGGTTCAGAGAACACTCTTGAAATGGTATGATTGGTGATTTCTAGAGAGATCAGTTCTTTTAAGAGTAACATTATATAATATGTCTTTTTGAAGATTCAAATTTCTGTTTGTTTTAGGTAGCACATGCATAATTGCCTTATTAACTTTTCTCTCCTGAACTAAGCCAAGTTCCAATCAAATTGTGTAGTGAACCCCAGATGAGATGCAACCTCATGTACAATAGAACCATATAAGTGTTGGCATTCATTATTTTTAAACTGGAGAGCTGTGATGTTTTTATAGCTTTGAATATTTCATTTAGAATTTATGTAAAAAGTAGCACAAAAATTCCATTGCCGCCTTTCATTATGTATTAGCCTCAATTTCAAAGAGATATTTAACATCTCAAAGTAGTTAAATACATTGCACTCTCCTTTCAGGTGAGAATCCTTTGAGATTTCTAGGGGAAGATATATGTAACTCCATGTCACTAAGCCACCCAAGGTCCTTTCTCTTTCATGTGAAACATCTTCTGACAATGGCATGTAGAAAAGTCTCATCTATGGGGAAAACTAACATTAAAATCACCCCTTTAGCAGCATTAAGCACTTCATCTTTAAAGATCTGATATAATCAGAAAATCATTTTTCCTAGTTCAGTACTTCAGGATTTAAATGTGACTGTTGCAATTTGGATTACTCAGCTTGTTGCTTTTTCATAATCACAGTCTTTGGGCTTAGGAGAAAAGTGTTTTTAGCTATTGAAGAAAGGATATTGAGCATAATTTTTATGTTCATAAACTATCGCAGAGCAGCTAATTTTTGAGGATTACAACGTTATATACCAGAGTCCAATCTTCCTCCAGGAGTGTAGTTATATATATCTTTAGTTGTCAGGAAAAATAATTTTCAGGTTTTTCTTAATGAGAGCACATCACTTTTGGTACACTGCAGCTCTTTTCTACTTCCCAAGAGATTGTATTTTCATACTGAAAAAGTTTAAGTCTATAGGCAGAGGCAGCATTTTTTGTTTGTTTGTATTTTGTTTTTACCTTATCAGTATGTTGTTGTGGAGCATGCTGATTCAGCGGGGTTATTCAGTATGTTTTCCTAGTTGCAGGCACAGGAGGAGAAAACAGACAGAGATAGATAACAGTAAATAGGGATTTAAGTACTGAGGGCACAGTGTGGGGTCACTGAGGGAGAGAAAAATAGCAGCTAGTCTTAGGATAGAGGAAGAGGCAAAAATAGTGTCCCTTCTGGAGAAAAAGCATCCAATAAGCATAGGGAAAACTTGAGATAGGATCTAGGAGGGCAAGAAAGACTCCGGGAAGAACTGGGACACCGTCTTAGGGAAGACAAGGGGCCTGGTTTAGGGAAGAGCACCAGGAAGGAGAATAATGGCAGGAAAAGGCATCACTAAAGGGCGGGCTATATTTTAAATAACATCAATTTCAGCCATGGTTGGTGCCCTTCTGGAATGAATGGTGTCAAATGTTTACATGTTATTTACTCCTTCAGGTCTTCTTTGTCTTTGTAAGTAGCAAGACTAGCCTTGTAGTTGATCAGCCTAAGAACCTTGAAGTCAGCCTTGACCCCTTTCCATCTCCCAGATTCCACATCCAGTTTATCCTTAATTCCTGTTGGCTCTGCCAAGGAAGAAATATCTAGATCCACAACTATTTCTCATTGTCTCCATCACTACTCTGCTGGTCCAGACTGCTGCTCTTTCTTAACCAGATTATCACGATGGCTTCTTATTTGATAGCCCACCTCTTGGCCTTGGCCCTCATTCTCACACATCAGCCAGAGAGAACTTGTCAAAACTTCACACATCAGCCAGAGAGAACTTGTCAAAACTTCTCGTGGGTTACCAGCCTCCCTCAGAGTGAACATCCAAGCCCTCACAAGGTGACATGAGGCTCACCATCAGAGATTGTCACCTGGCAGCACATTAGACCCCTCTGGGGGAGTTTTACAAACATGCTGATGCCTAGACTCTAGCCCAGAGCAGGCAAATTTAAATTCCTGGGAATGATGCTTGGGCATTGTATCTTTTAAAAGCTCCAATGCTCTCAGTTTTGGGGTTTCAACAATGAGTGAGACCACGTTGCAACTCTCGAGCTTTTGCTAACTGGCAAGGAAGACCAGGGGCCCCCACCCAGAGAGTTGTGGTCCTCTTTGGCAAGTGCTGCACTAGCAAGATGAACACATTTCTGAGGAAGCTCAGGGGAAGCCAAGAAATTACACATAGTGGAGGAAAGTCAAAGAAGTAACATCCTGTGCACTTTGAAGGTTGAAAGATTTTTCCTGAGAAAGAAAGTGAACCCAAGGCAACCTCATTTATTGTGGCTACAAGATGCTAAAAGGAAACATGTTGATGTGAATAACTGCTGAGACCTTTGAATCAAACAAACCTGGGTTCAATTACTTAGGCAAATTATTCTCCCTATCTATAAAATGGAGATCATACTAGTACCTCACAGGGATGTGAGAATTATCAACTGTGTTTGGCACATTATAGATATTCAATAATGTTACCAAAGCTAACTAGGTATTTCTTTCAAAGAAAATTGAAAAGAATACTTTGAAATAGTTCATGGCTTGTACAGGGGGATATATGTACCCCTGCAACTCACAGTGAAGTTCTCAGACCAGCAGCATCAGCATAACCTTACAGTTGGTCAAAATTACAATGCTTTGGTCCATCCCTGAACCACTGAACTGAATCTGCATTCTAACAATATCTCCAGGTGATTCCTGTGCACATTAAATTTGAGGAGCATTTATGTAAAGCATAAAAAGAGGAAGAAGAAATAGCTCATGACTTTATAGAGCTTAGAGGTCCCTGAAACAACTTTAGAGTTTACAGAAATAATTATAATGTGATAAGTGACATGAGACAGCCATGCCAAATGCTAAAATACTACAGATTGTTTCAAGCTCCAGTTGAAAATAGTATAAAGTTTCTTTTGTGGCTAGTAAAGTCTGAACATTCTTAAAGTTACAATGAACTCTTTTCTTTTTATTCCACCCTCCAAATACTGTAAGCTGCAGAGTTTAACATATGTGTAAGTGGAGAGCTAAATGTATTTATGAACATTAGGGACAACTGACTTGCAAATACAAATTGAAGCATTGCCTGAAAGAAAAGGAACAAAAAGAATTCAAAGGTAATAAAAATCACCCAATAACTTTCAGTCTGTGAAACTTAATAGACTACCCAGAGAAAGATCAAGCTTAAGACAAAGCATGTGAATGAAAGATTACGATTAACTTAATTTTTCATACTCAGTGTTTTTGAAAATAAAACCCTACTTTTAAAATTCAAAAGCAATGAATAAAACAAACAAAAATGTCCTATAATTTCCCCCTTTGACATTATGAACAAAATATTGATTTATTGTCTCCTAATGGTACTGATTTTATCTTGTCAAGTTTACCACTATAAGTTACCAAAACAGCCAGGAGTAAAGCAATTTAGTGAAAGAACATTGTTAAACTCCTAATAATCACTGCAATTACTCATTATGCTTGAAAGTACTAGCAGCAAAATGAATGATTATTAAAATATAGAAAGAGACTGCTGTTGTTTATTATACCTGTGGCAAAGATGTGCATGTGTGGGGTTTTAGAGACTATACCCACTATTCTTCTACATCCAAAAAGCCTGTTGAAAGAGATACAGATTAAACGTTAAGACAGATAAGATCATTTTCATGACATGCAATAATTCAATCACTTCCCCTGATGAAATTGAAATTGTCAGGTTTATAAAGAAGCAGACAGCTTTGAATTTGAAGGCTCTTTCAGTAATATTAAAGATAACATCACATTTCTTTGAATTTACAGCATAAGTATTTTTCTTTTTTCTTTTTTTTTTAAAATAAGTCATAGCATTTTCAAGTTTGAGAATGTATCACTTTAAGTTGTGTTAAAACCACAAGGCCTACAGCATAATATAGGCAAAAACAATAATTTGAAATAAGCGTTCAACTTTTGTCACTGGCTAGAATTAATATCCAATAAAGGTGAAAACATTCAGCTGGATTTTGTTCTTGATATGCAGATGTAAATAGTGAAAGTGATTTTCAGGTGACAAATTGTACGGATATAATTCTGACATGAGAGAAGTGAAATTTTTCAGTTAATTTTATTTAGTATACTTTTTTATTGGATTTAAAGACCTATTGTTGTCTTATTTCAAATAACAATTTGTCTGGCAATATTTTTGATTTTTACCTTTCAGTATTTACTTCAAATTAGAATTTTCTACTTACATTTTTCAAATAATGTATATTATAATAGAATTACCTAAAATAATATATTTGTCTTATAAATAACATTCTTAGAATTTTTTCAATTTTTTTGGACAAGGGAAGCTTTGAGGAAGAATAAGATGAATAACAGATATTGAGAAGTATTTATATTATTTTCTTGACTTTTATGCAAATGAAATAGACGCTTTACCTTCTCCTTAGGAATTATCAGTTCTCAATTCCTCTTCACCACTTATATATTTCTGATTTTTTCAAAACAATAAAAACACTGGCATGTTTTCAGTACCTGGAATAAAAGGTCTGATAAGGAAGATGAACATGTTCACAATGCATGTGGTTCCTCCGTTACCAAAATAAATATATATTTTAGATTTTTCAGTACTTTTCAACTGTTTAGATTAAAAAAAAAAACTATTAGAAGGGTTGGTTAAAGTTGTATAGTGTGTGGGCTATGTTCTTTTAATGAAAAGTCTTCTTTGCAAGCCATTTATTTCTAATTATATTTTCTTTTGTAGAGCATGAAAATATTTTAGAAATCTGAGGTCTTTATGGTTGAAATCTAGGGGAGAGCTGATGGTAACTAGTGAACTGAATGATTAAGTCTTGCAGAATATTCATGTAAACATAGGTCTTTCCCCTGAATGTCCTATTTTCCATCATTTCACCATTTTCTTATGATTTCAAGTACCTCAAGGAATCTAAAAATTATTAAAAGTTGAGGGACCACCTCCTCGCATTTCCCACTTGATGGTGACCCATTACAATCCACATAGCTGGTGACGAGATATCTATAAATCGGTCGTTACATTGATTTTTATGTGAGTCCATTTTCTTTTGACTTATTATTTATTGGATTTGCTTCATTTAGTCAGGAAACATCTTTTCTTTTTCATTTTCAATTAATACCTGGAGGGCTTATCTGATTACAATAGCTGTGTTTAGGGAATTAAACTTATTTCTTAGGATAAGCACAATTATCTGCTATAAATTAAATTGAATCTGATCACTAAAATATTATTTTTGGTTTACATATCAGACCCTAGATATAATTGGCCAGAAAATATAATGCTATCATTTAGCTAATTAGTAAAATCTATGATTTTTAGTAAATATTTGTTTGAGCCATATGAAATTGCTGATATTTGACCACTTTCAACCTACAGATATGACAATTGCATTTGGTTCAACCTAATTCTAAAAGCCAAAACATGGAATGTTACAGCAATTAAAACCATAACAAAACAAAACAAAATATGGAATGGGCAATATCTCATTCTTGGCATGCACATTTTGGTGCTAATTTTTGCTTTTGTGCAAATAAAATAGATGATTCACCTATTTAGAAAGTATCAGTTCTCAACACCTCTTCACCACTTAAATATTTCTGATTTTTTTCCAAATAATAAATAATGCTAGCATGGTTTTAGTACCTGGAATAAAGAGTCTGATTAGGAAAATGAACAAAAACTTAAAGTAAAACATATTTCTGAGGAACTTGCTATTTTTAAGATCATCAAATAAATGTGGAAAAGTTAATTAAAACTATTAGTAACCAGATAATTGAAGGTAAAATTAAAAAGCTATACCAACTAAAGTTGGATACACAGCAAAAAATATGTATGAGTTATGCTGAAATAATTTTTTGTTTTCTAACTAACATCAAACTAACCAAACTTCCTGATTTTAATTAGTGAGGAACAATTTCTTGGTTATTTTAATCTACTTTTGGTACTTATTTCTGTTTTTTTATTGTCACAGGATTAGATAAAATAACATCAGTTTGCTCTTCTATAAAAGGGGAGATTCTGTTACAAGTATTCTAAGGTGCCTTTCAGCAATAGGCTTCCCTACAAATAGGAAAAAATCTAACATGGTTTAAAGAATATTTATTTAAGCAGTAATTATGACTCGAAAACATCGGAGTGGAAATAAGGTATGGTTTAGAGGCCTCTTTATTTTAGCTTATTTTTTTTGGAGTTTATTAAAACTAAATGAAATTGTAAAAACTTAAACCATGACTATTTTTCTCTTTGAACTTTAGTTCCTGTTGAAATTGGAAAGAAAACTACATAGCAACTTAAGTTATGTTATGCATGCTACCAAGAGAGGTCAGCTACTTTCCAGGGGTTTTTACTCATTCGTTCCTGAAGTGCCCATTGTGCATTGGGTCTGGACTGACAGTTTCTAGGGTGTGGACATTATCAGCGGAGATCCAGACACTTGTTTGGTTAGCACATTGGGAACTAGAGTTCTCATCCAGGGACAGGCTTGCATTAACCAAACTCACAAGATATTAGTGTATAAAACAAAATGTAAATATATTGATTTACAATAAGAATTCTTTGCTCCGAATGGTTTAGAATACACATGTGAACTTACTCAGCCCTGTCTCGCTGGAATTTACTCTAACAGGGAAAATTAAATTAAAACTAGAAGGCTGCTTGGTCAGTAAAGTCTTAAGATGAAATGGAATGAATTATATGATTCAGTGTTTGATATGGGTTTCTGATATTCTGATGTCTCTCATTCCACAATCAAGATGCAGCTTCCAGAGGAACCAAATTGCTCAAAACTTAGCTGAGTATGCTTCCTGTAGACAGTGCTCGTGTGCAGATTACATATTTTGAAGATTTTTTTTTCTCTTCTCAATTTCTCAGTGCACATTCTTTCTTGCCATAGCATTTTATATAAGCTTACTAATTCAACTTTTTGGCTTAATTTTTGGCCCCAGAATGGTGCTCAAGAATTGTTTATTGTTGAACACTACCATTTAACTAGTTAGAGTGTTTCTAAGACATTTCAAAGATAGTTTATTGCTTCATTCTAAGTGTGTGTGTGTGTGTGTGTGTGTGTGTGTGTGTGTGTGTGCGTGTGTGTGTGCGAGCATGAGAGAGAGAGAGAGAGAGAGAGAGAGAGAGAGAGGGAGAGAGAGAGAGAGAGAGAGAGGAGTGTATGTATAATGGGAAGGGCATGATACCTACCTCTTATGCCTTGATGCTTGAAAAAATAAAAATTTTCTGGTTATGTTATTTTGCAAAAGTTCTAGGTATGCTTATAAATATTCTGTACTTTGCTTGCCATAAAGATGTAGATGGTGAAGAGTCTTTCCAGAAATGAAACTTCAGAATGAAACTCAGAGTATCCCTAATTCTTCCCAGTTTAGTGAAGCTCTTTTGCTGATAGATGAGTCTGTGTTTGGGTGGCTAGGTGGGTGGGAAGGGAGAATCTACCTTTGAGACACTTGAAGGTCACGCTTAGATGCTTAGTCATTTGCCAGAAACCTGAAATTTGTTGTTGGTTCTAGTATAATCTTCAGTAGATAGATGGTTTTTTCCCCTAAAACTACTATCCCATTATTAAAATTAATGCATGTATGTGATATTTTGCCTATAAATAAAACATAATTTTAATATTTTGCCATAATCCCTCAAGATATGGGTCTGCAATGGACTAATGAGTTGAAAAGATATTAACTTCAGCAAAACCTAAGAGAAATAATCTTTCAGAATACTTTTGAAACCACCAACTTCTCTTTTCTATTTTATATTTCCGTACCTGAAAAAGAAAAAACACTATTCCCGCTACATTCTCTCCCCCTTTTCTAAAAATAAGTCACTATTGGTTTGTTACCCTATAACATATGCCAAAATTCAGTCCAGAGTGAATCTTTGTAGCCAACTTAGAACCCTAAAATAGAAACTGCTGACAGTTCCTTAAATACAGTAACACTGGCAGGTGCCTTGGTAATAAATTCACAAGCTTAGAATTCACAAAACAATAAAGTTATGCAAATCGGAACATGTAGGAAGAATAATCGGAAACAAATGGCAGAGCAGTAAGTTTAGCACTGTGGCATCCTGGTTTTACTAACATCAGACAGATAACGCTGAGGTGAATTAAAAGGAAATTTAAGATCAAGGAGGGAGACTCAGACATAATAAATGAGTACAGATTCGGCTGACCAATTAACAATTGATTTCTCTATTACCATAACCATAAACAGAAATGAGAAACTGATCATGAGGTTTTGCATTTCAGACATACATAACAAGAGGTAAATGACAAATAAAAAGATACCTAACCTGATTGAAGTTATCAGAGCTGCTTTGTTTTAATTGTTTCTTCAGCATCATACCCATCAGTCATATTCAAATTAGTTGTTTAATTTTAGTCAAACAATCAAGCATGTAATACATTTTGAATTTCATTTATTTTAAAAGTCCTTGCTTAATTATCTTTCACTTTTGTTATTAATCTCTGATACTATTGGCATAATGGAAAGGTTTTCTTTTTTAATAAAAAGAAAAGGCAATATGTTCAGTTAACTTATTTTAGGAAATACAAAATTTCAATTAAAACTTAAAATAGCTCTCATAATCATAGACAAAAATAGAGCTGAATAATATGGTACCACCTTTTCTTAGGTGTGTGGTAAAATTTAACTTTTTAAACTTGTATTATAGCTTTCAGGTTATAACAGAAATGTTTAATGTTTCTTTTTGTTGGTTTGTTTTTATCATCTTTAAGTAACTCCCAAAGAAGTACAAAATGATTGTTGTGTGCATAAGAAAAACCTATTGGAATAATGATTATTTTTAAATATAAGTTAAGTATCCTATTTGAAGTGAAGAAGAGTAGACTACTATAAGTTTGTTGGAGACAGGAGCTGTGACTACCTTTCTTCATGTTGTTTTGCATTGCCTAACACCATTGTCTGGCACTTTATAGATTCTTCATATTACCTGAAATAAAAAACAGTATCATTTTCAAACAGGTTCACAGAAAATGAGTTCAAAGGCATGTTAGAAACCATCTGTGCACAGCCTCCCAAGAAAGGGTGGTCTAGATAAACATCTAGAGTTAGACATGATGTTCACAGAGCCAGGACTGGAACACACAATAGACTTCATCATGCTCAGTACACCTACCATGGCCACATCTGCCAGGTATTCAAAAGCTTAAGCTTGTTCAAAACAGTGCCATTTTTTTTGTGAGTTCTAATTAAATTTCTTTCTAGGGGAGGAATGACAGCTGTATACAGATACTAAATAATTTTCCTGATTATTTTCTCAAACATTTTCAAGCTAACAATCAAAATATTCTAGTGGGAACAATGTTGACCAGTATATATCATAATGTGGTGTGACTAGAGTTCTCCTAAGAGGCTTCCTCATCTTACAAAGATGATTTTTCATTTTACAGAAGTCTGCAGTTTGTAGCTGTGCTTAAGTGTGTGTATGTGTGTATGTGTGATTTTTCGAAAACTCCCCTGCCTGGTCATTTAAACTTGATAGTTGTTTCTCTTGGAAGGGAACTATGGTAGCAGAATCCAAAAAAATTATTCTGCCCCTGGCTACTCTGTACGAGATATGAGGCTGTAGGCAAATCATTAAATCTCTGTCAGTTTCAATTAAGGCACCTGTAAAATACTTTTCAAAAATTCAAGATGGTGGTTAAGTGGTAAAAAAATTACCACTTCTCATTTGGACTTGTATTTGTGTTGAAGCTAGAGGAAGTTATTCCTTTTTATGTACAATAGACTATAAGCTAATAGTTTAGTTAGGGGCAGTGGAATCCACATGCACCTTATAACAAAGAGAAAATAAAGATCTGGCTTCATTTCAGCAGTGAAGGATCCTTTGATAAATCATCTATTGTGAGAAGATTCAAAGTGACTCATAGTGATATGTCTATTTATCATACTAAATTTGGTTGCTTATATTGTTGGCTATTAAGTTATATGCTAAAACTTCAATTATGAGGCATTTAGAAAATAATGACACTATTCTGGGGAAAAATATTCTGAAATGCAACAAAGCTGTACTCACAGGCAAATATGTAGTACTAAATAATTTCACTTTAAACTACAAAAAGTAAAATACAAAATACTTTAGGAATTTTTAAAAAGATAATATCAGGTGGATTGGATGAGATAAAAAAAAATTAAAGAAATAGTGAAAGGTAGCATTCATATAAGCAAATGGTAGTTCTTAAAAATAATAATTTAAAAATGTTTGAAAATATAACTATGAAAAAATATAAATCACACTTATTTAAAAATAAATAAAGAAGTTGAAATGTAAAACAAATTTCAGTAAAAATAGAAATTATAAGCTGATTCTCTGTGTTACTTAAGAGCAGAAAAAAATTCAGTGGCCACTTATAATTTTGGAGTAAAAAAAGTACAATATCTGAAATGGAAGAAATTGCAAAAACATTATTTAAGAATCACTCAAAATGTTTTTGCCGGTAAGTTTTCAATTTTTTTTTAAGAAGTAAATTCTATTGCATGAAGAGAAATAGATAAAAAATATTCTGATTAAAAATTTTGAAGGTTACATAAATCAGAATCTCAATCCTAACAGGAACTATCACCATAAATATACCAATAGATCAGTCTTTTTTTATGAATATATAGGCCATAAGTCTAAGTAAAATATAGCAAATTAAATTTAGCAATATCTCAAAAGAATAATTTACCTAAACCAGGGATGGCTTAATGTCAGGAATTCATTGATAATTAATTACAGAAATATGTCAAAAGAAAAATCTAAATGGAGATGGATAAAAAGCATGAAAAAGTTAACACATTCCTGGGGGAAAATATTAATAAACTAGAAATAAAATAATCCTTATTATGTAACAAAATGTATGTCAGTCAGCCAGTATCATAGAGTGAAATGCCAGAGACATTCTTGCCAAAATCAGGATATTTTTATATTTGATGACATTAAAGATGATTGGAGATGGCTAGTTTTATCAACTATCAAATAGTTTTTCCAATATATTAATGAAGACACACATTTATCTCCATTATTTCCAGAAGCTTTATTAAACTAACAATAAAAATCTTAAAGTTAAAACTCACAGAGGAGAATAATAGGAAAAGAGATAACTGTGGAGAAGAAAGAACAAGGTATTTTGTTCCCCTAAACTCTAAAGGATCCAGGAATTATAGGTGGGGATGAGGGTAAGGGCTGAAAAGAATGGTCGGTTGAATGTTTATTTAAAGCAATTAGATGACCATCCTCTTTCTTGCTCCACCACCCTATGAACTATCATTCTTGTCCACCAGAGTTCGGAAAGTTGATTGTTAAAACAAATTAGTTCATAGAATTTTGAGACTTTGGGACACCAGGTGTAATGGGAAGCTGGAGGCAGGAATGAGATTGATAAATAGGGGAATAAGTGAAATCTACATACTGAATGTGAGAATTGTCAACCTGCTCCCACCTGCTGGCCACATGGCCTGATCTTTCAGAAAAACTTGAACTTTAGAAAGATAAATAAAGCCTGTCAAACAGGAAAACAAAACAATAACAAAAACAAAGTGACACAAAAGAAATATATTTAATGCAGGGAACAGAAGAAACTTTAAACAATTTAAAAATAGTCTCAGAGAACTAAGAAATACATAACATCAATAAGCAAGAAGAAGATACTGTTTGTTCTGTTATAGATCCTTTTTCCCTGCCTTAGATTCAACCAATCTCTCATTCTTTTTTAATTTGTTCACTTTGACTCTTTGCATTTATTAGTCTGACACAGTCTTTATGCTACCAGCAATCCTAAATTCTTGTCTAGTGCCTTCTTCAGCTGGAAGGACTGAAACTGAAATGTCCCATCTCCTGATTCCCCTGGATTGCTTGCTCATGGACATGTTCCAAGGTTGGACCAGGCCCATGGTAGTCTTGATGGATTTGCTGTTAACCTTAATCCAACCGAGGCTGTATGCCTGGTTTTTCATTGCCTCAGCCACAAAAATTCTATGAGAGACTGGGAGAGAAAAAGAGTGAGTGAGAAGCTTCTAATTTCAAAAATGTGGAAAGAACATTATAGAAGAGATTACTAGGGAAGATAGACTTATTCTCACATAGGTGGTAGGGATGAATGCTGAAATGTTTATTTTTCTAAAAATGTGTAGATGTCCTTCTCATAAAAGGAAGTAAAGAAGTAAAAGGCAGGACTGTGAGCCATGCTGTATTAGGAAGACTCCAAATCATCACCTTCCTTATTTGTCACCAGAAGTGATGAGTAGAGAAGAGAATATAATTTTATGTTTGGGAGGCTAATCCGTATGTGAGGGGCAAGTGTAAGTAGTCATGAACGAGTATAATTTGAAAAGCTTTTCAGCCACACAAGAATTTTGTAGTTTGCAGTTGTTTCACTTATTTATTTTATTGTTCATAATATCACACTAAGGTTATAAATTATATAATTCTAAATAGGTAAAGTTTAAACAACAATTTAAAGTTTATCCTTAGGAAAATCAAGAATTCACCTTCTCTTGTTAAAATATCTGGGATCAAATTTTCACACAACTGCTTGCTAGCTCTAAGACCTTGGACAAGTATTTAAACCTCTGTACTTCAGTTTCCTCACCTGAAAGATGAAAATAATAATAGCACATAGCACATGTCCTATCAGGATCAAATAACTATTATTAATATTGTTATAAACATTTTGGTCTAGCCTCATTTTTAACTTCTTAGGAGGTGTTATTTAACTCTGATTATCTATTTATTATATCTTAACCTCCCTTTTTACTTCTCATGTTTTCACATGCAAACAGTAATACGAATCTAGCTCACATGTATAAATACAGAGCAGCAAATAGGCACTGTGCCATGAATTCCTTAAGCAGAGGCCTGTTTACATGTTTTCCTCTATAATGTAAATAATGATATCTTTATTTTAATACAAGTACTTTTAACTATGAATATATGTAAAATCGTTCTCTATTTTAATGAATAAAACTGGTAGGAATTTGGTTGCAATCCTAGCCATTTGGGAGAGATTCAGTTATTATTGCTGGCTTAATCTCATGTGTAATAGCTCTAAAAAGTCACTCTCCAAGTTTAGGTGGGTATAGATGTAAATGGCACAGCTGTTAATGAGTGAAAGTTGAAATTTTATCATGTTAATTTTATGATGCATAAGCTGGCAATCTATTGCCACTATTTATTCCTCATCTATTTTCTTTTGAGGAAGCCAACTGAACATTAAGTTCTTGTGGATGCATTTCTTTAAAAAATAGTGGTGCCATACCACATACTATCATTATTTAAAAACTGTGACATTCTGACAGTGTGTCAGGAAAAGGGGTGGCTGTATGAAATTTACATGCCTAAGTTTATAACTAAAACTAATTTTGTCAGAGTATATTTTATAATTACCAAATTGAAGAACTGTATAATTAAAGCAAAATGAGCTCTGCATGTGCCTAGAAACATAATCTCTTAATGCTTTTGTCAGTTTTCCTCCAATGACATTAATTTGGAATATATATATATATATATATATATATATATATATATATGTAATTTATTTCAGAAATAGTGCAAGAGTAAGTTTGTTTTCCAGAGATTTGCAATCATTTGGAGAAATCCATGAGCAACTTACTATGTTGAATTATTTTCACATTTAATTTAGTGACTTTTAAAAGAGGAACAGCAAATTAACCAACTTCAAATGCCCCCCTCCTTCTCATACTTCTGTATTTTATTTATAGCAGAGGAAAACCTTTCTTCATTTCTTCCTGTCAGCTGTATAGAGGCAGTTTTACTGAAATTGGGTAAAATAGACAAAATATTTTTTGAGCACTTTGTTAGTCTCTGTTACATTGATTAAGATGATTATTTTTCTAGCTAAGTTGATATGAAGCTAAAAAGTGATTTATTTTTATTTACAACCTATATAAAAGTTCAAAAAATGTTTTCAGTAAAGGGAAGTTATTTTTACACATTAAAAATGTAATAAATCTATTTTTACAGATTTGGAGTATAATAAATATTATTTGTATTATGAATTCTAATGTTATATAATGTGAATTCTTAGTTCCCTAATCTACAGTTTCCCTCACATGTGCACCTGCTCACTCTTTAGCCAGTCTGGTCATCTTGTAACAGTGTTAGACTTGAGAAGTATGTGTGTTCATGGTGAACTTCATTATTGTTGGGCAGAAAGCTTGGTAGCCATATTGGAAATGTTTCATTATTGTGGTGTATTTGACGGAGACTATTTAGGAAATAATTGGGCATGTGCCAATTATTTGAATTGCATTCAAGAAAGATGGTACATATTTATGAAACCATTTCTCTTTCCAAAACTTGAAAGAGATGGAAAAATACTGCATGTGGTTGTGAAGAAATTATATGGCTGTGAGTAATAGATAAATTAGTTAACATCTCTGGACTTAAATTTTTCTCATTGATAAAATAAAGATATTGCTACCCTCCCAAGTGAACTCACAGAGTTTTTACAGTAGATCATGATATAATCAATACGAAAATGCTTTGAAAAGTGCAAAGCACTATGCATGTAAAAGGGATTATAATTTTTCATTATCATTTTGTTATCTGGGATTTCAATAGAGCCAGGTACCTTTTTTATTCTGCTAAATAAGAAGGGATATAAAAATCATTGTATTTAAGGTAGTTCAGATCTAAGAAACTAGAAATAGAATGTACAGTGGCCTGTGATGAGACAAGGTAATATGCATATAATCATTGAATATGTAGTAGCAACTTACTAAATGGCAAGTGGAAGTTGGCAAGTGGGTGATAGAGTGCCACACTGTTCAAAGAAATATCTAAATGGGCTAAACGGAATGATGATGTTGCAATGATAATGACAGCAATTAAAAAGATGTAAATTCCACCGAGGCAAAGGTTTTTCCTTTTTCCTGTTTTTTGAACCAAGAGTTAGGCTTAGGTGCATAGTAGGAACTTAATAAATAGTTGACACTGTTATTGAGTGCATGGCACTATTAAATACATTCAAAATTTGTACCTCTTTTCATGTAGCTCAGCAAGAATTTTTTTCTGCTTCTCCCGTCATGATCATGTGGCTTTTCTCAATTATTCCATTAATATTGTATCTTTCATTAATTGATGATATGTCAATTTTGCATTACTGATATAAATCCCACTTGGTTAAGGTATATATGATACTTTTTATATATTGATGGATTCTGTTTGAGAAATATTGGTCTGCAATTTTCTTTTATTATTATTATTATTATTAGTAGTAGTAGTAGTAGTAGTAGTAGTAGGAGGAGGAGGAGGAGGAGGAGGAGGATAGTTTTATGTGGTTTGTTGAGGGGATGCTTTCAGAAGACAAATCTGTAAGGAAGTGAGGGCAACAGGATAAGGCAGGGATAAAGCCAAAGGGGAGTTTTCAGCTGAAGTTTGCCTCACCCTTTGTTTAAATTAAATTCATTGAGTAACATTGGTTAATAAGGTTATATAGGTTTCAAGGGTACAACTCAATAATACATCATATGTATTTTGCATTGTGTGCTCACCACCCAAAGTCAAATCTCTTTCCATCACCATATATCCCCTTTACCCTTGTCTACCTCCCCCTCCTTGTTTCCCCTTTGGTAACTGCTGTACTATTGTCTGTGTCTATGAGTTTTTGTGTGTTTGTCTTGTTTGTTGCTTTCAGTTTTATATCCCATATAGGAGTGAAATCATATGGTTCAGAATTGATATCAGGGAAATGCTGGTCTTCTGCAATGAGATGGGAAGGAGCCACTTGTCTTCATTTTTCTTAAAGAGGTTACATAGAGTTGGTATTATTTTTTCCTGAACTATTTGGTCGATTCAACAGTGAACTTTAGCCTGAAGCTTTCTTTGTGGGGGAGATTTTTAATTATAAATGCAAATTCTAAAATAGATAAAGAATTATCCACACTATCCACTTCTTGAATTTGATAGTTTGCATTTTTTAAGGACGTTGTCCATTTTATCTAAGTTTCAAGTGTAGGTATAAAGTTGTTGGTAATCTCTCATTACAGTTTGAGTATTTATAGAATTTATAGTAAAGTCACAAATTTCATTTCTGATATTATTAGTGTCTTCTCTCTTTTTTTCATGATCAGTCTTACTTAAAGTTTACCAGTATGATAGATCTTAAATAGCATTTGGTTTCATTGATTTTCTCTATTATCTTTTTGTTTTCCATTTCATTGATTTTCATTTCTATCTTCATTATTGCCTTTCTTCTACTTGTTTTGATTTTCATTTGATCCTCTTTCTCTAGTTTTATAACATGGAAGCTGAGGTAATTGATTTGAGACCTTCCTTATTCTCTAATGTAAGTACTTAGTGCTATAAAATTTTTCTTAAACACTGCTAATACTGCTTTAGCTACATCCCACAGATTTTGATATATTGTACAGGTTGAGGATTTGATATACATACACAGTATGAAAGGATTTCTTCTGTGAAGTAATTAACATATCCATCTTTTCACACATATACCTTTTTTTTGTGTGAGAACATTTGAATTCTATTCTCTTAGCAAATTTCAGTTATACAACACAGTGTTATCAACTATAGTCAACATGTTATACATTAGGTTCTCAGACCTTATTTATCTTACAATAATATCTTAAAATTGAAAGTTTATACTCTTTTACCAGCCTCTCCCTATTTTTCCCATTCCCGGCCCTGGCAACCACTTTTCTACTTTGTTACTATGAGAGTTGTTGATGCTGTTTGGTTTGTTTATTTGTTTTTTAGTTTCCACATATAAACAATACCATTCAGTATTTGTCTTTGCCTGGCCATTTCACTTAGCATAATATCTGCCAGGTTCATCACAAAAACCATGATTTTTTTCTTATTTAAGGCTGAATAGTAGTAATTCACTGTGTGTGTATGTGTATGTATCACATTTTGATTCGTTCATACATTGTTAGGGTCTTAGGTTGTTTCCATACCTTGGGTATTGTAAATAATGCTGCAATGAACATGAATGTACAGATATATCTCTGAGATAATGATTTTGTTTACTTTGGATGTACACCCAGAAGTAGGATGAGGGATCATATAGTTATATTTTTGATTTCTTGAGGAACCTCCATACTGTTTCTATTGTGACCCTAATGGTTTACATTGCCGCCAACAGTTTACAAGATTTACTTTTTCTCCACATCCTTGCCAGCATTTGTTATCTTTTGTGGTTTTGATCATAACCATTCTAAGAGATGTGAGGTGATATTGCACAGTTTTGATTTGCATTTCACTGAAGATTAATAATGTGGAGTACTTTTTCATGTGCCCATTGGCCATTTGTAAGTCTTCTACGCCCATTTTTAAATTGAATTATTTGTTTGTTGTTGAGTTCTTTTGCTATTATTGTATGAGTTTCTTGTATATTTTTAACCTCTTATCAGATATGTGGTTTGTGAATATTTTCTTCCATTTGGTAGATTGCTCTTTTTATTTTGTTGATGGTTTCTATTGCTAAGCAGAAACTGTTTAATTTGATGTAGTCTCACTTGTTTATTTTTGCTTGTGTTTCCTTTGCTTTTGGTGTCACAGAATGCTTTCTAACTTCTCTTAGGATTTGCTCTTTGACCCATGGATTAGTTATAAGTGTTTTATTTATTTCTCAAATATTTGAAAAATTGCCCAGATGTCTTTGTTAGTGATTTCTAATTTATTCCAGTGGGTCAGAACATAGTTTGTATGAATTGAATTTCTTTAAATTTACTGATAGTTATCTTATGACATAGAATATGGTACCACATTCATAGGCAAATGTTCCATGTGTACTTGAAAAGTATGTGTAGTCTGCTGTTGAGATTTTTATAAATGTTAATAAGGTCAGGTTTGTTTATAGTGCTATTCAAATTTTGTATATTTTTAATGATTATCTACTTTTTATATCAGATAATAAGAGAAGAGTATTGAAATCTCATACTATAATTTGTCTGTTTCTCTTTGAAATTCTATCATTTTTTTATGTACTTGGAGCTTTTGTATTAGGTGCATAAACATTTAAGATTGATATATCCAATTGATAAACTAATCCTATTGTCATTTGAAATGACAGTCTTTAGCAGTATTCTTTGTCTGAAATCTGCTTTTGTCTCAAAATGTTTTTTGATTAGTGTTAACATGTTATATATTTCCTAATCTTTTTACTTTTAATCTAGTTTTGTCAAATTTATGAGTATCTTGAAGCTAGCATATAGTTTAATATTACTTTGGCATTCAATCTGGCAGTCCTTGCCTTTTAATTGTAGTATTTGACCACTTAGATTTAGTGTGATTATATTATTAGGTTTAAATCCACCACTTTGCTATATATTCCTACTTTTCCTATATCTTCTTTGTGTCCTTTTTTCCTTTTGCATCTTCTTTTTGATTAAATGACTTTTTAAATGATTCCAATTTATTAGCTTGTCATCTATAATTCTCTGTTTTATTATTTTACCTCTTTATGATTTTAACATGCATTTTTAATTTATCACAGTATGTCTTCAGTTGGTATTATACTACTTTGTGTATAGTATGCAAACTTTACCAAAAGTATGCTTACATTTCCCCCTTTTTGTCATAGATTTTACTTTTACATTAGTTAAAAACACTATACTTAATTGTTATGAATTTTGTTTAAACATAATATTATTTTAAAAGAGATTTTAATATTAAGAAAAATTTCTGTTTTTTCTACATCATTACCATTTTGGTACTTTTTATTCCTTTGTGTAGATCCATCAGATTTTTTATATTGTATTATTTCTTTCCATGCAAAGGACTTTCTTTAACATTTCTTTAAGTAAAAATCTACTGGTGATGAATCATCCGAGCTTTTGTATATCTGAAGGGGGTCTTTATTTCTTTTTTATTATTGAAATATATTTCAGCTGGATATGGAGTTCCATGTTGACATTTTTTTTCTCTCAGTACTTTAAAGAGGTTACTACACTATCTTCTTGGTTACAGTATTTCAGACATAAAGTATGTGTCATCCTTATCTTTTTTCCTCTATATTTAAAGTTTGTTGTCCTCTAACCCTTGTTTGCTTTTAAGATTTTTGTAACAGTTTTATTTGTAATATGCCCTGGAGTAGTTTTATTCATGCTTCTTATGTTTATTGAGCATATTGGATCAATGAGTGTGTATTTTCTATCAAATTCAGAAATTTTAGGGTCACTATTTCTTCAAATATCCCCCACCCTTTTGAGGCTTCAAATACATGCATTTTAGCCACTTGAAATGGTCCCATCACTTCATGATTCTTTTGTTCTTTTAAAAAAATTTTTCTATGTGTTTAATTTTTTGAGTTGTTATTGCTATGTTTGTAAAGCAACTAATTTTTTTTCTGAAATGTCTAATAAGCTATTAGCCCCATCCAATTTTTCATCTGAGATGTTGTAGTTTTAGAACTTTCATTTGTTTCTTTTGAATATGTTTCATGATATTACATAACTTTTTGAATGTATGAGATACCGTTTCATAACTATTTTAATGTGTTATTTTTCTCTATTCTGGATTATCAGTTTTGGATCTGTTCTAATTAATTTTTCTCCTTAGTTGGGGTCACAATTTTTTTTTTCATGTCGGGTAATTTTTATTATATGCCAGATATTGTATGTTTTACCTTTTTGAAAGCAGAGCAATTTTTATTCCCATAAATATTCTTGAGTTTTATTAAAGGATATAGTTAAATTATTGAAAACAATTTTATCCTTTTAGTTCCAGTTAGGCATGAGTTTTAGAGTAGTGCTGCCTAGCGTTTATTATTTCTCACTACTGTGGGAAACCCCTTTAGTTTGCTGTATCAATGACACATGATTCATGACTCATGATTTAGAACTCTGGTTTGTGGAAATAAGCACTATTTCTATCCCTTTGTGACACTGGGCACTATTACCTCTAATATTTTAGGGTGGTTTTCTTACAAAATGCACTGATGAGTACTCTACTGATTGATTATTGATTATCGCTCTAGAATCTCTACTGCTTGGTACTGTGCTCTTCTCTCTAGTACTGTCTTCTGGGAACCCTGTGGTGTCCCCTGACTTTCATCTTTGTGTCTTCAACTCTTAGAGACTGCTGAGTTCTCCCTGGGTTCCCACTCACTGTACTGTCATCAGAAAATATTTCAAGGTAGCAAGCTGTAGTCTGTAGGTTCACTTTGTGTATTTCACATCTCTCAGTGATCACAATACTTTTTAGCTGTTGTGTCTTGAAACCGTTGCCTAAATATTTTTTTTCATTTTTTGATTGTTTCGAGTGGGAGAATAAATTTAGTCCATTATTCCATGGAAATTTCTGATTCATAATTATTTTTATATGAAGAATAATATCTTAAGTTCTTATTTCTTTTTTACTAAGGAGGCTAGTTTCTTAATCTCTCTGTGCCTTGATTTCCTCATTTTTAAAATTAGAAGTATATTTGTGTCCATTTTCAGAGTTGTTGAGAAATTTAAATGAGATAACACTATAAAACCTTTCAGCACATAGAAAGCTCCCAATAAATTACTTATTTTATTATTATTTTCATGTTACAAGTTACACAAAACAATATCTTACTTTTTAACATGTCTACTTAATTTGATTTATTTTTCATTTCGGTTCAACAAACTTAATATATATGTTACATGCAAGCAAAGTGTTAAGTGTATGTACTGAAGAGAGAAACATCTTACATTTTGAAAGGCAGGTGATAACTTAATATAGTCTACTGAGTAAAGTTCATTGGAAGAAACTTTTTCAAGGACACTTAATATGATACTCAAATATTCTTCAGGAAACAAAAGTCCCTATTCAGATAAAATATTCCCAGTAACAGTTCACCAAGTCATTTATTTATGATTTAGATTATTTCTGTTCCCTACTTATATAATATCTCCTCTTGTAAAGAAAGACACACATTTAATCTCATCTTTCTCAATAAAGCTGGACTATTTAATCAAAACAAACTCATCAGCATGGGATTTTAACATATCTCTACGGTATCTTACTCATCAGATTTTTAATGCTTAGGTTACTGAAGTTACCCTTGGGAAGCATTTCCGCATTCCCTAAGGTGAAATATCAAAGCTATTTAATAGTAAATACTTCATGTCTTATGAACTTTTGGCACGGGAGGTAATTAGTAACTTGCTATTTAAAACCTCCAAGAGAATTTATGGTATATAAATTTTTAATGCACAGTTATAATACATTCGACATAATTTAATGGAAACCATATTAGGCACATTTCAAATCATCACAGTATTCAGATTATCTGCAGAAAAACTTGCTTATGTGTATAGTGTACAGCTCAGTTGTGTATATTAACAGTGACGAGAAGGTGTTATTTTTCATATCAAAATTAAAACTAAAATTCAAATTTATATTTTCATATTTTTATTTTTAAATGGGATATGGTTAAAATATATTCCTTTAAAAAAACAGCAAAATGAAAAACAGAAGAAATAGATTTCCACCTTGAAGAGACTAGCTAGAAGAGACTGTTTTGCCTTTTCAGCTTTATTTGTATTCAGTAAAAGTAAACCATTTAGCATAGATTTTATCTATACGAATTTGTATTTCCTTAAGAAAAATTATTTCCATTTCAGTAAATTTATCTATTTTATATATATACATATATATGTATATATATGTATATATACATTATATATATATATATATATATATATATATATATATATATTTCTACCAGTCATAGGATTCGTTCATCAAAAAGTAAGAACAGATGATATTTATCATTAAAGTAACAGTCTCATATAATCTAGAAATGGTTCCAGGAACTTTTATTTTTCTCAGTAACTCAACTCTATTGGGTCCTGACCAAATTATATTTGCTTTTACTAGATTTTTTTTTCTGCAGTGGACAATTCAGTAGGAAAATCCTTTAGTAGTGTCTTAATGAGTAATTATTGAGGAAGGGGGAAAATGGTGTATCTGACAGAAAATATTCAGCTTCTTACAGAGTTTCATTAATATAATATCTAAAATCAGGACATTTCAGATTATAAATGAAAGCTAGAAATGCCTTTTTTGAAATTATTATTTCCCTTTTGAAAACTTAAGATTAGTGTCTTCGATCCACTGGGTGCAAATGTCTAATAGGATATCATAGTAATGTTATTATTTATTGATTAATTATCATGTGGTAGGAACTAGGTTAGGCACTTTACATTTATTGTCTCATTGACTTCTTCCAAGAAGATATTATTATTCCAATCTGACAAATAAAGAAATTGAGGCTGAGAAGGTAAGTAGCTTTGCTACATTGGCTAAGTAGCAAAGAATTCTAATGAAGTCATCCAATTTTAAGCCAGATTATAGTGTCAATTCAAGATATCTGTGTTCACAGGTATCTTGTGAACCTGTGAGGTAATATTAATACTAAAATAGCAAATTAAATAATCTGTCATTCTGCTGGTCTCAAAAGCATTCTTTTTTATATCTAAATTACCATTGTAAAGTTTTCAGGGAAGATAGAATCTGCATATTTCGAGCTTTTGTTTTGGCAGAAAAAAATAGGAGTTAAAAATGTGCAATTTGTTCAAAGTGCAAATATGCTGTGGCATTTTGGCATTGTTCCAAGGGCACAGATTTAACTTGGAATTTTGGTCGTTGTTACTAGGAATGTACTGTTTATCAAATTCAGTGTTAACTGCACAGTTTTTCTAGCAAAACTCTTTCTCTTTTTAACTTAAAAAAATTCTTTTACCAACTTCTGATGGTTGAAAAGTAAAATACATGAGGAGTTATGGTCTTTGATGAGCAAAGTCTGCTATTAAAGGGGAGCAGCGAGGTCATTCTACAGAAAGTTGGTATAATCAGAATGTGGATAATCTAGCATCTCTGCTAAACCTCATGGCCTTATATTTTAAGGAAAATAAAAGAAGATGTAGTTGATAGCCCCTCGTTGACTTAGTGTGTAGGAGGGAAAAAAGCAGCCAGCAAACACCTGTCAGGTGGTATTCGGTGCTCCTTAGAGCTTTGACAGGCAGTGTTTTAATCGGGTGCATTGGTCATTCTGTAACTTGAAAGGGATATTGTGTTTTCAAAGCCCAGAATTTTCTTTCTTCTAGATAATGCAATTTTCTTATAGTAGGATAGTTTGTTCTCTTTATTAATCAACAGATTTTTTTTTAAAAAGACAATTTTGGAGTAGCTGGACTAATGAAGAAATTTCTTGTTAGCTTATTTTGCTCCCAGAATACATGTAAAAAGAAGTGGGTTTGTTTGTTTTTTTGTTTGTTTATTTACTTATTTATTTTGGTCTTTGTTGTTGTTGTTGTTGTTCCCACCAGATGAATTAGGAGGAATCATTCAGGCACATTTTATCTGTAGGCTAAGGCCCTAAAGAATTTGTTTATCATTCTTGTTTGATTGGATGACTGATTCTTTCCAGGTTGGTCCTCCATGTGCCTCCATTCAGCATTTTTATTTAATTTTACCTGTATTTTGGGGATTTTACTCCCCCTGGTGGCCCCTGGCATGTATTAGAGTTGAATCTTTTCCAAGTTTTTAGGCACTAATTTCTCTGAAAATTTTCCTAAAAATACTATAGTAGATTGATGCTAATTTAAAAAGTATAGAAAAGACATTCTGAATATTTAAGTGCTAAACATAAGTGCTTTAATTAAAAAATCATTTGCTGAAGAAAAGTTATTTTCTTGTTCTTAATAAAGTTTCTTCCTCTTGATATAGCAGCAATTGTGCTATGAAATAGAAATCTTTACATTTTAAAATACTTCATAAGACCTTCGTAATGGATAGCTTGTTGCAAATAAATGGAACTAGATGATCTCAAAGTATATTTACTTTGGCAGTGCTTTGAAAGGAGTGTCACTCATTGTTAAATTTTTATGACTATTTCTTCATAAGAGGATTTGGATAATTTTAAATCTCAAAAAAATTGCCGTATGCTCTTTCAGTTCCTGTAGTTTTGCTTTTGTTGGATGCCCACCCCCCATTACACAATGTGTTTTCCCTTTTATTTATGTTGGACTAAAAGATGAACATGAATATTTCCTGCAACTATTTGTTTTAGGTTGAGGAGAAATGTTGTTATTTTTGCATTGTTTTTTTTTTTGTTGTTGTTGTTAGTAAAAGAAAACAAATTATCTGACCAGGAAATAGTATTTTTTAGTAAACATTCTCTCAGAAACTACTTCCCAACCTGATGTCTGCAGGATGTCGCTATTTTTCGATAGCTAATGGTCCATAGGATTGAAAGACACTTTTATCTTTACATTTAGAATAGACACCAGTATGCGTGATTAGTGGCACTCATCATCATTCACTGAAATCTCAAAGCAAGAGAAGCTGAGAGTTTCCCACAGTTTGCTTGGGAAACAGAGGATCAGAGTTAAGATCATTATTCTTGGTTTGAGGAGAGAAGAGCCAGTCTGCCACTTTACTTTGTTTCCTATGTCTAAAAAGTTCTCCCCAGTTTTTCATAGTTCATGGGTGTGCCATCCGTAGGGTAATCTGGTGGCACAAAAATAATATGATACCTATCCGTCAATTTCATTACATAATACCTTGGGATGAAATTTAAAAAATTGTTCTTGCTTGTTCTGTGCACCACACTGAATAAATATTTTATAGCACTTCTTTTTAGAACACAAAACTTTGTGAAAAATGTCATTGTTCACCATTCTAATGTAACGCCATCCAATCCTGGTTACCAGCACTGCAAAGCACATACCATTTAGCAGTTGCCAGAATATACAGCAGTGTGTATTTTTAAAGCATATTAAAGTTTTCCAAATGAAATCTGTTTTCCCACCCTTACCAGAAAGTAAAGGAAAATGAATACTTCGTCAGCAACACTCTTAATTATGTTACCAAGAAATAAAACATGAAGAAAAGTTTCTAGATACGATGAGACCTTGATCACAGCCCCCTGCCTGGGGTTAGGAGGGAATGCTTTTTATAAATGAAGTCTGTGTAAAAAGTTCCAATATTGGAAAATCCTTTCTTAGTCATTTGTTTGGATTTGTAGCCAATAATGGGAAAACAACAATAAAAACAACAACTCTCACATATATCATGTTTATTCCTATTCAGTTAAAATCAACAAGTGGATCTTTGACAAAGCTGATTGTATTGAAACATTTTTTAAATCTGTATTTCAAAGTCCTCTGTCTTTACCAAGCAGGAAAGTAAGTATTTGGTTCTGAAATAGATAGAGGGTTGAAAGGGCCATATATTCTTACAACTTTAAAAGAAACAAGATCCATGTAGCAGTTAGAGTTGCAAGGAGCATTACGCAGTAACTGTCCAGTGTTTCTCAAAATTTCTTAAACATAAAAATTTCCTGGATTACTTATTAACAATATCAGTTTCTAGGCTGCTCCACACAAGCTACTGAGCCCTGCAGTGGGACACAGGGGGAAAAAACACAAGCATCCCAGATGACTCATAATCAGAAGAATCTGGGAAATATTTATCTGGTTTTAGAGGTAATTTTAGCAATTTAAACATGAAATTTAAAGTGAAAATTTATGTATTCACTAAAGAAACATTTAGTGAGCACTACTGTAGATTGGGTTTGAGCACACTTACTAGATGTATAATTTTGGACATTTTTTTGTAACTTTTTAGACTCTCATTTTGAAAATAAGTTTAGTGTCTTATTCATAAGTTATTGGGAGGATCCAATTAGATTATACCCTAAGAAATGTTTAATTTTTACTCAGCAATACCATTTCTTTTCATATAATTACACTTTAGGGGTAATAAATTAATTATCCCAATTAGGTATTTTTATTGTATACCAGGTTCTCCTTATGAAATCACACATCTGTTATTCTGAGCTGGCATCTTTCAGAGATTTATTTAGACATCAAGAGCCCCTAACATTTTCCAGGATTCAAAGCCTGTCTTAATACCAACTTCCGCCCTCCACCTTCTCTTTAGCCCTTTTAAAATTTGTGTTTCCTGCCTAAGTTCACATCAAACACATTTTTCAGTTGCTTACAACACTATTAAAATGGCAGCTATTATTTATTAAGCACTTGCTATAATCCAGGAACAATCGTAGGTGCTATTTGTATTAGTAAATCTTCACTATAGTACCGCAATGTAGGTTTAATGACCATTTAAATGGAGGCTGAGAAATGCAGTAATGAAGACAGCCTTACAGCTATAACATTGAAGAAGATAAATTATTTTATTCCAATTATGTCAGTCTTCCAGCCCAACCTCCGGCCACCATGTCAAATAAACTATTTCTCTAACTTGAATACAATCGTTTTCCCCCAACATTGAAAAATACAATTCTCACATTGGCTTCCCAATAGCTTTCTTCCCACTCAAAGTGAAATTCAGCCCTCACCAAGACCCACCAAGCATTGCATGATATGCCAACATGTTCAAGAACCTTTGTACCTCCTGTACCCTCTGTCTGGAACTTTGATTTGTCTTTTTCTATTGTCCCCTAGAAATACCACACAACTCTCCCTTAGCTCACTAGAGACATCTTACTGGATTGCCACGTGTAAGAGAGCTTCTGTACACAGACACACACACATACATTGCCCTTCCTCTTTGCTGGCTGATTTTTTTCTGTGCAGTAGGGATTCATAGTTAACATCTATTATGGGTTTTTAAATTTGCTTTGTATTCCTTCTCAGGATAATGTCAATCTTTAAGAACAGTGGCTTTATTTATACTGCTATCATATCCTTAGTGCCTAGTACTTGGCAGGGACTCAATACATATTTGAATATTAAACATTGAATTGGGGGACATTTGATATTCTTTATATTATTAGTAATATTATTATTTTGGGAGCAAATCCTCATAAATGATGTCTTGATAGTTATCCTGATATTATCTATATTAGCTATACTTCTCATAAAAGAAGTTCCTGATTGAAAAATGTCTTGTTGGATTTCACTTTTTGTACCAACAGGAATATCACTATGAAGAAAACAAAATGTATCTTTCTTGAAGTCTGGTAACACTAACTCAATACGTATTATTTTTCATTTGTTTTTGTTTTACCTATTTTATTTTTTACTCTGAAGTTTGCCCTATGGAACACTGGGTTTATAGGTGTCCAGAATTATTGTGCATGTGTGTAACTAAGTGATTTAAGGGTGTGGCTACCCACCTTGTCTCTTCTCAGGTGAGTTCTAGCAACATCATTTCATTGGTATCTCAAGTAATGTTAATGCTGACTTTTGAAAAGCACTTTATTTTGGGAAGGCAGTACTTTTGGGCATTTGGATTCCATTTTAAAAAAAGAACTCAGGAACTAATTGGATAGAAGATTCATGGCATTTCTGCAAAGCAGTGTTTTGAAACTGTTAGCGTCAACATCCATCGATTTTATCGTTAGCCTGTCAGTGATGTATCTTTGTCAATATTAGTATTTTAATTTCCTCTTTCAGGAATCTTCCTGTTTTTCCTTCCTTCTTACTCTCCCTTTCCTCCTCACTTTAAGCTACTTTTTAAAACCAGCAATTTAGTGACGTTTAAGATGCAAATCACTTTGGAAGTGAGAAAGTGGATATTTATACATGTGTTCTGTGACAGGGGTTTCTAAGCGTGTCCCACAGGGGATGGTTAATACATTCCATAGCTGTAAGGGGAAAATCCAAGTTTCCCAGAAATAAAGGTCAAGAGACATGGAACAACTTTTTTATTATTTGCTTTCCAAACACAGGGGGTATGATTTATGTGGGATATAAGCTTATGTCATAGCCACGCAGGTGCCGCAGCCAAGCCCTGACCCCCGTCTAATCCCCATAACGACACCGGGCATTGACCATGTTTGCTTTGTTGTTCCCGAGCTGCTTTCCCAGGGGTCTTCAAGTTTCTGAACCCAGCCTCTGTGGAGCTGGCCGGCCCGTGCTTGGTGTAAGAACATTGTTTTCAAGTGCCACCTGAAGTATATTTTATAATCCCTGCCTGAATTAAATGACTGTTGGTTTGTGATGGTGCCCCTCTGATTGAATCTAAAGTCTTGTATTAACGCTCTCTTTTAAAAAATGAGTTTAATATTCAACTACAAATAATTTGTTTCTTCATTTCTTTTGTTATTGCATAAAAATAACCACAGTTGTTTTTTTGAAAAAAGTAACACTTGATTGCTATTTACAAGGTAGATTTGAATATTAACTTTGATAAGTCAGTTGCTAATTTATATAATTTTGTTTTTGTTAGTAAGAGAAGACAGTTAATATTCTTCCATATTGCTTTAATATATTCTTTGTTCACCCAAAGATTGATGACTTAGTAAATATTTGCCAGTCATTACAAAAAAAGATTTCTAATTTCATTCTGCCTTCCAATATTTCCATTTACCAGTGCTTAATATTTTTAAAGCTTTCTGTGTGTCATGGATTTTTTTAAAAAACTACCTGAAAAGTTTAAAGTTTATTTTAAACCTTATGAATGCTTTTGATGGTGGAAAGAGGGGTGGGAAACGCTATATATTAAGTTAGCATTTAAGTTAAGTTAAATATTGAAGTTCAGAACCAGGACTCTGGAGCCAGATGACTTGAACTTGAATCTCACCTCCATCACATCCCAGCTATGTAATCTTGAACAGTTAACCTCTCTGTTTCTTATTTGTTAAAGATAGATGGTAATAATAAAAATATCTCTCTCATGGATGTTATGATAATTAAATGAATTAATATATGCAAAGTCCTACATACATACTTGTTTTATAGAGAGATAGTTTAACATTCCCAACTAGATGTCTGATATGATACTTTTGATTAATGTGTTTATGTGTTTTGAGTTATTCTCACTAATTATTACAATTTTACCGTGAAATTATTAGCTTTATCTTAAATCTTAAAAATTTTAAACTGATAGTGAAAGTGACAATTCACAAATTGTCCCTTACTTAAGGTGGACGGTAGAACAGAACATAAATAGTCTTCATAGATATAGAGAACAAAAGCTCAAGAAGAAAAGAGTTCAAACTAATTTATTTTTTTTTTACAATAGCTTTGTATACTCCTCAAGTTTCAACTAAGTGATGATAATATAAGTAGACTATAAAATATTCATTTTTTAAAAGTGCTGCTTTGTTTCCCCTCAAGTCATCTCTGAGTCTTCTCAGTTTTGTTAAAATTTCCTTAGGCTATCACTTATTTAGTCTGATTTCTCTGAAAAACATACATGAATGAATAAGCCCTCCTAAACAAACAAACCAGTATTTAACATTTAGCAAATATTACTTTTGAACAGAACAAAAAGAAATGAAATTTAAGAGCCAAGAAAATGTACTATTCTGCCTCGGGAAAAACAGTACTTTGCTACAGATTTTTAGGTGTATATTTTAAAAAATATTTGATGTGGCAGGAGTAAAATTGCAGTGAGGATTGCTGCAGCATGTGTAGTTCCTTGGTCCTCACATTAATTGATTAAAAATATTTGCCAAGGAGTTACCTCTGGAGGGCAGTACAGTCTTATATTTGTAACAGAGCTTTGAGTAGCTTTAAACTTTTCCTGAAGTTTGTTTCAAAGATTCTTGGCCTTGTAAGATGCAAATCACTCTCTGTTTTAAATACTCAAAGGAGACATAAACCTGAACGTGAAGTTTTTTCTGCTAAGTTGGTTAGCTTGTTAGGGATTACAGAAAGAGGACTTTAAAATCCCATATGAAAAGTGTATCAGCATTGCTTACACTGAATTGGTGAAGCTGGGAATGTACATAAGGAACTGACTGATAATTATCTTTTTATCCCTTTGGTTCAAATTCCTGTGTACCTCAATTTAATGATCCTTGTTTTGGTTCCTGCCTTTCTCCAAAATACAAACCTGTATCTTCTAAGACAATCTGTTGGCAGCTTAGATAGTTGACAGTATATAGTTGTCAGATCTGTTGACACTATAGTATTGTGGAGGTCAGCTCTGCAGCCAACAAAATATCTCTTAGTACCTTAACAAATCAGCAAAATATTTTGAGAAATGCTTTACTTTTATGAACAAAATACCCTGATAGTTATTGGATTTGTCACAGCATCTAAGGTTTCTCTTATAATCATACTGACCTTCACGTGCTATTATATTACAAAACCAACTCTTTATGTAATCAAACCAAAGGAAGGATGCTTAATTAGCTGTACATGACCTATGTTACAATATAGGCATACAAATGTTATTTTCTTCAGCACTATCTAACTATTGTATAAAGAAACGTCTTTATACGATAAGGCCTGGGCTATTTGAAGTCTCAGGAGTAAAGCAATATCCGGATTTTCTTTTTCCTCTGAAGGCTGTTTGAGGGCTTTCAGCAGGGGGATACCACATTTAAAGCTTGCCTAAGATCTCATAACTCCAAGTGTCACAGAAATGTGTAGATTATGAAAGACTTTTCTCATGAGCAAAACAACTGTGCTTTTCAACCCTAAATCATGACATAGTCTTGTTATACCACAAAGAATTATAGAATGTTAAGTAAATGACTTTTTTCCCTCCCTCTGTGCCTCTGAGGATAGTTATTAATGTCGATTCTTGCTGCTGAGTGATCCTGAAGCTACTGTCGCAACCTTTTTATTCCCCGAGCGCAAATGAACCCTTTATGAGGTAATTGAAGGAAATTGATGACATTATTTGCTGTATCTTGGGTATCAATGGCATATTAATGAAAAACACAGTGGTCACACTGACCAACGCTTTTGGATGAAAGGACTTCAAGCTATTTTCTGCCTAAGCAGATTTTGTACTCTTAAGTGAAGTGGCAGGTACACTACTTTTAAAATGATTAATTCTTGATATTAGTTTATCATCACCTGGTGTAGGGGTAAGCTTTTTAGTAATGCAAAGAATCTGACACTGACCTGTTTCATACTCTTCTGTTCTGAGTGTTAGCATATGTACATTCTAAGCCAAGCATGGCTTTAACCTTTAAGTTAAATCTCACCATTTGGGCCACAGCAAATTCTGGGTTTGTGTTTTTAAGGTGAGTTGGGGGGAAAACACTAAAAAGAAATTTGCTTATAATATAGAATATAGATGAATGATTTAAATGGAAAACTACTGAATGAGATGCACTAAGAGAATATTCATGTACCTAGCTAGGGAAAGTCATCTTAAATATGTTCTCTAATTACATTTCTTCTCAGTTATTACATTTGCCACTTCTTTGTGACCTTACTGTGACCTTGTAGTTTATGGGCTAAAGGTAACCATTATGTAATAAAGAAAATATGCAGACCCAGCTTTACCACCTAGAAAGAATTGGCTTTTTATATTTTGTTTAAATTAACACTCTTTGCTGTTTATAAAACTGCTCCATGGTGCTTGAAAGAAGAGAGAAGCATTACTCGCAATTAATGTGCAGATTTGGGCTTTTAGAGACTGTGTTTAGTGAAGGTGAGTCAGCAGGCCTTGTTACATTAATTATAGTGGTTGAATCTCTACTGGTTTTGATTCACAAATATACATACTGTTCCTAACTTAATAATGCTTTAAAATATAAATTGCTTAGAAAAAAAAGGCACCTAAAAATTAAACCAACTGTTAATACTCAATTTTTCTTTCTTGTTTGGTTTGATTTGCTTTATTTTGCTTATCCAGACCCAAATTTATTCCCCTTGCTGTGATTCCATAATCTGACCTTTGTGAAGTAGGTACTTCACTATTTGAATAAGGTGAGGGAAGTGCCCTTGAGAATGCAGTAAAAAACAGGAAATACAAAAAGCATGAGGGAGGTCAGCATATTTTTGGCACATACACCCTGAAGTAAGTTATTACTTCTTTGAGGCCAGTCTTGGAATTCCTCCTGGTTGGTTCCTTAGGCCTGGAAATGAACTGCAGCTTGGCCTTAAATATCCACAGAGCATGTGATGTAAGTAATTATAAATTGATCATTAAAATTTTTCATTCTACCTATAATCAGTTATTTTTCTACTACAAATCACAATCTGTTTTTTGCTCAAATAGAGATGATAAGAATTATCCTTAGTAAAATAACAATCAGGTAATATTGATTGCAAATATTCACCGTGGGTTATGTTCCAGATTTTGAGAATCTGGATTCTTGGGGGAATCTTCACTTTCATCATGGGGTCTGTGTCACATCACTACAATTAAAATGCTCTCCACAGATTCAAAATGGAGATTTTTTAAAAAGTCCCATTAGCAAAGAAAGGGATAATTTCAAAATGTTTGATACTTAATTAAAAATGGATTGTTCATGCCCGATGGAGGCAAATATAAAAAACATTAATCCGCTATAAAATCTTAGAATGTAAAACCTAATTTTGAAATAGACTGCTGACCTGCACACTATCAATTTATAGATAGACATTAGAGGCCGATATAAAACTGAAAAAAGTTAAAAGCACCCTCAAAACTTCAGAAGGTTAAGTATACACTGTGCGAGACATTAAGAAGTGGGTATTTACAGGTACTTTCCCCCAAAGTTTGATTTGGTAAGGGAGTTAACCCCCATTTCATGACATTGATCAAGACAGGGCATATTGAAGAATCATTACAAAAAGGAAAACATCTTAATAGTTATGTTATGGAGTGTTTCATTCCAGACCTTCATATTTCAAAAAATGAAATAAGAGGCAAATCCATAGAGATACAAAGTAGATTAGTGGTTTCCAGGGTCTGGGGAAGGAATGGGGATTAGCTGTAAATTGGCAGGAGAGATCTTATTGGGAGTGATAGAAATATTCTGAAACTGGATTACAGTGATAGTTCCGCCACCCGGTTTAAAACTACTAAAAAAGAATCATTTAATTGTACTCTTAAAACGGGTAAATTTATGTTCTATAATCTCATAAAGTTGTCTAAAAATTCATGTAAAAAACTAAAAATGAATAAAGAAGATCCAGAATTATATTTTTAAGAACTGTGACTTGCCGCAGATTCAGAATTTCTTCCGTGTGATATTAATTTACTTCTCACATTTAAAGTATAACACTAAATGGAATGCGTATGGTCAGAAAAACACTGACTAAAAACACAAGTGAACTGCCTTTTTCTTTCTTTTTCCCCTTTCCAGTATTTCCAGGTCGATTCATTTTTCCTTTGTAGCCTCTAGAGGGCAGCACATGTTTTTATTAGAAATACCAACTTCTTACTAAGAGTTTTAACTTCCTCAAACAAATGGCAGTAACTTTCAAGCATTGAGAATGCCAGATTGCTTTAGATAAATGGTCTGAGCTTAAGGGCCTCAGTAGTTGAGAGCCTTCCTTCTGCGACTCACTGGAATCAATCAGCCCTCCCTCACTGTCAGCTGTCCTTTCCACCTCTGGTTATTTATGCCCTGGAAACATATTTTAGCCCAATCTGCAGGGGACATAGGAGTAATTTCCCTGGAGACTTTCACAACGTTTTTTTTTTTTTTTCTTTAAAAGGCTTGTTTTTTAGGTAAAGATACAGTCAAAGAACAAAATCAGTATTTGCATATGGGGGTGGGGGAAGATCCAGGACATTTTGATAAGAATCCCCGAACCTCATAAATTAAAAACTACATTAGAAGAATCAGGTCGTGACAAAGGCCAATGCAATGCCAGTGTTCTCTCTTCAATGTATGAATAATTAGGAATATAGGATTTTTAAAAATCTATAAGAATTTTTTGAACTGTGAGATATAAACATTCTGTTTTTTTTCCCCCTGTTTCTTTTTATTTAACTATTATTAGTCTTATGTACAGTAGAAATAACCAAGTAATGATTGAAAAGGTAGATTAATTAGCATTAGGTTAGATACCTTCAGGTCCTTTCAAGATATGACTAGGCTAGCTTGCACTTAACCCCAAATTGATGGAATTTTCTCTTTGGTCATTTAATTTAAAAAACCTACAAACTTATACCATTCTAGGATCTTAACACACAGGATTTATAAGCATTGTTTGTGTGTGTGTGTGTGTGTGTGTGTAGGGATCTGAAAAAATTTTAAGGTCCCCCTCACTGTCTTATATTTACTTTAGTTCTGAAATTCTTCCTACATATCCAACCCAGTTTGTATGTGAAAAAATAGTAGACAAAAAAAGTAAAAAATTACTTCAGAATTGTCTGAACAGATATTTGCATGGTCCGAACAGACTTCACAGTCCAATGATAGATAAATAAATAAATAAATAAATAAATAAATAAATAAATAAATATGGATGACCTAAGCATTGAAATTTTCTTCTTCCATTCTTTCTTTTCTCTTTCCTCCTCTCCCTTCTTTCTTCATTTCTCTCAATAAACTTTGATTGCATCCTAATTGTGTGCTAGGCATTCTGCTAAATTCCACCTATACAGTGGTGAAAACACAAACATCGTTTCTGCCTTTGTGAAATATAGTTAGTGAAAAAGGCAAATAGCATAGAAGCAAAAAGTATATGCATCATTACAGATCAAAATTAGTTGTAAGAAGGAAAAGTAACAGAGAGAGTAACTCTTGGGATCAACTTTAGACTAATGTAGTCAGGAAAAATATTTCTGAGGAAGTGAAGTGACTTTAGGCAGCTCCAGACATTTGTAGAGGATTGGGGAAAGAACTTTCTAGGCAAGGAAACAGAGTATGAGAGGTCTTGAGTCACGAATGACCTTGGTTTGCTCTAAGAACTGAACAGGTGTATAGATATCTCACTGAGAATGAGGAAGTTGGAGGGGTAGATGGATGATGGGCCAGGTCAGAAAGGTCTTTTGGAGGAGCTTGGATTTATTTCTAGGTGAGGTGCAGTGATGGCTTTAAAAAGAACAAAAGAAAAACAGTGACATCATCATCCAATTTAGCTTTCAAAGGATCATTCTAGCTGCTCTGTGGAAAAAGGATTAGAGAGGAACTCTAGTGGATATGGAAGAGGTTAGTAGGCAGTTGCAGTAATCTAGACAAAAACGATTTTGTCACTGATTTTCACCTAAACATTGGGAGTAGAGGAGAAAGCTCTTCTTTGTTTCTTCAAAAAGGTAAAGAGTTTTCAGTATGCTAAATGTAGCTACATAGAGAGTTAATGATTAGTGGGATATTTAAAAGTAATTTAGGAAACACTAATATCGTGTGTTTCCAGTTTTATGTGAACTGACATTTATTGTGAAAAGCTGAGGTAATCCAAACTTCTTCAAACAGGCATTTCTCTCTATAAAGGCTGGAATTTTTAAAATTGCTGATGAAATATGGGAGAGATGAGAACACTAAGAACTTGATAAGGATGTTTACATATCCTTTAATATCATTTTTTAAAGAACTCTTTTAATCAATTGAGACTTAAAATGTCAAAAAAAAGCCCTATAAAATACTATAAAAACCTTCAGGAAGACTTTATGCATGTATATCTACAAATACTTATATACTTAAATTCATGATTGCTTAAAATATTTCAGTAACACATTGAAATAATATGACTTACAAATTTGTGAATATGGCTTAGCTGTTGTATAAGCATATATTGGTGGTCTGATATGAGGAGAAATGATATAGAAATCAATATTTAGGATAGTTTATACCTACCACAGAAGATTTCTTTCTGCTGAGGTGGTTAATGTGACATGTAGTGCTAGAAATAAAAGTATCACATATCTCCATTGCAGCACCCGTGAGGAACGAGGTGCCAGCCAAACTCCACATCAGCATCGACCCCTTTCTCCCTCAATTCAGATTTAGAAGGTAGCACCAAAAAGGGTGGAGGTCTCAGATTCTGGAGGTGGACTTCTTAAGTTCAAATCTTGCCTCCGAAGCTTACTAGCTTTGTGACCTTGAGTGTGTTATTTAACCTGTCTTTGTCTCAGTTTTCTTCTCTGTGTAATGAGAATAATAAATTCACCTACCAGATATAGTTCTTGGGATGACTAAAAGAATTGTTATATGAAAAGTATATAAACAGTATCTGGCACTTACAAAGCGATATACATTGTTAGTTGTCCCGGTAGCATCAGTCACTCAAGACTATTTGTTAAGCTGAATACAATGTGAAATGTGTCATTAGCTGCTATAGGGCATTTCTTAGGGGACATAAGATTTACTCTTTTAGGCACCATCCCTGGACGTGGCATTTTCTGGCCTGTTTACCCTTTTGCCAGAAACTTCAAGGTATGTGAGTGACATTACTCTGTTAGCAGCCACTAGAGTAAAAGTGAAAATCTGTCTGGTCCTGCTAAGGTTGCGAGCCAGCCCAAAGGACTTTCGGTTTTTTCTTTGCCCTACATGGTAGTTTTAGGTCACTTTGAATTAGTTGTCAGCATAAAAATTTTCATACTCTTAAAAAATTAGAGGCCTGTAAACATGGACCCACTGACATGTGGCAACATGGCAAGCATTGGCTGGTAGTGAGCAGTGACTACTTCTTGAACCTCATTTCATAGTTGGAGTGAGTTCTTCAGCCCCCTAAACTCCTGTGTTGTGTAATTGGCTCTTGCAGACATTTGACTTTGACTCAGACAGATGTAGGTCAAGCGTATATTAAATGAGAGCTGTAGATGCAAAGATCTAGAAGAAGACGCTCTGGTCTTGGGTGTGATACTTATGCCCAGGAAACCAACGCAGACCACCAGGCAGTATATTCCGCCTTCAGTTATTCCCTCTCTATGTGATTTAGTAGCTAAGGTTAAAGGCTCTGGAATCAACAGAGCTGGATTTGTTTCCTGGCCTTAACACTCACTAGCTATAACTTCAGACAGATTTAGTCTCATTTATCCTCCTGAACTAGAAAATTGAACTATGAGAACCATGTTATAAGAATGTGAAGATTAAATGAAATAAAGTTATTATACAGTACAGTACTGACAATTTTGCTAACTTGTCTTGCTTTACCAGTAAAAACATATACTTTCCAAAGGCAGGGATGATTTTTTCCTGCTTATTTATTCCTGCTGTGTCTAGAGCATTTCTTTGTATGTAATTCTTAATTGACTGATTGACTCATACCTGAAATATGGCAGAATTATCCTAGTTTGGTATCAGTTTTGTAACAAACAATTTTTCAGTTTAGTATGCTCATTCCAAAATAACCTGGTTTATAGAAGTAGAATATTTCTCCTCTAATAGTAGATTTATAAGAAAGTGTTTTAGCTAGCAAAGTTTTCTATTTTCCTAGTTGATTTATTGTCTCTGTACCTTATACCTATTAACAATAATGAATTTTATAGAATATACTAAAGTTTCTAAAAGCTGAAAGGATTGTATTATTTTCTCTTATCAAGCATAGCAAGGAGAAAAGCTGGGTTTTCTCCTCCTAAAACATTAAATTACCAAAATTCAAGGTACGCATTGAAAACGCAAAAAACACACAGGTAAATGAGAATAGATGGTGACCGATCTCCTTTACCCCACACACACCTCTCTGAGTTATCCAGACCGCGGTTTCCCGGTGCTTTGAACATCTTGTCTGTTAGGTGTGGATTTCTTGTTTGGATAGTTCCCTCCACACCCCCAAGAAGAACTTAAACCTTTAAATTAAATTTTAATTTAAACATTCTCATTCTGTATATTGGTAAATAATTACGTTCAGTTATATTACATCAGGGAAACCAAAAGAAACATTCATTTCTCTTATTTTGGAAACACTTTAACTGACTCAATTGGCATAAAATTTTACTGAGGGTCAGATTTCTTTTGAATATGTAGTTAATACTACTTCTGTTTTAAGGAAAAGACCTTAACGTTAATTCACAAAGCAATACTGTTACAAATGTGTAGTTTTCCAAATTGCCATAGTCCACAAAAAGCTTTAACGTACTATGTCCTTTATTGTGGAGCAAAAGGGAAAAGCATTCTGGCAGAAAGCCACATTACTGATGCACTCAGGAGACCCATTGTCAGTACATGATATGCTCTTTTCCTTCAAGTCCTTCTTATTTTTAACCTTCTCTCCTTGCCAGCTCTCCACCCTCCTGGAATGTCTTGGTTCAAGGACAAGTGCTGACTCAGCATGGGCCACTGTCTTGAACTAACTTAGTACTTTTGCTGCTTCTGAGGAGTCGCTTTGTGGGGGAGCAGATGGAGCACCAGTGAATTCCCCAGTTCTCTTAGGAGTCATAGCACTCCTCACTGGTTATGAATTGTTTCTGGGAGAACAGAATGAGCTGTTAGGCTGCAAATGATCTAAACTTTCGTACTTGGCCCTGTGGACTTTCAGCATTTGTGATCTTTTCAGTCTTCATTTCCAAATTTTACTACAGAAGAAGAAATTAAAGAATTCTGTTGTCACTGTGATGTTTGTGTTTCAATTCTATTTTCCTACATGTCTGTGTTAAAGGAAAGTAATATGTGTTTATGTTATGTATGTAGAAGATATAGATATAAGTAGGTATATTATAAGTGCCAGTATTAAGTGTGAAACCAGTGATTTTTATTCAAAAAGAGACCTAGGAATAGTAAAATTTTTTTGTTCACAATCTTCACTTACATTAGACATCACTTACTATGCTGGAGATTTTAAATTTCATATACTAGCTCTCATGCTGCATTTATCTCAGCAAGAAGTTTTAGTGATTCTCATATTTGAAGGTGGAGCAGTCCTGAATAATGATAGTTCTGGCTTATGTTTTTAAAGGTCTGAAAATATACATTCTTTTTTAGTTTCTATCTTTCTTCTAGTAAAATTCTATGAATGACAATTACCAAAAGAGTTGAACTTATGGGGGTGGAAAAAGGTTTATCTTAGACTGATTCATGAAAGGTGCTAGTTTTAGACAAGTGTCAATAAAGCTTGTTAAAATAGTAAACTCACTAATAAGCAGTCTTGCATTTTGGATTGATTAAAGAATGTTTATGTCAAGAAAAGCACATTATAAAAGTAATTACAACCATTAGTTATACTAATTCTATTTATCTCTTTTAAGGAAGGGTAGGATTTAATAAGGTGGTTTTTCATAGACCCTTTAATCCATGACTTTTATTTTAGCCGCAGTGAATTTTCATATAATTTCCTTCTTTACTTTTTCTTAATGTCAAATGAGGTATATATCTTTTGTTAACTTCCTGGTGTCTGATCTCAGATACTTCTAAAGCTAATTGTGGGGATTAATGGGCAAGACTTCTGTCTAGTAATATGTGTTTTAGAAAAAATATATTAATCCTAGAGAAAGAACTGGCACATTTTTGCCTGTTTGTCAGAATTTGACCTAATTAGCCAAAAAAAAGAGAAAGAAGAATTGTTTTTGGAGACTCTTAGTTGTTGAGTTTCTTAAGGAAAAAAAGCACTCTTTTTTGTTTTTTTTGTTTTAAGTTTACATTTGGTACTAAGCTGTGTAGATAAATCAGTGGAATCTGAGTCAGGCTTGATTTTGAAGTTCTGCTATTGATTCACTAAGTACCACTAAGTCAGGGCATCTGCTTCCTATTTACAAAATGGGGATGCTTTCTGCTTCTAATTTGCCCCTCAGAAGTGCAGTGTTATGAGAATTAATTAGAGGAGGCCAATAGATGGAGCATTGAGGAAGACATAAATATAGACAAAGGCCACAATGCCAGGTGTCTTCTCTTTTTATATGTGGTTGATCTCAATTCTGAGAACTTTGCATTTGAATTTTATAGAAAGGATATAACATTGTGTCAGTTGGTTCAATGACTTGCATTGCAAAGATGTGAACCGCCCTAGAGTGTGATTATTTTTCCCCTGGTGAAATACCTTACTATGAATATTTTTTTGAGTCTAACTTTCTTAAATATTCTTCGGGTTCAGAAATTTAATTATGAGTGGATGAGCTATATCAGATTTTTTTGTAGTGGCAATTCATTCAAGCTTTCATGTTGTTCTATCAGATTTCCTGCAGTAGTTCATAATCCCTCTTTTGGCAGTCTTTTCCCCATATTTATCATACTTTTTCAGGCACTTACTTTAAGATGCAAGGTTGGCATCACTGGCTTTTTCGTGACTTCTTGAGCAACACTGACATGAGGCAAGCTTGACAAGGTGAAGATTCTAGGATTTTGACTTAAATTTCTTGGGACTAAATTTGGGCCCTAAACTGGCCTTGTAGTGTTGGTTTCTCAATTTACCATCTGTAAAGCAAAAAACTTTTCAAGGTTTTCTCTGGGGATTAAAATAATTAATATAAGGTTTGTAGCTGGCACAGCTACTGGCACAGAATAAATGCTCAAAATATTATTTTTATTAATATTGGAAGTTTTAAAAAAGTTTAGACACAAGGAAGAAGAAAAGGAGTCTGTAAAAAGGTAGAAAAAGGACAATCAGAAATAAAGATGGCCAGCATGGGGTGTCTTGAAAATAGAAAGGAAGAATGATTCAAGAATAAGAGTTGTGTATACCCTTGTCACTCAGAATGTGGCCCATAGACCAGCCACTGGCTTTGCCTGAAGGCTTGCTAGAAATTCAGTATTTCAGGCTCCAGGAAGGTCCAAGGATTCTCAATCTGCATTTTGACAATATCTCTGGAAAATTCACTGGAGGAACAGCAGAATAAATAAATGGGATTAAGACTAAACAAACCACTCAATTCGACTGCTAGACCTTAAGTGGGAGGAGGAAGGAATGAATAGGTGGCAAGTAAAAGGAAGAAAGAATTACTCATAATTCAAGCAGCTTAAAAATTAGGCAAGGTTGAAAGTATGTTAGATGATATTTTTTAAATACAGCAGAGTTGAGAGGAAATTTGTTTATTTGTATGAGCAGAAAAAATTGAGTATGTGTTTACACACAGAGATAGTATATCACATAGTGAGTAAAAGATTGAAAAGTAATGAGTAAATGAAAGTACGGATTACTAAGAGATGGGGCAGAGAGGAAAAACAGCTCTTTTCAGATAAGCACAAAGATGTAAAGAGTTTGAGATCCAGAAGAGGGAAGATCAATAATTAAAGCCTCGATGTCTTCCATGCTGCAAGGCTATTTGCTGGGAGTTAGTAAGGCAGGGTACAATCGGCAACTGATGTTTCAATCGTTTTCGGTAAGTTTTAGAACCACTGTGGTAAGTGAGATAGGAGTAGTGTGTTATATAAATTGTAGATTTTGTGCTAACTCTGATTAATTAGAGTCACTGATCGATTAGTGGCTTACAGAATATATTGTGGAGAATTCTGAGGCTAACATAGTGTAAGTAGGTAAGAGAACTCTGCTGAGCAGTCCCTTGCATTGGAAATCAGGGAAAGGCAGTACTATATGCTCCACACATTTGCTATTAGCCTTGCTCAGAGAATCTCCTAGAATTGTATGAAAATTATTTAGCAGAAAAGAAGAAATAACATTAACATGAATTTATGGTAAATCATTTTACAGTATTATATGATCTTTCTCCAACTATACTTAGCCTAAGAATAGGTAATGTGTCAAAGGAATAAAGCAATAATGAGTTTATTTTTGAAATATCTCACTATGAGTTTCATATTTCATGCAGAGACATGTAGAGCCCGAATTTTTACAATTTTATATTCTAAAAAGTGTGGTATAATGAGAAAAACACATACTATGAAATTTGAACACCAGATCTACTACTTATTAGTTGTGTCATTAGATAAATTATAGTTAATCTGTTTCTAGTATGAAAAACTCAGTTTCCTCATTTTTAACATAGGGATAATAATAGTAATTTCCAAATAGAGTTTAAGAGAGGTTAAATGAATGTAACATAATGCCTGATGCATTATCTCATGTTGGTTCTTTCCCCCTTTCTATGTTGTTTTTACTGTCAGTTTCTCCTCCATTTATTCTAATTTTCTGTGAGTTCTCAAAGCAACCTAGAATCATGAATGAGGATTGAATAACAAAACAACAGACTGGTATCACCATGCTTGTTACTACTGTAACTTAAGTATATATCTCCTCAACCTCCATTGTTTTATGTGTTATATGGAGATAACCTGGAAGAAAATTGATATGGGTGATGCTCTGCAGAGGATTTGTGAGCAAAGCTTCTTCAGAAAGTGACAAATTCTTTACCAAAGTGACTCATAGAAGCAGAGGTTCCATCACAGAACACAGGGTCATTTATTAGCTGGCAGCATCCTTTAAGGGTTGAGAAGAAAATAACGGCTGACAGACCTTGGGAATATCATGGCAACTGGCTTAAATATAGGACCTAGACTTTGCTACAGTGGAAGATCTCTGCCCCAAATGCTGCAATGCCAATCCTGACTTGTGCTTACTCTTCTAAGGGCTCTAGCCTGTCAGTCTCACTTGGCCAAGAACCTCCTTGGCCAATGAACTTCCACATGAATGAATACACTCCAAAGGAGCAGGGCTGAGAGCCAAAGGGTGGGATGCACACATTTCATAACCACCTTTTCCTTTTCATTCTTCAAGAAAATTTAAGAACATACGATGCTGACAGATGATGATATTTTTTGGCAGGGCTGCTAGGCCTTTGCTACAAGGCAGCTTTCCATCTTTTCAATTGCTAAGTTATAACTTGGTTTCTAAAAGAAATGCTCATAGCTCTTCACCTAGCTCATATTCCATTCTCAGTTTGAAATTCCAATGAATTGACTCTCCCATTTTTTATGAAAACTGATGCTTTTAGTTCAATAGTTATGTCTTCTATATATTAACTTCATTTAATTTAATAAGAAAACAACTATAGGAACTATTTTGGATTAAACATATTTGTTAAAATATTATAAATTTGGTCAGTTTTATTACAATGGAATTCTTAACATGTAGCATTCATTATATTTCTAGGTAACTTCTATCTTGTATGATAATTATTTATTTTTCCCTTGGAATATCCATCAAAATAATGTTTGTGTTTCTTTTTCCATAAATACTAGATATTCATTGCAGAAGGATAAAAAAGATAAGCAAAAAGAAGAAATACAACCATATTTAATTCTACCATTCTGAAAGAGCTAATGTTAGTTCTAATTCATTCTAAGGCATGGCAAAGTCAGATAGTTAGAGGGACCAGGGTGACAGTAAATAAATAAATCAAACTGGATGGGGCCCTGTGACTAGAGGGAGCAATTTATACTTAGCTTCACTGATTTTTTACACCACTCAAGAATGTGGACCTAGAATCACCAGTTCATCCTATTTTTCTAGAAAAGCTACCAGATTTTTTATGTATCTCATTTTAAAATTTGAATGACATAAAAATTAGTAAGCACCATACACAAACCAAACAGAACAGGTATGCTGACATTTTCCATTCTTCTACACATATAAAATCTAACATTAGAAACTTCAATTGTGTTTGCCATTTTTTAATAAAAAATTTTATACATACAGAAGTAGGTATAAGGAAATGAATGTTGCAAACCCACAATCAAACTTAAGAACATTACCAGTTCACTCACGACTATGGGTTTTAACCAGTCCATTTCCACGATACCTATACCTACTGAGTTTGTATTTCTCATTCCTGTTTGTTTTTGGTAGAAATGTGCAATACCTGTATATATGCTAAAATAATCTTTAGTTTTATTTTTTTGTTTTGGAACTTTATAAACATAGCATGATAATGTGTACAAACTTCTGCAATTTGCTTTTTTCACTGAATATTTTGTTTTAAAATTTATTCTAAGGTTATTATGTATATTTATTTTTTTACCATGTTTTAATAATTTGTTACTTGAATAAACCACATTTGCTCATCGATTTTCCTCTTAGTAGACATTTATGTTGTTTAGGTTTTTGCTACTATAGTCCATACTTTTTGAAACATGCTGCTTGTGCAAGATTCCTGGTACATGTATAGCTTTTTTTAGGGTATATCTGCAAGTGGAATTGCTGAGTAATAAAATAGCTACATAAATTTTTATAAAATAACTACAAATTATTTTCAAAATTGGTTGGAATCAATTTATACAATTATCTCCAGTGTCTGAGAGTTCTTGTTTCTCTATATTTTCCCCAACACTTGTATCCTCAGAATATTTAAATTTTGTCATCTGGAAGACGTTAATGTGATCATAATTTATACTTCTTGGATTAGAATAAGGTTGAACATCTTTGGATATGTTTATTCAACATAGTGTTTTTTTTCTTTTTTCTCATGGGAAAGGCCTCTTTTGTCTATTACTCTTTTGGGTGGTTTCTACACTTACTGACTTATAGAGGTTGTTGGAATAATCTGACACCAATCCTGTGTCAATTTTATGTTACTGATATCTCTTCCCAGATTGTAGTTTGTCTTTTCACTTAATTTATAGTATCCTTTGGTAAATAGTAGTTTTCAATTTTAATGAATTTCAATGTTATCTTTTTCTTTAACAGTTAATCCTCTTTTATGTCCTGTTTGAAAGTTCTTTCTTATGAAAGGTCATAAAACTACCTTTCTGTGTTTATTCTACAATTAAAATTACCTATTATATTCACCTTTGAATCCTCTTGGGATTATTTGTGTGTGTGGTATGAGGTAGGGATCCAGTTTCATTTTTGTTTTCCATATGGTAAACCAAAGTATCCCAGACTAATTAGTGACCTGCAGTGTTTGCAGTGTTACCATACATCAAATATAAAAAAGACCACAAGGTTCTGTTTCTGGACTCTCTTGGGAGTTCAATTAATGAGAACTTTGCCTCTTGCATAAACTCTTGTTTCTACAGCAAAATGTATTGCTTTGTCGAAATGTGCTTTATTTTTTGAAAAAGGTCTAAATTAAATTTATGGAAAAAAGACCATCAGTTCAATTTCATGGCTTTTCTCTTCCATCCCTTTTGTGTTGGTTGTAAGGATTCACTCTTTCCACTATGAGCTTTATGATGATACACTTGAGTTATGTTGAAGAAGAAGGAACATACCCAGGTTTCAGACATATATTCAGGGAAGGACAACAATATGGGAGCTCTCACATAACCAGTGGCCAAGCCGAAGAGGGACCTGCCTTTGTGGTGTCTCCAGGAGCAGGGATTATAATTGTTGAACTCACTATGTAGGCACAGCCTTATGTATGAATATACTACTGAAAAAAATCCTTATAAATATCTAATCACAGTGATTATAAATTATTGCTTTTTCCATTTGCTGCTAGTTTAAAAAATCTGCAAAACTAATTTTTCAGCCTCTGATAATCTACCACCTAAGTGCTTTCACACTATTTATATATGGAATATTCAGAGTTTTCTTCTTATTTATTTATTTTTTTACCTTGGTTCTACTTCAGGATCCTTTATATATTTAACATGAGAAGTACTCACATGCTATGTGTTCCTCTATTTTTTGAATTAGAAATGAAATAAAATCCTAAGATATTGTTAATGAAATATTTTAAGAGTCCATCCTGTCTCATGAAACAATAGAATATTGAGATGCTTATGCAAACCATTTTTATACTTAAAAAATTCCATTTTTGTGAACTCAAATTCAAGAAAAAAGTAATTAAGAACGTATGTCAGTATTTTCTGTAGCAATATTTAGAATGTTATAATAATATGTTTATATTGTTGTCTGAAAATAAAACAAGAGGTTTAGATTCCTGAAGATCTAGTCTTGCTTGCTTTCTTTGTTCCTTTCCTTTTTCCCTTTTTTCTTTCTTAAATATCTGTAACTTAGTGTCTTTACATTGAAACCTTGAGAATACTTTATCTTGAGCTTCATTTCTAGTCTTTATTGATTTAATGACTCTTTCAGTGGAATTTCTAATTATTTGGGGAATAAATTACCCTAAATGCTGCGATCTTTGCACTAAAGGAGGTTGTACACTCGGACAATTAATTGCATTGATAGCTGCATTGTTATTGTACAAAGCTTTTCAGAATGGTGCAGAGCAAGTCTTGTGGTTTATCAAGGAGAGACTCAGAGGGATGACTGAGGAAGTGTGTCACTCACTGAGTCTATCTCTGTCATCATCCTGAAATGGGATCATTTGCATCAGTGTGTCTGCTGCTCTGAGGGGAGAAAAAAGGGGTTTATAGAGAATCTTTAAATCATTCTAGGAAGAAATTATAAGGTCAACTTTCCCACCACCTGCCAATGCAGTAATTTTTTTTGTAGGTTCAAAGCATATTCAAGAGGAGTTGTGGGTTTTGGGTTTTTTTTTTTTTTTTTGTCTTTAAGACTTGCTTTTTCAGTTCCTTTTTTTTTTTTAAACTACAATATAAATTGTCCTTTGAGATAATGATACTGAAAAGGAAGAAAAGTATGAATTTTAATAGGCTGGAGCACAAGTTATTAAGAAAGTAATTTATTCCTGCAAACCATTGTGCATGTAGTCCTGTAGGTTCTTCAAGCCCCAAGTGGGTTGCCTTCTTCCTGTACTCACTAGCAAGCCAGTCAGTGTGGTTCTAGTTAGAATCCCATAAATCTGCAATATAATTAATTGCATATCCTTCCAAGCTAGCAGTGAAAGGAGTAACACTGGCCAGGATTTTGATGTTTTGCCATATTCTAAAATCAACATGATGGAATACGACACTGCTGAAAACATTAATTTAGAGGGTGGCTGGAAATTGCTGAAAATATTGAACTCCAGCTAGTGAACCCAAACATTCTCCTTTTTTTCAACTCCTAGATCAGAGAGCCCATGTAGTTAAAACTTCACTCCTAATCTAATTCTGTATTTCAAGTATATATGCATAAAACCATATTTTTTTGTTTAGCAAGCTCAACACTGCTTCTCATAATATAAGTCTGTAAATCATAAGTGTGAGGCGATTGGATCATTGTACTTTAAAAGAAGGCTATGCCACAAGAGTCAGTTTATTTTATTTGACTTTTATCTAGCCTTTGCTGGCAGTATACTGGATTTGGTTTGATGCATTTTGCATAAGGGTTTTATTTGGTCCATAATGGTTTGTGTAATGAACTATTTGTCCTCTTCTAGATGACATCCAGTTGCTTAAAACCTATAATGAGATGTCAGGTGAATTGCACTGATTGGCATTGATGGATGAGCTTGTTGAAATATTGCAGGGTTTCCTATAGGGGCATAGAGGAAAATTGCTGTTTAGAGCTTTGGATCTCCTAAGCATTGAAACTGTAATCACATAAACAGAACCACTTCTGCAGGTCCAAGGTGTCATCGTGAATTTTCTGGCTAATCCATCCATTCATCTCAACAGTCCAGAACTTGCGCTTCATGTCACTCTTTGCCTTTGTTCTGCACTTTGATCTTTCAAAATGTCTTCAGAAGAAAAGTGTTTATATTGAATTATGTGTGGAAAGGGGTAGGGTGCATACTTCAGAAGCTTGGCATGAAATTTGCTAAATAAACCTTGCCAGTCACTCTGCAGCTATAATCAAGGTATGGATTTCAGTTTAACAATATGTAGGTATACCTTCGTTTCACTTCAAAAACAACTTTAACATAGGTGGTTAGGTGCAGATTGTACTTTATTTATTTATAACGTAGAATGCTTCTAGGACCTTTATCGTTAACTGTGAAAATTAATGTTAAGGAAGATAAATGAATCTTTTAATGAAATTTTTCTCCTGAAATTTTGATTAAAGGAGTTAACTAAATAAATGCTTGGGATGAAGTATCTTTTTGATAATTTTATCTCATTGAATTTAGTATTCTAATATAAGATAGTTTATTTTAGTATCCATCAGATCTAATGTATATATATTATATATATTATAATTTATACATGAACATACTAGTAATACTACAACAAAACAACCAAAATTAGGAATTAATTACACCAAAAGCACTATACAGATTCAAAACCAGTAAAAAATGGGTGAATTATTAATTACTGTATCCTATCACAGCCATTCTTTCTCTTCTTATATCAATTCAATAATTATGGAATGAAGATTGTTGTTTTTTTTTTTCTCCTTAGAGTATTTCAAATGGTTAAGAACTCTGAATCAGTTTCTATTGACATGATGCCATGAACAAAAAAATATAGACTGGTTCCATTTCTTAGACTAACTTACCTTTTGATGAGAAAAAACAGAATTAAAGGATCTTTTAACATTGGTCATATGTCTTTGCTTAATTTGCACAATGAAGTATTGGTGTTCCTTACTGCTGTTATGAGATTTTCTAGGTAGGGGCAGATCTTATGCCAACTTTGGGAACCTTTTGAATTGGTTGAAGTGTACTCTCCATTGACACTGATGATCTTGAATCAGTTATTTTCCCACTATAAATGAGGCATTCATGGAATCTGAGTGAGCTCAGTCAGGCCCATGAGGTAACTCACACCTAACAAATTCTACCTTGGCCTTTAGTGAGGCTCAAGCATTAATATTTCTGAAAGTTCCCCAGTGATTCCAATATGCAGGCAGATTTGAAAACCACTGGGCTAGAGTGGTTGAAAGCAATGATGGCAGCTGTGGGACTGTCAGACCATTCAGGTAGAGTGAATTACATGGAAACCAGTGGGCCATATAGAGTGGTAGCTTGCCCTGCTGGTTTTAAGACAGCTTTTCAATCCTGAGAACAAGGACACGCATGACAGAGAAATGGCTGAACCTGCAACAGAGAGCTTGAGGGGCAAGAGTAATCTGTTTTACAGGTTTAGATTTCTCCTATCTTAAGATCACTTCAGAAAAATAAAATGTTTGATTCTTTAGAGGTTTTGACTCAATTAGTTGAGACACCCTTTCCCCCTCCAAGGGTCATTCTTTAATGGTTGAAAACATTTTTATACAAGGATAAGAGAGACAGAGCAGTAATTATTTTAATTTTAAACATGAGACCAGGACTCAGATCAGACTTAGTCTAATCCAGGATCTACCAAGGCTAGTAGAAGAAGCTCTCTTGACCAGCTAAACAGCTCTGGTAGACTTGGTTGTGTTGGACGACTTAGGTGATCAGGTTGGCGATGCTATGATAGTGACTAGATATTATAGATTATAATAATTTTGTACAGGCAGGATGGTTATAAGCATATAAATGCTTTCTCTATCCAAAGCAATGGATTTTAATAAACTAGAAATTCCGTATCTGTATAGTTATTGTTAATTTTAATTTTAAAATATAAATGAACTGAGGCCAAAAGACTTGAGCTTTTTATCTATCATTTTTGTACTTCTAGGTGAGCTCTAGCAAGCATGTTACTTTTGTAGTGTAATAAGAAAAGGCGGGTATGTTTGTTTATTTAAAGTTATTTATGCAGAGTCCATCTTGTTTCAGAAAAATTTTAATGAGGATCTAGAGCATATATTTTTTCTAGCAAAGGTAAAAGGATAAAAGTATTGTTTAAGAGTGTCCCTCTGTGTGTCAGTTTACTCATCTCTAAAATGGAAATAATAACAGTGCTTACCTTAAGGGGTTATCACGATACCTAAATATATATCTTTGGAGGGTCTTAACAATATTAACAACTCTTCTGTTGAGTTTGTTGCCAGATAATTCAGAAATTCTTATGAACTTTCTTTAATTTGAATATTGAAGTCATTTTTCTACTTTAATGGGATTTCATAGTAGGTTGGAGATTCCATGCCAAGAAATGAGGTGTTTAAGTGCCACATTTGCAATGCTACTTCCCCTGAAATACAGGTGAAACTGAAGAAGCTTTGAAGGGAACATACCAAAATCTGAACTCTTGAGGTAACCTTTCCTTACTAATCATAGACATTTTTCAGCTTTGCCTTGAGATTTTATTTGTTCTGGAAAAAAAGTTATAATGTATTTTTTCTGGCATTAAAGACATTAAGTTTTAAAAAAGAAATAGTAGACTTATACTTGTGACCCTTTGAATTTTTTTTTTTTGGTCGATACTTGATATTTTTAGAAATACAAAAAGCACTCTATAATTATGTATTTTACCTGAGTACTTCTAAAAATACTGGCAGATATTAATTTATTATAATTTATTGGTGCTGCAAAAATTTTTAGAATATTAAAATCAAAAGCAGAATTAAAATATGACTAGTTCTCTGTAATATGTGTTTCTTTTAATGTGAATATTTATTTACTAAACTATTCTCACTACACACACACACACACACACACACACACACACACACACACACATCTATTATACTCTAAATTTCTCTCTATATATTTCCTTCCCCTGTAGCATATATGGTAGAAGGCAGCATCATTTTGAGAAAGGAGGATGGGCATCGCGTTAGACAGTCAGGGTAATGTGATTTTGAGTTTGATTTTTCTACTATATACTAGCTGTGTAGCTTTGAACAGGATCACTTAACCTCATAGAAGTTTATTTTCCTCTCCTATGAGTATGAAAACTCCTCCTTTGTAAGGTTGTTTGTGAGAGTAAAGTAGATAATTTATGTAATGAATGGGCTTTTAATAAGTGGTCCCTTCCCTTTACCCTTAGCAGGGCCACCGTGTAGGTGGTGCAGATGAGACCCTGCACCTTGGCACCTGGCTGAGGGGTGTATGGATGCTAAGATCCAACTTGCCTTCTTTTTAACCAGCTTCAAACCCTGGTGTATTACTGTGTTTGTACTGACCTGGGCCAGTGGAAGCCTTGCCTCTGGAGCCCTGAGGTAAAAATCCCCCAGATCCTACCTGGCCCCAAACAGCCACACAACCCTACTTACGTCACTTAAGAACATTTTTATCTATTCCTTTTTATATAGAAAAGACATTAATATCTATCCTCTAATGCTAATTATGTTTTTTTTTCCCAAAGATGAAATAAAATATCCATGAAAAATAAAAATAAAAGTAGTTTATTGTGCAAATTTCTGCGTAACACAGAATATATTTTATGTAGAACAGGTGAGATCATTAAATGGGTTGATTATTGACATTCTTGATTATTATTTAGTTAGGTGAGTGGTTTTTTATAAAAGACCAAGAGATCTTTGTGACTCTTCTGGGCTGGAGCTGCTGTGTGTAAAGAACGAGCAGGGATTGGGAATGAGTCTGAGGAAGTGGTGGTCTGAGGCCCTCTCATGAGGACATGAGAGGTCACCATGGAAGGCAACAATTAGAGCATGACATTGATCTTGCTTGGACAAAAAGCCATCGAAGGAAGTGATAGTCTGCTCAATTACAAATTCTATCGAAATAAATTCACTCTAAAAGTAGAATTATAGTTTTTCTTATAAATATGATTTAAAATGTAAACATTTCTAATAATTCTGTATCTGAAACATAAATATTATAAAAAATACTAAACTTGTTCTCATGACATAATTTTGATTCACAGAATGAATGCATACTTCCCTCATGCTGCATCTGCAGAATGCTTTAATTCATCATCTTTGATATATTGCACACTCTGGCACCCTAAATTGAAACAAGTTTCATTTCTGCTGTTAAATTATTGCATGAATTACTGCATATTTCTGTTGCTGTGGAATCCTGGAAATTCCAAATAATTTTGGCACCATATTGACACTAGCTTCTGGCCATTAATTGTAATGCTGATATAATGTTCCCTTACCTTTGCTTAAATTAAGAAAGAACTATCAAGTACTGAGGATAAGATTCAATTAATAGCCTGGAAACTTATTATAGGTCAACATTTTACTCATTTTTTTAGCCTAGAAATTCTACTGTACAGTCACTTTAATTCACCAAAAATCCTTTTTCTTTTAAAAAATTGGTATCTTGGAATTCTGGAGATTTTCTTTAAAATGGCATTAGTTTTGCCTACAAAGTGCTGTAGGTGTTTTACTAATCAATAATATTTATTAATTACTATATATTAATTTCTTATTTACTTTGAAAATTTTCTATTTTTTTATTTAAGAATAGAAAATATACTCAATGTTCACATATATGCATGAGACTTGTTTTAGTTGAAACTTAGGTATGGTAAAGATAATTTCAATGTAAGTTCTCATCAACGTGAATGTGGCAAAGGCATTTAGTATGATTTGAAATTTAAATATCAGCCTCCAGCGTTCAAGAGTATTTTATTCTTTTAGTAAATCAGGCATGTTAAAGATGTATAGTGAGTAGATATTCTGGTCAATCTTTTGTGCTTTCCATCCTCCAAGGATACTAATAATGTAATAATGATTCATTGTTAAGGATATCATTACATTCACACATTTAAAAATCCACAGTTATTCACATAAAGATAAAGATTTTCTTTTTTATTATTTTTCTTTTTGTTCTCCAAATTTAAAGGAGAAACTTGGTCCATTAACTAGACAAGGGCTCATGGAGGTAGTTTGATTTTACACATTGAGAGATACTTGACTTTCACTCCAGAACTCCTAAAGGAGGTATCAGATTCCTCAGTAGGTGGAACAAAACTGGTAAATCTACAGACTTGAAAAAACAGAGGGACACAATAGCTAAATTAGGTGCTACTCTTTGTCTAGTGAATCTATACCAATAGCACCCGGGGACTAGCAAATATGACTGGATAAATTAGTTTAGGTTTAGGAAAAGAAAAAAGAGATTATTAAAAGTAACTAGCAGGTGACAATTCAAAGGAGTTCCAACTGAGTGAAATGTTAAAACAAACACAAATTTTTTTTAAGTATAAACAAATGCCAGAGCTAAAATTCTGAGAACGTATATGTAACATAGGCATATATATATACATATATATTTATAGTATACATATTTTATATTTGTTTATATATTTACAAAACTATGTATATTTATATATATTTAGAAAATATATTTATTTCATTTCATTGTTGATCATATTATAGTAGTTTTTATAATAATGCCAGATAAAAATAATTTAATCTAGGAATGGATTAAATTCACATTAAAAATAATAAGGAGGGTAAGGGTACTAACCACAGGTAATCAAATTTTAGTAATCTAATTTTTTCCTGTGGATATTAACCAGAATAAAGTGAATTTTATATCTATCTATATCTAACATGGATATATTTATTTATGCACATGTTTTTATATGCATATAAATATGTTTATGTCTATGGATAGCCTCTATTTTGGAGTAAACATGAATTTTATAAAAGCAAAGCTCATACAAAAACAAAACAAAATGCCTTTGCTTCAATATGTTTGAAGAATTGAAGTGATAAAGCAGATAGCAAAAGGAGCTTGTTTTTATTAAATGACATCTGTATTGTTTTTACAAGAACTAAATATGGAAAACCTCTTAATTCAATTTTTTTGAAAGCTGTGATTGGTTATTTGATCTATGGGCATATCAGTTTTATTTAAATACTGAAATAAAAACAAAGTTATTTTTTGACCTATTTATATCTAAAAATCATTATTCTTACTACATATAGGGATTTATGGCTTTAGTTGAGGTGTAGTTATTGAAACTTATAACTTCATAACTCATAAATAACTTCTCTCTTTAGTAATACTTTTAAAAATCACCACTCAAAAATTTGGTTCTCTGAATAACAGATAACCATAGATTGAAATTATAACTATATCACCTTACATTAGTAGTTGCCATACAGTTCTAGTATTTATTTCAGTTGAACAAACAATTAAGTTTACCAGTAGGCCCCACATTCTTTAATACTAGAGAAACAACTGTTTGGTCTTGCAACAGGAAACCTGTTTATTTTGTGACCATCTTTTTAGGGAAATCAATACTAGTTTTATGGATCCTTGAAAATATTGCATTATTCTAGCTCTAAGTGACCTTAGTTCTATATCAGAAACTGAATTGAGTTAGGTAAGGAATTGGGTAACCCATCAATTATGTTCTATTGAACTCGTAAACTAAAATATAACTTCACAATCAGTTTTTAAAATTTAAGGTTAACTGTAAGTATGCAACCCTTTTCTCTCTTAGTTTCAGAATCTGTCACAAGGTTCCAGAAATTTTTTTAATATATTTTTTCTATTTTACTGGGAGAATTGTTATCTTTTATTATTGTTATTATTATTATTATTATTATTATTATTATTATTATTATTATATAGTCATTTCTCTGGAGCTCACAGCACACATTCTTGGTAAATAATTATGGTGTCTCTGCTTCCTAACTCTTACCTGTGGCTTTTAAATAGCTCTAAGGGATTCCATCTAGACTCTCCAGAATTCCTAATGGATTAGTTTGAGCTACCTAGAACACCCTTGGATTTGTGTCTTGCAACAACTTTTATACAAGAAAGTCACCAAAATATGGGAATAGTATCCTGTATACTTTTTTCTACCTGGAGTAGAATGAGTGAAGTAACTCATTTTAGTCTTGCTCTAAAACCAATGAGTTCCTAAAATAAAGTCTTTGATCCTTAAGTGAAATGAGACATTTAATTATGTCAGTTAATACAAATGCATCAAATTCCTACTTTAAAAAACAAAAAGGTTTTGTCTGATTAGGCTTAAAAATACCTGTTTGTAAAAGGTCTAAAACAAAATGAAACAATAAGTTTAACATCAAAGAATGGGTTAAAATAGATCAGCTAAATACAAATAGGGAAACATATAACAACTCATAGAATATAAATAAAAAAATTAGAGTTATTTAATATAATTAAAAAATATCTACAATAAAATACATTGTGGCATTTTATATACTAAACACACAAAGAAAAGAGTGGCAAATTAAATTGCATTAATTAAATTATATTGGCACTTTGGTAATTCAGATTAGCAAGGAAGAGAACAAATATTGTTATAAGTTTGTCATAAAATTTGCCAAAGTTTCATAATTAAACAGAAAAGAGTTAGCTGAACAGAGGAATGATGCAGCAAATCACTCTGGCTTTCCTCTTTCCCAAATGTTGTTGCCCTGACTCTCCTGGCATGGATGTGGTTCTCACAGAGTAGAAGGGGAGGCTGACTTGTTGCTATGTTAGAATCTGTTTACATGGCCTTCCTTCACCATTCCAGAAGATCTTACCCAAATTATCTATAGACTTTTGTTATAGGACCTTTTTTGGTTCTTTAAACAAGTTCATTACTTGCAGTTACATCCTCATCTAGGAGCAAAGACTAGTAAAAATGTGCTATATGCACCCTTCACCTCCAGTATCTTTACTTCCAGCTCTTTGGAGTTCTAGAAAGTTGTTTCCTGGTATTTATAAAGTAAAATTTTGAAAAAGAAGATTGATTGTGGTGGAAATACAATTATTCTGGGTCTTTGACAAATGGTTTATGAAAAAGTTTGGAGGATATAATTAATGTGATTGAATAAATATTTCAAACTAGAAAGAGCACAGTTTACATTATCTTAATATAAAGCAATAGTAAAGTAGAAATTAATAAATAATGAAATTTTAAATAAAGCACTACTGGAGACAAAACAAAAACCACTTTTCTAAACTTTGGGATCAAATCAAAACTGCAATTACTTACAGTGAAGAAAATAGTGGCAATGATGAGATCATTTGTCAAAATGTATGGGATTGGACAGAACTACAATTAATAGGCAAATTCCAGAACTATGCTTTGTTATTAAGTAAGGAAAAGTGAAAATAAACTAGTCACTCAATACTAAAATTTAGATAAATTATGCTAAGGAAAGAATATGAAGGAAATAATTTTTAAAATGAAATATTGATTAGTGGCACATTTACTAGAGTAGACGTCAGTTGAAGAGTATATTTTAGGAAAAATACATGTTGATATTATGGGTCTAATTTCAGGATTTGGCAGTATGTTTAATATTGAAAAATATTTTAATGTTTTACATGTTTTTGGTTGCTTGTTTCATGTTTGTTGCTTTAGGTATATGGATTCTTAGATAATACATGAAAAAATTGAATGCTTTTTTTATTTAAAGGCATTAAATATAAACTTGTTTTTATACAAGCTTTATATAACTTGTGGATTTGCACAGTGAAATGTGAACTCCTGTGTGAATGTTTTTCTGAGTAGTGTCATTATTAACATCTGAAGGTGGTCTGAAATGCCCCTCCCACCTCCAAAATTATTATTTCCACTGAAACAGTGAATCACCTTGGTAGACTAAGGAGAAAACCTACATGTAATATTCTTTTAGAAAGTCTCTAAAATGGCATATATGTACATTCTGTATTAATTTAAAAAAATTAGTTATAGAAATATGTTTGCTAAAGAGTAACCAGTTATTCCTAACTTAATATTTAAGCATTAATCATAGTAGAGAAATACCATTGACACTCTTAGTAAAGAACAAGAAAAGATATTCAGCACCACCTTGGTATTCTTGGGAATCTAAGTCAGGAACCAAAATATTGAGATATAACTCTTAGAAATATTAAGAAGACATTGCTGTTGTTTTTTTAAAAAAATATTTTATTTCAAGCCACAGAGTTTTTTTACCAAATGGTTATTAAACATCTACTATGATAGAACAGTGGTGAGCACTATCCTAGACACTGCAGATCTAGCTGTGCACAGGATAAGAAAGGCCCTGCTCCCATCAAGTGTATCATATAGAGTAGGTAAATGAAGGAGGCAATGATGAAGAAAACAAATGAACAAGATTTCAGATAGAGATCTAATGATATCAGGTATGATGTAATTGGCTACCTAAAAAGTCAAAATGTGTCAAGCAGAATTATTGGAAATAACATAAGTAAGTGATAAGTTAGGAGGATATAAAATACATATAAAATAGTTTAAAAATAATCATGTAGGATATGTAATGGACACATATCTTCATTCACAAAGCAACAAATAATATAAAATTTATAGAAACAAACTTAGCAAGAAAATACTGGACACATAGTGAAAAAATTTAGGTATAAATGTATATGTATATCGTGCATGAATATACACACACATATTTTTAATTGAAAGCATGCATGACTAAATAAATGGAGCAATATAAGTTATGTTTCTGGCTGGAAAGACTCTGTTGTAAAAATATTATTTATCTTTATTTTTTTTATGTTTGCTGCTACTGTGATTCTAACAAAATTCTTTAGGATACTTGAAAAGAGAATATAAGACTCATCTAGAATAATAAACATTAAAGAACAGCCAAAAATAATTTGATTAAGAAGAGAAATAAAAGAGTACCTGAGCTATAAGATAGTAGCATTTATCATAAAGCTGCAATGAAACTGAGATAGAAAATGTAGAAACCTATTAACTAGTGCAGGGGTTGCACATTTGTGGAGCAGTTTCCACCTTCTCCCATCTTCCACGTCACGGAAGATATTTATTGTTAAATGACCTGAGTACCCTTTCCTGGTCTTGGACATGGTCTCAGGATACTCCAGATAGGCACTATTAGGCCATCAATATTGGCATTATTTTATATGTATTTTATATTCTCCTAACTTACCACTCAATGTTGAATTTAAATATTTAGACACTCTGTTCAGGTTTGTGATAAAAGTGGCATTTAAATTAGTAAAGAAAAGGATTATTTCAGAAATGATTCTGGAAAAACTAGCTGACTCTTTGTAAAAAATAGAATTATCCTTTACGTTATATACTAAAATAAATTCCAGATGGATCAAAGGATTTAATGTAAAAAAAGAAAGCTGGAAAGAACTTGAAGATAATATAGATACTTATCTAACATCAAAGTAAAGTAGGTCTTTTTAGCATGAAAGCAAAGGAAGAAATCAATAAAAGAAAGGATAGATAAATGAAGTTACTCCAAAATTTTTCATTTCTGTAAATCTTAAGAGTGCTATTTATATACTGGACATGTTTTACAATATGTTGTAAAGTATTTGAAAAAATATATATACACACACACACATATATAGACTAAAGAGGTTAGATTGCAACATGTAAAAAATATTTTTGCCGTGCAGTTAAGGCAAGGAGATTATGGATAATTTTTAAAGTTTTCTACAATAAATATGTTATTCTAAAAGGAGTATGTATATGATTTATAAAGGGAAACAGGAAACTAATATTTAAAAAAATCTATTCCATATTTTTTGTATACATTTTTCTGAATTCTCTTAATAACCTCTTGAAGTATGGATTAATATTCCTCTTTTAAACTTCAGGGTCATGAGGTTCAGTGAGATTAAATAAATGCCCTAAGAGAACTCAGGCAGGAGGCGGTAGAGTTGTGATCTGAAGTGGAGGCCTGTGTGATCCCATAGGCCATTCCTCAGCATCAGTTATGCACCTCTGTCCTGCTTGATGCCAGAAATGGAGAGAAAGAAGGGGGACAACAGTTAAGTTTAAATTCAGGCTTGAATTTTCAACAGCAGAAAGGGACTTATTTTATCCCAGTCTCATGTGCCTGCCCCCTATTCTGCCCATTCAGTCCTTCAAGGGATGATATGGTAATTGCTTTTCTCCTGTGGATGATGGTTGGCTCTTAGGGACTTTGGGTAAAAAGTGAACTCTTCTGGTTCTTATTTACCATTTGCAAATGTGAGTCTATGCTTGAAGATAATCCTTTACTTCTTTTTTTTCCTGGCCCACTACTTCATAAATCTTACATTTAAGTTCTTGTGGTTGCCAAGAGTGTTAATATCGAAAAAAAAAGGATTATTGCCTTATTACAGACAATCTGGAGCCTTTAATTCTATGTATTATAAGCATCTTGATGCAATGTGATGGAATCAAATATATGCATTACAGCTCCAGGTAAGAAATAAGCACTCTCAAGTGTAGAAGTATTTTGAGACTGCTAATTATACTAGAGAGGTATGTGTATTCATAAATCTTTCTTCTCTCGACATGTGTGCTTCTCAAATCCCATCATTTTTCCTTTGGATAATAAACCATAAGAAATGAATACGTTTATGTTAGTATGTTAGTGAATGAGGCCAGCTTACAGTTTGGGGCTGGGGTATTTTAGTCTACTAAAGTAAATTTGCATGTATTTTGAAAATATACTTTGTGTATGGCCTGAATTTGGGGTCACTTCTCTGTTTCTTCTATTCACAGGGGAGAATTATTTTAAAACTTCTAACTAGATATAATTAATTTCAAATTGACTAAAATAAAGACCATAGTTATATTTAGGATATTATTCCTCTAGAACTATTTGCTGATGGCAATTTTCTTTCAAGTTAGCTTTAGAAAATTCTATTAAACAGTATGTTTGTGACGCTTCTGTTTTACTGCCTCCCAACCTGCACTGAAACCTCTGATTCTTTAACTTCTAAGTATAGTTTATAACACTGCAGCCATTACTGACATTCTCGAACAGCTGGAGGAAAGAATCCCCTAGTACGAGGCCTTTCACTGAGCTCTTTCTCCTGCTACAAGTTCTAGTAGCTTTCTTACCACTTGTCAAAAAAAGTCACGCTTCATATAGCCCAAGGCTCCTTTCAAGCCACTTTTATTATTTAATGTACCTTTTGTCCCAGCAAAATTATGCCTTTCAATATTCAGCTGAGGATACTTATTCATTTTCTGTTTCCTTTGGCCATTATGATTTTGATTTCCTGGTGTATCTTCTCCTTCCCCCCACCCCTCTCTCTCTCTGGTGAGATCTTTCCTGACTTAACTCATCAATAGAGTATCTCCTTATGCCTGACTCTGGACGCCCACAAAGTTTTGTTTGCACCTCTGATACCACACACTTTGGGCAGGACTCTCTCTCTCTCTTTTTTTTAGATTGTGCTTATTTATTTTTTTTATTTTTAGGCAAGGCCAGCCTTGGTTGACCTCACAGATTGCAAAGACCTTGCCAGTTTGCAATCACTTATTTATTTATTTGTTTGTTTGTTTGTTTATTTTTATGCCTACAGCACCTGATCTTCCTAGGTGGTCTCCCACTCAAGTACTAACCAGGCCCAACCCTGCTTAACTTCCGAGATCAGAAGGAATAGGGCTTGCTCAGGGTGGCATGGCCATAGAGGGGTACGACTCTTCTTAAATTCTCTTGCCAGCCCAGCAAAGCCTGTGGCAGTGTCCCCATTTGTCCCCTGGGAACCTACATTGTGTACTTGCTTTCTCTTTTTTGTTCCATCAGATGATTCTTTATTCCTTACCTTGTTTGGTTTCTATTTTCCATTGACTCCAGTTTGGGGTCTGATTTTTATTGGACCCTTTGCATTAGAAATCTCATTTTGTAATTGTTATCTTGAAATGGCCTCTCAAAGACAAGTCTTTGGCCCTGTGCATGTCACTTACACCTTTTGAGGCCAGGAAGGCCTTGAGACTGAACCATACAGACAGAGTGACCTATTATAATGAAGTCACAGCGGGAAAGGAGAGTGCTCTGTCTCTTCAGTTTCAAGCAATCTGTTCCCACTCTTATTCAGTCCCCAGGGTGAAGAAGATTCTAGACTGCCTTCTTTAGTCTTTTCTGCTCTTTTACTGATTTCTACTCTAGGAATTTAGTCCTAGTCTTTTGGGATATACCATTCGGCCAAATCCATTTTCTACTTTTGGCAGAGACATCTCTCCAGAGTCCTCTTCATTTAGCTCTTGCACCATTGTCCTCACTTCCCCCAATACAACAGTCATCAGTTAGTTTATGTCCTTGGACCCCTCTTGCATCTGGCCTTTTATGGAGATTGTTAGTCTCCCATCTGTCCCTTCCTGCTGATAGATAAGGAGTGGTAACCTTTAGCTTCTGAGAATGAAAGCAAGACCTAAAGAGAAAGAGTGTATCTACTACTCAAAAGAGTGCCTGTCTCTATCTTTGCTTTAAAATATCCCTTTTTATGACCTTAACCTTTTCTACATTTCAGCATTGAATGAGTCAAAGGAAAACTTAAGTTGTCACTTCTTTCCTGTTCATAACTATTCTTTCTCTACTCATGTTTATATTTCCCAGAGAAAACTTGCATATAGAAGGTGATTGATTAAATGCTGGATTCATAATCCTGTCCATTTTATTGAATTCCCGCATCTCATTCTCTTCTGCTATTACAGAATCTGAGTGCAATTAAAGCATCTCTAAATTGCCTGTGTTATATTTCTCAGTTAGAAGCTTGCAAAGAATATTTTAAATGGTTGTCGTGTGAGCTTTTCTTGAAATGTCACATCACTCCAAAAGTGATACTCTGTTATTTTGACTACTCATAGAAAATGAGGATGGAGATAGGCTGAACGGAGAGGAATTCCAACCGAAATAGTACTCCTACCCAAACCAGTGGTGTAGAAAATAAGGAAGGCAGTGTGAATTGTTGAAAATTGCTCCTATTAGTGGCCAAAATAAATGATAAAATAATAATAGTAGTTGGTCTAGAGGTAATCTATCGAACAAAATATCTCCTTGATATTTTTATATTAATTCCAATAGTATCATGTGTTATATGCTCTGTTTTGGATTGTCTGTCCTAGTAAAACAACAAATTTATATTAACACATTATTTTAAAAACACCTTAACATTTTTTATATGTTTTGAATTAAATTACAAGGCAAAAACTTAACCTGTGTGTGTGTGGCAGGGTGAGGGGAGGGCAATGTATAAAAGCTTTCTATTCACATTAGATTGCAGTAACTCAGTAATTTCCTGTACCTTGAAAAGGTCCCTGAAATTTTAGTTTTAAATCCTAGTAGTGATATTTTAACTTTTACATGGGAAATGTGAGGATTCATCTTGTTCAGGAAAGAAAAAATTTATACCACTTAAATTGTTTGCAAAATAATATAAATATTTTGAACAAAAACACTCTGTCATGTTTGCATATGTGGCTAATATAATTAAATGATACTAACCCCAAAATTGTTCCCAGAGTATTTTATATTCCCAGTAGTTCCTCCCACAGTCCTCTGGAAAGTTCTCCCTTGTTCATGATGCTCCATGAACACTTCTGAAGTGGGTGATGAGGAAGGTGCCCATTGTGGGGGCTCCACGGCTTTCACATTCCACTACCTACTAGCATAAGTCTGGAGCCCCAGTATTGTTTTTGTGCGGCTTCTAGAAGAGGAAGGAAGAAAAGTTTTTGATGACCAGCTTCAGAATACCTTAAGGGAATTCTAATCGGATAACTAACTTAGTTATTTTACCCTAGGCTTTTAGATTCTTTAGCAATTCTCTTGGAGATTTAGTAGGCTTTCAATCAGTACCACGGCCACACTCGATGTTTTTCTAAACACAGTTCTCAACTCTGTTCTTTTTTCTTTCCTTTTCTTTCCTCTATCCTTTATGCTTCTGTTTCAGATCCCTGCTAGCCACCTTGAATGCATCTGAAACAAAGCATGGAGAAAGTGGTACGAGTGGCTATAATCTTACTTCTGTCACAAAGTTACATCTTTTTGTTTACTTGGGAATTTTTAAAGGATTTTGTTGTTCAAAACCTTTTACAGTTATATTTACTTTTTCTATTTGGAAAACAGAAACAGTCTGATTTTTCTAGTCCTATGAAGTACAAAATTTCTGGACTCCATTTTATTCCTATCTCTAAACTAGTTAATTTTTGCTAAAGCTTATCTTTTAGAAGTGCAATAAGCAGCAAGGAACAAATAATACACATTTATGCAATGGTCTTTTGCAACTTCTTCCCCTAGAGCTGGGAGTTCACTAGACACTTGGGTTGCCTTTTGAGTAATTGTAGGCTTCAGTTTTACTGTTTCTTGGCGGCAGCATTGCCGTCTTTCCATCCATTACATTTGTTTTCTTTCTACCTGATGCTTACCACTAAGCTGATATTTTTTAAGTTTGGGGCCTATGTTATGGTCCCATTTCATTTCAACTTGCTAATTAATTTCTCTGTTAAGCTAGGGAAGGCATGGTAACAGAAAGACCACAACATGTCATTGGATTATCACAATAAAATTTTATTTCTCATTTATATGAGTCTTTGGGTTATGGGACTTTAAACAAGCACAATGGCTTTCCTTCATGGACTCATACAGATGGTGGGATTGAACTCTTCCACACATGGCTTCTGGCATTGCCAGGGCACTGGAAGAAAGACAGCAAGCACATGGGAGAGCATTCATCGTCATTCTGTAGAGGCTGCATCGGGAGTGACCGACGTCATTTCTGCTCATGTTCCACTGGAGAGAATGTTGTTAGTTCACATAACTGAAAGGAGGCTAGGATGTGTATGGTAGGAGGAGAGAAGCCTTCAGTAGTTAGCTAGTGGTCTCTGCCACGACATAGTGGGAAGGAATTTATGTGTGTCAAGGATATGCATAAGGAAAAAAACTGAGTACCTGAGAGGCAATTGGACTTAATGACTAGATGAAAAAAGACTGAAAAGTGAGAAAGGAACTGTGAACTAATAATTAATACCTGTGGTGTTCTGAAAGGTTTAACTATTCTGATTATTTTGAATGTAGCAAAGGAAAGGGTAGGTTAATAAAAGTTGTTCTCTGTGGTTGTATGCTTTAAAGAGTGTGAGTTCCTAAGGATATAGTTTTTTATTTATTTTGGCACTTTGTGAACATTACTAACATATTCTCTACACATATCAATTGGTGTCTTTGTTTTGAAAAATTAAGATATTTTTAGGTATCAATTGTGCTTGCCACTGGTGAAAGAAAGACCACACACACACACACACACACACACACACAAGCGCATGCACGTGATTGAGAAAGGGAGGTGGTGAAGGATGAGACAAGCATGACAATCAAAAATTTGTTCATAGCTTTAATGTTATTTTCTTGGCTTTTCTTGGGAAAGCTACATTTAACTGTAATTCTTAGATGATGATGAGATGATGTTCTCCTGGCTCTCAGCAGCTGACTACTCCCTGAAATAAGCAGATAAAAACTAGAGAGTAGATTTTGGAGCCAGCCCTTAGGCTTCTGAAGAATTAAAGCTAAGATCCTAGTAGGTCAGCAAGCTCTGTCTCACAGGAACTATTGATACATAGCAACCCTGAAGGTTTACTTCTATTCTTGAGTCTTTGATTTCCTGCTTTTTCCTTCTGTTACCTCCTAGACTAGCCCACTTTGCTTGTCAGGTCTGAATTCCTTCAGTAGTTCTGCAATGGCTGCTAAAGTCTCTACATTTTAGTATATTCTGTACCCTGCTTTCTCCTGCTCATAAAAACTTTAACTGCTGTAACTTTACATGGGATGTATTTTGACATCTTTCACTATCCATGCCTAGACAAGGCCTGTCCCAGTGGCCAGAGTTCTTCAGTTCTGGCTTCCAGTTCACCACAATCAGTTGCATGACCATGGAGACTTAGTCACTTAGGAGACTGTCATCTGCTGCTCTGCAAAACAATAACTATTTTTTGGTCAAAAAAGATTAGGAAACATTGTGCACTGTACTCTTTTCTTAGTAATCTGAAATTACATAGTGGTACATTTGAAAAGTTTTGAGAAGTCCTGCCACGCAGTGACCTGTTTATCTGAATTGAACTCTGCACACCTGTCACTTATTGACCATCGGACCCTTTTATTCACATATCACTGTAGATACTCCAAGCCAGTGGTCTTCCCCAGAAGACACTCTTAGAAAGAGTGAACTAGACCTGATGGCATTAAGTTTCTCAAAAGTTTCTCAACTTTTTCATCTCTGTTGCTGTTTGAGAAGTGAAACTCCAGAGTGAGATGTCTGAGTGTATATAGAAGTTCCTCACTCTCCTTGGGGAAGTTAGTTAACCTTTCTGTTCCTCGTGTTTTTATTTTTCAAATTAGGGCAATAGTACCTTTTCCCTAATGACATTGTTTTCAGGATCAGATGAATTCATACTGGTTTAGTGCTAAGAGCCCAGCCTGGCCTGATGTCCTCCCTTAGTAAATGTCTCTCATTATTACTCATTAACTCCTCCACATACCTTTTACTTTCCTGTACTTTTACCTCTACTTATATCTTTTCCCATAAATGCAATGGATTTCTTGTGCTCATACCTTAGCTAACACCTTCTTGAATGAGATGAGCAAGATATAGTGAAGAGAAAACATTTTTTAGATTTGTGTTCTCACTCCAGCACCACAATTTATAAGTAGTGTCACCTAAGTGAGTTGCCCAGTCTTCCTTGACTTCAGAGTCCCTGGCAAATAGGGGTTGTTATGATGACCCACAATTTACTCTTAATGTTCTGCTATACATTCAGACAAACACACACATGCTTACACACACACACACACACACACACACACACACACATAATATATGTTGTGTAGGCAGTGCTAATCTCAGTTGCTGACACACATAGGTGTTTAGTAAATAAGGACTGTTGCTATTATTAAAATTATTAGATTATTAGCTTAAATCCTTTTTCACATTGTTATTACCCCTGGTCACTGTAGTCCAAGTAATGTAAATTTTCCTAGAACTATTAGAGCTCGACCTCTGTGCACTGCACATCTACACCATTTCACTATTGACGTCTTTTATATTCTGCCTTGTTATCAGCAAAGGTTTGAAAGTTAAGATCTATATTTTATGTTTTTTATTTTGTTAGAGAACATAGCATTTCACTTCTCACATAGGAGGAGCTCAATAGGATACAATTTAGGATTTTAAAAAAAGCATCAGAGGAAAGCTAAGGAAAATAATAGAATATACTTTCTGCTGACTCTTTTTATACTCTGGACTATGACAATCAGAGTAAATGGTCCACCAGAAGGCTCAAAAGGTATGAAAGATGGGAGATGCCGAATGTAACTGTGGATACGATCAACAGAAAACAATAATAAAATAGGCAAAATTCTTCCAAGATTTATAAAAAACAGTAAGTGTGGAAGTACACATAAACATTATTAGAAATCAGAATGGGTATAACAATGCTTTGACAGGGATATTAAAATCATAAGAAAATATGAAAAACTGTATGCCAATACTTTTTAAAACTTAGATAAAAGAAATTTTATAAAAAGGAAAACAAATTGACTCAAGATGAAAGAGAAAACCTGAGGATCAGCAAGTAGTAAGTAAGCCAGGCCAAGATGCAGAGTGAAGTAAAATAGGAAAGTTTGTAAGATCTGGCCTGGATAAGAGTTGAAACATAAAACCAATCAAAATTACAACTAGTTAAAAAAGAGTTTTAGAGGAGAGGTTATTTACCAGGGACATTTCCACAAGATGGATTAGACCTGGATGGTAAAGAAAGGGGAGGATAAAAGAGATTTGAAGCAAATATGACAAAATACTGGCCTGTTTTAAATCGGGCATTCTTCTCACGTTATTTTTGTTATTTTTCTGGATATTTGAAATCTTTCTAACTTTAAAATTAAGTTTTTAAATTTTAATGGATGAGGCAAGGTGGGCATGGGGAGTGGAACACTTCATATATAGTAGATTTTTGTTTAAAATGCAGGAAGAAAGTGAGCTAAAATTAAAGCCACCAAATTTTAGATTCTGATATGAGCCTCGCATTTCCCATCCTGGCTACTCTGACAGAGCTGCTTTTTAATACCCTAGATGCTGAAAGCTTAGGAAGTATATATATTTTAAGTGACATCGTTTTGGCCTTTTCTAGGTTATGGGAAATTGTTTCAGTAAAAGTTTTCTACAGACTGCTTAAAAGCATTCATGAAACAATGGGCCTTGTGGTGAGTGAAATGCGTGTAGGGAGGTACTTAGCGTTTAATGCAAGTTATTTTTATTTCCATTCATAGACATGTCTCAGTGAAGTTCAAATTATCCCTTGGACAGTGGAAGGCAGTCTGTTAATTTAAAGCTACACTTTTTTTGGTTCCATAAAGCCAAATTTAGGATAGATTTCAAAAGCTAAATAAACAACAGTCTACCTCCCCATTAAAAATGAGTGTGTCAGGTTTCTGTGTACTTAAGTCTTTAAATAATCTCCACTTAACATTTCTACAAGGGGCCTTAAATATTTAGGAGGAGGCTATCTTTTATAATCATATCTTGTTTGTTAACATTATGCTTAGACTTGGGGACCTTCTTATTTTATTATTAAAATTCTGTAAGTGTCCCATTGATTTTAACAAATTAAGATGGAGGCTGGGGAAGTTAGGCATACTGGGAGCAGTGCATTTGTGAAATGCTGAGAGACAGCAAAGGCTGAAATCTTTAGAGTTATTGCTCAGTGTCATCTTTCTGTAATGCCATAAAATATTATTTCAAAATATTGCCAGAATATTATGTTTTATAGCAATTGTTCTGAATCTGATTCTTTTAAAAATATATTTATATTTTTAAAATTCAGTTAAGTGACATTGGATAATAAGATTATATAGGTTTTAAATGTACAATTCAATAATACATCATATGTACTTTTCATCGTGAGCTCATCATCCAAATTCAAATCTCCTTCTGTCACCATATATTTGACCCCTTGTACTCTTGTCTACCTCCCCTCAACCCCCTGTCTCTCTGGTAACCATCAATCTGTTGTCTGTGTCAATGAGTTTTTGTTTGTTTGTCCTGTTTGTTCATTTGTTGCTTTCAGTTTTTATCCCACATATGAATGAATGAAATATGATTTTTTTTTTTTTTTACTTTTTCTGTCTGACTTACTTTGCTTAATCAGAATCCCTTGTGGAGTTTTTAAATATGTCTATATAGGGGCCCTGTTTTGGAAATTCTGAGTCAGTAGTTCAAGGGGATGGTGTGTGTGTGTGTGTGTGTGTGTGTGTGTGTGTGTGTATCTGTGTGTAGAAAGTTCCACGAGTTATTTCAAAGCAGATCCAAGGACTGAGGGCTATTTCAAAATAATAAATTCCTTCTCTATAGAAATTCATTGTTTAAAAACTACACTGCAGATTTCACACATGCCAATTGTGACAGGGCCACTGCTTAAAATATTGCAAGGTAAAGTTTAGCAGAACTGTTGAGTATTTGAACATGTCATTCTTTACATCAAAGGACACTTTACAAATCAATTAATGCCATAGTTACCTATGTATTTATCAAATAGTTATGTATTCTAGTTTTTAAAATTTTCTTCATCATAATGTAGCAAAATAAAGTCTTCACTGAATTAAAAACACAAATATTAGAAAATTTAACAATACTCTGATTAACATGATGGTTGACATGATTTATAGAAGAATTTTATCAAAATGATAATAATTTTACAATGCAAATTTAAATAGATAATTATACTATGTTTGACATCCTACTGAAAGAAGATCATTTTTGTTAAAATGCTGGTACATGGATTTGTTACAATAAACTTTGTCAATTGAAGTAAGACTTTGAACCATGGTCCCACCAGTGTGACCTGGCTCATCATTCATTTAACCTTAAAATAGGGCTAATTTTATGAACTTTACTACAAGGTTATTTTGAGGATTAAATGAGATAATCCGTGATATTCTACCTAATTCCCCTTCCAAAAGGGGATTGTTGTGAATATCTCTGCACTGTTTTGGGAAGGAGAACGTTTTTTGCTACAGTGTTCTCATTTTTCTCCCTAGAGTTTGCTTTCTTCAATATTACTTATGATTACATAAAAGATATAATCTATGTGTTGAAATTTGACATCACCAGCACATAAAAGACTTTTTAAACAGGAAACTTTCAATCACTTTTTCTCCAAGGCCATTATATTATTTCAGAGAAGAAACTTGAAGCTTTTTATTTTGCCTCAAAAACTCTAGAGCTATAGAAGTTCATGTTGACACCATAACATTTAACATTTTTTTCTTTTTTATGTGAGAAAAATTTGGGAGATACCTCCTTCTGAAAATATGTATTGGTTTGGTAGTTGATTCTACCTTAGATTACGTTTTCCTCACATGACGAATAAAATATTTTGAATTATATTTTTTATTCTAATAGGGAAAGGGTGTCCTATAATACTATTACTAGTTAAGTAGATTGCCCGGACAATAACTGTGAAATTATTTATTATTCCAAAACTCTTTCTCTTCATTCCTTTCCTCCGTAAATGTTTATTGAGGGGTACTATGTGCCTGGCACTGTACTAGGCACTAGGAGCAACTACGAATAAACACAAAGTTTCTGCTCATTCAGAACTTACATTTTAGTGAGGGAGACAAGCAATAGACGGGTTAAAATACATAAGATGGTTGCAGAAATGGTAAGGATTATGCAGATATTAGCAGGATGCTGTTGCAGAAGGAAGGAGGAGAAGTATTGATGGGCTCATCTCATTGTATGAGACACAGGATGCACAAATAGGTTATTAATCTCTCCAATGGTTTAGAAACAAAGAGGAGTTGTTGCTATTCCCCACTCCTCTCCCCTTGCTGTACATTCTCCTTTGTAACTTTATTTACTTCTTGAGGCTTTTCTTGCCTTTTATTTTGAACTTGATTTATCCCTGTAAATTGTTTTAAAGGATAGAGGTCAAGATATACATTTTTACACCCTGATTGGCACTATTAAGAGATGATGCCCCTAAGTTTCTCCTTTATGGAGACCAAGTTTTAAAAAATTCCAGGTGTCTGATTAGTGGTGATAGTTGTGTTTAGCCAATTAAAGACTGCTAAATACTGGAAGTGTGCTTGAGTTAGCTTGTTCTTGGAAATACAAGCTCTTCTGATTCATTTTTGCTTGTGTCAGTTGTAGAAGTAACTTTGGTTGATGGTTTTCCTCTTGTTTTAAAACAAATTCCTTTGGTTAATTTTTTTTTCTCCTTTTGACTTATGATGTAAGCCTCTCATTGCCCACCTTCCAACCCTCTTTCTTTGGAGAGAAGTTAATGCTGTGCTGGCAAATGGAATTTTTGCTTCCTATCTTTGGGGGATAGATTAGGGATGCATGTGACAGTAGGTGATAAGGGAGATAATGGACATGAATACAATTAGATTAGAAGCATTATAGGTTTGAATAGGTGAAGGTGTGTGAAAAGGGTTAGGGGCAGAAAGGAGTGGTCAGTGTATGTTAGTGTTCCTTAGTTTAGTTTCTCAAGAAAAGAAGATAATATAGACACATTAGCACAAAGCAAATTAAGAAACTTGCTGGTGAAAATTCTAGTGTGTTTTCAACTCAGAATACACTGAAAGGCAAGCAGATGCTTGTTTATTACAGAAAGGATCTGAAAGTAGAAGTCTGCAGTCATAAAGCTCTTCATTAAGTATGATCAACAGAGAGATTACCCTCATCCCCACCCTCCTGAGCCCAGAGAAGTTTTGGCAGATAGATCATTCACTTTCTTTACTGTTAAACATGACCACCTCCTAAGAAAAATTCAAGGTTCCCTTCCTCCCTGTGTTAAGGATGCCATTGAAATGCAGATTTGTTACTGTGAACCTAAGCCAGATGCCATTCAAAAATACAATATGCTTCTAAAATTTTATGTAATATATAGAAAAATTAAAATATAAGTGATCTGTAAGCATTCTGTTTTATAGAAATACATTCTCTGTGATATTCCCCCTCTATTAATTGGTAACAAAAGAAGTGAGGTTTACATCAGAGATCAACAGGCAAAAATATTCATGGTTCTAATTATTATTGACTCGATTTGTCCTAACAGATCAATCAGGAGGGCCAAAAAGCTTCCTGTGGTGTAATTTGAATGGTGTCACAAAATAGGAGGCCTCCAAACCAGGTATTGTGTATATTTAATCCTAAAATGAGACAACTGGAAAGGATTCTAGTAATCATGAATCCAACTTCATCATTTTGTAAGTGAAGAATTTGAAACCGACTGAGATTAAGTGATCATACAAAGTTACAACACAAAATCTTAATTTTAAGTTTATTTCAAAGTAAATTGATATTACAGGGTGGCATAATTTGTTTCTAAACACTAACCATAGAAGAAATCCTTATGACTTCAACCAATGACCATTTTCCACAATTGTCTCAACGTACTGCCTTTCTTAAAAAAAAACAAAAACAAAAACTATTTTAAAACAAGCAAAAACTATTCAGAACATTATTTTAAAAAGACATATCACAGATGAGCATTATTTAATAAGGAACTCTATCAGTTTTTCGATTGATTCAGTATTTTTCTCATAGTTTAACGAATGTCTTCTTATTTTCCCTGTAGAAAAGAAGGTATTTTCAATGTGATCGTTGATAAAGCAAAATAAGATTTTGTTCTTGGAAAGCTCTTACTTTAAACCTCAGAAAGTAAAACACTGCTTTAGAGTTGAGTTTGTTTCCTTTTGTTTTGTTTTAACAACTTAAAATATTTGCCAACTTCCTTGCTTAGAAGCACTGTGGTAGACTTTACAGATCTTTAGATGTGACAAGTGGAAAACCCATAAGGTAGTGAGTGTGATCTTTCGTTCAACTCAATGATTGAGCTGTATTAGCCCACTGGATTCTTTAAGATATATTTCAGTCATAATTTTATCATTTAAGTGTGACTGAGCTGAGGTTAGCCAATTCTGATACATTTTTTAAAAGAATGTGCTTTTGAGCAAAGACTATATATGCCATATTTCAGCCACAAGCACATTTTTATGACAAAGTAATGAACCCCTGGAAACGGGTTTATAATGGAAAAAGCAACTTGACCTTAACTAGAGGCGCTCAAGTGCACCTTACAATAGCACGTTTTTTGAAACACACAAAATTTTTTTCTCCCAAGGGTGGTGTCACAGGAGGAAGGTGTATAATAATAGTTGTATTTACCATAAATACCTAACATATTTTATGATGATTTGATTCTATTAAAAAATTTCACCTTCTAGATTTTAATAAAGCCGCCTATGGGTAAAGTTATTGCAGTTGAATTTCTTTTCCTTTGCCTACTAGTCTCAGTGGAAAGAAGCAAGCAACCCTTATAAAAGGCTTTAGTTTTTAGTACCTGGTTAATAAAAAATAATTTCCTCTCCTTTGGACTTGTTCATGAAGCTGAAAAATGACTCCGCAGGTCAGCGGTGTGTGGCAAAGCTAATTTCTATAAGCTTTTTATCAGGTGGTATTGAGTTAAACAATATGGAGAAACTGAAAAACCCACCCTTCTGCACCACATTTACAAGGGTGAGAGTTATCCTCGGTGTCACAAAAAGGGGGAAAAAATGACACTTTTTTCTTCTAGATTTCTACTGCCACAGCAAAAAAATTCTGAAATATAAAAGGTACAGAAGGAAAAACTAAATCATATGGAAATTTTCAGCTAAATATAGATTTTAAAATCTGACACAAATGACACTCGTTATTTAAAACTCAGTAAAACTCAACTTTCATTTGTCGTTTTGTTGATAAGGGAACCTCATAGTAGTAACTATGAGAGAGACAACGCATGTCATAGCAACCCAGAGAATAGTTGTCATTCAAATAGCACACTCCTCCTCCTCAAAGCTCTTTTTCCCCAGGCATCGCATTTTCTCAGAGGAGCATTAGAACAATGTTCTAATCAAGAACAATCGGGCTTCTTCCCCTGAGATTCAGCAGCCTGTTTGCTGTGTGTCTTGCAGAGTATGACACAGAGGAACATTGCCCCTTCTGTCTCTCCAGGATATGCACAGGACACCTTTTAGAAAAGAAGCTGAGAGCAAGGCTGCCTAATACCCCCAGGCACCCATACAGCAGGCAGCTCTGGTAGTTAAGCTTGAAGCCGCATTTGTTTCTCTACTTCTTCAGGCTGGGGAATTGCAAGGATGCACAGCGGCAATGCTGCTTAGGGGATCTTGGAGCCCCTTCTTACCTTCTTTGTTTAAAGGCACACAGGGCATCTGTACATGGGTCCCCTCAGAGTCCAAAGGAAGAATCAGAAACTTCAGAGGTTTGGAGAGGTAATAGGTGAGTTGATTTCTGATTATTTTTATTTCAGTGGCTAGTATGGATACTTAGAGTTTGCACCTTTAGATAGAAGAAGTAACATAAGTAACATGCTGCTTTGGAGCCAAGTCCTTGATAAAAGTGAAACAACAAACACAATTATAAGGCCTTTGGCAGATATAGCCAAAGAATGAACTTCTTTTTAAATTCAAGTTAACAACAAAAAATTAAAGGCATGTGGTATGTAGTTGTGAAAGATTTTTTTGGATTATCAATTTAGAAACATATAAAGGGGCCAATACATGGCTATTCAACATGTATAGAATTGGTTGGGATAGTGATTGACAAGGAGATGAACACATCCTATGACTGATTTGGGAGGCGAGTAATAAGGATGGGTATCAGACAACTGTATGTTTGTGGGAGCCCTGGGTTGGTAGAGGTCATCAAATGACCTCTTAATTTCACTAAAAAGTTGGACATTTGGATATTCACTGAGAGGATGTCACAGAGGTATAGATGGGAACCTGAAGAAAGTGGTTAAGAGTTTAGTGGGCAGTTTCTGGAATGAGAGAGGATGCCGACTAATGAGACATAGAAAACTTGAGCTCCCCGCTTCCAATTACATGTGGATTTATGTGAGTCAAGACGAGGAGGATAGAGATGAATTAGAGCTCTGCTATATAGGTGTGGCAAAGGGAAAAGAAGTTACAGGTGTGATGAGAGCAATTAGTCCTAAGGCCTAGAAAAGGACGAATAACCTTCAATGATCATCTCCTATAAGAATTAGAAATTGTGTCATGTAAATCAAGTCTGTATTTTGTAAAAGTAACTTTTCTCCTAGGTTTTCTTTCTGTAACAGAGTTGGGCATAAGTGTTTAGATTAAACTACCGGATGTTAAATAAACGCAGTAGCCCAATTTGTGTATGTTAGGCTGAGAAACTTTAGTTGTGGTGTGAAAATGATGGGAAACTCTAAAATCTAAACTTGATCATTTTTAGGCTGTTTGTGACTGTACAGTAGGAAATAAGTCTTCCCATATTTTGTCGAGCTTTCATTAGTTTTAGTACTTTGGATTGTAGCATATCAAATTATTTGCTTTTTGAAAACTACTGGGAGTTTGGATTTTTATGAAGTATTGTACACTTAAAATGTGACACAGTTACGAGTTTATAGGCTAATTGAAAACCAAGTGACCCGTTGGTCTCTTTCAGTGCTCCGTGAAAAGCATTTGTACTCAAGGAAAGGACAGCTCCTACCTCATCTTTACACATCTTCTGGGCGTCTGCTTTCCCTTTAGCATATTACTTTTCAGGATGCTATAGTGTTTAACCTTGTTTGGAGATGTAGCTGGGGAGAAGAATGGGAACAGAGGTCATGGGAGTTGAGGAGGTGGGTTCTCTTGAAAAAAAAAAGAGCTCTTTTGGACCTGCTCTAACCTGGGATCTTTGTGTTTTGCATAGGAATACTTAGTGTCTCCCATTTAGCCATATTCAAAGTTACAGAGTTGGAGTGGTGATGATGGTGACATGAGATAACTCTAATGGCTCAGTAGCATTAGGTAGACAATAATCAATGAATGCTCTTTTTTCTTATCTAAACCATGCTCAAAAGTCTGCAGTGGTTTTGCTTACTTGCATCTTACAGACTAAGCTCATTAAATACATGAACCTTCAAAGAACACCATGCTCTAACGGTCTTCTAAATTTCTTTTTATTTTTAGTCTTCACTATTCTTCACTATCCCTATACTTCTCTTGGCCAACATTACTGTTCAGTCTGTCGTTACTTCAGTCTGTCATTACCTGCTTCTGGGATTTATTTATACAGGTGTTTCCTCTGATACTTTATATTTTCTCCCATCAAGATTTTGCTCATTCTGAAAGACCCAATTCAAATAAAAGTTGTATTTAGGAAGGCTCCCTTGATTTTCTCAGTCTGTTGTTTCCTCTTTCAACTCCCATCAGCCTTTATTCATACACTTCTCTGTGTACATCTCATATTTGTGTTCCAGTTTATGACCGTTTCTGTACTTTTTTCATTCCTTTCCTGCCAATCTATTTTGTAAATTCCTTAAGTATCTTTTTGAGAAATGAAAAGGAAACAACTGATATTTATTAAGCACCTATCTCATATTAAACACCATAATTGACTTGGGTTGGAGGATTTAAAAAAAAAAAAGGCATGCTTTCCTGTTCTTTGATTCTCAAGGATCTTATGGTCTTGCCAGAAGTATGACAGGTAAGATCATATCAATATAATGTAATAAGCATAACAGTACAGGCATCCCAGACTGTTCTGAAAAACAGAGTAAGTCACCTCACTGGGTGGTGAGCTTAGAGAAAGCCTTCTGAAAGAAAGGACTCTTGAAGTAAATCTGATTAGGAAATACCAGCCAAGAAAGGAGTAAGCTGTGGGCTGAGGAAAGACATGAGCAATGGCACCAAGGCATGAGATATTATGATGAGTAAAAGGAACTATGAACTTTTCAGCATCAGCAGAGCATAAAATGCAAGACTGGGTAAGATGGAGGGAGGTGAACATGAGTGGAAGAGAGGGGCCAGTTCATTCAGGCTTTTGTTTGCTAAGCCCAAGAACTTGAATTTTATGCTGAATATGTTGGAGCACTACCAGAAGGTTTCAGATATGTGAGAAGCTGATAAGATTGTTGGTTTAGAGAACTCACTCTTGTAGCAATGTAGGTAATGAATCTCGAGATGGGGCAATGCTTAATATTTCGGATTGCGGATGGTTGGAATGAATTTTGTACGTATAATAGCACATAAAACAGTTTAATGAAAGGTTGCTTTCGTGCCCTTCTCCATTGGCTAGGTACCTCTTTCAAGAACAAAGTCAGTAAAATAACATACATTAAATTAACCTTCAGAGAGAAAAATTTGGGTGGCATAACAAGACTAAAAAAAATCCACAAGAAATCTGATGTTCTAAACAGAGTGATTATATAAAATGCTAGCATGTGGCTTAAGCAAATGCAATCATAGAATTGCATAGCTGTGAGTCAGAGTCGGCTTGGTCCTTAAAGTTTCTTGCTTGATAGCAAATTAGTGGCTTAGGGAAATATGTTTACATTTCATTTCTTATTGTACATCTGATTGCATGTTTTGAAAGTTGAATACACAATTTCTTTATTTACACATTTGGAGCAGAGAATTAATTATGTTGACTGTGTGTGCATACAGACTTAGGTTTCCCAGTTAAGTGTATAACTATAGTGAGGTATATCCTTACATAGTAAAATATTGCTAATTTGCCATTTTATTTCATATAGAAACATATACAAGATACAGTAATGAAATTCAGTCACTCCTAAGGTTAAATCTTCATTACTGTATAATGGCACATTATGTCTTGTGGTTTGATCAATAATAATTTATTGGTGGAAAAAAGAACAGACAAGTATTTTTTTAACTGTTTCTTTCCATGTACTGTTATATTTCTTTCTGTCATAAGACTTAAGTGCCTTATTATACTCTTTTTATTTTCCTGTATTTTTCTTCTAGACTTTGTGTACTTGTAAGGCAGGGCCTGCTGTAGCCCCAGAGTCTAGCACAGTGCCTACTCACTATAATTGCTCCATATATATTTGTTAGAATTTAGTGGAAGAATGAATTAATGAGTAAGTAAATGAAGAGGAAATGAATAACTGAATAAGTAAATGTCTATAGGTGAGTTGGCTCACTCATAAACATTTACTGAGGAGCTCCTATATCCCAGGCTCTGAGCTGGTGCACCAGTGATAACCAAAACAGTTCTCACCTTTAGAGTTCTTGTTTTCAAGAGCAAGACATAGAAGAAAATATGTAATCAAGATATGCTATAAGTATTGTGAAGGAAAAGAACTTTTTCTGAGGATGCTTAACATAGGCTTGACCCACCCCTAGGAAGTCAGGGTAAACTCTGTGAAGCAGCCTTCAAGCTGAACCCTAAAGAATAAATTATTGTTTGTTAAATGAAGAGGGCAGAGACTTTTCAGGAAGAAAGTAAACATTTCTGAGGATCTTCAGGACTGTTGGAAGGTGGTATGTTGGAGAAACAAAAGCAGGTAGAGAAAACACAAGGAGAGTAGAGCATGATCAGAAAACAGTATAAGGCCTAGGCAATTAATGTGGTTAAAATTATGCTTTGACCTCATGTATCTATAATATAACAATAGAGATGTAATGCTATGTAGTACAATGACATTATATTCAGAGTTAACATCTAGTTATTTCACCAAAAAGTACCTATTGAGCAACAAATTAAAAACCAGCAAAAATATCAGATAAAAACTTACCTTTGGGAGGTAATTTACCTAAGAAGGACAAATTTAACATGTTTTTACAAGAAAAAAAAAGAAATCATTTTAATGATTTATACTGAATGCAAGAGCAATATAAAATCAGAAGAATGATGATAGGTTGTACCCTGGTGAATTATGCTAGACTCTAAGCTCTACAAGGGCAGGGCCATATCTACGTTATTCACTACTGTAACCCTAGTGCCTAGGTAGGTGTATAATATAATGACTAATGTTGTTGAATTAGTGCTACTTAGCTTTGTATGCTTAAATTACGGTTTTTTGCACTAGCTATGTTTAGTAACATGAAATACACGCACAGCTTCATTTGGCGGGGGAGACCTAGGTAAACTTTCCCTAACTCTTCCTTAATACAGCTATTGCAGGCTAATTTTATATCTGTGTCTTTACCTAAACACATATAAATATAACTCCAGTTTTCTAGATATTCATTTGCATATTTAATTCCATTCTTTGATTCCTGTTTTATGGTGTCTCTTCACACATTTTTGAATTTTTTCACCCCTGACAACCATCCTTTTTTTTACACACTTGTTTTCCTAAGTGGAAATACAGCACAGTCAGCGCTGAAGCACCTATAAGCTATGGAGCAGTGGAAATAGCCATTTTGCTTTATTTCTACCCTGTATTGAGCAACTCTTGTTCATCAGATCTGAGGCACAACAGCAGCTTATGTGGTGGTCATTCTTTCAGAAAGATAATGGAGGTTAGGACAGGAAAAAGAAAGAAAATTACATTTGAAAGTACAGGATAATTTTTTTTCAAGTGATGAAAAATATACTGGAAAGAAATAAAGCAGAATTGATAGTGTTAGAATACTTTCACTTGAGTTTTTTTCTTTTAAAGTACTTACTTTGGCAATAATTTAATCTCATCTTCACCTTTAACACTTCAACTTATTGTACAAAAACAAAAACAAACAGACAAACAAACAAATAGAAAAACAACTATCAGGCCAAGAGTGAGGTAGATTCTGCTCTGTTGCCTGTGAATGACTTCTTTACTCTTGGTGTCTGTGCCATCATCAACTGTGGTAACCTCGCAGGTTCTTTCTTTGCTCCAACTAGATCCCTGGATAACTTGACTCCTCTCACCTCTGGTTTTTATAAAGGCACTGTCACATAACTACTTTCAAACCATTGCTGTAAATAGATGTTTTAAACATAAAAGCAATACAATTATATTAACTAAAGTCTTTGGAACAGAGAAAACATTCTTAACAAATACTGACAGTCCAGCTATTCTCATGACCAAATGGTTTATAAATTAATTTTTTCACTGGTGTATAACTTTCCATATTTGTATGTACAGCAAAAACAAAATATTATTCTACTTTCATCCAAACATTTTTATAAGATAAGTATTTTTACTAAAACATCTTTATATATAATTTTTGGATGCATAATTTTGATCTGGGAACTATACCATAATGCATGTAACATTTCTCTTATGCTAGAGTTTTAGGTTCTTGGTTTTTGTTTTCTCTGTCTCTCCCTTCTTCTCTCTCTCCCTTTCTCCCTCCCTCCTTTTCTCTTTCCCTTTCTCCCTCCTTCTCTATCTCTATCTTACCTCTATCTTAATTGCCTTCTCTGGCTACTGAAAAGACAGCAAGGAATGACTATTTTCACATACATAAATATGAATTGTTTAAAATTATCCACGCCCAAGATAGGTTTCCAGAAATGGCAAATACATTTTCTTAGGTGACTCAAAAGAAGCAGCTAGGCTACAATGTCATGAAAATAGCCATACAACTATATAAACTGTATGTCTGTAAGCAATTAAAGATACATCAATAAGTATAGGACCCCTTAGGTAGTCTTTTATTAACATATATTTCTAAATCTCTCAAGCTCCAAGATTTTATTCTTTTTACTTCATTCTAGATCTCACTCCCCATTCAGTGTGTTGACAAACACTCAGCATTCCTAAACTTCAGGTTTTATTGAGCTGTATATTGGTTTCTTTGCTCTATTGCTAGAATAACCTCTAAGTTCTATTTGATTATTGCTTTTTGTGACTCAAGAATTATTTCTTCTCTGCTGAAGGAAAGTATTCTTTGACCATCCCCTGCAGTGAGTATCCTTGTTTACTAGGTGCAAATAATGGTGTACATTAAAAATTTTTTGTTGTTGTTGATTATTTCTTCGATCTTAAGCTATTGTAACAAATCTAGAAGTAAGGCAACATATATTTAGGTAAACAAAGAATCTAAAAATGTGTGAACAACTAACAGGAAGAGGAGATTCAAAGTCAGTGTTCAGCCTTCCGTGATTGGTCAGTTCAAAGAGTAATATCTCTGAAAAAATAAAATAGCTTCATCACACACACAGCCCCTGGCACAATGTGTGTAGTCACTAATTACATTACATGCAGTTCAAATTCACAAAACTCTATGGAGCATTTATGAGTGAAATGTTAGAGACCATGAATGTATCAATTCTATGGAAAATAGTAGAACTGGCAAAACTGCTCTTTAGATGTTGGTTAGGACTTTGCTCTGGAGACAGAAAGGAAAGGATGCTGCTATCCTCAGTTGTTAGAGGAAATCTGATTGTGTGTCCTTTTGTCTAGATATATGTGTGCTGAAGATAATTTCTTTATTTGGATAGATTGAGATCCTCTAAGATTAGATCCAAAATTATTTTTTAGATAGAGATAATGAAGTCATAAGAACAAATACTTTTTGGAGTGGGTTTGAGTTCTGGCCATAGTCAATTGTGTGTCGGTGGTCAAGTTACTTCATGCTTGCATAGTACTTGTATTAGGGAATTTTCGAGAGGATTAAATAAGATGACATATAGAGAATGCTTAACATTATACTTGGCACAGAGTTGGTACTCAGTACATACTAGTTCTTCTCCTTCTCCTCCTCTTCCCCCTCTTCTCCTCTCCCTCTTCACCTTCCCCCTCCTCCTCCTTTTCCTCGTGAATTTGGTGGTAGAAAGGATTAACTTCTGTTCAAATAAACCAATATTGAAGAACCAGCCTAACAGTTTGTCCTCACTAATTTATCAGATACATGAAAGATAGACATGTTCTGTGTGTGTTTTTTTATCACTGTACTACAGTACATAGTTCTTGAGTTATAGAAGGTACTCAATGAAATGAGTGAATGAATGAACCACTTTCTAACTTATATCAGCCCATATGCAGATATTCTCTCAGCCACAGAAAAATCAGACATTGTATAATACCTCCACTAGCTTTCTGGCATAAATATGTTAATTACCCTCTTAGGAGATTAGTTCACATAAATAAAACACTAGAAAAAGAAAATAGCTCTGCCTGGTATTATAAGTTCAGAAAAATAACCAATTTCTTAATATGGTAGTAATTCCTAGTATGAGGAGTTAGGCTGGGACTAAAACCAAGGGCCTTGACACTAATGGGTCGTTTATGAAGCTTGCATAGCCTGAAGTCATCTTATTGGAATGTCATTAGTAGCCATCACCATTGTTACAGGAAAGAATTCAGGAGGCTTTTTCTTCCTTGCAGTGCTGTCTTTAAATGTCTGTATTTTGTGGGCCCTACATTTGGGATCTTGGTTTGGGTATTTACATAAGAAAAAACAGTCCTAATAAATACATAATAATTTCTAATATAGCCTCTAGGCAAAGAGAATGAAACAAACGGCACAGACCTATAGCATAACAACACCAGGAAAGGTACAGATTGAATTTGAAATGAGAGTGACCTAGTCCAAATAAAAGCCTTCAGGTAGCAGCTTTTTGTAGATAATCAAATTTTAGACTTCCACATTTTTCTAACTTTATGCCCTCCATAAGGACATGATTTTTCCGATGTATTTGTGTGCTTTTTCTTCTTGGTGACCTTAGGAAGCAATCAGGCCTGGAATGTAGTTGCCTTAGAAAAAAATCAAGGGAGTATTTTCTAGGTTTTGCTGACTCTGACTTGGAAGCAAACATATTATGGTGCAGGGCTGGAACTTTACCTACTTGTTAATTAGCAGGTTAAACTTTTATGAGTTTCTGGTACCCTGGCGATACATGACTATTAAAATTTGCAGGTGGTTCAAGGGGAGAAAGATGTAAGTTCCTGTGCTAGTAATATATCATAAAAGTGTGTATTTCATGTGCCTGTTGTGAAAGTGGAGACTTTAATACTCTTTCACAATATAAGTTGATTAAGGAATCTTTATGGTTCTCATTAACTATGAGTCTTTTTTCATAGAAAAGTGAAAAGTGTAATTCTTATAGACAGAAGCATAGAAGAAAATAATTAGCCACAGTGGTACCTCTTTGAGACTAACTAAAAGCTTAGTGACACCCTTTGCATTCACCTCTCAACCCTGAAAAACTGCCCTTGCTTCAGAAGTTGCTTCTACCACATGAAATGCTATAAATCTGATGTTTTAATTTTTTCCCCTCAGAAGACAGTGTTTGCTTAATCACACTTGTGTTATATTTAAATGTTAGCTTATTTCCTTTTCTGAGTACTCTTTTTCATCAGGAAATATAAAGATATATGATGTGGTTAGTGACATGATTCTAAACAATAAACTAAATTTTGGAAAAAGTGATATGATTGTAGTTTTTTGGAAGCTATACCTTCTTATGTTTTATATGTGGTTTTAGGGGAAAACTCCTCAAATATTAGCTAAACTAATCATTCCTCTAATTGTAGAAGTGATTCTTTGTAATTAGGATTATAGCTAGTTTTAACATAGATAAATAGTGAAATGAATTGCTTTTACTTAAGAAAAAGGTAGATAAATGAACAATAAAAAGTATTTTATTTTTTATTTTAATTTAACATTTTTTTTTACCCATTTTTTGGGGAATTTATGTTTATTTCTCTCAGTGTTAAATCATAACATAGGAATGGTTTTTTGGATCACTAGACTATGACTTAGTTTCTTCACTCTGTTGATGAATATTATACATATATAATGTTTTAGGTTGAAGGTACTGCATGTATTTGTTGCTGAGAAAGAAAAACAAAATCTTTTTTCAAATTTATTCTTTTAAAAAACGATAAGGTGTTGTTCAATATTAATAATGAAGAAAGAAAGTTTTACTGAATGGACAATCTTGTTGGGGTTTTAATACTGATATCAGTCATGAAAATCTGCTCTGCAAAAGTCTGTTGCCAAAAACCTATAGTACTTTGTTTTGACAAAATGTTTTCTAAGAATAACAATCACTCACACACACACACACACACACACACTACTTAACACTGATACTGTATTTTAGGACTCAAGAATCAATGTCTTTCTTTAAATTAGTTTAGTTTTTAAAATCTCATTTTAAAATGTGTAACTATAAAGAAATAGATCATACAATAAAATTGAAAGGAAAATAATTCTTTTAAATATTTATTCTTCTCATCCTTACTTACTTTTATTTTTCTTTAAGGGTTTTTTACTTCAGAAAGTAAGAATTATAAGTTCTTTTGACCTGGTAAAATACAAGAAATAGGAATGAAAATTGACTTTTAAATTATTTTTTAAATGAAAAAATCCTCCAAATGATATTCTTATCAGGCAAATTGTCTTTTAAAAATGTGGTCAATATAAGTTTTACAAAAGTATACTGTTTTGGAGTAAGGTACATGACACATACAAACACTCCATTTTGTAGAAAAATATATATTTTTTAAAGACATCTCTAGAGATTTATTGTTCAGTCAAGGAAGTATTTAAGAATCAAAGCCTAGTTTTGAAAATCTATTTTTTGCAAAGTGAAAAGGTGCTAAGCTGCTCAGCTAGAAACAGTTTGCAGCATGAGCTTAGCTGTCTGTGTTTGGGAAGTGCTAATAAACTGATAAGCAGTGTTCCAGCTTAGGGTATTTGGGGTACCCTAACTTTAGGAAAGATCCCAGTCATGCCACAGTAGTTACTGGGACTTACTTTCAATATTTAGATCATTCGTTAGGTGTCTGTCTAGAAGAAAATTTTATTTAAAAATAAGTAATAGGAATATGTCTTATATATTCTTTGTTTCCTAGGCAGAAAAACTAAAAAGCGAAAGTAGCTCATTGAGATAATTGTAATAACCATAAAGGAAATCCAGATGGAGTATACTAGTCAGGGGGGAAGGCTGAGGCAAGGGTTTCAGCAAAAGAAGCCTTCCTCAGGACAGAAATGGTGGTAGTGATTACTTACAGCTTAGTTGGCAGGCTTGCCTTATGTTGGTTTATTTGTATCACTTAGTCTTATAGGAGCCCTGTGAAGGAGGAATGATTGTCCTTCTGTTGAAGGAGGACACTGAAGTTCAGATGAGTGAAGTAACTTTCTGGGCATTGCATCACTTAGAGACTCACACCCATGTCTGTCTAACTGCTCTAAAGCCTGAGCTCTCTACTACATGGCAGAAAACAAAGTGGATGTTTTTAAAAATAAGAAGTATATGCCATATGTGATAGGAACACCTTTCCCTGAGCTCTTACAGTTCAACTGTAAGATAAAAATTATATTAAATAAGAGGAAATGACTTTCTGACAAATGAGCACTCTCCATCTGTTGAAAATGTGGAAAAGCTAAAAAGATAATAAATAAAATGGAAATTTTTTATATTTACAAGAATATTAATTTGAAAAACTTTTGAGACTAACATAATAAGAAAAATTTTAAAGCACATAATAAAAAATGTTGCTTCAATGTTTTAAAATATGGCCATCTTCAGATTAATTAATTAAAAACAACGCTTAAGAAGCAAATCATAAAACTTCTGAGTCAGTGATATATATCTACTATGATATTCATTTGAAAGCATTCATTAGTCTTAACTATCAACTAAATAGGGAAGGCTTCACCATAATTTGAAGGACATGCAGAATACTAGTATATAATTTTTTTAGAAATATTTTCACTACGAATCGGTATTTCATGCAGTGATATTACAAAAGGAAGCAGAGCAAGAGGAAGTATAGACACAGCAAACAATTTCAGGGAAAAGTTATGATAAATGCAATATGTTCTCCTGATTCTCTAGGTTTAATTTAAAAACTATAAGAAAAAAAAAAAAGACAGAAATCCTGGAATTAGTGGGTTGCCTGGAGTCCATCCATGGATACTTAAGGGACCACTGACTCAAAATTTTGTGTTCTTATTAATAGTTAAAAGTCCATACATTAGTACTTTCACTCCATTTAGGTCTACTGTTGAGCTTTTTCACTTTTTATTGCTACATTAACAGAGTATGTTGACCCCTTTCATATATAGTAGAAGCTTGGATTGGCTGACACATGTGTCTTTGTTTATAAGACATATGAACTCATATTAATTCTTACTTTATAAAATTTGCTAGGCAAAATCTTTTAAATAAGTACTTAGATGAATAGATCACAATAAAAGGAATAATAAAAAGGCTGAGGAATTACTGTTCTCTAAATTTAGACATTTAGATAAGTAAAATAACTTCTCTATTCTAATGTAGAACTGATGCTGATGTTTATCCTGCATAAAACTCTAGATATTTAGCTTTGGATTATTAAATAATGGTTAATTGTGTGGTAGGTGCAATGTCTTAGGTTAAGCTAAGCATAGTTTCATGTTCTGTACTTTTCCTTGTACATTGCATAAGCTAATTGTGATGAAATTTAAGTGAAACTGCTAATCACTTCAGATGAAAACCACACATGAGAAACTGTTTCAAAGAAAATTAGAAGGTCAAGGGGAAGAAATTAGAAGTAAATGAATGATGTTTAAAAATTGTGGTATCATAACTAGAATGTTGCTACAAAGATATTAAAATTTAAGCATTTTAAAAACGTAGTTGTTTGGCATTTATTTTTTTAAATGCATTAAAGTGAAAAGTTGAAAGATAGCTCAGTTAAGTAGAACTTTTGTATTTATTTTGTTTGTTAAAGAAAAATATTTACTTTCATGGTACTTTAATAAAGATGCAACAGAGATGTTGATTGGATTACACACATTACAAAATATCACTTTTGTAAGATTCCCAGGATAAAAATCTTAAATTTAGGATTGGAAGACTATGTCTATTAAAGGAATTTAAACAATGGAAAAGAAATAAGTAACTTTGAACTTATTCTTCTCAAATAATAGAGATACATCTCCTCTATCCCCACTCTTCATTTTTGCCTTGGCCAGAAATAGATTGTATAAGCTACCTAAAATTGATTGCATAAGATAAACTACCTAAAATACCTTAAGATATGTGTAAAGAATAAATAATAAGTAATGACATGACCTCTGAGATATTGCAAATTTTACATCTTGATTTTCTGTTAGATGTTCTAGTCTTCACTGAGTAAGCAAGGTGTGTGGACAGTATATAAGAATATCAACATTTAGTTTTATATAGAGAAAAGCAATGTCATGGTGGATACAAACATTTCTTTGAGGAAATTAACAAAAATAACTGAAATAAAGAAGAAAGATTACATCACAAGAAAAAAATCGTTCCTGTGTGTGGTGATGGATGCTAACTAGATTTACTATGGTGATTATTTTGTAATGTATACAAGTATCAAATCATATCATATACTAGAAACTAATATAATGTTGTATGTCAATTACACCTTAATAAAAATTTTAAAAAATAAGAAATTGATGGATAAACAAAATGTGCTATATACATAACAATAGAATATTATTCAGCCATTTAAAGGAATACAATTTTGAAACTTGCTATAATATGAATAAACCTTGAAACATTATGATAAGTGAAATAAACTAGATAAAAAAAAGACAAAGAATGAAGAAAATGAGGAGGAAGAACAGAAAGGCTATTTGTTATTTTTGGAGACTACTCTGTTTAAATTTATATTTAATAGGGAAGTAAAGATGATATTTTTTTCTCAACTTCTTGCTCTCTCCATTCTTATGTTAGGAAATAATTTTAATTGAATTCCTTCATATTTAGTCCAGATTCTATGTTTTTCATGCCTTTTAACCTTTCTTCTTTATTCTATGACCCATCCATCTCTTTTCTCCTTACTTTGTAGTTCCCAATTCTTCTCTTTGTTTTCCCATCTCTTTCTACTAATTTTACAAATGAGAACACTGATGCTCAGAGGCATTACATAGTTTGACGAAGTTTACACAGCTGCTGATTGGTCCAAGCTGGAGCAGGAACTCTGATCTCCTGTCTCCTGGTACACTGCTCTTGCTGACTTTATTTTCTTTCTGAATTTTTTTTCAATTATAGTTAACATTCAATATTATTTTATAATAGTCTCAGGTGTACAACATATTGATTAGACATTTATATAATTTACAAAGTGATCCCCCGATTAGTCTAGTACCACGTGGTAGACATGTACCACCTGTAGACATCATTATTACAATATTATTGATCACATTAAGTATGCTGTACTTTACATCCCCATAACTATATTGTAACTGAAATTTTTTTTCTTCTTAATCCCTTCACCTTTTTCAGCCAGACTCCCAACTCCTTCTCCCATCTGGAAACCATGTTTGTTCTCTGTTTCTATGAGTCTGTTTCCTTTTTTTTGTTTATTTTGTTCTTTAGATTTCACATATAAGTGTAGTCATATGGTATTTATTTCTCTGTCTGACTTATTGCGCCTAGCATAATACCCTTTAAGTCCATTCATGTTGTCACAAATAGTAACATTTCCTTCTTTTTATGGTTGAGTAATATTTCATTCTATATATGTTCCACTTCTTTATCCAATTATCTATCGATGGGCACTTGGGTTACTTCTGTAACTTGGCTATTTTAAATAATACTGCAATGAACTTAAGGGTGCATATATCTTTTTGGTTTACTGTTTTGTTTTTGTTTTTTTTTTTTTTCAGATAAATACCCACAACTGGAATTGCTGAGTCATAGATAAATCTGTGTTTAATGTTTTGTGGAACCTCCATATTGTTTTCTATAGTGGCTGCACCAATTTGCAATCCCACTAGCAGTGCAAAAGGGTTTCCTTTCCCCACATCCTCACCAATACTCCTTGTTTATTGATTTTTTTGATGATTATCATTCTGGCAGGTATGAGGCAAAATCTCATTATGGTTTTAATTTCATTTTTCTGATGATAAGTGATGTTGAGCATATTTTCATATATCTATTAACCATCTGTAATATTTATATTTATCCTCTTTGGATAAATATGTATTCAAGTCTAATGTTCATTTTTTAATTAATTTTTTTATTTTATTGGTTTTGAGTTATATGTGTTATTTATAAATTTTAGATATCAACCCCTTATTAGATGTATCATTGGCGAATGTCTTCTCCTGTTCAGTAGGTTGTCTTTTTGTTTAATTGATGATTTCCTTTGCTGTGCAAAACATTTTTAGTTTGATATAGTCTCATTTGTTGACTTTTTGTTGTTGTTGTTTCTCTTGCCTGAGGAGATATATCAAAAAAATATATCACTAATATCAATATCAGAGAGTTTAGCACCTATGTTTTCTTCTATAAGTTTTATGGTTTCTAGTCTTACACTTAAATCTTAAATCCATTTTGAGTCTATTCTTGTATATAGTATAAAGTGTTCTAGTTTCATTTTTGTGCATGTATTTGTTCAGTTTTCCCAACACAATTTATTGAATAAACTATCTTTACACCATTGTATATTCTTGCCTTCATTGTCATAGATTAATCGACCATATAGGTATGGATTTATTTCTGGACTCTCTGTTCTGTTCCATTGATCTATGTATTGGTTTTTATGCATGTACCAAGCTGTTCTGATTACTATAGCCTTGTGATATAGCTTGATATCATGTGGTATGATACATCTAACTTTGTTTTTCTTCCTCAAGGTTGCTGTGGCTACTCAAGGTCTTTGTGGTTCCATATAAATTTTAGAATTATTATAGTTTTTAAAATTATTTTAGCTTTTCACTGTTGAGTATGAGTATTCACTATGAGAATGTCATGTAGGGCTTTTATTATGTGGAGGTATGCTTCCTCTATTCCCACTTTGCTGACAGTTTTTATCATAAATGGATGCTGTATTTTGTCAAATGCTTTCTTCTGTATCTATTTATATGATTATATGATTTTCATCCTTCATTTTGTTTAAGTGGCATGTCATGTTAATTGATGTGTGGATATTGAACCAATGTTGCATCCCAGGAATAAATTTTACTTGATCATGTTATATGACATTTTTGATGCATTGCTGAATTTAGTTTGCTAATATTTCATTGATGATTTTGCATATATGTTCTCAAGGACATGGCTTAAAATTTTCTTTTTTTGTAATGTCTTTGTCTGGTTTTAGAATGAGGGTAATGAGCTTGAGAAACTTCTCTCTTCTTGAACTTTTTGATAAGATGTTAATTTTTGTTTGAATATTTGGCAAAATTCACCTGTGAAGTCATCAGGTCCAGGAATTTTGTATCTTGGGAGTTTTTTTTTTATTACAGATACAATATTGTTAGTAGTAATCTGTTCAGATTTTCTGTTTCTTCTTGATTCAGTCTTGGATAATTGTATATTTAAAGAATTTATCCATTTCTTCTAGGTTGTCCAATTTGTTGGCATATAATTGTTCATAGTACTTTCTTAAATCCTTTGTATTTCTGTGGTGTCAGTTGTTACTTCTCCCCTTTTATTTTTAATTTTATTTATTTGGGTCCTCTCTCTTTTTTTCTTAATGAGTCCAGTTAAAGATTTACCTTTTTTTTTCATCTTTTAAAAGAACCAGCTCTTTGTTTCTGACTTTATTTTATTTTTACTCTGATTTTCATTATTTCCTTTCTTCTATTTATTTTAGATTTTTTTCCTAGTTCCTTTAGATGTAAGATTGAATATTTAGTCAAGATTTTTCTTGTTTCTTAAAGTAGGCCTATATTGCTATGAATTTCCTTCTTAGGACTGCTTTTACTATGTCCCATAGATTTTGGGTCATTCGTTGTGTTTTCATGTTAATTTATGTCGAGGTATCTTTTGATTTCTTCCTTGATCTCATTGTTGACTCATTCACTGTTTAGCAGCATGCTATTTAGCCTCCATGTGTTTGTATGTTTTCAATTTTTTCTTATAATTGATTTCTAGTTTTATACCATTGTGATCGAAGAAGATGCTTGATATGATTTCAGTCTTCTTAAATTTATTGAGACTTTTTTGTGGCATAATATGTGGTCTATCTTGGAAAGTGGTCCAAGTGCATTTGAAAAAAATATATATTCTGCTGCTTTGTAGTGAAATGTTCTAAAACTATCAATTAAATCTATATGGTCTAATGTATCATTTATGTGAATGGGGTGTGAAAGTCCCCAGCTATGACTATATTACTGTCAGTCTCTCCCTTTATGTCCAGCAATATTTGCTTTATATATTTAGGTACTCTTACATGGGATATATAAGGGCTATATCCTTTTGTTGGATTGATCCCTTTATCATTATGGAACTTCCTTTTTTGTCTCTTATTATAGCCTTTGTTTTAAAGTCTATTTTGTCTGATAAAAGTATTGCTACCCAGCCTTTTTTTTTTCATTTGCATGATATTTTTTTTCTTTTCCTTACTTCATTTTGTGTGTGTCTTTCAATCTGTGAACAGCATATGTATAGGTTGTGTTTTCTTATCTGTTTAACATCCCTATGTCATTTGATTAAAGCATTTAATCCATTTGCATTTAAAGTGATTATTGATAGGTATGTAGTTATTACCATTTTATTAGTCATATTTAAGTTCTTCCCCCTCTCCTCCCACCCCGGCCTTCCTCTTAAAGAAGTCCCTTGAATATTTCTTATAATTCTGGTTTGGTGGTGATGAACATTTTTAGCTTATTCTTATCTGGAAAGCTCTTTATCTCTCCTTCAATTTTAAATGGTAGCCTTCTGGGGTAGAGTAGTATTGGTTGTAGATCCTTGCTTTTCATCACTTTGAATATTTTATGCCATTCCTTTCTACCCTAGAACATTTCTGTTGAGAACTCAGCTGACAGTCTTATGGGAGCTCTTGTAGGAAACTGCCTTTCTCTTGCTGCTTTTAATATTTTCTCTTTGTCTTTAAACCTTTTGCATTTGAATTATGATGGGTCTTGGTATGGGATTCTTCGGGTTCGTCTTGTTTGGAACTCTCTGCACTTTCTAGACTTGTATGTTTATTTTCTTTTCCAGGTTAGGGTAGTTTTCAGTCATTATGTCTTCAAATAAATCCTCAATCCCTAACTCTCTCTTTTCTCCTTCTGGTACCCCTACAATGCAAAGATTGTCCCATAGGTCTCTATGGGACAATATCCTCAGTATTTTTTATTCTTTTTTCCCATTGTTTTAATTGGGTATTTTCTGATATCTTGTCTTCTAAATCACTGATTTGATTCTCTGCTTCATCTAATCTACTATTGATTTCTTCTAGTTCATTCTTCATTTCAATTATTTTATTCTCTATTTCTGAATGGTTATTTTTATGGTATTTATGTCTTTTTTATATATTTATTCTTCCTTCGTTGAAGTTCTCACTAAATCCTTTTAGCATCTTTATAATCAGTGTTTTGATTTTTGTATCTGGTAGATTGCTTGCCTCCATTTTGCTTTGTTCTTTTTGTGGAGTTTCTCCTGTTCTTTTGTTTGGGACATGTTTCTTTGTCTTCTTATATTGGGTGCCTCTGTGTTTGTTTATATGCATTAAATAGATCATCAGCATTTCCCAGTCTTGAAAGGGTGGCTTTATGTAGTGTCCTGTGGGGCTCAGTGATACAGTATCCCTGATCACCTGAGCCGAATGTTCCAGGATTATCCCTTTTATTGGCCTTCCTGTTGTACTTGAGCCTTGATTGCTGTTGGCACATCAGTGGTTGAGACAGACCCTCAGACTGACTGGCCATAAGGATTGGCCATCACCACAGTGTAGGAGCTGCTATGCAGGGGCCAACACCACAGAGTGGGATATGCCCTAGCAAGCTCTGGTGACTACTGAGACCACCCTTTGGTTGTACTGCTTGTGAGACTAGTCAGGTAGAGTTCTGTTGTGATATGAAGCTGGCTTCTGGTGTGTTTGCTCTGGAAGGGACTCCTAGTCAGCTGCTGCCTATGATTGGCTAGGAGCTACCAAGTAGGAGCTACAAAGTTATCTGTGGTTAGTCACTGCCTGTGCTGGCCTGTAGGTGTATTGGAGAGACAATGCTGCAAACTGAGGCCAGTTGCCACCATCACTGTGCCTAGGGCAGTTCAGCAAAAGCCCCAGGGCACCACAAGGCCCTCAGCTGCTGAAAGAGCCTTGAGCAGAACACTAGTTGGGTTAGGCAGGGTCTCAGGGAGTCACTAGGGTGGGGTGGGCGGTGTTCATCAGATAAATGCAGATTCAGATTTGGCCATGTAGAGGGAGAGCTCAACACAGGAAATATGGCTCCTGCCCACTGACTGCATGGGAAGAGGGCTATCCTTCTAGCCCTTGACTGGTTGCCACATAGCTCAGTCTTTCTATATATGTCTCTCGTTCCTCCTGAGCAGCCACCATCCCTCCACCAGAACTGGATGAGTACCTATGAGCAAGAGAGTCCATGCATGGTCCCTTTGAGAAGATACTTGGGTTTCTGGCAGCCTTCTTTCTCACCTGGCCTGACAGAATTCCCACTGATTTTTACAGCCAGATGTTGTGGGGGCTCCTTATCCAGCACTGATGCCCCTGGCGAGGGAGCCCAGTGTGGAGCTGGGACCCCTCACTCCTCAGGGGAAATCTCTACAACTGAGATATCCCTCCCGATTCTCCAGTGCCACACATGGGTTCCCAAACCTCATTTAGTGTCTCTGCCCCTCCTACCAATCTCAACATAGCTTCTTCTTTTTATCCTTAGTTATAAGACCTATTCAACTACTCTTCAGATAGTTCTCCAGGTTGATTGTTCTATAATTTAGTTATAATTTGACTATTGTCTTAGGAGGAGATGAGCCCAACATTTACCTACTTCTCCATCTTGACCAGAACTCCTTCCTTGACTTTCTGATGGAGTTAATTTTTAGATCACATACTAATAGAGTATGGTATAGTTCTCAATTGCCTAATTTGTATGTGTTTTTCTGTTGAAACTAGTATATCCATAGGGCTAATATTCAGCTAATTCATACTGGTACAGTTGTACCAATTGTTAAAATATTGAAACATTTCTATACTGGCTAATAATTAGCCACTGCTAGGAGCCTCTCAATTATATTTCTTTCTGCTTCAGGAGTTCCAGTGCATCTTTTAGGAACACTCCCCAGCGTACACTGATGTCACACCTTGGCCCAGTAGTAATCCAAGTGCATTATTTAGTTGCTGACAGATAAAATGATTAGTTAGGCACTCTGGGGGTTCATACAGAGGCACACCAACACATTTATCTTTTAGGTTTGCTGCATTCTCATAATGATGGAAGGGAAAATTTAATCTCCTAAAAGAATACCAATTTCTGGTTTTGCTTGTTTTAATTTTTTCTTCTTTTTTGCTCCTTGCAGTGGGAAATGTCTAAAAACAGTATTCAAGGAACTTATTAGATTTTTCTAGTCGCTACATTTACTTAAAGTTTTGCAAATGTGTTCCCTTTAGCGGTCATTTAAAAGATTTTATTCTGAAGTAACTCAAAGTAATTATATGGGTTTTGTAGATTCTCAGTATGGAAGTACTATATTGTTGTATCTTTAAAGTGTTATTGGTCTTTTTTTAGTTTTTTTTTTTTTACTCTATTAACGAGTTATATTAATTGATTTTCAAACCATTCATGTCTTTGGAGAATAAACCCTACTTGGTAATGATGTGTTAATATTTTTATATATGGTTCACTTAAATTTGCTAAAATTTTATTTAGAAATTTTGCATTTATGTTCATAAGGAATATTAATCTATACTTTTCTTATAACATCTTTATCAAGCTTTAGGGTCAGAATAATCCTGGTCTCATAGAAAGAGCTGAATAGTATTACTTTCTTTTCAATTTTCCAGAGTGGTGGTACAGAATTGATATTATGTTTTCTTTAAATGTTTGATAGTATTCAAAAGTGAAGCCATTTAGGCCTAGGCTTTTCTTTGTGGGAATGTTTTAAACTACATATTCAATTTCTGTAATAGATATAAGATTATTTGGTCACTATTTCTTCTTGAGTGAACTTTGGGAATTAGTGTTTTAATTTGTCTATTTTTTAAGTTGTCCCAATTTATTTGAAAAAGTTTTTTCATAATATTGTCTTATTTTCTTTGTAATGTGTATAGAATCTGTATTGATGCCACCTTTGTATCTTCTTTTTTCCAAATTTAAACAAGTTGCAACTATCTTTTCATATTGTTTCCAATGAAATATGTACTTTATTATCATATTAGTTACTCTATATTCTATTTTAACTCTGGATTTATAAAATATTTTCTCTTTATCATTGATTTTGAGTAATTTGATTATGATGTATTTCAAGTTAGTTTTCTTCATATTTCTTGTACTTGGAATTCACAGATTTTTTATCAAATTTGGATAATTTTCTTCACATATTTTTCTGTCCTTCTCCCACCTCCTTTGGGGATTACAATTACACATATATGAGACTGTTTAGAGCTATTTCATAGCTCATTGATGTTTTATTATTATTATTATTTAATTATTTATTTCTCTCTGTGTTTCCTTTTGGATCATTTTTATTGTTCTTTACTAATCTTTTCTTCTGTATCATTTATCTCATCCAGTGTATTTTTCATGTCACACACTGTAATTTTCACCTCTAGAAGTTAAATTTGACTTTTTTTTATACCTTCCATGTTTTCACTTAACTTTTTTTTAATGTATGAATTATAGTTTTAATGACTGTTTTAATCTCTTTTCTGGTAATTTTGACATCTGTTTTACTGTTGAGTCAGTTTTAATTGATTGGTTTTTCTCCTCACTATAAGTTATATATATAATATATATATTTTTGAATACCTGCTAATTTTTTATTGGAAGCCTGTCATTGTAAATTTTAACTTGTTAGGTGCTGCATATTTTTGTATTCCTACAAACTTTCCTTTGTTCTGAGATACAGTAAAGTTATATATAAATAGTTTTTTTTTCCTCAGGTTTGCTTTTAAGATTTGTCTGGCAGAACTAGATAAGTGTTTAATTTTGGACTAATTATTTCTCAACAATGACAGAACACTATTATGGGTACCTTTCCCAATGCTTTTAAAAAATTTTTTATATTAGTTTCAGGTATACAGTACAATGGTTAGACATTTATATAATTTATAAAGTGATCCCCTGGTTACTCTAGCACCCATCGGTCACTGCACACAGCCATTACAATAATATTAATTATATTCCCTATGCTGCACTGTACACCCCAATGACTGTTTTGTAGCTACTCAATGCATTTTATATTATGAAGTTTTCTGGCCTAAATGATGCAGCGTCACTCTTCCTAGCCTGTGTGTGTGCTGGTTACTGTTACCTCTAGATTTTTCAGGTTATTTTTTCCCTGCTTCAGGATGTTTCTTCACATATTTATATGGTGATTGGTACTCTGCTAAGTACTCAGTGGAAACCTTTTGTAGATTTTCAGAGTTCTAGCTCTGTGCAATCCTCTTCCCTCTGGTACTCTGTCCTAAAATCTCTAGCTGCCTTCTTTTTTGAATCTCATACATTTTTCCTCAAGTTTTCTAGTCCATCAGATTCCTCCTGGGCTTTCCATCCCTGTGCCAACGTCGCCTAGAAACTCTCTCAAGGCAACTAACTTGGACAACTATAGGGCTCACCTCATTTGTTTTAATCTCTTAGGATTACCATCTTTGTTGTTGGGAGTTCAGGATCTTGAAAACCATTGTTTTAGTTTTCAGTTGTGTTTGTTTCACAGTTTTAGTGGTCTCAGACCTTAGGGTAAATTCAGTTCTTGTTACTACATCTAACTTGAAAGCAGTTCTTTGATACTTGGTGTGGAGCTGAAGTAGGAAAATTTTGAGATTGGATATTGAAGTTTCAGCCTCCAAAAGTAAAATTTAGTAGAATAAATTTTAGCATTTGGCTCTTGGTTATATCTTTATATTAAATTTTTTTTAATAAAAAATCTTGCTCCTTAAAAAATTTATAAAAACATACAAACAAAACAACTACAGCTACACAAACATTTAAAGTTTTATTCAATATGTTAATGAAATAAGATGATTGTAGACAGTCTAAAATGTTATGTAGGTGGTTCCCAAAGTAATATCCATCGATAAATACTTATCTTTAAGAGTTTTTTCACTAGAACATAGAAGAATAAGAAAAATGTAGGGAGTTTTTTATAAAACTAAATTTATTTTATTTACAAGACTGTTTTTGACTATATGTTTCCTACATTTTTAGTGATAAAATTTCATGCTTTATTGAATTTATTATGAAAGCAGATGGATGGTAATTTTTTTAGTCATTACCTGGCAAAGTCTAAGTGGTTTATCTTATATGGATTCCCCATAAAATTTTCATTTAATGCTCTGGATACTCCAGTATTTTGGAATCAAGAGTTTGGCTTTGCTCAAATAGTTTAACTCTAACCAATATATACATATAAGTTTTATTCAGGAAAGCAAGTAATGTTTCTCTTCTTGAGCATCCATTTGATGATAGTGTGTTCTGCCTTATACAAACTCATAGAGTCTTTGTGGAAAATGAGACATACCTGAATGGCCAACTTGGGTCATCTTTTGTTTTCTTCTTTTCTTTACTCCATAATAGCTAACCAACTCAATTCTTTCCTCAATACTTATTAGCAGTAGTTAAGGACTGATGATTGATTTAAACTGTTTCCCAGTATTGTTTTTCTTTATTGTGTGACAATAAAACAGGATTTTACTTGGTCCCTTCCCTCTTTGTCATAAACTCATGGCCAATATATTAGGGTTTTTCTGGAAAATTAGAACTAATATTTACACAGAAGAAGAGAGAGAGCAGGATTTATTTATTATAGAAATTGGCTTCCATGATCATGGGGACTAAAAATCCTATGACCTGCTATTTGCAAGCTCGAGAACCAGAAAAGCTGTGATGTAATTCAGTCTGTGTCTGAAGTGCTGAGACTAGGGGGGCCGATGGGGATTGATGGTGGATGTCCCAGTCTGAGTCTAAAGGCCTGAGAACTAGGATATCGGAGGACAGGAGAAGATAGATGCCCAGCTGAAGCTAAAAAGAGAAAATTCATCTTTCTTCTGCTCTTTACTCCTATTCAAATGTTTGAAGGATTGAACGACACCCACTAGCATTAATGAGAGCATGTTCTTTACTCAGTCTACTGATTCAAATGCTGGTCTCTTCTGGAAACACCCTCATAAACACACCCAGAAATAATGTTTTACCAACTATCTGGATGTGCCTTAGCCCACTTAAGTTGACATTTAAAATTAACCATCACAGCCAAAAGGAAAATGCCTTTTCAGTGATGGTATTGATAATGATAATAATACTTCAATGATGATAATAAATATGGGTGTCATTTTTGATGTACTAAGAAGTATTATATCATTCAAAACTTAAAACAACCCTGTGAGGTGGCTATCATTATTCTTATTTTACAAATTAGGAAATTAATCTTAAAGAAATTAAGAAACTGGTCATGATGTCACATAAAGCTACAGACAACATTTCAGGTCTATGTCGAGCAAAGACTATACTCCACTGCCTCCAAGTAAGATGAGTTTTGGTGTTTTCTAAATTGTGGCAATGTATTCCTCTCCCGACACTACCCAGAATCTCCAAAGTGCAGCAAATGACTGTTCTATGCACTATTTACTGCTCCTGGTATTATACACAGCTTTTTATTTTAAAAAGAGAATGTTGCTAATGATAAATTATACTCGGTTACTGAAATAAGCCTTTTAGAACTTTGAAGAGGTTTGGAAACCAAAGGAAACAGACATTCCAGAAGAAACATGACCTTTTTTATTTTTTTTAATACATCTTTTCTTTTGCTAAGATCTCCTAAAAATATTTTCATTTTTATAAAAGCGTCTGGTTTCTTTGTGAAAATAGCTGCAAGGATATGTCACTGTGTAGGTTCATTAAAAATTACAAGCGTTCGCCATTACTGTGAAAAGTTTCTGCAGCCTGTTTCCTGCACTTGGGGAAAGGTGCAGCTCTCTAGTGGCTGCCCATGAATTTCGGAGGCCTGCACCTGCAGATTGCAGCCTCAGGCACAGAGAGAACAGCACCCATTTTGTAAAAGAAAAAAAAAAAAACTTCTGTTGTTTGACAGCAATGTTTGAGACAGAGAAACGGATCTCAGTGAGATAAACAAAACCCGTAAACCACTGAGATTAGATAAATTGCTGGAGTTGTTTCGAAAGCCAAGCAGGAACAAACATTTTCTTCCTAAATGTAGTTTTCCCGCACTTGGGAAAAGCATACTATCTTATTACCCAGGATGATTTATTTATCTTTCTAGACTGTTGACATGAAGTCTGAATTCAGGCACAGGAATAGGTATACTTCCTGTAGTTATTTTGTTTGAAGAAATCACTGACTTTCTCTTGTGTTATTTTTTGTGATTGCTGGAGCTAACGATATCAAAGTTTAGTGTGCTCATGTCACCTGTAACAGTAAAATCTTAGTAAATCATGCTGGATTTGCAATTTAGGTACTGGCTCAGTAATCTACAATAAACAGAGTCCCTGCTTTTATTATGGTTCTGTCTGCAGCTTGTATCAGTAATACTTCAGTTTCTTCTTGATGTAGATTTTTCATTCTAATAACTATCAAAATTTATACTGCAGAACAAGTAACCCCTTGTGAAAGCATTTTTTCATTTATTTATTTATTGACTCCACAAATTTTTGTCAAATATCCAATCTGTCAGATACTCTCATGGATCATGGAGACCCAGCAGTGAAAAAGAAAGATAAGATTTTTGCTCTTATAGAACTCATGTTTTAATTAGTGGGTAGAGTGGAGGTGAATAAAATGACCAAGAAGATATCAGGTATTGATATTGCTCAGGAGAAATTAAAACAAAGTGAAGCAATCGAGTAAGCTTGGAAGCTGATTTTAGATCAAGCAGTCAAGGTTAGCCCCTCCAAGGAGGTGTCATTTAAGCTGATACCTGAATGAGAAACTGTACAAAGATCTGATGGAGGAGTAGTGTAGGCAGAAGTAAAGCTGATGAAAAGATATAGATATACTGTGGACATGGCTAGACACTCAGCATGTCACCTTGACATATTACCGATTTGCTTTCACTTGTTCAAAATGTTCCTTCTGCACTCTGTCCCATCACACTTTACCCTTCCAATGTGTGTATTTGTAATGAAAACTATATTATTAGAAGCCTAGACAAATATTGTTTTAGCTAATTGATTCTGCAGTGTTTTCCAGAAATTATTTCACATTTGGAATAACTTTACAAAACGATTTAGTTTAAAAGTAGTTACTTATAAAACAGTTACATTTTAAAACAATTCTCCCAAAATCTTTTATCTCAGAACTTGCATTGAAATTAGCAAATATGATGTCTCTCAAAAACACAAAAAATGAAAACACACCATTCTTTTTATGTCTGGAAAGAGACCAGAAACTTTTTTTTCCAAATGAGGTAACTTTAAAGCTGGGAGACAGATTCACATGTTCATAACATGAAACTTCCAGGGCATAATTTCCTAAATTATTTCTTTCACTGCCCTCTTGGTAGCTCAGTGTCAAGGATGAGTGAATTTACCTCACAAGTAAGCAGTTAACTCCCCAAGAACAGACTCTTAACCTTAGCTCGCCACGTGATTAAACTCAGGATGAATGCATAAGATTAATGAGGTCCCTGAGTGGAAACAGTCTCTTGTAAGGACAGCACTAAATCTTGAAAGTCTGGTTGTTATTGTTTGTGGAGGCTGAGTCCTGGACCAACCCCAGAAGGGATCACAGTGATGGTGGGTCCTGGTGTTAGTATATCTTGAAAGTCTTGACCTTGTTTTTCTGTGACTGGCATAATATCATTCTCCATTGTATTCTTTTAGAAGCCACTGAATATTTTCTTTTTCTCACTGTGTCTAAATGCAGATCTTATCATTCTACTTTTACTTTACTTAGTTTTCCCATATGATAGAAAGAAAACACATTCTCACATCTGGAAGTGTATGCCGTAGTTCTAGTTTATTCTCCTTCCAAGTACACTAAAGATTTTTTTTCTTTCCTAGTGTCGGTCTTCTAGCGGACAATAAAATGGTGAGAAAAGAGTCTGTAAACTCTTCCCATTCTACTTAATTTCTCCCTATCTGGTTGCTTTCTTTCAATCCTATATCATTTTAGTAAAGAAAAAATATGGAACAGTGATCACTGGGGAGAAAGGATAGGGAGGAGAAACCACTGGCAACTAACCATCAGCCAAGCAATAACAAGAAGAGATTTAATATTGGCAGGAGAGAGAGTCTAGTTGGATAATGCATATGCAAATTTAAATAGATTTTAAACAAATACTTATACTCATGAGGAAAATCTGAATCAACTCCACTCTACCCAGTTTCTGTCAAATGACTACTAATGGTGGTCTCCAAAGAGGACCCTCATAGACAAGAATGAGGCATTGATTTTATAAAACAGAGTCTTCAAAGAGAGGGAAACTAAGCCTGCAGGGAAAGAAAGCAGAAGTCTGGTAAGAGGTCATGGGAAAGGAAGGCATCACCATGGGGTTTGGACTTGGAGAGAGAAAGAAGTAGCAGCAGGCCACAGCCCAACCTGTCATTAACTTAAAAAAAAAAAAAAAAACTGTCACTAACCTCAGAATGAATTGGTTTGAAGGTTATTTTTTCCCCCTCTCCAGACTCATTTCCTATCTGGAGTTTATGTTAATAACGTCTCTGCTTCTCCACAGTCTTGAGGAGAAGGGGTCTAGGTCTTAAAACTTTCAATCTAATAGTCCTGTGTATGCCCCCAAAGTGTAATGTGGAAAGGTTTCTACTGAGCTAATACCTACAAATACATGTTTTCGATCAAGTCACTTTATAGCAGACTGCTTTTGGGTAATTGACATAGATTTTACTCAAATTATAGCAGATTTAAACTAGTAGATTTTATTAATACTTGTTTTTGTTTTTTTTTTTTTTTTACAATCCAATTACCTGGAACACTAGTTTATTCAGAACAGGTATTTTATTTTTTTTTGTATTTCAAAAATACATTAGTATTTTTATGAATGTTTAAAAGTTAACAGCTTTTGCAGAGTGAAAATTTCAACAAATAATTCTTAATTTTTTTTCCATTTTGGGCATGTGCTGTGCTTTACTTACATCATAGAAATTTTCTGTATATAGATAAATACATAGGCTTTTAGAAAATCAGTATTCCTAACTTATTTCTTCTCTGACAACATTGAGAAGGTTTAGTTTCCAACTAGTAGATGTTCCATCAGGAGAGGGCTTTATTCATTAAAAACACACACACAAATGCTTAAAGCAGTGGCTTAAAAGAATTAACCGTTAACTCTGTTAATCTTCTATTGGTGTGTAATAAATCACCCCCAAACTGTATTGACTTAAAATATAACCAATTATTTGCTCATGGATCTGCATTTTGAACAGTATTTGGCAGAATGGTTGTCTTTGCTTTTATGGTGTTCAGCTAGGGCTGGGGAAGGCAAGTCCAAGGTGACCTCTTGCTCTCCAGGGCCTTTCTCAACATGGCCTCCTATCATTCATAGTACCATGCTTCTTACTTAGAGCCTGAATCTCAGGAGAGTGAAAGCAGTAGGCTCTGGGCGTTTTAAAGTGTAGATGTGTTTAAAGGCTTGGCTCAGGATTGCCATAGTACCACTTATACCACATTATATGGTTCAAAGCAAGTCACATAGCCGGCCCAGATTTAAGGAGAGAGGAAGTGGACTCCACTTCTTGTTGGGAGGAATCATGAACCCTTGATTGCCACATTTAGAGACTATCTAGCAAAACCATCATATCAATATATCCTTGAATAGACTGAGAATACTTCTCATCTTCATTATGAAGGCTTTTTGATACATATAACCTATAAATACCGTGCCGTAATTTCGTGTTCACTCATCATCTTGCAGTATGACCTTGTATTTCTTGATCTGGGGTTATGACATTCCACATTACTGAACTTTAACACTTCTCACTCAAGTCAGACCATTTCCAAATGTTTGCTGTTATTCACCTGGCAATCAACTGAGCTATTTTTGAAAACATCCCCTTCACTGTGGCGTAGTGAAAAGAATCTGGAGGCAGATGGATTGAGGTTCAAATACAATCCTGCCTCTCACTGACTGTGTACATTGGGCAGGTTATTTAAATTATCTGGGTCTCATTATTTTTTGGTATTATGAGAATAATTCTATATACTGTACCAGGTTGCTATGAAGATTAAATAAAGTAATTATATAAATCATATAGTACACTTATTGAGACACAATACTGGGAAATAGTAGGTTTTTCCTTTCCCTGCTTTCCTTCAATGTAGTAATTAAATTTCCTATATAAAAATTGTTTTTGAACTTTTGGGAGAATGAAGGCCCTCCTCAGTTTGGGATTTGACTATTCTAGTCACATTTTATAATTGGAAGAATTATATTCTTTCTTTAAATATATGGAGGACAAAATAAGTAGAAAAAATATAAATGTTGATTTAAATTCTAAACGTTTTAGTCTTTATGGTTACTGATATATAGTACTTTTATATAGGTTTTATTTCTCATTTTTTTCATTTCATTTCTTTTTCTTTATAATGACAATGTTGCTGAGAAAGAAAGGCATTTAGCATTATTCCTATTTTGCCTTTTTAGATATTAAATGATTATGTGACTTTTACAACAAGGTCATCAAAAAATTTAATGAGGATATCACCCATCATTAGCCTTTAATAGCTAAATGAAGCAATAGCAATGATAATAATGTATTTTATGATTATCTAAAACTGTTTTATTGTGTATTCAAATTGCATGGCACCCATATGTTGTATGATAAAGATATTTGTAGATTACTTAGGAAAGACTTATGAAAATATTTTCATTATAAATTTTAATTCCTAGGTGTCATAAACATATTCTTGTCATAAAAGAACCTTCAGAAAGTTGAACCTTTCTCTACTAAAATTAACTGGGTAGGAATTTTAGACAGCTTGTGGGATGTGTACAAGTAGATTAAGAATTTTCAGAAAAATGCAAAATTATTAACAAAAGTATTGTTGCAGAAAGTTTTTTTAAGCAAATATAGAAATAGTTGTAAAATGGCAGTTTGTATTTGAGATGTATCACAAGGACTCTATTTTGAAAGTTGGATAAGAGCTAAGATTATTCAGCAAGGACTTGTCTCACCATAAAGAGAAAAACACAGAGCTGAAGGTGGTGTGATACTTTTTCTCATTCACAGCTGAGTGGTCAGGTGACACGTATTAGGGAGAGAGCTGCTTTCTGATTTTTCTATGGGAAAGTTTGTCAATTAAATTGAATTTGGGGTTTTCAAAATATCAGAGTGGATGGCCCCTTTGGTATATTTTAGCATTTGATGGAGTTACACATGGTACAAGAGCAGGATCTTCCTTTTCCAGTTAATACTAAATTATCAGTGCTTTGGCAGGAGGCAGAAAGTACCATGTGGGTTGCGATTCTGGAGAGTTAACATTTAAATGCTCATTATACATTACATTTATAGAAAATATTGAGAGGAAGTTTCTCCCTGGCAAGATCCATCTAAGGTTTGGGCTCTTTCTGGAATAAACTGCAATTCTCTTTAACACTATCCTTGTGATCAGTGCATATAGGTGGAATCACCAGATGCCCTATAATGGGTCTATCTTATACTATAGTAATTATATCCCCTTGTAATGAATTCATGTCAACTTGCCTTCTGTTAAGCCAGCCTATATTTTTTTGACTTGGAGAAGAGACAACAGAAGAGACATACTTTTTCACTTTCGATGTGACTGAGTGGTCACTGGCTCTCGGTAGTGAATAGACACCATATATTAGCACAGCGATATGTGAATACACAATCACAGATATGCAAACTCATTATTTGTATTAGATGTTTGGTATTAACCCATGCACACTATTTCTTCTGACTAAGTCAGGCATAGATGAACCACATGTGACTAAATCAGGTAGAGTAATTCCGGGGAATTGATTGGCATACATTAAGAGCTTTAGAAGAGAGATGTCAGTGATTTATATTTATTACCTTTTGTTCCTAAGAACCTCTAAAGGCAGCTGCTGAGCAAAAGTCATTTGTCATTCTTTCTTTCTCTCTAAGTGCCAATTTGCCAAGTGAGTTTCCATATCAGTGACAGCATTTACACAAATGCTAATACAGTTTTTAAATCTTAGCAGGAAGCATAGAATCTGAATATTTTACTAAATGACAGTGACAATGGTACTTAATATCAAACAGCAACTTTTATCCAGGGATAGCTATATAATTTACAATTGAATTGGCACAAATTATTTACAAACATTAGGGGCATTGGGTTACCAGATTTAGACCATAATTTATTTGACTTTTGAACACCCTGAAAGGAAATGTGAATTTTTCATTCAGCATCTTCAAAGAGTATAAAATAACTACCTCAGGCATATAATAACCAGAAAGTTTAGTCACACTCATATACACAATCTTGGAACTGCTTTTATTTACCACTCTCATCCTTATTTCAAGTCTAGTTGTATACTTTATGAATCCACAAATGATTGCCTTTATTGAAAGGTTTTTGTTATTCAAGATGACTTGTAAAGTTTACTCAATCTTCCCGAGCAAGGGAAACAGGAAATTCCAGAGAACACTAGACTCAGCAAACCTATAAAATCTGAGAAAGCAGACCATTATTTCTGGAGACATTTCACATAACACTTTGGGAAGCAATGACTAATTAGTTTTTGGTCTTAACAATAGCACTTTCAGGGGCTGGGTTTTTCCACCCCTCCTTTTATAGCTTTCATATTAGGAAAAGAAGGAAAATACCTCTGAATGATGAAATATTGGCAACGTATGCACTTGCTTCGCTGTAGGAGCTCAACTCTTTGATCCTTAGTACAATTACCTTCATTGCCTGGCTGGTATTACTGGCGGGAGAGTAACAACCAATTGTTGCAGGCACGATATCATCCTAGCATACTTTGCCTCTAGTAATGGACTGATTCTTTCAAATTAAAGGCTCTGTTCTCTTTCTAAATTCCTGCTATAATAAGTTAAGACCTTAAAGAAGTATAAGTACATGTTCATGTACTTTGATTCTGCCCTAAATTCCTTGCTCTCGACCATGCGGCTCTAGTTTATTCCAAACCTGGCAGCCCTAGTGAGCTTTCAGAAGTCATACCATGCCTCTCTTCTGCTCAGAACCCTCTAGTAAATTCTCATCTCTCTCAAAGTGCAAACAGAAATATTTTCCAGAGTCCATAGAATCTGTGCCTCCTCTAGTTCTAATTCAGATTCTGTCATTCTTTCCTACCACACTGGCCTCCTTGCTGTAGCCTCAACATACTAAGCACACCCCTAATTCGGTGTTTTTGTGCTTGATATTTCTCCTGGTTGGATAGATAGATCTCATCTCCTCTATATCTATGTTACTCTCTGAATCAGTCTTCAGATCTATGCTCACTTGTCACTTCAGAGAGGCTTTTCCTGGCAATTCTACCCCTACTGATCCCCACCCCACATTCTCTTGCCCTTTACTCTGCCTTTTCCATAGCACTTATCACCAGCCAGCCAGGCATGTATTTATTTAGTTAGTAGTTTATAGTCTGTTTCCTCTTAGTAGGACATAAGCTTCAATGTGGCAGAGACTTTGTTTTGGAATTGCTATATCTTTAGTGCCTACAATAATGCCTGCCATGAAGTAGGGTTGTTACATGAAAATTAATTAATTCATTAATAATAATTTGTCTGCTTTCTCTTTTTTATCTTTTTCTTTTTTTGTGCTTCCTACCACCACCTTCTTTAATTCAGCTAAGTACTGTCTCAGGAGTTGTGATAGTTGGTTTTCTTTAGTTACAAATGTGCTATTCTTTCATTTTTGTAGAAAAGTTACTTTCCTTCAGATATCAGTGCTTCTTTTTGTATTCTCAAATGCAGAGGACTCCTGAAAGTTTGATTTGTATGTGTGTGTGTCTAAAATTTGTATTTACACTGTAATATTTGCAATAAAAATAAAGGGAAATGTAGATTACATGTCTTTCATAAAACTTTCCCAAGTTGTAAGTAATTAAATTATGAATGTGAAGCATAAAGCTTAAATTGGAGATACGGAAATTCAAAACTTCTTCGAATCAAATTATGGAATTCCTATGCTATTTAGATACATTTCCAATTGAGTCTGAGAGCTGACATCAAATATAAACTCATCTCAGCAGACTAGATTCTTTTTTAAATTATTTCTTTCAGTATACAATGAAAATATTAAAACAAGTCATTTCAGTTAGGTTCAAGTAAAATTTCTTTAGGGATTATAATATAAAACAATACTGATAATTTATTAATGCTTTTTTGGGTGTTAGGAACCCTTATAGGCACATCATACATCAGTTTATTTAAGTTTTAGAATTTATAACAGTTCTGTAATGTAAAGAATATCATTCTTATTTCACATCAGGAAATTGAGGCTTCTAAGAGATTTGTTGAAGTCCAGAGAGCTGGGAATTCCAGTTTAAATTAAGAGTTTATTAAATTTATTCTCCTAATCTTGTGTTTCCCAAACTTGTGGATCAATCTCTACAGTAATAAAATAATTTTAACTTATGAGTATTTGCACACATATACATATATTTGAATCATAAGTTCATTATATAATACCCTTATTATATGTAATGCATTCTGACATTTTCTATTCTATACTAGCTTAGCCTTGCCATGCCATGCCATGTCATGCTATGCCTATCCTGTTTTTGTCTCTTCTTCTCTCTCCTTCCCTCTCTCTTTTCTCCTTCTCTCTCCTTCCCCCATCTGGTCCCCCATCTTATCTCATCCCTTCCTGTTCCACAACCCAATAAATTGGCTTTATGAGAGATACACTGTTCTAGGAACTGCTTATTGTGTGCATGAAGCACTGTGGGTAAAAGATGCAATAAAATTAAACCTCAAGGACCTAAAAATGGATGGGAAAAAACTAATGGTTAGATATAGTAATCATACGAAATAATTTATTAAATGTCAAAGACCTTCAACTTGGTTACTTCTAAGAGAGCATAAAAGTAGGAGAGATTCCTTAGATTTCTTCTTTAAAATATTTTCAAGAGTCTCAGCCTCATGAGGCCATGGAAATTGGGGAAATAACTCCCATAATGTGGTCACAGCATGCCTGTGCGACTTTGCCTTTTATTTCTTCCTAGTCTATGTCACTAATTTTGACACCTGATCAAAGCTGTTATGCTTTCATTTTATGGGTATTTTTAATACATATGCATTATATTCCCAATAACACTATGAACTCCAAGTGAAGGAAAGACCAAATAAGATGGTAGATATGAATGTGCTTAGAAAACAAAGGGCTAAATACATGCAATGCATCCTTCCTGATGTACATATCATTGTACCCCTATGATGTTTTAAAAAGTAAATAAAACTGCTGTTGTGTTGATTAATTATATGGTACAATACTTGTAAGAGTGAGTATGACTGTGAATTATATCTCAATTTCTCCATATTTCAGCATTTTCTTTATCTATTATAAGAAAATCATTCATTTAGTTTATTCAACAAGCATGTATTGAGAACTTGGTACTTACGGAAACAGAAAGAACACTGTGTCGAGTACCATCTCCACTGCCTACATCAAGTCAGCATTCCTTAGCATGTCTCTTTTACCTTTTCATCTTCATCTTCTGCATATTCATCCTCACATTCTCCCTGGACAAGTGCTATGTGAAAGTTCCTGAATAAAACATGAATCCATGCCTTGGTGCCTTAGACCAGCTGTTTTGCCTAATTTGTCTCACAAACCTAATCATATCTTTTACTTGTGGCTTCCTTTCTCCAAGGGAGAGTCAAATTTCCATCCATCTACCCATCTCTCTACTCAATGTTTATGGAAAACGAGCTAGGCTCCAGCTCTGAGCTGGGCAGTGGTGTTACAGCAGTAAACATGGAGATCATCTGCCCTTGAGGAAGCACCTCCTTCTTGCTCTTTGCGCCCATGGCCAGCTTCTCTTCATCCACTCCTTTGTGGAGCAGACCTTTGTTGTTTTCTAACCATTATGCTTAACCTGTTTCTTCTGATCGATTTGGAACTCTTGTGAGAACATATATTTTTACTAATTTGTCTTTGCATCTCTAGAGCCTAGTGTGAGGCCTTGCACATGGTAGACACTCAATAAGTGCTGAATTAATGAAAAGAGAAACAGTTGTAAAAATTGACTTAGATTTCTCATCGCAATCCTGATTATGCAAGCTATCTCCAGTCCCTCAGAGTCTGAGCTTTTGTTAAAGCATTCTGATACACTTCTGTTTTTATATCACCTGGAATCAGGAATAATGCTACTTTCTATCTACTGAACACTGAGGACTATATTGGAAATTTAAATGTTTATTTTGTATACCTGAAACATCTGGAAGGAAATATTCTGCAGGAAGACCAAAGTTTATAGTTATAAAGACTATGTCAACTAGAGTTAAATAAATAATATTTGTAATATACTGTTAGTACTACTAATAATTAATGTTCAGTACTTATATTGATAACTCTTAAATTTTTTCTGTGAAGATATATGAGTGATATATGAAAAAAAGTAAATTTTATAAAATCAATTATTGCTAAATTTTTAAAGTCCTGTTCAATCAAAATTTGATTGAAACTTTTTGAGGAGATTATCATTCCAAATAAAACTGCATAAAGATTATTTTTGGTCACCTATCGCAAATGTTTGGTTGTAATCTTACTGGGAAAAGTTGGCAGTTGTTGAAAATTGGTATAAACCTATTAAGAACTCTTATGAATAATGGTAAATAATGGTAAGATAAATAGAAAAAGATTCTTCAGTTCCATTCATTTTTTATTTAAAAAATTCATATGTTTTGTTTTCACACTAATTTTGAAAAAGATCTTTTAAAATCTATTTTTAACTTGTAGAATTGTCATGAAGGAATGTTTGACGCTTCACATAATCCCATAAATTATTTCATTTAACTCTTTTGTAAAAGAAAGGGTGTAAAACATTTAACATTTTCTAAGAATGGTTGTACCTTGTAAATTGTAAATTCAATAGATTGTGTTTTCATAAAAAATTTGTATTTGCTAAATGAGGCTTTATTTTAATATAAAATTTATAGTTTCAAATCAAGTGTTACCAGTCAACAGATAATGAAAAATATATGATGGTGTAGCATTATTTATTGAGGGAAGAATTGGATGGATAAAGAATACATTTAATTTGTTGGAAATAATAGGATTGCTGGTCTTGAAATTTAAACCGTGGTACATATCATTTACTGATGAATAAACCTAACTAACTACTAAGACCACTTACATACATATTGTTAACTTATGATTCTCTTTTCGATGAGGCTAATATGAACAGGAGAGATTTTGCAGGCTTTGTTCCTATGAGACTTGAGATTTTACTTCCTAGTTCAAACTCTGAAATCTTCTAGCACTGGTAATCCAGTATCAGGTTTTCTGAGCTGATTTTAATTAAAGTTGATTTTAGGCTCAGTTTCACTTCATCTAAAGCTAAAGTGGTCTATGCAAAATAGTCTTTTATGTATGAGCATAAAAGGAGAATTTTAAAAGAGTATGTGGGTGGGGGGACGTGTGTGTATGTGTATGTGTTTATACATATATAACATATTCAAGAACACTAAGATAAAGCCTGCCAAAAATATCATACATCTTTTTTACTATAGTTTGTCTGAGCTCTAGCCAGAGGAACTTCAGCCAGCTAAAGTCAGGCCCTCTCAGTCACCTATGTGACCATGGACAAGTCATTTAAACCTGAATTTCTATGAGCTCATCTGTAATCTGTTTTTTTCTTAAACTCTACTATCAAAATATGCATTTTAGAAGCCAGAAAGAAAACGATTGCAAATTTGACACATTGTAACTGACAGGCAGTATATGTAACATATATATTAGATGCTGGGTAAATATGTTAGACATATTTAAAATATATAAATAACATATAAAGTATCCCTATAGGTCATCAGACAAACTCAAAGTAAACATGGACAAAGGATATATAAACACAACTTATGGAGGAAGTGCAAATGGCCAATAAATATATGACATATGCTTAATAAAAAACATTAATATGAGATACCTTTCTTCACCCTGATCATTGGTAAAATTTTTTTTAAAAAATTGGTATTTCCCAATATTGGTAGTGGTATGGGGAACTGGGCACCTGATATATTAATAGAAGCATGTTGAGTTCCAATTCGTCATTTATATTTTTTAAATGTAATACTTTGCAAGCAATTCTACTTTTGTGAATCAATTTACCATATGGAAATATTTATACATGTGTGCAAACTCATGCATAAAAACTTTTTTTATAATCACAAAACGAATAGAGATGGTTGAAGTTATGATGTATCTATACATTAGAATGGAATAGAGACCTATATCTAGACATGGAGAACAGTCCAAGACATATTGCAGAAGTGAAAAGAAATATGCTACATATATTGTATGTTATCTATCTATATATAGTGTGTGTGTGCATACATACATACATGGAAAAAGGGTCTGGAAGGATACACAACAAACTGTTAACAGTTGTTTTTCCTGAGAGGGCGGGTGGTACTTTTTCTTTATTTCCTGAATTTCTAAATTGCTTTGACTTTATGGTGCTAAACTTTTAACAATATTGTTTAAAAACTTCAAGAGTTCTAAATCATCCCTACTTAGGGCACAGTCATATTAAACTATAAGGGAACCAGTGAATGTAAAAACTACTTTCTGAGCACTACAAGTACCAAATAGATATAAAGTGTATGCATTTCATGGTATAATTTCATTCTTACTGTCCGGATTTTTTAGACTGTGCATCATCTGTAATTTCGGATAAGTTTGAATAGCCTCCATTGATAAGCAGCTAATTTATCCTGCATAGTTCATTACTTATTGTATCTATTGGTTTTGGATAATGCTAAATATTTATCTTTTGGTAATACCAGAGAATTAAAATGGAAACGTTGCCACACAAAGGAGTTTTCTATCAATCTGTCAATGTCTTTCATTCTCTTTCTGCCTCACTTTCTCTGTGATATTATATACTATGTTTCCTTCATTCTGCCTCTTCATATCTTCTTTCATTCTCTTAAATTCTGAAAAATAGTTTCATATAAATACTAGAATCAAATTGTAATTTGACTTCCTAATAGTAATGTTAACTTTTGAAATGTTTCAAATCGGTTAAATAGAGGCAGCAAATTAAACCTCAACTGGCTGTCAATCTTGTGATGTCTCTCACTTACATAAAAATCAATACTCATTTCATTTCTACTCCATTGGGTTTCCTACAGCCTCTTCACCAAAGGTGCTAATAAATGTATGTACATATAAAGTCTGTATTTTTCTCCATAGTGGTATGACGCTTGCAAACAGTAAGTTGTGATTTATCTCAGCTTTTATTTTTACACATGCAAAATATAGGTTGCAAATTATCTTACATTCCAAAGACATTTTTCAGTATTCACCTGTTTTGAGGTGAGACTCTCAGGAGACTTACATTTTAGAAATCTAAAAACAATAGAAAGCAAATTCTATAAGAGCCCCATTCTTCCATCTATCCTCCACACAGAGAGAGACTTACACTGTTAGAAGGGACACAGAGGGGAAATGAATTTTCACACAAATTTTCAATTCCCAATGCACGAACTCTTCAAAGTGAGAACAAACTAAAAATGATAGAGGACCACCATGACTATGCTTACATACATTGACATTATACAGAGAATTTCTTTACCATCAAAATGTAGCATTTCCCACCCCTGTATTAGTTGTGGGGATTGGGTGGAAAGAACTGTAGTTGTTTTTTTTTTTTCTTCATCACACTCATTCTTCACAAGATACATTACTTCATGCAGCCTTAAAGTCATGTTAATGCTTAGAAATAAGAACTGAGATCATAGAAAAAGCCAAATACACATTCCTCATCCCCATCCCTCTAATGTCTAGACTCACTTTCTTGCAAAGCTGGGACTTGTAATCATGTGACCATGGTACATCTTCCTCTTCACCCTCCCAACCTCTACTTTGCCTAATGTAGTTCTGTGGTTACTTTTATCTCCACTGGGAGGCCTACAACCAGTTAGATACCATGAATTTTCAGTGGATTCACAAGAGCATGAATTTTCTAAAATAAAACAGTTCTCAGATTATTAAAACTAAATTATGTCTGTCATAGGTTTTATCCTGTTGAGTCTAAGGTGTTTATACCATGCTACTACTTTGCAATGTCTATTTATAATTCTTCATGCTCTAGTACCATGGGGAATCTGTATTTTTTTTCTTCTCTTCAAGGTTTTCAGTAGTCGAAGAGTCAAGGCAGTGCCTGGTTAATTAGCAGCTGGATTATCCACATCCCCAGAGGCTCATTTAGTCTTAGCCCAGCCATAAATGTACAGCTTCAAACCAGGGAAGGTGACTTTGATGTGTGGCTGATACAATTCACAAGGGGGTATATTGGGGGATTCAGCTACAGTGTACGCTTCAGGCACCAAACTGCTGATTACCTCTTAATATCTGAGTTATTCTCCAACACAACTCAACGGAGCCCCTGATTTGCTAGGGTACCACAGATAGCAACAATTCACAGTAGTCCCTGCCTTGATACAAACTCACTTCTGTTGAATTCAGATAGAATCTCAGTAATCACTGACTGGCCAGGGATGGTAAGGTCTTGCTTCACTTAAGTGGTTTATTGACTTTTCTGAAGGAAACGCCAGTCATTGCTTTGGATAGTCAATTTCCACAGGGATAAGATAAGTTATAATTTTAGCATTAATTTTACGGATCATTGATAACAGAGAAAAGTATTTAGTAATTTAATGTAACTATTTTTTCTGACAGATAAACTAAAGAAGACCAATAGGTAAATAGTCTCTTCTCTTTCATAAAACCAGGTTAGAAACTGGTTATGTTACAGTGAGCATACACATACATCCATAGGAGGAAATAGAATGAAATAACAGGAAGTAAGCACTAGTAATACTGTTAAGGATATGTTTTTTGTAAGTCTTGGTTCTCCAGGTGTTAGTTATGGTCCATTCTAAAAAGCATGTTGCTATTTAATAATTACCCTAGAGGTGAATATTAGCAAGCTCTCAAGATAATGGATGTGCATATGTGTGTGTATACATATGTATATATGTGTGTGTGTATGTGTGTGTGTGTGTGTGTGTACATTTTAAACCAGATACTTTACTGTTGTGTTAACTAGCAGAGCACTACCTTTCATTTATAAAATGAAATTTAGGAACTTAAGAATGCTTTGTATGACAATTCAACCCAGTTTGAATTTGTACACACATACACACACATGCAAATGTTATGATCTGTATACACACACATACTCATGCATATGCAATGGTATGTATGTATCTATCTAGCAGAAGGAGAAACGCTTAATTCTGACTGTGGTAGCTACAAATGATAATGGTGATTTACTAACAATAGCAATAATGAAATGTCTCTGAATAGACATCTGAGTACATATTTTCTGTATACTGGGTGGCATATCTTGTAAATAAAAGGGGAAAATTAGATTGCTATATTTTATCCCCCAGCCATTGTATACTTATTTTAGTATTTAAATTGCTGTCTCCAAATATATTCATTTTTTTAAACATATGAAATGAGATGATGGCATTCTAGACCCAATAGTGTCAGTTAACTTGACCTTGTCAGAACTCTTTTCATTACAGGTTAATAGTTCTTCATACTATGCCATACCCAAAGAAGAAACTAGTGAGTAAATGAAATGGTGCCAACTGTTGTGTTAAGGTAAATGTTTGGTACCCAAATATAAGTTTGAATGATAACACTATTGCTAACCCCTCTTTCTGCTCATTAGCATCAAGTACAGTTTATAATCTTTGTCATAATGTAACTTTCATCCATTTAATTCATATGTACTAAGAATAGAAAATATTAGCTTTCTCATTTCTTTCATTTAATGACAAAATTTTCCTAGAATATAAAACCAATGTAAGATTCAGGGCTGGAAATGTTAACTATATGTGACTTTTGCAAATAATTCAAGAGCTTAATCATTCTATGACCTATAAAGGTCATGCCCAGTTGCCATATATGTAATATAGAAAGGCAGGACATTGCATTCACTATATCAATAATATGAGAATTCATAGCTGCGGAAAAATGAATTATATGTCTTCTTAAGACAATAATCATATCATGGCAACAGATTGCCTACTTAATCAACTGTAATCAGCTTGCACTAATCATGGAAGGTAAAATTAGCTCTATTAGCTGAAGTCACAAATTTAAGTAGTAATATAAATCCAATTACATTGAGTTACTTTAACTTTTTTTGGTGACTATAGTTTTCCACTGGAAGCTATTTTGAATATGGGGTATAATTTGATTGTTTCTGTTATATTCTATATGATGGTGTTATTCAACTTTACTTATTGACAGATTGCAAATTTTCTGTTCACTCAGTTATTTCCTTGGTTTTGTTGTTATGGGTATAAAGTAACACTAAAATATACAGAACCAGGTATCTGCTGTAATTGTGTTTTAGATTGTACATGACATTATTTAAAAAAGAAATGCCTGTGATAACATGAGTTGATGTTCACAGAGCTTTCTGAACCTTCTTAAATAAAAATTTAAACCCAATACTGTTTATCAGTGCTGGCAATTGTTTTTCTGTATGTTATAACCAAGCCTATCTGTTCCCAAATGCTGGGAGGCAGGGCTGTTTACAGACAGAAATAAAGGCATTGTTTTGAAAAGTCCTCTTGCCTGAATCAAATACTCCTTTTATGCATGGATAATTAAATGAGTAAAAGAGAGTTGACAGTAATATTTGGAAATATCTTGAAAATGATTTGACCTTTTCATTAGGTGCTGAAAATAAAAATAGTGAATAAAAAGACTTCTATTTAACCTTTTGAACAAAAACCTGCTTACAAGTCAGATACATCTTATGTGCATGAGTTACTGATGGCATAGAGGCTCATTTGCTCCATAAAGAACAAAATTTGAGCACAAGGAAAGAAAACCTTTCTCTAGAACAAGTAAGCTCTATTTAAAAAGTGTAGGTCTCTATTTAAAGAGAGTAGGACTGGCAAGGGCCTCTGTCATCCGGCCAGACAAGAGGATAATATGCAGAGACATTTAAATTCAGTGGGACAAACACTACCCTTTGTTGGCTCCCACACTCTCAGACACATACACAGAGCTTCCACTAAAGTTAGAGAACTGTATCTAATTTGGAATTCAGAAGATGGCCCAAAATAGTTTATTGTCATATTCAGATTTTATTCATGGCTTTCTAGGTTGTTGTATATAACATCACTGCCATAAAGCCTGCCATTTGTAAACATTGGTCACTATTCGTTTACATGCTGAGTTGGGGGTGAGTTTAATAAAGAAATAAAAAAGAATGTGTTTAGCATAAATTTGACAAGGCTTGAAAAAAGAAAGAGGTTAGGAATACATTTTGGAGTCATATCTTTTCCTTTAATTCTGTTCTCCATGTAAACTATATTTTAACATTTGGAGTTTTTAAGTTACAAAAATAATAGATATTTATTGTAAAAAATGATCATATTATGAGTAAATTTAAAAAAACAAAGCTCCTTTTTTGCCTCTACTTCTGCTTTCTTAGAGAGACCACTATTAAAATGGTTCTTTCAAACTTTTTCCCGTGTGTTTACAAATATACAATGTGCCCTTCTGTCTCTCTCTTTCTTTCTCTTTCCTCCCCTCGCTTTCTCTAGATCTCTCTATTTTTCAGTGTGCGTGCGTGCGTGCGTGCGTGTGTGTGTGTGTGTGTGTGTGAGAGAGAGAGATATGTATATTTTCCTGGAAGATGCCTTTTTTTTTAACTTAGCAAAATATTAAGGGCAGCCTTGTATGTTGAAATCTACAAATGCTCTCAATTTGTTTTAATATTTGACATTATCCGCTGTTAAGTATTTAGTCTATCTCTAGTTTTTCTCTGTCAACAAAAAAAATTGCCCCAATGAATATTTGTGTATATAATCAGTGAATGCTTGTGACCATGGGAACTTTACATTGTTTTTGAAAAGTTCTGAATGTTTGGCTAAATGTTGAATTACCATGTTGATTGATTCTTTCTTGCAACTCTAAAAATAATATAGGATTATTGATGTATTTGAAATAATGAAAATATTTATTGACTGTTAGTATATCTAGGGCATTTTTGACCTTTTATAAAATCCAAATCTAGTTATGAGTTAGTAGTGTGAAAATAAAAATAGGAGAGAGTTTAAATTATTTATGATGAAATATATTGATACTTTAACTCCTATGTGAAGGAATACTGCATGCTGTTTAATATTATTCCTATATTTCACAGAAATGTTTCTATACCCTTTGTCAAAATCTAGGTCTATAATAGTCCCCTATTTTTTCACTGGATTTTTGTGTGTGTGTGTGTTTTTTTTTAGGGGGAGAGGAATAAATACGAATAATGTTATGCTATTTATAAAACAGAAGAGATTAAGATCTATTGAATTTAATCATTGCAGAACCATGTGTAATCCATCTGTTTGAGGGAAAAACAGAAAAGCAGCTATGTCCGTCATTACTTTTATTCATATGTAGCCTAAAACTTGAAATACATTAAAGAAATACCAGAGTAATTACCTTGAGTATGTAAGTTTAAATTATAAAATGGAGATTATTTTTATGAATGGAAGAAATATCTATATTTGCAAGGTTTTCAAACTATATTTTACTATCCAGATTGAATATTGTAGAAAGAACTTTATTATTAATTACTGTATACATCTAAAGACCACCATAAATTTTATGAAATCTACAAGTTTGATTGCTTAAAAGTCTCCATTTGTACCTATTGTATGTGCATTTTTAACATATTTGGAAGAATACAAATAGAATATGTCCAAAGAAAAATAGTTAAATTGCAGAGGGTTCTGAAGATATGTGTCCTGTGAAGAACCATAACTGGTATAAGCTATTTCAAGAGCTCTTATGTGGAAAATAAGCTAAATTTATTCTGTCTAGCTACATAAGGCAGAACTAAGACCAATGGATAGATGTTGAAAGGGAAGCAAATTTTTCTTTGGGTCTAATTTTTATGGATATTTTCTGCTTATACAAATAATCCATATTTATTGTATACAATGAAAGAAAGTACTAAAACTATCACTTTTGATCCTCCCCACCAAGAAATAGTTTGTTTTTTTTTCTTTCAAGATTTTACATATGTACAGTTGTATTCAAATTATTTGGGTGTTCAATGTTAGACTTCTAACAGCTATTAGTTTGCATGGCAAATTGAACATTTATAAAATTTATTTTTGCTCAAATATTTCTACTTAGCATCACTTTAAAAAAGTAAACTCATCCAGTTAGTCAGGTTCCTACTTGAAAGTGTTGATTTTTTAAATACAATTTGGAATGGATTCTTTTTAAAAAATATAGTGAGAATACCATGCAAAGTCAAATTGTGTTTGGGAAAGATTTAGAACTTTATTAACTTGCTGAGAGTGATGTTGAAAAACAGTTTAAACAGTCGAATGAGAGGAAATGCGGTATTTGTGGCAGGATAAATGCTTTTAAAAAATGGAGGAGTGGGGAGAGTAATTTGCACGTCAGAGGAGTAAGAAAAGTCTTGGAAAAATTGATTAAGCTGTAGAATATTTGGCAAAACTGAGGACTCTGTTATGAAACTCATCTTGTTTGCTGATACAATTAAGCTTAAAACAGCTTATACCAAATCTGAACATATGCCTTCCCTTTGACCCAAATATAGTTACCTGACCAGATATAGATACATAGCCAATAGAAATGTGTACACCAACATGTGTTTACCAAAACTATTTGTACTGAACATTTATAGCAGTCCTATTAATAGACAAAAAGAAGAAACCAGCCACTGTTTCTCAACATTAGAATGGATAAATTGTAATATATTCATATAATGGAATATCATACAGCAATGAAAATGAATTAGCTATTATTACATACAGTCATATTGATGCACCTCACAGGTAATAATGTTGAAAAAAAAAAGCGAAACACAGAAGTGCTAGCATGTGATTTAAGTTTTAAAGAGTTAAAAAACAGGCAAATTCAACCTATCGTGTTAGAAGCCCAGCTAGTAATTACATAGAGTGGGTTTGCAATAGAGAGGGGCATGAGAAGGGCTGCTATGGTTTTCAAATGTTTTATTTCTTGATTTGGCTGGTTTCTTGCATGTGTTTACTTTGTATTCACTGAGATCTACACCTATGGTTTGTTCAGTTGTCTGTATGCATATAGCATTAGAATAAAAACATTTGCATTAAAAAAGCTTCACCACCCCTCCCCACAATGCAATACTTAATTCATATTTTATCATTATACAAAGGTGCTTAGAATTGTAAGTATAACTACATTTTACTAAATGTAAATGACAATCAACTTATTTTTATATTTTGTTTAATTTAAATAAAAGTTTGTCACCTTTCTCCTCCCCCATGCCCCACCAGTTTATTATAAAATTTAATTTCACTAATGGCCTCTGGTATCTCAGAGAATGAAAAGCTCCAATTTATACTTCAAATATATCCAATATAATGCTTTTAATGTGTTGTTTACTTGTCATTTGTTGTTTCCATTTTCCATGACAAATATTTTGAATTGGAATATTTCATTGATAGAAAATACCAAAATGTGTTTACCATTTCCTTATTTTTAGGAATTTATTTCCAGTTGAGAAAATATTTCTTAAGGAAGATGTTAAAAAATCAAACAAGTATCTCCAGAGAGTTTGCACCCTTTATTGGAAACATTCAAACTGAGGCTGGTGGCCACTTATTGAAGGAGAATCAGACTGACACTCCAGTGACTGACACATATTAGGCTCTTCAAAAATGTCTGAGAAATGGATTATATATATATACATAGTATGATATTGGATATATTGGAGGTATGAATTGGAGATTTTCATTATCTGATATATCAGAGGCCATTAGTGAACTTAAATTTCATGATAAACTGGTGAGGTTAGGAAAAGGAAGGGGGAAGATATTTTCTCAAAATTAAATAAAACATAAAAATAAGTTGGTTTTAACATATATTTAGTAAATATTAATTCTAGAGGTAAAAACCCATTTGGTTAAACAGTTCAAGACCATGCCCTAATAGACTGCTGTGAGCATGTAATGGTCTAATATGTGAATAGATATATACTTTTCTCCTTCAGTGTCAAATCCACAGTATTGGTGGTGGCTGCCTGGAGTGAGTTAAGAAAGAGGCTGAGGTTTGGTGGACAGGAATCTGTAATGCTTATCTAGGAGTGCTAAACTAGTGGCTGGGAGGTTATAGAGGTGCAAATTCCACATATTTGCCAGTCCTAAAAGCTTTCCTTAACTAGTTTAACTAGTTCATTGTCACTACATCAAATAATTACTTATATTTTATGTTTTACTTTTCATAGTTTTTCTACAGATACTTTAAGTAAATGTCAGTTAACGTATATAGGGGATAAAATTATCAACATTTATGAATAAGATCTAGTTCAAACTTGCCCAGAAAACCTGTTGATGAAAACCAGAGTCCCATTTAGACTTCCCTGCAAACAAAGGGAAGAGACTCATGAGCCTTGAATATGTGGGGAAATTGTTCTTTGTCAATTTAATTGCAGAAACATTTCTATAGCAAGTATCAAGATATTCTCAGAATTAGATTATGCACTGAGAACCTCATAATTTAATATGAAAACAGACATATTATTCAGAAACTGTAATTGCCTAAATTAAAACAGAATTGCTAAAATTTTCTGAAGTGTTAATTATAGAATTATTAAAAGGCAGTTTAGGTACAGCAAAAATGATCTAGGACTTATCTGGGAGTGCTAAACTATCAGAGGTTTTTTTTTTTTTACTTTTAAATTTAAAAGTAAATTTGAATTAAGAATTTAATGAATTGCAGTTCTTCTTGGTCAATGTAATTAACCTAGTTTTAGATGGGTCACTACAATTTTGAGATTAAAGCTTTACAAAATTTATAATAGCAGTATTTTATATTTAAATAATGCTTTAAAAATTTGCAGAGTGATTTGTTTTCATATACTTTACTTGGTTATGTAAATAGATCAAGATTGCCTCCACTTTCCATTTGTGGCAACTGTGGCTCAGATAGTTTAAATTAGCCAATAGAGTTGATAGTTGAACCCAAGTATATGGGCTTTTACTCTGAAATCCTTTCTTTATGTTACCTTAAGTTCAACGTAATATATACATATTTTTAAAAGCTTAAAATATGCATCACTATAAGGCAAAATAAAATTTATTTGTTTACTTATTAATTGAGAACCTGTGGATAGCAGGAAACTGGCTTTATTTTCTAATTAAACAGAATTGTCATCTACCATATTATGCTGCTGTTATTTTCTTCATTTATCCTAAAAAGTGGCATTTGGCAATTAACTAATTGTACAAGCTTTATTTAACAATTCCGTTGATCTCATTACCAGGAAAAATATAATCATTTTCTGTCACTGTATAAGGTGGAACATTATAAATTAATTTTCATTGTGGATCTTGGTTCTTGCTGATAACAAATATTCAAAATAAAAGCTTTACTTAAAAATAGAGGAGGATGTCATCTGAATTTACTTTCTTCTTGACTGATTTCTAATTAGTTGTCCTCAACCACACAGGTTATACATAACTTATGGCTGTTTGTTGTCTGGAGTTTTTCTCTTTTTCTATTTTTAAAGCTGAGTATCTGTTGGCTTCATTCAAAGCCCAATATTCTGATACAAAAACAGAGTCAGGGACATGAAAATAGGTATAGGGATAAGACTATTGTGAGAAACAATGTTCTGTAGTTCAAGTATAGTCATGTAAATAAAATTTAAAAAATAATAACATTGCTTGTTCACTTTAAGTTCAAGATGATATTTAAGATTGTTTTTTTTTAATGTTAAGTCTAACTTAATTAATCCTTAAAACTTGAACTAGAACAATTTATGATTGTGATATTCTTGGTCCTTTTTTCTATTTACTGTGACATTTCAACCAAGACACTGATTTCATTGCATGATTTTTAAAAATGCTGCCCTTTAAAGCATTTAAATTAAATGAAACAAAAGAATTTTGGATTGGTAATTATCTCTCCTCCTCTAAACACAGAAGGAAAAAATCTGACAGTGAGGATCTGCCAACCAGGTCTGTGCTTTGGTAATTAAGAATAAAAAATACATTATAAATAAGTGTTTTAATTGTTTTCATTTACTCATTTTACAAAGGTTATATCCAAGTACAGAATCTGTTGCAGACCCAGAAGAAGGTGCAAAAAGAAAGGGCCAGGTTGGAGATGCAGCCAGACATCTAATTACACAAATAGGTTCACAGAATAGCTGGGTCACAAATCATGTTTCTAAACTTAGAAGATAGATCTCCATCATAAATTATTGAAAAGCACTCTATGGTGCTTTACTTTCCATTTCCCACAAATTAGATTACTGAGAGCTATAAAGCATCTTTAGAAAGTGTTTTCCTTGCTGTTTTAAAATTTTTATTTATCATCAATTAGTGTCAACTTTGAAAACATTAGCTATAACTAGAAAATGAAACCAAAGGATAAAATAAAAGAGCAAAGAAGTTATTCTTAAAAGAAACAGAAGCAGATTTCTTTTTAACCATGAGGAAGATTTAACTTAATGGAATATCTGTGGGTTTCTATATCCCAAATTTCTTGGGGGTAAAAATGTAATCACATATAACATAAATATAGTTCATACATTTCATTTCCATGTTGATATCTATGGTGAAATAAGCATAGTTGTACTAGAATAAGTTTTGTGAAGATAATTTTATTCTATAAATAGTGGTACCCAAGTTTTTCAGCACCGGGGCCTGAGGGACTGGTGCTCCTATGAAAATCTAATGCCTGATGATCTGAAGTGGAGCTGAGGCGGTGATGCTAGCACTGGGGAGCAGCTGCAAATACAGATGAATCTTTGCTGGTTTGCCCGTCACTCACCTGCTGTGTGGCCCAGTTCCTAACAGGCCACAGACCTGTATCGGTCCATGGCCCAGGAGTTGCGGACCCCTGTTATAACAAAACCCATTTACATTATGAGTCCGCATTTAGCTTTTCAGCTCATACATATTCACCATTTTTATTCATAAGATTCATGAACCTGAAAAGGAGTTAATGGAAGATATGAGAAAATAAGTTTATGAATGACATGACACTAAATTTAAGATTTGATTGCTCTTAGCTTGTGATTTTTTTCTATGCCTTCTCTCTGTTTCTATAAAATGGGAATAACAACTTATTTTCTCTGATTACTTTAGATGGGATGACCAATAAACTAAGATTGGTCAAATTATTTTTCAGATTATAAATTAAATAATAGGATTCCCTTTCCCACAAGTCCTTGCAGATGCTCACTGTATCTCAGGGGTTCCAACTAGTTCATGAGTCCATTACTCAGCTTATCCTTTTCTAATGAGCGAGGATAGAATACAGTTTTTTTCTGATCCCAGAATATGGGTATGCAGCTCTGCTTCCATTTTTTTCCTATAATATTTTGAATGAACTGTTTAATGTTCATCTCATCAATTTCTACTGCCCTAATCTTTTGATTTAGAAAAAATAAAGAGAATTGCCATTAAATTAAAGGTAACAAGCTTTTCAGTTACAAAATATAAGTTAAGGAACAAAATTTATGACACGTTATGAATGTATTTGCTTTTGAAATTTTAACATTTTAAATTAATTACAAAATATGGTTTTAAAAATAATAATCCCCTTGTTCTTAGGCTTTTAATTGTTTCTTTCTGATTAGTTATTGCCTGCCTCTTTGCAGGCGACCCATAACATTTACAAACTGGTTGATTTTTGCATATGGGCCCTAATAATCTTAAAACTATATGTTATGAAAATCTGCTCTAATTAGTTTTCTTTTACACCAACTGAATTTGATATCCTTATTTAGGCATTACTGAGTTTTTAAAAATATTAAGGTTTTAAAGAGCTCCATTGTGTTGATTGGTCAACTGGCTTCCCTGTGTTTGAACTCACAGATTTTCTGATGATAAGAATTTTTAAAATGATTCTTTTTTGCCACTGGATTTATTTTATTCTGCCATGTAGGCTCTAGACCTCTGCCATTGGGAGAGGTCCTGCATGTACAGCTGAACAGCACACATGTGTGCATGCAAATGTACATGCTGACTCTGAGGAATATATTCTGCATGTCAGCATGTTTTTCTCTCTCTCTCTTCAAGGTTGTGTGTGGATGTGCATGCCTCAGATGGGGTTGGGTTTTATAAAAATATTAGGGCTGAATAACATTTGTTTCTGTGTGACATTTGCTGTCTCTCCATCAAAGAGTAGGTGCAATTGTGCTGATAACTCCTTTGCATTTTGCCCCAGGGACGTGTTACATTATCAAAAGAAGCAGCCACCTGTCTGTGCCAATGCGGACTTTTGACCATGATTCACAGAAGAAAATGATCGAAAGAATATATTGACATGAAAAACTTAATTAGGCAGAGTCATTTCTAATGAGCAAGAGAAGAGCTCTTAGTAACTCAGATGAGCAGATGTGAAAGATGGCTAATGTTTCTGAAAGAAAACGTTTCCTATGAACTATAAGAAGCCACTAACTATGACCTCCAAACTATACCAGCAAATATAGAATTCAGATCACTTTGTCCTAAAACCAGCACTAGCTAATCACTAATATTCTTAATATCCTTGTGCGTTTTTTTTTAGAGCAAGTAAGATTTACTGTCCTTTTAAGGATTGGATACCAATTTGCATAGACTGGATTAAAAAAAAAAGTTTATAGCCAATGCTATTGGTTGAATTTTAGTTTCCTATTGCAGTTTTCTATATAATGGTTAAAAGCAGCAAAAGAATATCTTGATATAAAAATAAGTTTCTTTTTAGTTAGCCAAGACTTCAAATTAAACCCTTGACCTCTACCCAAAGCAGTAGCTAAGAGAGAAAAGATGTTGGCTCTTGTTTGCCACTCCTGTGAAGGGTTTTTCCTTATTAAACCTGACCTTTCTACCCCAGCAGACCTCACTCATTTAAAAAATCGAACAGATCATTAAAAAACCTCCCACAAGGAAAATGCTAGTTTTCACCAGTATCCTGTACCAAGAATTTAAGGAAGAAATAACATCAAGTTATTCCAGAATATAAAGATCTGGTAGAAAAGACCAATCCACATGTAAAAGAAAATCAACTTAAAAATTTTTATCACCTGAAAATCTGTGAAGCCAGTTTAACAATACTTTTCACCAATCATTAAAATGGAGTTCTACATACACAACATCTTTTAAAAACTCCTACTTTGGTACTGTTCTCTGGATGCTTCCTAGTTACTTCCCAGGTAGATTCAGACCTCATTCTGTCTTCTTTGTTTTCTTTAGAGTTGAACTGAGCACAAGTGGGTGACTTTCTTTCCCAGGCTTGCTGGTCAAAGCTGTGGCCAGCACGAACTTTGGTCTAGACTGCGTGACTCAGTCCATTCATAATGGACTAGGGGGTTGTTCTTGGGAATTGGCATGAGTTGGAGAAGCAGGGTTACCAGCTGGGAAAAACTTTTAGGCTACTTAGGTATATCTTTGGGTCTTGTTATTCCTCCCTACTCTTATCTATTTATTTATTTATCTCTTACACCAGAACCCTGGATTCCTTCTTCTCCTTAGCCCCAAGTGCCTGAAATCTGTTACTTTCTACTGTTTTACCATATAAATCAGGCAGAGGTTAAAATGCTAAGGATTAACTCTTTTCCTCTCAGTTGATTTTTAAAAAGATACAGTGGTAGAATAGGAATTGAGTAGGAATGCATAACAGTATACTGAAATAGAGTAAAAGAAAATTTCTGAAAAATAGATAAACAAATAAATAAAATTGCTTTTTGGTAGTATACATGTTTGAATGGTTTATTGTGTGTGTGTGTGTGTGTGTGTGTGTGTGTGTGTGTGTGCATTGTGTCTGTGGGCTGTTTTCTGGAGAGGTAATTTTATTTTTAATAGGTAAGATAAGCTTCATTTAACTGATTGTAATTGACTAGTGGTAACCATAGAAAATGGCCCTTGGCCTCCAGTTTTTTGCTCCCTTGCCAGTGAGTCAGCCTGCTTAGAGTGATGATTTAATTTTTATGGTGTTCAAATTACAAATTAGCATTTGCAAGTATAGATTTGGAGAGACTGTGCTGAAGCTCAATAGAGTTCTCTGAGGATGGGTATGCTCCCTGGGCTACATCAGATAATTTCCTTATTAAAGTAGAAGGAAATTGCCTTTTAGTTTTCTGACAACAGATCTTCTAGTCCTCATATTTGAGAAAGGCATTCATCTACCCTATAGAATCTCAAAACCCCATAATTTTCTTGTATCAAAATACTTGAGATCTTTAGTTTGCACATTGCTTATGGATGAGGTTATCTTAGAAAAACTAAGAAAGTCAACTAACTGTATATTTGTTTCTGATAAGCACACTTGGTCATGAGCACAGCGTATAATTCTAACCCTTGACCATAGAGATGATATTTCACAGTATTACTTGCACCTGTACTTGTAGTTTAACTTTCACGGAATTATAAAGAGGAAATAAAGCTTTTGAAAGTGGCCAGGTTTGGTTTTGGGGCAGAGTAAAGAATTATATTTTATTATATAAAAGTCTATGGAATTATGTAATGGCTGCATTTGGGAGGCAAATTCATAGGTTTCTATATTTTTGTGGTTTTCAACATCATTCTATCATATCAAGAGTGGATTTTCTTGAACCATAATAGAAAATATTTAGTGTGAAAAGCTACTAGGCTTTCATGTAAGGAAGATGAAACATAAAAAATTATAAAAACGACCTCATGCTCTACTGTGACTAACATTTGCAACTCAACCTGTTTAATAGACTCTGGAAAATGAATAATATTTTCTAGAGAAAAGTGAACAACCCAAAAAGAGAAAATTAAATTAGTGACATTTTTTCTGTGGGGAACCCTATTAGCTATGGAAAAGAATAATAAAGTCAAGCAACGTCCATCAAAAAGTTGTGTATGTGTATGTGTGTGTGTTTATGGACATGTGTATATACATAAATATACACATACTTCTCGCACATACATGGACTATGGTCAGAAAATAGTTTGGAGTCCTAAGTATTTGGCAAAATGATAGAAACTAATAAGTTGATTTCTAGAATTCAAATTAACTCTGACATGCATTGATCCTATTATAAAATTATAAAATTCATAAAATTTAAAAATAAAAATCTGTTACACAATACCGAAGTCATTTTAGATGACTTTAAGTATAAAAAAAGAGTCCTTTCAATGAAAATGTTTCCTGTAAAATTGAAGAATTTTAAAACATTTTATTTACAATTCCAAAAAGTCCAAAAATGCTCAAAAAGTTTTAGTTAAATCCAGTATTTCCTAAAACATTTATAAAATTATAACCTAGTTATATAACATTTGCACACAATTTTGTTAGCAGTTGTATTATGCTATCTGCTGTTTGATAATAGGATTTCTATTTTTTATAACATAAAAATAACACTTAAATTGGTACGAGGCAAAGCAACTGATTTTTCTATCATCTTATTTTTACTGGCAAATTTGGACTGAAATTGTCACTTTGTTTAGAGTTACTTGTATCTTCAGAGAGATCCCTCAATTATTTTAAGGTCATTTTCACTGCAATTACTGTTAGATTTTTTTAAGTAAACTTTTAGAAGAAATATATTTTTTGTTTGGCTTCTATGAGTTATTTTATTTGCAAGTTTATCAGTACTGTCTAACCACAGGATTAAGTAGAATTTAAGTAATTTTAGCAAGAACATTCTTCTGGGGGGAAAAAAATGTCTCTCCTTACTCATTTATTGCTTATAAAATGCATATGAGGGATGGGTGAAGGGTTTGTATTTTAAGAAAAATAATAAATTTGGAATAAATTGAATTATTTTATTGAAAAGATTATGATACTAAAATGTTTAAACTAATATAACTTTAGTCAGTTTTAGATGATGATGATGATAGCTCACAGTAAGGAATAAACTTATTATGTGCCAAGCATTTACTTATAAATTTAAATAAATTACCTCATTTATTTATCCCAAGTTTTTGATTAGGATGAGAATACTGAAGCCTGGAGCTCAGTAATGTGCTCATAGTCACTATATTAGTAAATGGTTATGTTTAAATAAGAACTTATCCTTTGATATGACTGTTTCCTCAGATTGAATCAGAAACCTCAGCATTTGAAACTTCTAATTTTAGCATTCAAAACAGAATGGGCTGGAAATGATAAATCTGTCATATAAAGAATTATCTTAACCTTTCAAGTAATATTATAGCAATTTCATTTCCATAGTTACCCCTCACCAGTATTTAATTTCTGATAAATGAATTATTTGTTACAGCCTCTTTTCTTTCTTTCCTGTGTCGAGAGAGAGAGAGAGAGAGAGAGAGAGAGAGAGAGAGAGAGAGAGAGTTTTATATATGTGCATATATATATATATATATATATATATAATATTACTCTTGATAACAGGTTCATTATTATTTTCATAAAAATACTATTCAAAAAAGGACCTTTTTTTTTCATTTACTTTTTTAAGGAGGCAAAACCTACATACAGAAAAATACTCAGAGAACATACTTTAGATATTACCCCCCAGATTAAGGAACAGAACAATGCCAGCACTTTATAATGTAACTATCAGGTCCACTTCCAACCCCTATTTCAACTCTCTTCCCCATAAAGTAACCTCTACTTTGCTTTCTATGAGTATCATTTTATTTCACCCAGTTTATACTACACATAAATGCAATTATATGGAATACATTGTTTTGCGACTGGACTTTTCACTCGAATGAAGCATGTAAGATTCATCTATAGTGTTGTTTATAACTTTAGTTTATCTTTATTGCTAAATAGTATCTACTCCATGACCATATCAGAATTTACTTACCCATTCTACTGTTGATGGATATTTAGGTTGTGTCCAGTTTTGACCAAGTGTGAATAATGCTGTTATAGAAAGTTTTTGTGCATGTATCTTGGGGCATGCATTTGTCCCCTATGAGTTGACATTATATAGATTATGACTATATTCAAATGTAATATTTACTGTCAGTTTTCCACAGTGGTTGTATCAATTTACAGTTCTGGTCACACTATTTGAGATACTGGTAGCTCCACTTCCCTGTCAATACTTGGTGTCACCAGTCTTTGTAATTTTAACTATGCTAGTGTTTATATAGTTTTGGTTTTAATTAGAATTTCCCTGAAGATGCTGTTAATATTAAAGAAAGAAATAGAAACTATCCTTTTTATTTATATCTGGATTTCACTTCTTATATTTGTGTATGGTTTTTGCTTTTATGTTCATGAATGAGACTATATATTTTCTGCTCTTGGAATCTTCTTGTTAGATTTGATATCAGGATGTATCCTGTATAATGAGTTGGTCAGCGTTCCCAAACTTTTCTATTTCTGGAAAAATGTTATTGTTATTTCTTCTTCAATTTTTGGTTCACTTTCTTGGTAAATTCTGGAATTTTCTTTGTGGGAAGATTTTTAATTATGGGTTCAAATTTTTAAGTACTTATATGACTATTCCATATTTCCTAGCTATTAACATATCAGTTTTGTATGTTTTTTTTAGAAATTAGTCCATCTTATTTTAATTTTCCTTTTTTTACATAAAATTATTTTATGATATATTTGAAGTGTTTAGCTAGTTCTTTTATATTTTTATTTTATTCTTTGTGTTACAATTAAATACTACTTTATTTCATTGCTCAATTGTCATAGCATTAGCCACTAGAAGGGATAAATTTTAAAATATATATTTTTGTGTTAGAATATAAACTTCATGAGGATGGGTATAATATTCGTTCTATACCAAAAGGTTGGCAAAAAGCCTGACACCTTGAAGAAATCAATATTCATTTCTCATAAAAATCAATTCATGAGTGGTGAATAAATGGAACCTGTTAAGTTGAGAAAATAACATTAAACTTATTTAGTGTTTGGTGGTTTCTGAGTTATCTTCATTTTTTAAGTTCTTCATTTTTTAATTTTCTCTACCTACAGACTACTATATAGGAGAAAAATAGTTGATAACAAACATAAGCATAAAAAAAAACCAAGTCTTTGTATGGTCAGACTCTACGTGTTTATGAGGATGAGATAATTACCTTGGTTGGGTATGTCTCACTTCAGTCTTTTGTGTGTGTGTGTGTGTGTGCTTCTTAGTCATCCTGCCATTCTTTCATGATTTATGTTCACCTACTCTTAATTCAGACTCAGGCATAATTGTGCTAGACTTGGTGTTTTTCCATAGAAAATGAAACCACCAGGTTTTAGTTTTTCTTCATTGGCCAGTGTGACTAAATCAAAACCTATGAGGAGGTGAGAAGATTTTTGTTTCTGTGGTGTGTGTTTTGACAGAAAAATAATATTAGTTTTTTATAATCTGCCTTTTTCACTTCAGAGAAGAGCAGTAGATTTTTCTGTTCAAATTTGGGGACTTCTCACTATTATTCACCATCAAGTACAAATCTCATAAATCAAAGAGCAGTTTTAAATGTCATATGTGTATATGCTATTTCTGGGAAACAGCATAGAGTGATATTTTGGGAAACTGTGGGTTGACCTTGCAAAACTCCCATTAACAAGAAAAAAAATCACATTTCAAATGGTGACACATCTAACAGGGAGCTCAAAAGAGCAAGAGAAAGTGTGTAGGTGTTCAATAGTAACAACCTAATGGTACCACATTATATTTCATGAATGAGAGCAATTCACAGAGTTCTCACAAGTAGAACTTCATGAAAGAACATAACTGTCTAGTTGCTTTTTTTTATCATTCATTCTATCAACATTTTCCAAGTCCCTACTAAGTATAGGCAGGATCATGATTGTTCTGAAAATAAAAATGAGTAAGTTTAAAAAATTAATTAAAAAATAGGCAGAGGTCCTGAACAGATACTTTTCTCAAGAAGATATATGAAAAGATAATTCACTAGATATTAGGTAGATGCAAGTCAAAACCACAATGAGATAGCACCTCATACCTGTTGGAGTAGCTGTAATGGACAAGTTTTAGTGAATTTGGAGAGAAAAAAAGAACCCACATAACACTGCTGATAGAAATGTAATTGGTAAAGCTACTATGAAAAACAGTATGAAGTTTTCTCAAAAAATTAAGAATAGATTTCCCATATGACTGAGCAATTCTTCTTCTGGGTATCTACCCCTAAATTTGAAAACATTTATTCATAAGGTTATATGTACCCTGATGTTCATTGCAGTATTATCCACAGTGGCCAAGACATGTAAATAACCAGTATCCTTTGATACATGATTGGGAAAAGAAGGTGTGGTACATATATACAATGGAATATTATTCAGCTGTAAGGATAATATTCCATGCATTTGCAACAGTATGCATGGATCTTGAGATAATGATGCTAAGCAAGTCAGACAAAAAGTTGAGAACCATATGGTTTCACTCATATGTAGGATATAAAACTAAAAGCAACAAATGAACAAGACAAACAAAAACTCATAGACACAGACAACAGCTTAGTGGTTATCAGAGGGAAGAGGGAGAAGAAAGGTAGATGAGGGCAAAGGGAGTCAAAATATATGATGATGGAAGGAAATCTGACTTTGGATGGTTACACACAACACTATGTACAGACAATGTATTATTTATTGAATTGTACACTTAAAACCTACATAATTTTATTAAGCAATGTTACCCCAATACGCTTAATTAAAAAAATTCTTTGTGTAGCTCAGTCTGATGGAGAGAACTGAGCTCTTATAAGTGTATCACTTGTAGTATTTGTTTTAGATCTAATGAACTGTAGGCAAAAGCAACTTGAAGAATAAAATTTATGCTGCCTAAATCTGTGTGTTCTTGCATTTAATAAGCCAATTACAAAGAGGACTGTAAGGGAGTATGTCAGAAATTTAATAGAGGGGAATCTCTGTGTGTTACTAATTAGTAGTGATTTTATAAATGTTTCAGGGTTTCTAAAACAAGTATATATTTCTTTAAATTTGAGAGACAAAAAACAAAACAAAAAAACACTTATTTTAAGCTATTATAATTTGCTTGGTTAATCTTTATGTTTCCTTGAATTTACTGTCTTAGTACTTAGCCAGTTATGGAATTTCCTGTTTCTTACTATTAAGTTAAAATTATTTTTTTTGAAAAGCATTAAAATGCAGAGATAAGAGAACCATCTTTCACTACAGATGTTGGATAATCTACATGAGAATCTCTTAATGCAGGTGTTGCAAACTTTTTCTAAAAAGACCAGATACTAAATTTTTCAGGCTTTGCAGTCCTCATAGTTTCTGTTACAACTTTTCGAATCCTCTTTCCAGCAGAAAAACAACCACAGATGTAATATGTAAACAAATGAATGTGGCTGCCTCCCAATAATACTTTACTTAGAAAACAGGCTGAGGTTTACGCCTATCATGGCATTTGTTAAAAATGCAAAGACAGAAGTTCTCATACCTCCCTGAATCTGATTCTAAAGAAATAAGCTCTTGGAATTTACATGTTTACCCAGTTTTCAATATTATTTTTATTTACTGTTTACACTGCAGTTTAAAAACTTCCATTTCCTTTACCTACCAGGATTCCTGAAGCACAAATTTGTCCTGACAGTATCCCTGAAAGATTTCCATTTAGCTTGACTACTTTGAAGTTTGTGGAGCATACACTTAGCAGGTGGAACCTCTATATCAAATGATTGACAAAGAAACTATCAAGGGAAAATTTCTGTTCAGTTAAAGTTTATATAAAAATGGAAACTCTAAGAGAGCAAGGACCTTTTCTCCGCTGTTTACTGCTATATTTCTAGTCCCTAAAAATAGGTTAAATGCCTGGCATAAGGTAGATGTTTTGATAAATATTTGCAGAATGAACAGAGGCACTTTTCCATTGCTTCATTCTCAGCATCCGATGACGCTCTACATCCAAGTGACCTGACTGTCCCTGCATTTAATAACCAGGCAATAAAGTCCTAGCAAGAGATTTCATGTTTTTTATACTATATCTTTTAGTTTTTATCAAATGTTCCATCTCTTTTGAGTAATTTGGGTGTTCTGAATCCTGCCCTCAATTCTATCATTGTTCCAACATTCCCAGTTTCACAACAGGATGACATTTATAAGTGCTGATGATTTTATATTAGCTAAGGATCTTTTGTCTGTAATCAACAGAAATAAATATGGCCAACTTAAACAGAGGGATACTTATTAAGTAGATGAGTTAGGTGTGATCTCAGCAACAGGGGTCTGTGGACCTTCTCTCTGGATGCCACCCAATATAACTCAGCTCCCAGCCTTTTCTCACCTCTGGCTTTTGCACGTACGGTGCTCTGTGCTGATTTAAAATTCTTAAGGAGAGATTGGAATTGGCCCAGCTAAGATCAAGTCCCTATTGTTTAGTCTAATGACTTGGCCACTGGGGTACCATTGTGTACTCTGTGAGTTACAATGCCTTCCTGCATGTGGTTTGATTTAATGGTGAGAACTCAGTTCTTACAGGTGTATGACACCTGTGGAGGGAAAATCAGAGACTGTTACCAAAAGGATGTGGGAGTAGGATAAAGACACACTAGGAGGACCTAGCTAGTTTAGACATGCTAATTTTGGTACCCCTAAAAAATACCTAGCTAGTAAGTGATTATGGACTTTGGTTTACTAAAGCCCATTTCATGTTTTAAATTGTGCTACTAACACAAAACAGGCTGCAGAATTCTAAGGAGTCCATGGCAATATTTCTCTCTATGCTGCTGCTCTGCCTGGGATGGTGTTGCTCTGTAATTGCTGTGGGTTTCTTTCCTCCAGACCTGAAGATTTGCTTTGGAGCCCTGCCTTAGCTGCCTTTAGCTAGAAGATTTGATTTTCAATCCTGTTTTTGCTTTTAGATTACATTTATTTATAATATCTATCCCTGCTTATTTCCAAGAAAGATTATTACTGGCAGGTTTCAAATCAAATTTCATGGTAAGAAATAGCACAGATAATATTCAGGCCACTCCTTCTAATCTGTTCACCTCTGGTTCTGTCCCTGATTAGCTGCCACCTAGACTGGCAATGCCACAGAATACTCCTGGACTTGCTGTACAGCATGAGGGCTCTGAGAAAGAATTAAGTTCTTTTCCACTTTATGACTGCACGTCCTCTATACCCAACCCCTCAAACTCTCTTTTTATTCTGTCATTGTAATCTGCAAGGATTCACAGCTTCTGACTGCTCTCTCCACCAAGAGTGTCTTCTTTACCTCTCCCCGCTCCTTTCGTTGCCGCAGTTCCACTGGCCTGCATTGTTCCACTGACACAGTTCCTGTGTCCACTGCAGACACACAGTCTTTTTCCTCTGCCTGGAATGTGCCTTTCCACATATTGACAAGGCTGGCTTCTTCATGGTTTTCTGATCTCAGCCCAGGTGTCACCGCCTTAGCGAGATGTGACTTCTCTACCACCTTTCTAAATGGTCCGTATCTCTTAAAGTCACTCTATCCAATTATCCAGTTTTATTGCAGTATTGCAATGATCACTATCTGGAGTCTCACTTCCTTGCATACTTGTTTGTTGTTTTCTTCTCCACATTAGAATATAAGCTTCATGACAACATGGATTTTATCTCTGATCTATTCCAGGGATTTAGAACAGTGCCTAGTATGCTAGGTGCTCAATGAACAAATAAATGTCTGAAGGCCAATTTGCAATTTCCAAATCATCTTTGGTGTTCAACAGTCCATAGGTACAGCCATCCAGACAAGCCCACCTATCTGGGATATAGCAAAGCCAGGAGAACAAAGTTAAGCCATGAGCCCCTTTCAGACTGTGGGGAACAAGAGATGACTGGCTGAATCCCTGGTCCCAGAAACAAACGTCTATTCAAGAAATGTGCTGAGGATGTGCACCAGCTTTTATGCCTATGCTCTTGTGTTACCCTCCTTATTATCTGTGCCAGCTCTCTGCTTGCAGGGCTCAGCTGAGAATTTGACCAGACTGGGAAGAAGTAATGTAGTAGGGATGATGGAAACTTAGCACAAGGCATACCTCTAACATTAACTCAGAGCACTTATTTTTGGTTCATCCTTTTATAAGGCCCAATCATCTTAATTCTGTTCAGTTGACAGTACCTATATATACACTAGCCTTGCAGACCTCTACAGGACAATGTTTCTTTTCTATTCTTAGGTAGCACCATAGCTGAAATGCACATGTGCATGTACATATAGACCAGCAACAGCATTTCTGAATAGTGTTGCACAAACCAAGCCATAGCCTAAGCCGCTAAAATGATCCTTGACCTTAAAAGGCATAATTATTTTGAAAAATTTTGAGGTAAATGTAAAGACAAAAGGTTTGTCATTTTTTTCTTTAGCAACCTTCCCCCCCGCCCCCTCCAATACTTCTTCTTAGGCAGCATGCTTAATTATTCATAGGTCTTTAATGTATAAGTGGTTTCCTTCTCACTGGCTAGAGCCTCGTTATGTTTTCTTAGAGCTTAATGCTGATGGATTGACGTGTTGGTGAAATTATTTTAAGTAGTTTTAAGTGGGCTTAAAATATTTCAGAAATGAAAGTCTTAGACCTCTTTGGGTAGAGTCTAGGAGAGACTTTATGCTGTATTAGCTTCACATTAAAAATGTGCAGTAAATAATATACAGTAAATAATAAGGCTCTTGTATGAGTTTATGGTGTTCCACACACATCACTTAAAATGCAGAAATAAAACAAGTAGATCTTGCCAGGCCCTAGTGCTTCTCCACTTTTTATCCTGCATTATTTTAGGCCTAAGAAGAGTTGGAGGCAGAGGCTGGCATCCCAATATTTGTCTGAAGAAGTCTGTTTCTGTCTTTCTGCCCAACACTGATCTGAGGCTTGGTAATATCTCATAAATTTGGTCAATATATATGCATGTTTGGAAACATACTTTAGAAGCTAAATTAAGTTAAAGTGAAAACAGCAATATAATGCGGCACAATGTTAGAAATTGATGAACATAAGGTATATTAATTTCTTGTATTATTCTTGCACCTTTTCTGTAAATCTTAAGTGTTCTATATAAAATGTTGAACAGAATATCAGCAACATGAAGGGCAGTCAGCATTGTGGTTTTCCATCTCAGTTATCCATCCACCTGTAACTGCCCCTGCAGCATCTGTTTTTCCCTCAGAGACTCTCACCACAATAATCTCCACGGAAGGCTCAGCCTAGCTAATGAAATCAGAGACCTAAGGAATGAAATAAAGTTTGTAACTAATTCTTAGAATGAAACCCATGCTTGTTAGTTATGTGGTTTGAATGCATCCAAATGATGGATGAGGAAGTAACATTTTATAACAATAGAATTTTTGTTGGGAGCCAACCCATGGGATTGGGGCAAATGTTCATACTTTATTTGCATATATTTTATTATTTTTGAACTATAGTTTTTCCTTTGAGAGAGTCAGTCTGGTTCATTACCAAATTTTAATATTTACATTCTCAAATAGTTTAAAAGCAAGTTTGAAATAGATAATGAGTCTACGGCCTTGCTACCCTGAACAAGCCAAATCCCCTCTGATCTCTCAAGCTATGCAGGGTGGGACCTAGTTAGCACTTGGATGGGATACTACCTAGGAAGACAAGGTCCTATAGGCGTAAAAAAAAAAAGAAAAAAGAAATAGATAATGATTATTTTATATATTTATCTTGAACTGAAATGTATATTCTTTAGTTTTAGGATATTAAAGAACTACTTGCTAATAAAGGCAATACTAGAAGTCTGAAAGTCAGAGGCAAAAAACAGGAGATTTGAAATGATCCATATCAAGAATGTGGAATACCCAGAGAAAGAAAAGTGAATAAAAATACTACTGGAAGGAAGGGAGAAAGGGAGAAAGGTGAGGGAAGGATTGGAGAGAGGAAGGGAGGAAGAGAGGGAGGGAGTGAGGGAGGAAGGAAGGGAGGGGGAGAAAGCAGGAGTAGAAAGGAAGGAAAAAGAGAAAGAAAAAAGGGATGATTAAAGAAAGAGAAATCTAGAAAGGCAACATTGTATGAATACTGCTGTCTTCACTTAGTTTGAAAGAAAATCAAATAAGTGTTATTGAACTCTAAAATGCTGTTTATCATATGTGGTGAATTTACCTTGTGGGTTTTGTGGAAGTGCAGGCTGCAAGCAAGGTCAGATGTAGTGTCATGATCAGGTAGAGATCTCTTTGCCTAACAAAACTTGGAGGGATCCTGCTGTGGTTAATTGCCAGGCCTTGATCTTTTCATCTAAGGAAGCTGCTGCCTTAGTAACAAATTTCTGAAGTGGGCCAAGAGCCATTTGCTCTTTTACCATGGTGTCTGAACACAAATTATCAAATTACCAAATGGTCTGCTTCTAAAACTGGAATGGAGTAGTTCTGTCTGTGGAATGAATGGGTTAAATTTTCTGAGTCATGTTTTAATGGAGATCTAAGAGTTAATTTTACAGAGGGTGCCAGGCTTCTTCGAAGCAAGGCTCTGGGTAAATATTTTTAGTTACCATCCCCTTTGTCCCTGGAGATAATCCGACTATCATTATCAGAATTTTTTTTGTATTATTTTAGAAAGAGGTTCATTTTGTAGTTCCACACGAGGCAAAGGTGGCAATTGGACATTAAATCAATGCTTTAGCTGTCAGCATGGAGATGCATTTTTTTTCTAATTTTACTAACACTCTAGCCAGTCACCATGCCTCCCCAGTCCATGCAGCTGCATAATTATACATCAGATCTCCAAAATGAATTAGTTTATTTTTAAAACAGCTAATTGCCTTAGTGGAGTCATGTTTTACCAGAAGCACAAAAGGGCTTTGTTCATTGCAGGGAAATTTTCTTCTGGAACGACTGTGTTAGGCTCTAGCTTCTGTGAATGTCAGTCATAAATGGAAAAATATCAGCAAAATCCACTAAGATCACTAATATTCCCAACCATCCCATTGTGAGCTCACCATTATTTACCCTGCAGGTAGCTCTATGTGATCTTAAAATGTCTTATTTAAGAATTTTCCATAGTACAACAATATGCAATAGAGCCCCTTTCCATGCATATTTTTTATAGCATAGTTTAGCTCTCCTCTCTTGAAACCAAACTATGTATTTATAAGACAAAACTCCCATTACATTTTTCCATCACCATTGTGGGTGATAGGCAAATTCTTTGAAGTCAAAGTTCTCTCTATTACAGTCCTGAACTTGAACTTTTTACATTTTGATTTTGGAAGCTATTCTGTTTACATAGAAGAAGCAGGTGTCATATTTAAATTATGCCACTCTGCTTTGGAAATGTTTTCAGAAAACACTGATTAAAGATTGTTTGCAATAGGTAGTCCTATCAACTACAAGTGTCTGATAGTGTGTCCCCACAGGGTGGCATTACCTTGGCAAATTCATATTAGCAATGCCCACAGGGACAAGTGGATTTAACCAGAATGTCAAATGAATAGTCCCAGTGAAAAGTATTATTCTAGGAGACAGCACCCTCATGACCTCTGACCAGCAAATTCTGGGAAACCAGATTATAATTAGAAGGTTGATGGAAGAATTTTGACTGAAACCCATGCTTGTTAGTTAGTTATATGGTTTGAATGTTTAATAACATGAGGCTGAAATGACTGGATGGATTTGCGTCTTTAACCCAGATGTGGCAAGACCACCACAGAGAGCCTCGGATCTGGCCCCAAACCCAATATGATGGTTTCTGGACTTTGTGCATTCCCTAAAAAGGCAAATTTAACTCCTTAAATGCTTTAAGGTTTACAGCATCAGTGAGGATTTTTTGAGTACGATAGACACCTAATCTATAGCACATAGTAAAAATTCCCAATAAATACCTTCTTACTTCCCTTAGCTTTTCTACCTAGTAGCCAACAACCTTATCTCTGAGAGTGTGTGTGTGTGTGTGTGTGTGTCTGTTTTTTTTTTTCATTTTCTGTCCAGAGGGCTTCTTGAATATATTGTATTGTCCTGAGCAATCATACTTTGGCTCCAGCTTTGTATTCTCACCCAGAAAAGCAAAGCCTGCAGTTAGCTAAACCCTTCTTTTGTTTTCAGAGTTTTGCTATTTAAGTTTGCCACCTGGAGATCTCATCTTTCATGCCAAATCGTTTTTCACCTAATAAGTCCTAGAAAACCATTCTGCTGCTAAGAAAAATAGGACTTTGTATTCCTAATTATAGGAATTCACCACCCTGGGACTGAACACCTTCTCCCCAGAGCGGAACTTAGCTGGGCACTGACAGTATTCTGTGTGAATGCTGCCTCCAAAGAGAACACCTTTTCTGATGGCTCTTTTATTCAATAAAGTAATTAATTATATCATAGTCAACTCTGATTAACCTGAAATACATTGTATATTATATTATTAAAGTTGGCTCCCCAAGAACTTGAATGTAAGGGAAATAATAACCTCTGAGAGCTAAGTTATCCCCATGGACTGACAGTTTAATAGTTGACAATAGATGGCTAAAGGTGTCCAGAAAAGTCCAGTATCTAATTTGTCAAAATTTCTAAACTAAAGCTGGCAGAGGAGATGATTAGCTTTACATATAAACAAGCAAATAAACACACATTTATTTGAGGAATCAGAAGACTATTTACCAAATATAGTTGAGATGGGGTATTTATGAAGACCAAATTGTGTGCATATGGAGAGAATGGAGAGAATACTTCTTTACTCATAAAATACATTTTTATAACTTAAGAGCTTTAAGAAGGTCTCAAAATTTATTTCTGGTCACATTTTCTAGCATTTGTGAATCTTTGAAGCTTAAAACTGGTGAGGAGCTTATACTTGACAGATCACAAAAGTGAGATTTTCAGAATTTAATGATATGTTGGTTCTTAGTATTTGCCATTATTCTCAAATTATATTTATCTCAATTGTGAAAATCAAAAGAACTTTAGTATACTTACACATTTTCTTTGATTTATTAATAACCATTCACAAAATATAACTATCTTCTGCCCAATCTGCTGGTGCTATATTTATTGAGATATTTTATTTTTATTTATTTTATTATTATTATTATTTTATTTTATTTTTTTAGGTGAGACAACCTTTGGTTGACCTCACAGATTACAAGGACCCTGTAAGCTTATAATCCCTTATTATTTTTATTTTTTATGCCTACAACACCTGGTCTTCGTAGGTGGTCTCCTATCCAAGTATTAACCAGGCCCGACCTGCTTAGCTTCTGAGATCAGATGGGATCAGGCTTGTTCAGAGTGGCATGGCCATAGACTTATTTAGATATTTTAAATAACAGTTTCAGTAGTTTTCATTCTGGTAAGTTAAATTGTGTTTGTCTATCACAACTGTACCTACACTTAACAATCTATACTTTTGACACTAGAGACAAAGATTAGTCCATACTTTAATTGCCTGAGGGCTATCAACAGACATGAAGCTTTCCTTAAAGTAGTAATTATCTTTGGAAAAGAAACTATACTTTTAAGAGCAATTTATGCATTTACTAATTCTGTGCTGCACTCTTGAGATGATGGGCGGTGCATTAGCTCTTTCCTTTTATGTTACATTTCTTAATTTGGAAATCAACTTTTATTTCAGGTGCCATAGTAATTTCTCATTGTTGACAGCAGAATTACAATGAGAAAATCTTGAAAAGAATACATTTAGTTTAAATTAAGCAAAAAAAGAAAAAAAAAAAGTAAGCTTAACCAAGATTCAATTTCGGATTTTACCTAGAATATTTTGTGCCTTTAGAAAACACAGAGTGTTGCCACTTCAAATGGAAATTTCTTCAGAAAATCTAGCCTTCATTAAATGAAATGTTTGTAACAAAATAAACTTTTGTTATCCATGTGTTAGAATTCTTATTACTCAACATTTTTTACTAATACTTGGTATTTATTATTAAACTTAATTTTTACCTATCTGCTGGATTTATAGTTGTATCTCCCTGTGGATTAATTTTTAATTTCCTGATTATTAGTAATTTTAAACATATTTCATATTTAGATTGGACATTTCTTTTCAGTGAATGCCTATTTTTATCTTTCATCTACTTTATTGTTGGATTGTGTCTTTTCTAATTGATTTGTAAATATTATATTCTGAATACTAATTGTTGGTTTATTAAATGCACTGTAAATGTTTTCTCCCAATGTGTAATTAATTTTCTTTCTTTTTTAATGATGTGTTTGCACAACGATTGTATTCTCATGTCATATTTATCAGTCTTTTCCTTTATGTTTTTCTGTCTTACCAATCTGTCTCTAATCTGAAGATTTGAACATATTCTTTTATATATTTTTTTTCTAAAACTTTTACAATTTGCTTTCATATATAGATTATTAATCTCATTGGACTTGAGATTCTGAGTGTGTGTATATATACTTATGTGTGTGTAGTTTAGTATAGAGATCTAATTGCTATGGATCCAATAATGTAACATAGAGAATTATCTTAGTACCATTTATTGAAGATCTTCACTTATCTGTGCTACTAGTGCTAAATTCTTATATATATGTGGGACTAATCTTTGTCTTTCTGTTCTGTTATTTTATCTATTTGTTTATATTTGAACCAATAATACATTTTTATAAGTTAACAGATGAGTCTTGAAGGCTGATAAAGCACATGTTCTCATTTTGATATTCAAAATTGTCATGGTTTTCCTAAGAGCTTTGCTATGGCATATAAATTTTAGAATTAGTTGTCAATTAAAATGATATTAATATTAAATACTTATTTTTATCTATCTTTGGACACAGTCTATCTCACTATTATTTTTTTTCTTTGCAGTCTTTCATCTATGACTTCTTAAATGGAGGGCAATTTATCTAGTTTAATCATCACTCAGGACTTCCGTTGACATTATTATTCACATTATTTTAATATTCTGTATTATGCTAATGGTTTATTATAATACATAATATTGAGGTGTATAAGTAGGCCTGTGTATGCCAACACTCAATTATACATGATTACAAGGCTTAGAGAACTTTTAAATATGCTAATGTATTATCATCAATCTTTATAATGTTTATGAAGATGTCCCTTATCCTTTATTTTATGAATTTATCTCTTTTTTTTTTGAAATTGGAAGATTACCTGTTTTTAGCAGCACCCGTTCCTTCTTTCTATCTTTTTTCTTCTAATCTGTTGCCAATTTACTTGCTAGAATTTTGTCTAAGAGAAATGTAAATTGTTTTCTAATATGGGTTTAAGAGATAATTAATTAGCTATGATTTATTGATCAACTACCTTGTACCAGTGTTTGCGCTAAACATTTCACATGCCATCAGAGCAGCACTCTTGTTAGGGGAGTGTGATAATAGACAACATGTAGATAAACTGAGGATAACTTGTCCGGGTTATGAAGTTGGAATGTCTGTAGTCAGGGTTGAATCCGAGTCTGCTTTTCTCCCCACACCATGTTGCCTCTGAAACACAGCAAGATGTAAAATTGAAGTTTAATGAGATACATCATTATGAAATAACCTAAAACAACCTGGGAAGGAATTACTACTGTCCTTGTCCTATGGGCCGTGGAGTTCTTGGTTTGCCAGATTGATTTAGAAGGGTGAGCGGGCAGGAAAGAAAGAGGCATGTGGAAGCTAGACCTAGAGGAGTGGTTGCAATAAGTTTAGAAAAATACGTCCTATATATCAGAGCAGCGGACTTAGAGGAAATAGAGTTTAAGATGATCAGTTTGTTCTGCTACAATTCATGTTCCTATAATAAAAATTAAATCACTATGATTGGTAAATATGGGATAATAAAAGTAGAAAGTGGATGTTGATTCATATGTGATCTTTTGCCAGGCATAGGGAAACAGAAATAACTTTAAGTAAGAAAGGGAAAGGAGCAAGCTATTAACTGGGCTGATGCATTGCCTAGAGGAGCCATTGGGACTATATTTAAGAAACTAAAAACTAATGCCTGCATCCAGTGTCCCTCACCACAGATGCATGTGCTGACTTGTGCAGCTGTCGTCTCATGGCAGCTCATCCTCCAAGGCCCATCTGAAACGTAGCCCCTGCCTCAGCACCTCTCAGCACTGGCTCGGCACCCACTGATGCTTTGCTGTGTCCTATCTATTGTTTTGTGCATTTGTCTGTCTATCCACTGTAGCAACTTGTGGCCAAACTGAGCTATTGGTTTTTGTTTTTTAGGGAGTACAGGAGGGGAGGGTCCAACTTATTTCCCCAATTAACAATGATAAATATTAATAATAACATTAGATGATGATAATGATGATGGTGGAGATAGTGGTACATTTACAAAACAACATAGATTTTGAACAGTTTACTGATAACCCTGTTATTCCACAAACTAGTTATTTAGGGTGCATATTTAACGGAATATGAATTTTCTCTAGAATTCAATTAATGTGTTATAGCCGACATGTATTGTTATGGGTCTATCATATCCTTTCTGGTATTCACAAATTATAAATAAAGGACATATTTTATTTGCATATTACTGTGGGTTACTCAAATGTATATTCTTAACCAAAAACTACTGAATGCTACAGGACACCTATAAGGGTTATGCTTGGTTCTGTTTACTTCTGTTTACTATTTGTCCCCAGCAGTCATGTTTTATCCCAACATCCATTACAAAACCCAGAAAATTCCTCTTTTACTTAAGGTTTTAGGAAGATTATAAAATGATTTAATGTGATATATCTGTATAATGATTTATTTTGTTACATGAAGTAATGCAAAATTATGTATGAAAAACTAAGCATCATGACATGAATCTTCGGTTCCTATCTCACCTTTGTCATGCCGAGCTAAGTCTGGTCTTCGTTCTTTGTCTTGCACAGTCTGAATGCTGGTGCTCTCTTCTGGGTGGGCCATATTCTGGCATGATGATTTTTGTCTGGTTGGTACTTCCCTACATCAAGACCCTTACAATTATTTGCAGAAAAACAATTAGGCTCTGTGTCTGTAATTGCCTGCGAGGCACTTCAAGTGCCAAGTATTCACCACCAGCATATCTAAATGTTTTTTTTTTCCCCTCCAATATGTTCATCCAATGCCTGTTTCAGTTGTGTCGTACTGAGTCATGATCGTGCAGTCAGGCGCCTCTCGAGTTTTAACCAAGCTCTGCATTTTCCCTGCAAAGCTGGGGCAATGGAAAATATCAGATTCTGCTCTTTCTGGCAAGAAGAGAAGGAGTCTGAACTGAAAACAGGGGCAGAACCATGCACCTTGATCTTTTGTGATGGATGCCAGCATGCCCTGTCTTTGATGATAGAAAGGGTCTCCCTGGCTGCCACATTTTAGGGATAGCTTTTTAACTATTTCCTCCTTAAATGGATATTGTTTGTATTTTTGTCTTCATCTTTGCTGTCTTCCAGCGCTAAATACTCGGCATGTTGTTATATTATTCAAATATTAGAAATTAATATGACAGAAGGGTGTAAAAAAATCTAGTAGAGGTTTAAAAACGTGCATTATAAGAGACTACTTTTCCTTCTTAATCATGAGGTATTCCTTTATAATTCATGTTGAACACCCTCCCCCCCCCTTTTTTTCTTTCTGGAAAAGCATGGTGCATTTTCAAGGATGCAGTTCTAGGATTCAAAGGACAAGATTTCCACCCCTGGGCCACAAGATCAGTGTTACGGAGTGCACACTGGCTGCCAGATGTGCCACACTGCCCCTTCTGGTCATGCTCACTTCACCTGAATGTCTAAGGCCCTTCTCCCAGAAGCCTTTGAAAGAACCAATATTTGTTGAAGGAAACAATATATGTTGTATAAATGTAGGGAACTCTTAAAACAGAACAAAGGCTAATGTATTTTTTAAAGTATTGGTCAGAAGTGTTACTTTTGCTGTTGCTGCAGTTTTCCCAGTAAGAAAAGTAGCCACAGAAAATAAAACACTGACTTATGTATTTGACATATGCTACAAAGACAGATGAAAGATGGGGGGGAAAGTATGGACACTCATGGGTAAGGAAACTGTGCTTAGGTTTTGGGCAAGAGGAAAATCGATGTCTGATTTATGTGTGAGAAAATAAAAGCATCGGAGGGTGGCATGTGACCAAATGTCTTTAAAAGCAAGTGACAATTGCTGAAACAAGGGAGAGATCATTTTAAACAACTAGAAAAGACATTTGAAAAAGCATTGATATACAGTTGGGATTTTGAAGAACTTAATGAAAAATAAAGCAAGGTAGAAAAAACAAAAGGGAACAATTAACCCTAAAAAGATCTGTTTGATAGCAGATGTTCTTCGATTTAGGTGGTATGTCAGTAGACATCATTGTTGTCATGATCATAGGAAAATCCTGGGACAAATGTGCTTGGAATGAAGAGTGGCCATATTTTATAATGCGTGTTCTTATTCAGTTTACCCTCATGATAAGAAGCTTTATTCTGGAAAGTCAAAATTGTTCTTGAATATACATAGCAATTTCTGGGTAATTTTTTTTCAGGAAATATAGTTATTTTAAATTTTTACAAATCAAGTTCTTTCTGTCTTTTCTGTCAAATTTTCTAAGACTGATGCTACATAATAATTATGTTAAAGTTCAAAGTTAATTGATTTTATTATTAGAAAAGCCCATAAGATATCAAGACTATCTACCTATACACTATACTTGATAGCACAGATTCAAAATTTTGAGTATTATCTTAACTTTGCACTTTCTTATCATCTGATTTGAAACATATGTATTTGGATGTTTAAAAGCCAATACACTTTACTATTTAATAATTCAAACATTCTGGAGATTTTATATAATCCATGATTTATTTGAAAATAGAGAAAAGAGTACTTCAGTTTTACCTTATTGACTTAATATTAAAAATATGGCTATAGGTGTTAAACCATGATATACAAAAGTAGTCACACTAGCATAGATCTTGAAAGCAATTATGGATTCTCATTTCTTCTTCCCCACATTGGTTTAAATTTTTATTTTTTTTCATGTAATTCTATATGTATGGTTGATCCTGTTTTAAATGAAGTACATATTTTAAATGACATGAAATACCTGAGGACTTTAAATGTTAATTCATAATAATGTTTTCTCCCTAGCTTATAAATGGGACAGCTTTAACTTATTTTAGAATTCCCTATCATTTAGCCCTCAGAACACCAGTTACTCCTAGACTTTAGTTTCCTTTAACAAGGTTGGGCTCCATTAAGTCAATAAAGAATTATGTATAATTCAAATTATCAAAAAATAGTAAATATTTATCCAACTAAAGTCTTGAATTTAAAACAAGTTAATTTGGCTTCCAAAGAGGCCCTTCTGCTTATAAGAAATACTATTGAGAATTACCTTCAGATATAGCCAAATAAGAAGACAACAGTCCTCACTTCATTACAAAAACACAGATTGTTTTGCTTCAGGTGAAATAAATAATGTTAGCTATTGATTTTTAAATATGCAGTCCCTGGAAACTAAAATGAAAACATTAGCTGGGGGGAATGCATTGTGGATTGAAGATATTCCTAGGTTGTGATTAAATGGCAAACAGATATAATTCAGTGTATCTACTGAAGGTTCTGTTTCATGTGTATTGTTATTAACTTATATCTCTCATGTTAAAATATATGCTTTGACCTTACAAAGTAAAAATAGCAAATAACCTAGCATATACCATTCACTCTCTTGTTATTTCCATTTCTCATTTTACAGTAGGAATTAATGAGCTGTTGAACACATGTGGTTTATTAGCCTGGAGAATACTATTAATATGATGAGAATTTCCATTCTAATTTTTCTTATCTACCTTTTATAGACTCACTTTTTCTTTAGGAAACAGTGGAAACTAATGATCTTTGTATTCTGTTTTATAAAATTATATCTGGTCTTGAGAAATAAGAATTATCTTAATACAGAAATCTAAATAGGCCCTCAATTATTCACTTTTTGATTTATATATTAATAATATACTATAATAATAATTACTGTAGAGAATACTTATTATGTTCTTGCCATAATGGTAGAAATTTTATATTCACTCTTTCTAAATATTAAGACAACATTGCAAGGCAGATATCAATATCCCCATTTTTAAGAAGAGGAAATTGTTACTCAGAAAGATTACAAAACTTATCCAAGCTATACAGCTCATAACTGGCTAATAAGTGACAGAGACAGAATACAAGTAAAATTCTGTTTGAATCCAAAACTTCTTCTTCATCCAGTTAGCCCCACAATTTAGAATGCTCTGTAGTTGCCTTTATATAAAATAAATTTCATGATTCTCATGAATCAAACATAAATTAATATCTGAAGATAGAGTTTCCACATTTTCTAGAATATATCCCTCTGTGATTTAGAAGATATGTGAACATAAGGCCCTTTCTTCAAAAGGCTTAGACCATGTTGGATCTCTTTAAAACTAAAAAGAAACCCTTCAAGTCAATGAGAACATCTTTTGATCAGAGCTTTGATGTTTTTAAGAGTCTTATCACTGTATCCTGTAGAGGAATTGCAACAGGAGCAGGCTAGCCATTAGAGCCAAGGAGAGCCTTAAGTTGGCCCAGAGATAACTCACAGATTACAGTCCTAACCTTGTCTCCAAAGTTTGCCATGAAATATCTCACTTTTATTATTATTTCCGCTTCACTCTAGTATATCGATAGTCTTTAGAAACAAATGACATCATTCTATTTATAGCATTGTTTTTAGTAGTTTGATCTCTGAAAATGTCAAATCCTAGAAAATGTAGCATTTCTACACGTGATGTTAAATGAATACTGGCATTTTTTATTCCTAGACAAGAAAAGGGTTAAGAGCACAGGAACAGTTGTTAAAATTTCCGAAGTTCATTTCTAGTAAAAATAGTTTCAACGTAGAAATGGAAATGTTTTATGTAAATTTCCTAGAATCTTGAAATTCTGATTTCTCACATTTAATTCTAGGAAAATAAAGCAAAACAGAATTTTTAATCCCCACATTTTATATTGATGATACAGAGCTTATATATGGTTACAATATTGTTCTAAAAAAAATATTGTATGTAATGTAATCATTGTACTTATCTGACCGGGGTGGTTTTAGTGTTGGGTATGTGAAGTGAGCAATTCTGAGAGAGAAAGATGAAATCTAAAGGTAAGATTTGGGGAAGAGCGGCAGGTAGAATGGAGAAAGATGATGCAGAAGATGGTAGAAATTGTTTGCTTGACATATATTTGTGAAATAGGTATGAATGGAAGTGTATAAATATCAAGTACATGCACATTTACATAATTCACATATATCCACTCAAGCAACATGTATACGTGCTTATGATTTGCTAAGCAGCATGGAACAGCCACATAGACGAATGACATTTCTCTGTTCTTGACTTGCTGAGGTCTAACACGTGAAACAAATATGTAACCAAATTATAAAAATATCCAATGATTTATGTTATGACTGAAGTAAAGATAGAGAAGGTTCTCTCATTCACGACTGCTCAGGTCTCAGGAGTTTTGCCAAGGAGGTAACAGCTGGGCAGAAATTTGAAAAATGAAGTGAATTTACTACTTTCTGCTCTTGAGAAGATGGTGAACCAGCAAGGACTGCAGTCTCCCTTCCATTAAGTTACCAAATGCAAGACTTTTCGGTGAGATAAAAAGAGGGAAAAAAAAAGACAAAGAAACAGGTTATCTATAAAAGCCATACTTATCATAAAGGAAAGCAAGGGTTGAAAAGTCAGAAGAATATCTATCTGGCAAGTGTAAATTAAAGAAAGTCTGTTATACTAATATTTAGGTTAAAAAAATCATTTTAAGGGACCAAAAAAAATGATTTTGTGGTCTGGTTAATAGGAAAAGGAAAGAAAAGATAGAAAAGAAGAGCATTCTGGATTGCAAGAACAGCATATGCAAAAGTATGGAAGAATGAATGATTTGTGTGGTAACACCAAGAAATTGTCTGTGGCATGAAGTTTAAAAAGGAAGGCAAAGAAATAAGTTTTTAAGTCATGTTGTAGTGAGACACAATTGGTCTTACAAGGTTCTCTTTTTTGTTACTGAAATGAGTCTTGAAATAGGAAAGATTCCATACCCATGGGATGTTTGATAAACTTAGTGATATGGCCAATTGCAAATGTTTGTACTTCAGTTATTCATTATTGCTATAAATATTTTGATCAGTCAAATAATAAGTAAAGTATGTGTTGGGTGCTCGTTATTTCTTAAATTTGGTAGTTGGCAGCTAACGAGATCAAATTATGAAGTCAGAATTTAATTGTAACATTAAAAAAATGTTGCTATTTTCAGAGGCAGGCATTCTGGTATTCTCTTGATTTAACTTGGTGATTTTAATGGTTTGATATGGTAAGTGTAAACTTGACCTTTATGGCAAGAAATGACATGTAAAACTTTAGGTTGATTTTTTTGATGTCTGTCATAATTTATATTAGCATCTGGAAATTACTCTTATCATATCTCTCAAATATAGTACTCATCTAGGTGCTACATATAGCTATTAATTTTGGTAATCAGAATCCCATTTGTATCCAAGATGATATTAAAGGTACAGTTATGTGAAGAGACTTCAATAATATAAAATAAAAAATATGAGTCATACCAAATAGCCAAGATCAGAATGCTAATTTTACTTAACTGGAATTCTCTCAGAATTTTTATTTTCATAGCCCTATGTAGCCAAAAACAGTGTTTTGTCTTGAAGCTAAGATTTTTATTAAGGGCCTCCAGCTTCATGTATACTTTATACATACAAAGTTTAGTAAACATAGGATAGATTAGTCAAGGTTACTTTGTAATTCAGAGTCAATGTTGCTTAAAAGAGAAATGATGCTTCATCATCAGTGTAAAACATTACAAAGACTTCCAGTTGCTATGTAATGATTACTTACATTCAGACATATTAGTAAATAAACTAATGTGAAATAGTTTTCCTATTTGAAATCAGTTTTAGAGTCACAGAAATTATGATTAGTGGACATTTGATCCTGTCTAAAACATCCATAGAGACTTTTATCCACATCAAAAGGTGCTTGAACTTTAATCCTGTCCTAAACTTCCATGAGCATATTCAGTCCATGCCCAATGGCCCTTTATATTTGGTCATCTCTAAAATGCCCATGCTTAAAAAACAGATCTGGGTTCAAATAATGTTTATTTATATTTTTGCTATGCAAGATTAATCATAAAACATACTATCATGTTTACTTGGTTCAATAATTGTATTGTGGCTGTATTACCATTAATAACCCTTCTTGCCTCTGTAGTCTGGCTGGTAATTCTATGTGAGCTTAGGTAGATGGGGCGAAGTTCGAATCTTGCAGAAGAGTGGAGTTTATATTAATTGTAACTACAGAGGAAGAGCCTTACAGTTAGAGAAATGCACAGAGGACAAGTTGAGGATGGGGTCTCGTGATGCACGGTATGTTAATATGTCAGCAAATTTCAAGGATCTTTTTGGTATGGACCAAATGTCTCCGTGGATATTTAGGACAGGACCAAATATCAAAGACCTTTTGGCATGGTACGAATGTCTCAGTAGATGTTTTAGCCAGAATCCGATATCCTGCAAGGCAGAAATACAGTATACACAAAGTGTAAGAAAATATTGTGTTATGTGTCTCAAGTGACTTGCAGAGAAGGAAGGTTGAATCTGAACCTAAAATGTATTTCTTTTAGAATTTGAGTCAAAATGGTATATCAGTGGAATTCACCAATTAAAAATAGAACACATGAACACTAGCTAATGCAATTGATAACCAGACTTCTAAAAACTCAGCTATCACTGCAGTTACTAGGTCTATTACTATACAGTGGACCTACAAATGCATTGTATGTTAATTTCTTAGTGCCAACATCTTTAAGATCCTTCACAAGAGAAGTATATGAATACTTTGTTCACTCAAAAAATATTTGATAACTTTGTTTACTCAAATTATACCTTGTAAGATAATTTCTACTATAGTCTGACCTATTTCACTGGTTATTCTATCCTGTGAAGTAGCAACAAAGCAAGGAAAATAAATGTAAAAAGTGAAAGTGCAATTAACCTGTACTTGATTTCAGCAAAAGATCCTTTTTTCAGACATGCACTTACTTAGCTTTTTTAAATTGTGATTTATTATTGATTTGAAGATAATTGTTGAAGTTTTATAAGATAATATGCTAAAATGAAAAACGAGGAACTATTAAACATGACTTGCTCCATATAATTTTTTAATAGGATCCTCTAGAGAATGAATCACTTATTTATTTTATAAATATTTATCTAGTGACATAGTACATGCAGGATGTTATACTATGCTCTGGTAATATTATGGGAAGTAAAATTTTATCAATTTGCTAAATAAAGCATCTATAAGTATAAGTGAGAAACTCATGTTTAATCAAAAATATAATCTTCAGAATTTATACAGTTCCTTGGAATAGCAGTCCAGTAACAATTTTCAAGTATTTAATAATTGTGAATGAAAGGTCCATAGAATATTTTATTAGTGATTATAGTAATAATAGCTACCATTTATTGAATGCTTATTTGACAGATATGACACATAACTCTGTAATCCGAGTAACAGCCCTGTAGGTTTATCATTTTGGCTGCATGGTTATAAATTAAATTCAAGGAATATTGAAATATAATCTGGAGTTGGAGATTTTCTTATTAAGCTCTTTAGTAACTGCTTTGACTGAATGTCTTCTAAAACTAAAAATTCTATGAAAGTAGAGGCTGGGACATTCTTATATACATTTATATCTTCATGGCTTGCACTGTGCTTGTGAAATAATAAATGTTCAATATATGAATGATTGACTTTCATAGATTCTATCAAAAAAAAAAAAAAGCAAACACCGTTAAGTTTTTACCTGTCTCTGTAGTCACACATGGTTGTGTTGCTTTCTCCTTCCTGGGGTTGGCTGCTCTGTCTTCTGCACAGAAAGGCTGATAAGCAACTGGTAAATAGAAAGATAAAACTTTAAACAAAGTTGCTTAGTGGAGAAAAATGGTACACACATGCTTGTCACTCTAAGTGTGCAATGTTGGTGTCATCTGCAAACTAGAGAATCCTTTCCTGTATGATCTTCCTTGGTCTTTTCATACCTTGAATATTAACAATCTTCTTTAATCTCTTACCTAGTTTAATTATTTTCATTTGAAAAGTTGTTCTCTAATAATAGTAGCTAATTTGAAATTATACCAAAAAAGATACTTTATCCATTTTTATTGTTAGCCACCTCATTATTACTGTGGAAAAAGATGATCCTATATACTGGTTCTCAAACTTCATTGTACATGAGGATCACTTGGAGGGCTTGTAAAATTGATTCTGATTTAGTAGTTCTTGAGGAGGGCCTAAGAAATTGCATTTCTAAGTTTCCAGGTGCCCCTCATTCTTTATAATCCTTGAAAATTAGAATAAATCATGGATTAATGTATCTTATTGGAAGAGAAGAGTTAAAGAAAAAAATTGTTTTCAATCAAAGCAAGGCCAAAAATTCTAGAGATTTTGTTGATCTTGGTTTTTTTGTTTGTTTTTATGTAAAATAGTTTTATATAAAACACACATTGCTGATGTGTTTTCTCAAACCCTTGACCTGTTCTTGGGTTCAGGCAGTGATTCCTTATCTGAAGACTATTTGGGAACCAATTAAGTTGTTTTAGTGAGAGGAGTCACTTGTAAATTGAGTATTCACTAAGAATTGGTGATGCTCTTCCAAGAGATAGAAAATTCAGATGAATAAGCTACTTAGTTCAAAATAAAATTTAGTACACTGTCCTCTCCCTCTCCTTTCTTATCTTTGGGAGTCTGTGGGAACCAGTCTGTTGCCTGTAGGCAAGTGTGTGTAACTGTATTACTGTGACAATAGTTTGAAAAATGTGAGGATGGAAGAAGAAGCAACAGGAGTAAGTGAAGGAGTTCCAGTTTTCGGTGATTAATTTGTAGCTTTCTTCTAAAGCACACTTCAGTTTTATATAAATCAGTTTACACTACCTTCTTTCCAGAAGAGTCTTCAGCCATTGACTTAGACTGATTTGAGAAAAGGTTATTGTGATTTAGGAGTCTAAAGATATTTCTGGAAATATTTTTTTTATGAATTTAATGAGCCACTTTTTATTTCTGGAACTATTTTGATGGCATATATATATTTTTACATATTCTTTTTGTTTTGTCTATATACCTGCATTAAAAAAAATTGGAATTATCATAATCACTTTTGAATGATATTTTATATTAGGATTTGAGCCCCATTCTCACTTTCTGTTTGAATTGGGAATCTGTTTTTTCCCTATTCTTTTTCAATTTTATCAGAATAAATGTGAAATGTAATATTTAGATCAACTTCCAAAATGTTTAGAGTTAAAATGTATTATATTGAGATATTAAAAACTGTCTATCTATTCTAGCTTGTCATTCATATTAGTTTTTTATGGTTCTTATAATTTAAAATTTAATATATTTTTTCCAAGCTGGTAAAATCAGTTTTATAAATGCCCAAAAAGAAACCTAGTCACATTTCTTTATCGACATTGTTGAGATTATGTGAGAAAAATTCAACATTCTTAATATTTAAGTTCTTGGATAATGGAACTTTAGTCATCAATGTACTTGGTGGTGTTTTTAATGATGCTTATTTTTCATCCCAGAAGTAAGTGGTATCCCTTTTATGATAATTGTCCAATGCTTTTTCACTCTAAACTAAAGTTTTATTATCAAGAGTTGAAAGATAAGACTGCTAATGGAAAAAATGCTGAAAGAATGCAGGAATGAAATGTAAATAAACCTCAAGTTAAATAACTAGGTCAAAACGAAGGCACATTATTTATACAATTTTATGTGGCATGCCCTTTCCTGGAAAATTTGAGAAAAAGGATAATTACTAACTCTCTCTTTTAGAGTTTTATTTTATTATTTTAATATATTATATTATATTATATTATATTATTTATTTTATTATAAGTTTGGAGACTTGTAGTTTTAGGGTATGATTTAAAGTTAAAATAATAAATGATATATGATTGTGTCAATGCTGAGATTTTTATTATCCTTTATATATTTATTACTAGTTTGCATATTCTGTTCAAAACCATTCTGAAACATTAGACAATGTCCATTTTTCATCAGTAAATAATATTAAAATTTATTCTGAATATTTCAGATAATTATATGCATCACTTTAGTAAGGAACAGATGGCAGACTCAAGAACTTGAATGCTAGACCTACTCAGAGATGACCTGTTAGAGACTAAGCAAGATTCTTTAGTCATAACTCCATTAATGAGTGTTTTTACCTCCAGCAAGGCACTTTACTTTCTGCATGTGTAAAATGGAGAGCTTGTTTGTACTAGATGAACAGATTTCACTTATTTATTTATTTATTTTTTTTAACATAAGAAGTCATTCAAAAGAGATCTTACATACCTAAATGTAAACAGGTAAACTTAAAGCAGCTCTGGCTAGGGGAACAATCTCTTCTGGATGGAGAATCCTGTGTGAGTCATCCATCTCCCATCCTGGGGAATAGAGAGTTTGAACATCATTGTAGACAATCTAAATTTCCTCTAAGATCAAAAATGCTATGGTCGGTTACATCATCTCCAAGGTAAATGGCCAGATCCACAGTATTTCCATCCCTTTAATTTTATCCACCAATTTTTTAATAGAGGGAAAGCTGTAATATCAGATGGAAATAAATAGATTTTTTTCACTGACAGGAACATGAGATTTTCTCATTTAGCTTAAGTAAATGCAGTTTGGAATAACTTCTTTATTTAAATCTTAGAATTTATCTGTCCAAATGGAATTTTGCAAGAAATAAGAGTTAATCTGTGAAAGAAGAAAAATTCAGTGCCATTTTCTTTTGCAGTGGTGGGTTATCTGCCTAATGACTTAACACATTTCCTACTTTCCACCCAAACTCTAAATCCTCTTGTTCTCTTTCCCTAGTCCTACAGTCTGTCATGGATCAAGATCCCTCCTCCATCTGATTATTCTAGGAACCTTAAGATACTGCTTTGTAATCTTCCTTCTCTGTTGCTACTGATGCCCTAGGAATTACATTTTCCTTCCTGATCTAGTTTGGAAAAGGCAGAAGACCTCCCATGACCAGTGTTTTCTCACTTGGGTTTGCCCATGTGAGTGGCTAGATGCTAACAACCCAATTTGTGATGCAGAATTTATTTCTCATAAAGAAATAATATTATAAATGACCATAGAATTCTTAATTCTCTATACTATAGTTTGTTTACTTCATAAGTGAATTCTTCAGTGCTTGGTGGGAATCTATCAACTATTACAAATGCTATTTCTTTTAGAAAATTGACATCTGTATTTCAGGCAACCAATGTAGAGATAAATGCAAAACATTCATAGTTGGGGATTTACCATATTTATTTATTGATCCACAGGTGCATATGCTCACTAATTCTGAATCCATCCAGAAGAAAGCACCCACACTTTTCTTTTTTCTCTTTGCAAGTAAATTGATTTAGCTTGAGAGGCTGATATAGAGGGAACATTTTCAGGTCTAAGCTCTTTTTTAAAATTTAAATATCATAGATAGTATTGATGAAACTGATAGGGGGTAGTACAATCATATTTAGATTTGCAAAATGGACAATTGCCTTACACAAATAGCAAGTAAAAAATCAAGCCAGTCCTTTATAAACATTTTATTTTAAGATGTGCTTGTTTTCTGAAACTACCTCTACTAAATCTCCTGTCAGTCTTGAAACTAGAAGGCAGAAAAGCTTCTAGTGCTACAGCCAACTGCAGTGTAGCCAGAGAAACAGGCAACAAAAATAGAACACCAGGATTGCTGTGCGTGGGTGAGGCAGAAACCACATTATGAGCAAAAGCTTCCAGTATTATTTTAGAACCAATACAGAGCTCTGCACTTCTCTCCTCTCTCTTCCAAAAACACATACTACAAAAATAAAATAAAATGAAATGTATGTGCATTTGCCCTCTTAGAATTATGTTTCTTAATTTTTTTCCTTCCTTTCCTTGGATGTGAATCACCAGTGTGGAAACACGGTGTGTGAGGCAAGCTTGGAGGGAGGAAAGAGTTAATTGCTTTTAAGGCCCTGCAATAGAGAATTATGGTTTGAAAGATAGAGGCTGGACAGCTGGGTTTGCTGGGGTATTTTTAAATGCATTAATGCAGGCTCCAATCACTCGGCCAGGCTTGACCTATTTTTGGCTCAGGCCGACCATTGTTCTATTTCTGTGCCTGTGGGCCATGCTGTTGTTGATTCATATGCAAATGGATTATCACTAGCTTTAGCCAACTTGAGCTGAGAGAGACCAGAGAGAGGGAAGACACACACAAACAGATAGGAGAAGGGCACCAGCTGAAGCCACTTGCAGGACTGACCGGTTTTTGCAAGGAAACTCTAGCAGCCTGAAGAACTTTAAGCCAGGTTTAATTGGTTTCTTTTTCTCGTGGGTAGAGTTAATATTTTTCTACTTATTCTGACAAAGCAGTAACCCTGACGCACATTCCTATTTCCCACCTGCTTTTAGTTTCCAGGATAACCTAAACTCCAGAGAGCCTTAGCATCCACCCGGTCCTTTCTGCTTTGCACACAGGTTGGTAACATGGGAAAAGTGTCCAGGTCTTTTGAAAAAGTGTCTGTTCATTTTAACAGAAAGGAAATCATTGTCGAAGTTGATCCTCTGCTGCTTCTCCTTGGGGAGGAGGGAAGACCAGCGAGGGTAGCTCCTGGGGCCGGTGCACTGAGCAGAGATGAATCTTTCATGTAGCTGAACTAAGAGTGATTGGAATATGCTGCAGACAATTTACGAGAGTGACTCGTGTTTTTCCTCAGATGGGGTGGCTGGACGAGAGCAGCTCTTGGCTCAGCAGAGAATGCACAGTATGATCAGCTCAGGTAAGATCCTCCTTCATAACTGAGACATTTTAAGTGTGAAAGGGGGCTGACTTGGGAAATGCAGCTAAGCAAAACACCTCTCTTAAGGATTTGCTTTTTGGTGTTGATGTTGCTATTTTCTTGGTGCGTCTGTAGGGTTTAACTTAGATCCCTTCCATTACTGTTTTTGTGCATATTCAGTCTGTTTAGGGCCGGCTGCTTCTGAATGAAATCGCAAAGCTTCTGATGAAAGATGGGACTGAGATAAGTAAACTGTAGTTGGGGGTGTTTCGCCTTACTATGCAACTACAAAAAGGAGATCAGTACTGATTGTAAGCTTATTCTAATGGGACTTTAAAAATCAGGTAAGTTCATATTGGGGCTTCAGTTGAAATTGCAGCCTCCGCTAGCCTGATGATTTTTTATTTACAGTGTGCATACAGAAGCACATCTATTTATAGACCTACCTTCTGAAATATGTTTTCTACAGAGTTGTGAAGGTAGTTTTAATGTGGCTTTTTTTCATCAACCCAAAATGAAACTGTTTAAAATAAAATTATTATTAACAGATGGTTATTTTAATTTATTTAAAGCCATTTGGGGAGTCTGACATTGTCAGGCAGATGCGATGGCATATACACATATAGAGGTGTTATATGCAGGTGGAACGTTTTAAAGAATAACAGTAACAAATTCCAGTTTCTAGTTTCTCTGTGTCTGTGCTTGTGCCTTCAAGGAGATGTGCTGATGAGTGATGAAGCTTGTCAGCTTTGTTAATTGCTGTTTCTTGAAAAGAGGAGACTCCAGGCAATATCACTTATTTGTCATTGGTGCCTTTCATATTAATTTCCTCTAGCTAGTTCATAAGATTGGGGTTCGTTTTGGTCCTCTTCTGAATGCTACAGTCTAAACTGGCTTAAAGTTCTTCCTCACATCCTTAAGTTCCTATGTGGGCTTAATCATAATTGTAGATCATCCTGTAGACTCTCATAATAAGAATGCAACATAAAGCAGCGTTTACTTGGTAGAAATAAATGTGAAAGAAATATTCCACAGGTTGGCATGATGTCTATTTTAGTGTTGAACACCTTCCCATCTATGGATCTGTGTTTGAAGCAACTTTTCTTTAAACCTTGGTTAGTTATGATGATTTTAAGATTCTTCTGTTGACTCAGTCTTTCATGGAATTAGAATAAAATACCAATTTTATACAATTTGGTATGTTTACACTCAAGTGATGGGGATTATGTTACTGCTTATCTAAAGCAAACATATCACAAGTTCAGTATAATTTATTATCTTCCTGGCTGTAAGTTTGACAAGAGCTTGGGGGGAGTTCAGCCAGTCTGTCTCTGATGGAACTGGTCACTTAGCATTTGATTTTTTAAATGTGGACCAGTTCTTTAAAAATCACTATTTTAGGTATCTTTTCAGTATTACACATTACTACATATCCTGGTAGTTCTCATCTCTGTGCTGAATATTTAAATTTTCTTCATAGGGTAGAAACAAAGCCTTCAAAGCAGCGACTGCTGATAGTGAATCTTGCTACAGGTGTTTGCAAGCTTCACTCTTTCTCAATGTCTTTGATAATCGTATATAACCTTTCTCCAATTTCTGTTGAGATTGTTATTTTTTCTGACATTTGATGATTTCTAAACAAAGCAACAATATTTTCAAACAGGGCAGTGCTTGAGACTGCCCGTGCTGTTGTCAGGTCTACAGAAAGCAATGTGTGAGCACCAGCTGGGAAGTGAAAAGTGGGGTAGATGGACGTTGACACCCAAACCTGTCTGGCGTAAATAAGGGAACTCTAAGTTCTATTTATTTTTAAAGTTCAAAACATAAAAACATTTGCATCCTTCCTATCATGCCATGTAATGTTTGATGTTGTTTAATATAACATGTCCTTAAATTTAATTCCCCTGATCTTTATTGTCTGAGGAACTGGCTTTCAATTTTAGAGTATTTTACAACATAGAGATAGATGCCTGGGTCCTACCCCCAGAGTTTCTTATTTAATTGGGAAATAGCCTGAGCATTGTGGTATTTAGTATCTTCAGAGCAATCTCACTATCCAGCAAACTTTGAGTATCACTGACTTGGGGAGATGGAGAGGTGATGGCAATGCTGGGGACTCATTCTGCAGCGATTGCCCTTTTAAGTTAATTGCTAAATTAGGGGTGTTTTTGTCTTAATTTAGCTACAAATCTTGTTCAACTCTCTTGTGGACTGGTGGCATGGATGTGATTGATAGGCTTAGAGTGCAGTCTGGACCTGAAAGAGAGTGAAGTATATATGGTAGCCGTGCTGAGTGGTGGAGGGAACACCACTGTAGGAGTCAAAAGCTCTGTCTTCTGCTAGCCAGTTGTGGAACTGGTTTACTTGTCCGTAAACTGAAGAATAATGATGTCTCCTGCTTACCTCTTGGCATTCACATGAAGTTCAAATGTGACAATATGTTATTAAAGTGTATACTCACTATTATGATTACTATTTCTAGTGAAAGAATCTGAGCTCCCGACTCTTCAATACCATGTTCTATATGGCTGAACAAGCTGGGTGGGTTCAACTGTATGTCACATGGGAAAATGATTTTTTGTTTTGATAGTAAGTTTTATTATAAATCAGCTTTTTCTTTTTTTTTTTCTTTTTCTAGTCTGGTAAGAATTAAATTCTTTCCTTGTGCAAATTGTGACTATAAACCAGAGTAGCTAGTATGTACGCGTGTATGTGTTTTGAGAAATCTTATTACATAATAATCAAAGGCAAAGAAGTTGTAGAATATGTAATTAAACAGTGAAACCCCTAACAGCAGATTTCTCAAAATTAATTGCTTAAAAAAGCTTTATTTTGTTATTAGCCACTGCTTTAGAGTCACCATTTGTTATTCTAGTTATATCGAATACTATGCATTAATATAGATGATTTTTTTTTCAGAGATCTTTATATACTGTTGAATTGTAAATGTTTTATATGGTTCCCTTTTTTCCTAATATTGACCCATCCAGGCTAGACATCTTAGGTATAACTAGGTTTTAGTCTGCTAATGTCTTTTCAATTAAAAAGCTCAATAATATTGAATCTTGGGATTCAGTATGAGTGACACATGTTACCAGGTCAGTTTCCATTGTTGTGCCTTGTGTGGGCCACTCTAAGTCATAACTGGAAGAAACTGAAATATGTACAAATATTGACTCCGGTCACTCAACAGTAGCTGGCAGATTCGGGGTGTTCTCCTGTTGCTAGGCATGTCACTTCACACATTGGACAGCAGAGCCATCCAGACAATACTGGAATAATTACAGCATTAATATAAAATACATTCACAATAAGGAAAGCTCATATTTTCACTATGTATTTGTATTTTAGGGTATAAGAGAACATTTAAAGCTAAATCCTGAATTTCTTTTATGGAAAATGTATCTTCACCTTTTGAAAATTCCTCTTTTTCCCCCTTTGTGTGTATCATCAAGAGGAAAGAAACGTTTTAGATTCAGTAGTCATTTATGTCTACTTGGAAAGCAGAATCTAATTATGAAAATGTAAGTCTGTGAAATACTCCTGTCATGTCAAGAATCACTCTGGTGTAGTCCCCATAATTACTGTTTTGCTGTTCTTTAACTCAGGTTATCTTCACTCACAAGGCTGTCATCAGTTTGAATATTTGATAGGTAGCAATCAAAAAGCTAGTTATAAATTGTCCCATTGAGAATGGGGACAAGAATGAGTATTTTTTAATTCTGTGCATGATGCAGGTGGCATAATTGTTATGTCCATTAAGTAAGAAAATTAACTAAAACCCCTCAGAAGACCAAAGTAAACCCAAATTATGAATTTAAAAATGATTATTTTGATTTTGGAGATGAGAAATTTGAAAATGTACCACATAATTTCTCACCACTGATAAAAAATGAAGTGATCCAAAAATAGCATGAGGCAGCAAACACCTCCCCCCAATGCACAATATTAATAATAACTGAACAAAGAAAACAATATGACCTATGCAATATACCTCAGATACTAATAATTGAGGAAAAATGGAAGCAAGGATCTTTGATTAGATCAGAGAAACCTAACAAGACCTGAATTCTAGGCCTCCTTAGAATTTTACTGACAACCTGAAAATTCTTACTAACATTCCCAAATTTGGAGAGAGGCATACTAATCAGATATCTTCTACTTTGGTTGTTATTATTGTTGTTTGCTTTTATTGTTATTATTTCTTGTTACTGAGGGATAGACTAAAGAATTCTGGAAGAGCAGCTAGTAAAATGGAGAAGGTGAACAAACACTGCTACTCTGGAGAAACAAAGGTTTCCAAGGAACACTCTAAATTGTGAAAATGATCTATAGCTCTCTGCAGTGAAATACTCTTCCCCAACTAATCTTCATGATTCCACCAAGAAGGAAGCATCCACTCGCTGAATCCATGGAATTGTCTAATAATCACTTCCGACAAATAGAGCACCTTAGTAGAAACATAAATTCCATAAAACAAGAACTCAAAGATGAGATGATGAAACAATAGAATGGGATGAAAAAAGGATATTTTAGATTTAGGGAAACAAATTGAGAGCGAAGAAAACATGATAATTATAGAACAAAAATATTCATTAGAAATAGCTGGAAACAATAGACAATTTTAACAACAAAGAGGAAAGGCTTGAGACAATCAGTGGGAATGAAAAAGGAAAATGAACTAAAGCAATTGGAGAGAAATCAATAAATAAGAAAGACAATATAACAAAGAGTATTTATGTTCCTGAAGTTAATATTTCAAAACATTTAAACAGAAGATTTCAGTGAAAATGAAGAAAGATCATTTCACTGAAAAAGAAAAAACTGAATCTGCAGATTGAAAGAGCTCCCATCTTTTAAGAAAATTCAGTGCAAATGTCTAGCATAGAGTCACATCCTAATTGGGCCATTGAATTTCAAATGTTAAATAAATGTTTAGGGATTCAGGCAGATACAGCAAAGATCTATGGTGGGGGTAGGGTAAGAAGAAGGGAAATATATGGAACTCTAGAAGACTTATCAAAAGTATTCATCACTCAGTGCCAGAAGATAATGAAGAAAAATCTCTGAAGGTCTAGAAGTGCAGTCCAATATTCCACCTAGGCAAGACATTAGTAAAATATAGGAAAAATAGATAGGCAAGTCAGAAATCTTTAGGCATGAAATAGACTGCTTGACAATGAAGCCCACACAATGAAGAGATGAACTTAAAAATAAAAAGTGGAATTCAGAAGTATAGAAAACACAGTTTAATGGGGCCACATTTAATCTATTAAAACAACTATGAGATTGTGGTTATAGGACAGAAAGCAAATTTTATAAAGTAGGGCAATGTAAAAATATTCATAAAGCTAACCAATATGAGGCACTGGGGAGAGGTGAGATGGAGGGATGTGTGAAAGTGCTAATATCTTCTCCTTTCTGAACAGGGGCAGACTCCCTGCTGCTTAAAATAGAAAAAAAATAGTTTAAAAAATACTCAAAACACTGATTTTTAAAAATGGTTTCATTATGTAATGTTAGAGAAATCATTTTGGAAATAATACCTGCTATAGGAAGGAAACATTTAGTATGTTTATAGAACTTCCGATTGCAAATTTTAATTCTGTTAAATTCATTTAGATTTAATAATTTAAAAAAAAATAACATCAGTGATATTATCTCATTTTTATAAAAGTATATTTTGTCTATTCATTCACGTCCCAGAAGAATCTGTGTATAGATAGAAAGAAATTAGGAAAGATTTCATGTTTGTGGCGGTGGCACAGGTGGTAGAGGGGCTTTTGCTTTCATCGTCAGACTTTTTTGCCTTTATGCATTTTAACGATATGCACACATCTTCTGAAAAATGTTTCTTATACATCCACATAGAAAGATACTATGCCAATACACTAACAGTGATTAATTGTAAGTAGTAGTGTATACGTTAGATTGTATTCTACTGCAGGTAATTGAAAATCCTACTCAAAGTGACACACAATAAAGACATTTATTATTTAGTGAAATAGCAACCCTTGTTAGCAACACAAGGTGGGTGGTCAGTAATGTCAACAGCATGCAGTCCTTGGTGTCATCACAAGGCTGTTTTCTCTAGTAATCACAAGTTGACTATAGCAGTTCCAGGCATTATATCTATTTGTACATAATAAATTCTAGAGACATAGAAGAGAAACTTTGCTTTTGGGGGTGTTTCCTTAAGGAAGTTTTACCCAAAAATTTTCCAGAAAATCATCTTTCATAACTCATTGGCCAAAATAGCTTCACATGCCCATATGTTAGACAGTCACTGAAAAGAAGAATGGGGCCACTGTAATTGTTCCTTAGGGCCATGGCTAGGCCAGGGAGGAGGGATGCTGCCGCTAGTAATCTAGTATCTATCAGGAAGAAGAAAGGATGAGAAGAATGAATGTCAGCTAGGCACCAGCAGTATTTGCTACAGTGTGTACATTGGTGGTTGGAAATCTCTTCTTTGTAATTTATTTTAGTTTGTAATTTCTCAAAATATAATTAATTAAGTGAAGGACTATAATTTTTTTTCGATTAAACTTTGGGTCTCAATTTTCTTGAAGATATACATTTAAAACTTAAATCTTTTTTTTTCTTTACTAGTATTAAATAGAAAGACTTTTTAGTACTATCTGTTGTTAGAAGGAGACCTAATAAAGAAACTGTAGTAATTATAGTAGAAAACTGGGTTTCTCTAGGTCATAAGTCATTTCTTTAGAGAGGAGGAAGATCAACATTGTGGACTGGTGTATTACAAGTATTTAAGTTTGAGTAAAATATTCTTTTAATATTTGAAAGGTATAGGGAATATTAAGAGAAATTTATCTAATCATGTATAAACTTTTCCAGTACATTAAAAAAAGGATTCTCTTAAAAATATTCAGAATGCAATTTCTTTGCCAGTAGGTTGTTATAATTATTACATTTTACAGTAATGAACAGTTTAACAATCTGGAATGGTAACTGCATTTTAACTTCTTTTTTTCTGAATTGGAATTCTTTGAAAACAATTTAATTGGAATAAAAGCCCGTGAAAATGACTTTAAAAACAAGCTTTCTCTAGATGAAATTTAAAGATATTATGCCATGTGCTTCAGATCAGTGTGGCAGTACTAAGATCTCTTCTGTTCCTGAAAAGAACTTGACTTGTCAGTGGTTAGCTTGGGATAAATGGTGTCCTTCTATGGGCAGTTCTAACTTTTCTAATTTCAAGAGATTGAAAATCAGGAGATGAAAGGATGAGAAAAAACCTTGTGTTCACTACTTCTATTCTTCTTCCACCAAGTCAGTTATACAAAACAAATATAATAAAACCAGAGTTTTTACAACACTAACTGACCTACACTTTAAAGTGTTATCAGAGAATATTATGTTTAGTGTTACTCTAATGAATATAAAATTATGAATATAAAGTTAAGTGATAATTACTTTTGAATATAAATTAAATAATTTTTATGTTTTATAAGAATCCTCATATTTTATAAGAATGTCAGTTTTACTCATTATCTTAAGGTTAAATTTTACATAGTAAAACAAGTGATGGGCCTTTTATATATAGTGCTTTTAAAATACCCCATGATTAAATCCAATGAAAACTACATTTAAGAAAGAAGGAAATTTACCAAACCACAGAATGTAACTAGTCATTTACTTATGATTAAACTCTTTGCATGCTAATAAGGTTGGAAATACCCTAGAACTTAATTTTCTTGCTTCTTCCCTTCATGCTCTACCACTTTTATTAGAAATGTTTAATTCATAATTTATATTCAGTATTGACACAATTGTAGACATATAGGTGTCATTTTCAATTATTTGAAGTAAGTTTTGGTGTGTGTTTAAGCATGACATTTCCAAACTGGGTGAAAATATGAATTTTGTCAGAAAGTATTTTTCAAAATTTGAATTAAGGACAAACAGCAACCAAAAAAAGAAAGAAAATGTTATTGAATTTCCATTAAATTACATTGTGGCCTGGGTTTTCTTGCCTAAATTTTTTTAGGGAACCCCACATAGGGTAAACTAGAAAAGCTCTTGGTGAATTGGATCCAATTTAAAACTTATTCTTCATAGTGTGTTTTATATCTGCTTACAAATAAAATTAAAATGTGTATTTTGAATTCATTTTTTTACTTCAGGAACTGCTCATTTTAAATTTGAAAGAAAAATTGTCATCATCAGTTACCATTATCATGGTTTTTTATCATGCTGATCTAGTTGTTTAGTCTCAATTTAAAAGTCAATGATTGGACTCATATTTTTCATTATTGTTTATCATTGTCATTCTTATTATTATTGATATAATAAGCTCATGTTTTAAAACATTTTCTGTACCAGACATTTTATTATTTAACCCTTTCCACAAGGTGATGAGGTCTGCAGTAGTGGCCATTGCAGCAGTATTCATATTTTGCAGGTGAGGAAATAGATTCAGAGGATCTTACTGAGAGTTATCATGGCTTGGAATTGGCAGGATCTGGTTTGAACTCATTTTTGTTTACCATGTCCCTGCTACTTGTTCTTAAAGAGGAAAATATTTAGCATAGGATAACATTTTTCATTTGGTGCTAAATGTATGGAATCGGCTATACATATAAACAAACATCTAGGCACACTTCTTAGTCCTGGGAGATTTAAGGCACAAATAGGCAACTGTGTTGAGAGGTGTGGGGGAGGAGCCTTAATTCACATTCCCAGTGCTTGATAATAAAATCGGTTGAAGTTGACACTATTCTGGACTGAGATGAACGTAAGGCAACCTCCACAGTTCCGTGAGACTGATGATACATAGAGTAATGAACAGACTTTGTGGACAGAACCAACATCCCAAATGCATTTGGCATATGTTTGCCAATGTTCACAATAGTCTCAGAAACTCTAAAGGCAAGGTTTGTACCACTTCAAAATAACACATTATTACTAATGTATTTTCTCAGAAGAAGGTATTTTTTTTTCAGGTGTTAGCACTCTGGGGTTCAGTTTATTTTGACCAAAGTGTTTGAATTATACCCACCTTGGTTTTTAGCTAGGAATTCGGGGTAGGGGGTGAGGACTGGGATCAGTACAGTCTGTGTCTCCATTTGAATCTTAATTTCAGTATTGCCACATCAAATCCTTGAGCCAAAGAATGATCAAAATTTAGATTCTACATATTTTGAATGCATACTGGTCCAATTTGGGTTCAATTTTGGCACTTTGGGTGAAAGGTGGATGGCAATGTTTGCATTTACCAAGGTGATATTACATTTTACTTTATCTTGATTAAATTTTATTTCATTTGATGAATACTGTGTGTTCTACAGGTGACTCATGCATAATATTCACCAATTAGATGCTAATCCAATCATTAGAGCCAACTCTGGTTTCCAGCAACTATTTTTTATCTTATTTGCTATGAGAATATTGGCCATTTTTATGAATCAATACTTTGTAAAAGCATTATTGATTGTCATTTCAATGATGATCATAACTTATTGCCTTCCTAGAGAAAAGGAGCTTTCAGATCATTAAATGCATTAAAATCTGCAGATACCCACATGTCTGTGGCTCTCTTTAGCAGGTTGACTCCTTTGGGTCAGTTATTCTTAGCCTCGGTATTTCTATCTTATGGCATTGCAGGTCTAAGATTAGCTTGTTAGGCGTTATCATGCCATCTGAGTTACCTCCTAATATAACTCTACACTGGAATGATTATTTATAGAAAGAGCATTCTGTCATTTTTGGGTTATTTCTAGTAGTTTAAATAAAGAAGAATAACATTCAAGTGAAACCACAGATTCCTTCCTGCTGCCAAAACAACATGATAACTGTCTGCTTAAGGGACAATAATGTTTAAATGTGTGCTTAGGGTGATCGCAGAATTCTTTTTATCTGTGCCACCTTGACAGAAAGGGGAGACCTTTCAGGAGTGATGTATAATGCTTGTGGAAAGGCAAAGAGGCAGCCTTGATGCTTTCTGTCACAGAGCACAGAATACTGTGGTTGATGATGACAACAAGAGACACAGAGGTTTATTTTTAGAAACAGACACTGCTAAGCTCTCTATTTGGTGTTAATATGGCTCATAAACAGGACTCCTCACTGTTGAACTTCCTGTGAAAATGGCATTTTATAGTACACACACACACACACACACACACACACACACACTTTTTTCTTTTTTCACTTTGTAACAATGACTATCATTAAGAAAATAATTAGAACTTTTTTCAAGCTAAGAAATCTAAATTTTTATTAAATTCCTCCAATAGATATGAAGTATTATTTTGAAATCTCATGAAGATTGGATTTAAGAGGTGGTTTATGTAAAATAATCAAATATCATAAGTATAATGAATATACAAGTCATCTATAAAGTGTGGAAAAATAAGTGAATATACTTAATAATAAATTGTCATACCTGTAAAATAATATGGATGCTGCTGGCTTTATTGTAGTAATATATAAAATATAACTATAAAAGATATTAATATAATGCATTAATGTAAGTTGTTGATTTAAATTGATGAGATAAAATTCTCAGTGTATTAAAAAAGTAGGTATTAGTCTCTGCTAGTTGTTATAGTATAGCTAACTTGATGAACCAAACACATTTCATGTACAATAAATTGTACAGTTTCACATTTGAGAACTCTTCTTTTAGCTTACATAAACTGTGCTTAATTCAGACCCAAACAATTGATATTTTGCATTAAAATTAGAATTGTGATTTAATCTGTTTAATTTGCATTTTGCATTTTCTGATTATTAACTTGTTGTTAGATGATGAAAATGTTAAAGTGGTATGTTAATACATTTCATATTACACATTAATTGAAATGCTTAGAGCGCTGTAGTAATATTCATAATTTTACTATTTAGTGAAAAACATATCTTTTTTAAAGGTAAATATTTTGTAGAAATCCAGTGACCATTAGGAATTTTCAAAATGACAAAAACAGGAACCACAGCAATTCAAGTGCATTCTCAAAGAAGCCAAGATGTAAATAAATTTAGAGGGTGGGAGTAGCAGCAATTGTAGGAACCAGTTGCATCCTTACCATCCTTAATTAATGGGTTGAGGGTTTCGGGAGGTGATGTAAGTGTTTGAGGCTTTGGAAGCTGAGGTGAAATAGTCATTCACGTGTTCATATTTTCACTCAGAAATATCTGCAAGCCAACCGTGCGCCCGGTATTGTTCTCCACATGGATAGTACAACTGTAAAACAAGACAAGGGGATACATGGTTCAGAGATTATTCAGTTGAATGATGATGGGTAGATCATACTACTTTAGATAGCAATAAGTACTAAGGAAAAGTAAAATAGAAAAATGAGATAGAAAGTGATTGGTGGTAGCAGAGACAGTGATAGCTGGGGTAGTCAAGTAAAATGTTTTGAGAAACATATATGTGAAGAGCATCTTCCCAGTAAAAGCAGGTTTTCTATCAACATTCCATTCGGGCTAAGTCAAATAGAATGAAAGCACAGTTAGAATAGAGTAGAACATGTTATGGAGCTCTTTTAGTCTCCACCATAGCTCTGCCTTGTGCAAGGGATGGGAAGCTTTTATCAGTGGGTAGGTGAGGAAGTAGGGCGAAGGCTATTAGCTATGTTTCCCAAAGAGAGACTATAGAATTAGATGTCTTCCTCCTAGGATAAATGCTATTGACTAGAAATTAAGGACCTTTTAGAACCCCTTACTATTACTCCTTCCTAAACATTCAACTTTGTCCATTACTCTTAATTCTAACATCAACTGTGCTGAAACCTCTTACCTAAGCTGTAGGAACCTTCCAGTAGTTTAGTGAAGTGAATAGTTTCTCTTCTCTTAGGGGCTGAAAAGAAAGGGAACAATGTATCTTCACCTGCTAATGTTAGAAGTCAAAGAACATTTTCTCATAAACATAAGTATTGTACACTTCTAGTATTCTTTACAATGGAGTTTATTGAGCACCTACAATGTATATTGAATTCAAGGAAATCATTGGTCAAATAATAACTTTGTAAATGGCTGTAGAACTCTAACTTTCAAACAAAATATTTAGAATGCAGTCTTCATTATATTGAAGAGTAGATAGATTTGTGATAAATTGTTATAATAATGGAGTAAGAAAGTATTTCATGGAAGTGATAGATATGTTTTCTAAAAAGGAGAAGCAGCAGTATGATAGAAAAGAGCTATTTTCACCACGTTCTGCTTTCTCATGGGTAGGGAACAATGATGGATACACATAGTAAGATGGACAAGCATTTTTGAGGGACTGACACATTATCTCACATGCTTGATGCCTCATGGGGTTTTCTCTCAACATTCCAAGTGGTCTAAGTCAAATGGAATGAAGCACAATTAGAATGGAGCAGGAAGTGTTCTGGGGCTATTTTAATCTCTACTGACTTCTGCCTTGTGGAAGGGATGGGGAAGCCTTTATCAGCAGGTAGGCAAGGGAGCCTGGGGAAGGCTGTCAACTATGATTTTTCTTGAGCTTCAGGAAGACTGGGACTGAGCCAAACTCATAGCCAACGGGCTTTGTTGGAATCACAGTGTAGCTTGAGGAAAATGGTTTAAAAAGCTACCTTTTTCCCTCAAGGATTGTTCATTCTATTATTATTTATCGAATACTTAGCTGTATTTTTAAGCTATATTTCTTGTTTATCTATTATTATTGTGAATACATTTATATATATATATACATATATATATATGTATGTATGTATATATATATATATATATATATATATATATATATATATATATGAATTAATAATTAGCTATTTCCTTTCCTGAGATACCCTCTGCTCCATTTCAACAGTCTTTAGGGGGAGAAATCCTAACTCTTAGGAAGCTCAGTTCAAATGTCTCCAAATACCGCCTCCTCCCCCAAATCCCCTACAAAACTTCCCAGTTCTGTTTCTTTCCCTCCCTTCCCTCCCCACACCCTGCCAGTCCTTTATACTCTCTTAGAACGTTCCCATTTTCTGTCCTCCACTGCGGTTATTTATGTTCGTGTTCCCCATCCCCCCAATTAGTTATATTATAAGCTCCTAGAGGAAAAGGATCATGTTTTACTTCTATTTTTATTCTCCACAGTGCCTAGCACATAATTGGTCCCTGAGACTATTTTTAAATAAATGAATGATTAAAGAGTACAGTAGCATTGCACAAAGTCTGTTTTTATAATATTTTTTTTGTGGACATGATTCCTTTTATGTAGAAATTTCTCAGTTTCATTGTAAATTTGAAAAATATAGAATTTTGGAAGATGTTAGGGCATTTGACTCAAAAATTAAGACCATTCATTATAGAGTGAGTGTCAAGGATGACCTCGAGTGTTTTGAGAATATGTATATGACTCTTCAAATGTTTTAATTATTCTTAACAGAAAATTTTAGAGTATTCTTATTTGACTTCATTTTTCAATGAATAATGCCAATAGAAATTTTGTATTTGTGTCAGCATTCAAAATGTTAAGTGTGAAATAGCTAATTTAAGACTGCCTGAATATAAATGCATGTTTTTTTATACAAGCAGAAGAATAAATTTGGCTTTGCAAATCATTACAGGTGTATTTTATATTATTCAAAAAACACTTCACATTTAATCCTATTTTTCTCTTTGTGAGTTTTTAAAAAGACTGTTTTCTTACATAAAGGGCAAAAATGGATGGATTTTTTTGGTTAACAATAGTATCAGTTTGAAACAGTTCTGCACCTCAGATTGCTATTTAGAGCTCACCTATATTTATTCAGGCATTATTTAATTGGTTATATTCTTTGAGAAGAGGGCAATAAGAGAAGATCTTTTGGTAAACACTTTAATAATCAAATTTTCAATTCCAAGGGTATCAGTAATTAAAAAAATTATCTAAAGTAAAATGTCAGAACAGAGAATTCACAGAGTGAGGTATTAAAGAATAACAGATGGAAGGAGTGAATCAATCTGTACACATAGCTATTTAAGAAGAATGAAGTAAATATATTTATGTTTAAGTGGGAGAGGAATGGTGAACAGAATAGGTATATAAGTAAAAAAAGAGACATAATTTTTTAAGGGTAGTCTTTTTACTCTGGTTTAGATGTAAAACTCAGCACAAGTTAGGATAAATTAAGGGCATTAAGGCACAGAAAATTAATTGAGTTAGTTAATAATAAAGTATGGGCCAAAAAAGGAGTTGGATAGTAAAACCAAATTTTGCAAAATAGTTATTAAACTCAGGTTTTAGAGCACAGGGGATAAATACATGCCAGTCTTCTTTCATCGACTTTGCCAATGCTGCCAATAGTGTTTTCTCATCATTAGGAGTATTGTGAGTCTAAGATACGATTCTAACAGCTGTAATAATCATATTAAGATGGAAGAAATCAGATTGTTTGACCATGGATTTAGACTTTTCTAAGCATTACCAAGAAATAAGAATTAGTTCAAGCCGATTTCTAAAGAATTATAGTTTTTGGAACTATAAACTCGGTTAATTAAAATGATTCATTTGTTTTCTTTTCTGAAAGTTGAATATAAAAATATTGGAAAAATTATCTGTTTATCAACCTAACCTAACTTGTATATTGTAAGAAAGAAAATAATAGGGAAAAAATTTAAACAACTAACATTAAACACATGAAAAACAATGTCCCTAGTCTAAAATCATTTTCTTCAGATTTTAATCGAGTCAACTCTCATTATCCCAATAATTAGAATTCTCCTACATTATTGGAAAGATAGATAATTATCTATCTATCATCTATCATCTATGTGTATGTGATAGATCCCTGATAGATCCATCAATAGATAGATAGATAGATAGATAGATAGATAGATAGATAGATAGATAGATAGATAGATTTCTTACTTCCTTCCAACTTTCTCTCTCTTCAGTATAGTCCTAAACCTGAATATGGAACTGCAGCTCTAGAAAACTTTATATGAGTTCATTTTCAGATGACTCGAAAATATATTAAATTGCTTTTTAGACATAGGAGAGAACATCTTTCTGTTCCATTATCCACAGCTTTGTCTAGATCCTTGGGCATTGAACCAATATGTACTAGAGATTATCTTCATACTTCACTAATTATATTGTGAAAACCATTTTTTCTACATCCCTGCCACCATTGGACATTGTCAGACTCTAGATATTTTTGCCAAATTGAAAGATAAAAAGGGGCACAGCATTACTTTCTTATGTGAATTTCCCTGATTACTGGTGGAGTTGAACAGTTTTCATATATTATTAGCCATTGGGGTTATGTTTTAGTAGAGAATATTCCAAGAATGCCAAAATGCTTAAAGAGAAAAAAGCCTATCAGTGAATGTTACCCTGTTAACAGATTAAATGAAAAAAGAACACTGTCATCTCATTATGTGCAAAAAAAAAAAAAGAATTCAACAAAATACAATGCCTTTCCATTATAGAAACTCTTATTAAATTAAGAATAGGAGAAACTATGTATTATCCATCACAGTTTTATCTGAAACTTCATATTTAATGGCAAATTTTAAAATATTTCTTTAATGTCAGGATCTTTATCTTTGGAGATTCTACTCAATGTTCCAAATGTAAACAGTAGCTAAGAGATACAAGATTTTGAAAGGAAACAAACTAATTGAATTAACAGAGTTCTTCCAGATTGTTCAGTACAAAGTCAGTGTAACATTAAAAAAAAAAAAATGAAAGGATTACTTTATACCAGAAATAACCAAACACAAAATGTAATGAGAATAATACTATTTCTAAAGCAATGAAACTTTTATGGAGAAGTTGATAAAATTATTGAAAAGCATATAAGAAAACTTGAACAAATTGAGAGACGTTTTGTCCATGAATAGGAAGACTACATCTTTAAAAAGTCAGTTTTTCTCCTATTAACCTATAAATCTCTTTTCTTTAAAACAGCTAGTTTTTTTTAAAAAAATAGATGATTAATTCATAATACAAAAGTCGAATGGACTTCATGGTATTATATAGTAAAAAGTAAATATCACTTCTACTTCATCTCTATAGGCCATTCAGTTCTCTGTTCAGATATCCTTGTATCAATTTCTTCTCATTGATGCATATTAGTACAAATTCAGTTAAAATCCTACCAGGGAATGTGGCTTACTGATTCCAAAATTCAGATACATGAGTAAGTGTGCACAAATGGCAATTTTTTGAAACAACAGATGAAGGTACAAAAGATAGCTGTTAAGGCACACAAAGTTGTATTAATAATGAATGATTGGTTAGGGACACAATAAAATAGATCAGAGGACTAGAACAGTTATTTTTAATAACTTTGTGCATGACAGAATTTACATCACAAATCAGTGGTCAGATAACAGACTATTAATTAAATAGTTTGGAAACAGCATATTCAATTTGTAACTTGAAGTCAAAGGAAATTATACTCACATATTTATTATTAAAATACTGTTGTCATTATCCAGTTGGATAGGTTACAACTTAAATTCCTGCAAAGCTGATGTTTCATATCATGTATGTAGGGTCTTGCATTTTATAGAGGGATGAGATGGAATTTTATGAAGGCCTGGAAAGAGTTTTTATTTAAGTTTTGCTAAATTAGATGAGAGAAGGACTCCATATTTATACAGCTCAGCAATTTTCAAAACATAATTTGAGATTAAATAAAAGGTTCAAATTTAAGAGAACTGTTTAATGAAATAGAAGGGTGATAAATCAGTCTTAGAAAGAAAAGTACATAACACTATACTAAGGGATCAACAAATAGTAGTTTCTGAGGAGTATTTAAAAAGACCAGGGAGGAAGTGACTTTTAAACTGAGACATGAAGTAACCAAAAGAGCCCAGCTATGCAAAGATCTGAGGAAAGGCATTCCAGGCAGAAGGGACATCAGTGCAAAGGCCACTAAGTCTAAAATATATTTGGTTTTCACAGTGAAGGCTATTGTGGCCACAGCATTTTCAACAAAACAGAGAAGAAAGGTGAGTGATTAGACTGCGGCTGCTCGAATATTGCATCCAAACTGACTTTTGCAACAAACTTAAAGTGACACATTTTCAATATTCTTAACATAGGATTTCACAAGGTCTTCAGTGTCATACACCAATATTTGTTGCTTGTCTGTTGTTAGCATCATTCGTATGCTAAAGGAGGAGAAGTTTCTTTACCTTTTTATTATTCTATGCATACCAAAAATGTACAGACTGTAATTCTAACCCCAAGACACGCAAGGATAGTTTAAGTAGTGCATGGCATAGTAGGTATGGAATCAAGAAAATTGGGTGTATCTCTTCATTTATATTTTTATGAATCTAGTAAAGATACTAAAAGATTTCAGAAATAATGAAATTGGCAAAGAAATAGCAGCCTCTGATCTCAGAGAGCTTGTACTTATGGGACGTTAGCTCAGGGTCTGCCACTGTTCATATAAAGGTAGGTATTTTAGTTGTCTTTTCTTGGCATCTATAAACCATGAAGGGAGTTGCCTAGATTGTTAGTAGGTCTCCATCAACTTTAAAAATGTCAGTGTTTCGCCTTTTTAATTATCTAAAACATATCAGGTCACAGCATTGTGCCTTTCTTGTATGCCAAATGTAATTTTGATTCAATGGCCACAATAATGGGTTGGTCTGATACATCAGTTTATAATACTACATATTTTAGCCTAAGAAACTCATTCTGTAATAGCTTATTTTAAGTTTATTCTGAGGCTTGTGCTATACTTGACTGATTTTGAATATCTTACCTTTCCCAAAAGCATTACAGTCAGACCTGTTTACAAAGAACTATTCAGTAATTGTTATGACTTATCTAGCTCAATTTGATACTTTAAAGCAATCAAAATCAATCTCTCTCTACATTTATACATATATATGGGTTTGCCTATGTGTGTGTAATCATATATTACAATTATAATGGAATTATTTGTTATTTCCTTATAGCAAGAGTTCTGGCAGTCTTTTAATAGAAATAGAAGAAAAAATATGACTGTGTACTAAACTAAGTTATAGCTTAGAACTAGTTATTTTTTTCCATTTTAGTAATTCTGATTATCATTTTACTGTTAATCAGAAATATAAGGTTTTATCATAAATGTTCATTTTTTTTCCTATCTCTGCCCAGTAACTGCATTTGAATTTTCTAGATCTCATTTAGAATTCCATTTCACTTTTAAGAATTAGGCCTTATTTTGAACTAATAAATATAACAGAAATTTTATTTTAAGTAGCACTATAACAAATTGTTATAAATAACCAGAAATTTTAGTCAAACACTTCAATATATATGGCCAATTAGAACAATTAATTGCTGCAAGTCAGCTGCTATATAGATAAAGAATCATTTCCAACTGATCTTTTCCCCACAATTTGTTTAAATCAAAATAATTTTCTTTGTAAAAACAGTAGTTTGGAATAAGTACTACAGAATCCTTAGGAATTTTTTTCTAAACCCTAGTTTATAGCTAATATGGTTAGAATTTAAAAAGAGAGAGATTATATTGGTTATCGGTTTTAAAGTCATATTGTATTGGATATTACACCTACTGTGGATGATATTTAAATGATGCCAAAGCTACATGTTGCAATCAAGATAGCAACAGTATTTTTTCCTTCTTTCTCATTCCAATCTTTTGAAATGTAATGCATGGAAATTTTTCTTTCATATGTTAAGTGTATCTCATTGCTGAATATAGTGTGCCTCACTGAAGTATTCACATCTTTGCCAAAAACACATCAGTCATTCACAAATATTCAGTACTCTGAGAATGAAAATTTTTTAGCAACTTGGATACTTGATGAAAGCCAGTTTGCAAAGATTTCTAACTCTACAGCATTAGACATAGTATGTGGAATCTAAGGCTAAGTGTTAGCACTCAGCAAATGAGGTAGAGTTTTAGATACATTGAACCCTGCAAGCTACAATATTGTAGACAAAGATTTGTAGCTGGTTAATAGAATGATGCTAATCAGCCTTATATTTTGTGGATGAGATAAAAATTCATTATAATTTTGGAGAACAAAGTAGGTTCCATCCCTGAACACACTTATTAACATTTAAGGAAAATATCTTAAAAAAAAATTCCTGAATTAATTAAAACATGGAAATTCAAACAAGCAAAGTTAAGCCTTAGAAGTATGCCTGACATATAGTAATTGCTCAGTGAATGTTTGTGGAAAGAGTAGGTGAATTAATGAATTGAAAACTGTCCATTTATAGAAGTTGATATTTAAACTGCACGCATATCTTTGCACTTTATGGCTCCAGACCTGATACACTGGATTATCCAGGCATGAAGATATGTAAAGACTATCTTTTAAAAGCCAATCTTTAATTTAAAAGGAGTAAGAAAGAGCTTTTCTTCATTTTTTATGAGAGTACATTATTCTCTTCACTTTATTGAGAGTACATTATTAATTTTATGAATATTAACTATGTCATAATTCAGATATAGAGATCCTTCAATGACACTTAATGTTTTGGGGAGCTGTTCCCTTCAGACAAAAATGGCATCTGCAGCTGTCTGTACTTTAAACTCTATATCCTCCTGCAGGCATCTTTCTAGTGGGCCACATTCTGTTATCTTAATTTATTAGGTGCAATGTAGTAAGTGGGAAAAAAATTAGCTCATCAAGCTTGTTACTTTGGCTTCTAAAGTAAGCATTAAAAGACTCTTAGGATTTCTCCTGAGTAAAATATATGAACTAAGTTTATATTCATAGAAAATGTAGATTGGCCTATAAGAGGCCAAATGCTTGGGTCTTTAGTATGTTCCGGATACACAAAGTTTTTAGGGTATTACCTTCCTTAAAAGGAGATTGTTACCTTATAATTCTATTCAGCATCCTATATACTTGAAAACTCTTAACAGGAAAAGCCAAACTCAGCCTTCCCCCACCACCCACTTCAGAAGAGTGTTCTTATGTGTGTCAAGTCCAGATTCTAGGAAAATAGTAAATTGAGCATTTGATCTAGCTTAGATGAAAAATGAAACATCTTCTGGCATAGCAACAAAAAAATTATTATAGAAAGATTATTTTAAAAGACCAGTGTCAGATTTTAGGCTTTTTTTTTTTAATTGAAAAAACATAAAATTCAACCAGCATTCTCTATTGTTTGAATTTCTCTTTCAATAAACAAGAGTATTTAGTCTCATTTCTAATTTTTTGGCCCAACAATGATGACTTCACATAAAGAAAAATTCATTTTCTAATGTTGACAGACAAATACATCTGAGAAGGTTAGGACGTGAGGAGCTCTTAAGAACTTATGGGTGTTAATGTTTCTTAACAGGCTTCACCTTCATGACCACCTCAGTTCCGGGCTTTCTACCTTGACTTTGCTTGTTTCTTTTTTTCTTTCAAACATCTCTCAGTTTTTGAGAGTCAGGAGTCCAGGACAGACTAGTTGGGTTATTAGGTCTCCTAAAATCAGCTTGACTGGGGCTGCATTTTTATCTGGAGTTCTGAGTCCTTTTCAGGCAGGCTTATTCAAGTTGTTGGCAAGATTCAGTTTCTTGTAGCTGTGAGATGGAGGCCCCTGTCTTTTTGTCTGTCACTTAGTTCATTCTCACCTTCTAGAGGCTGCTGGCATGTAGAACCCTCCATCTCAGAAATGGAGAAACACCCTCTCACCGAGTCTCTCTTATACTTCAAATTTCTCTGATTTTTTCTACCAGCCAGAGAAGACTCTCTTCTTTTAAAGAGTCCCATATGATTAGGTTAGGCCCACTTGGATAATATCTTAAAGTCAACTGATTTGTTATATCACCCTGATTAATAGCACACATGAATTATATCTGTAAATTCCATTGTCAAGTAACCTAACGTAATCACAGGGGTCACACCAGATAGTGAACATCATGTGAACCATCTTACAATCCACCTTCCTCAGGAACGTTTTAGAAAGTTTTTATAATTGATATATTTGGAGTGATCTCATACTCCTATTTAGTTTCACTTACCAGCTCTATGCTAATAACTCACACATCTCTAGCTCAAACCCTAACCTCACTCCTAAGCCTTAAGACTTGTGTCAACAACCCCTACTGTCCATGTGGAAGCCCCACAGATGCTTTGTTTGAGACTAGAAAATGAGTCATCTGCCTCTGTTTTTATGAATGATAAAAATTCAAAATGCATTATGAAAATGAATTCTGAGAATGCTCAATTCCTTTGCGGGGAGGTTCATGTAAAGCACGATGACTTGCACATGATAAGAACCCAGAACGTTGATTAGGAATGAATGAACTAAAGATTCAGAGACTGCTTGTCATTTCCTCCCCTCTATTCCTCTTCTCTGCTACTCTGAATCTAGCACAACAGCTATCCCAGTTCTTCTATACATTTGTTCTAAAGAATTAGCTATTATCTTTTATATATTGCATTCTGCTTTTGGTGTTCTCTTGTTTTCAACTAGGCTTTTCTCACTGCTGATTTGATCATTTGTCAAACTTTAGGGACAAGACCTTTTAGGGAGAGGAGTATAGGTGAAGCCAAGTTACCTTAATTAAAGAAAAAGCCTTTATTTCTATTTCTTTTTTTCTCCCATTATCACCCATCTGTTTCCTGCCAGTATTATAACAATTGGGTAGAAAAGCAGGCTTTTAATACTGATTTGATAAGAAACAGGGAATTGAGGACAAGAACCTTCTTTCACATGCTAAGGAACTCCTGACTTTACTTCTGAAATTGTCATTGTAATGACAGTTCTTCTGGCTAAGTGTAGCTTTTTGTTTTAAAAATACAAACAATCCTCTTCATTTTCTTTTCTCAGTCCTCAGACTCACATGTTCCCACTTAACAGTGTTCATGCATACAGTCTTCATTGTTTTCGCCTTCGAAATAGCATGAGAAAATTTCACCATAGACAAATTATCAAATATTTTGTATGTTTTAATCGAGAATTTAAAAAGGTTGTATATTCCTTATGATTTCACATAATCCTTAATTTGTTGGTTTACTTTCTCCTCCAGTGGTTGATTTTATTGAGATCTGTCTTCTCTATATTGACTTCTATTAATGTCACAATTATTTAGAACCTTTTTGGATATGAACAAAATTTAAAAGTTTGGAGTGAACACCCCCTCCTCCCAAAAAAGGACCTGGAGAGCCCAGTGGATTCATAAATGGGCTTTGGGCAGTCTCTGAATCCTGTGAAGTTATCTGCACAATAATATATCTGTGTGCATGCCCATTTTTTCTTGAGGGACTATTTCATGTCTAATTCTCCAAGAAATTTGTGACCCCAGTAAATATAAGTAATCATTTTTTGAAAAAGTGATAACAAATTTGGTTATTTGGGATCTCAAACCCAAGGTCAGTGGGCACAAATTAAAGACAGGGGAGGATAGTAGAGCTAGGTTTACCCACAGTCACAATGCAAGCAAAAAATATACCCCACACCTCAATATTAGAGAAGTAAGACAGAACTAAAATTTAAAAAGCAGCCTAATCCCATAAGGGCCAACCATTGTGCTTAACAAGCTCTAAGGGAACCACTGTGGTATAGTGTAGTAAGTGATGGGCCCAGTGATGGTCCTGTGTCTTCCTACTGTGGGCATCTTTAAAAGCAGTGACATGTCTAATCTATTTTGAAAAGGGTCCCTTAAAACAGTACAATGAAATTTAAAGATGTTTTCAGAGAAAACTTTAGCCATCTGAAATGTTTATTCCTATAGGAATTGAGATAGGTATATGAGATTATAAAATGTGTCACCTGACCCCTAAAGCCATGCTATGATAGAAAATGAATCTTTGTGTCCATAAGCCCAGTGCCTGGTTTATTAGTTTTGTACACATTTGTCAGCTTTGTTGAGTGACTAAGAAACACTATGTTCAATGAACTTGAAGCTTGATTTTGAGGCCCTACTTCATAGAAATTATACTTTAGATATTATGCCTTGGGAAAATATTTCTGTTTATATTAATGAGCTTATGAGTGAGGTCATCATGACTCATTCTAGGACAGATCTCTGTCACTGTAATCCTATCTAGAGAGAGTTAAAAAAGAGTGATGTTTGACTTGGCATTCTAAGTCAAAAACAAATAATACATGACAAATGATGCCACTATTTTTCACTAAATGCAAAAAAAGGAAAATAATTGTCATGTATTAAACATTCAAGAGGTTACTATCTGTAAGGTACAAATACAAACTATATATTAATCAGAAAAATAACAATAACTCAGAGGAAAGATGGTCAAAGGTAAGAAGAACATCTTCACAGAGAAAGAACCAAAAATGGCCAATAAATAAATGAATGGATGTTTAATCTCAGCCATGATTAATACATTAATGAAGTACTATTTTTATATACATTATATTAGTAAATTTTTTTAAAAACCTCATAATACCCAGTGTTGATTAGGGTTTGGAGGAAAAAGGTACCCTCATCTATTAGTGGAAGAGCATACTGGTGAAATTTTAGACAAGCAGTGCTATCAAAATTTTAAAAGTATATGCTCTGCAATTCAGTAATTCCCTTTAAATACTGTATTAGTGCAAATGTACAAGAATTTATATACTAGAATATTTCTTTGCAGCGTCATTTATAGTAATGACAAATTGAAGGTGATTTAATTATTGGACAATACAAAAATCAATAGCCATTATCCATACTCTAAAATGCTATGTTAGCGTCATTAAAACTAGTAACTAATGACTAATATATTAACATAGAAGGATGGGATAGATATATTATTAAGTGGGGAAAAAACTCAATGTATAACTATATACATACAAGGTGGTAAACTCAACTAATAGACTTACGATGTTATTTTCATATTATAGGAGCAGTAGAAGAGTAGTAAATAAGAATATTTTGATCTAAAGCAAAAAACACTAGAATGAAAAATATCAATTAAAGAGAAATTTATTAAAGCCATGATATGTACATGTAAAATAAGAAAGTATTTTCTGCCAGTATGTTAATTTAAAATCCAAAGTATTTACCCTAGTAATAAGATTCATTACACATATTTATGAGAAACTTTTTGATATAGATCAAATACCTATGGTAATGATGTTATGATTTTATTTTCATTCTGAAGCCCACCTCTTGCAGATAATTTTTATTTACAATTTATGATACTGTCTTATTCTTCTTTCTTTATCTTAGATAGAACTCACGACTATAGAATTGGGTTACCTGTTACTTGCAGAAATGTCACTCGGTGTTAACATCACTTTGCAGCACAGAAAAAAATTTAGCATAATTAGAGGCAAGCAGCCTGCTTAAATAGAGTTGGTTAATTAAGTTATAAAATTCTAAGGGAGTATGATGAACTAAGTAGACATATGTAGTTAGAGCTTTCTGTTCTGCTTTTTTATCAAATGTTTCTGGCACCTGGGTTTTTCAACTGCCCTTCTGTTGAATATGATTTTCAAATTCATGTTAGGAAGCGTAAGTAGTACTCTCTGGGCAAGTCAGCTCTTCATTTGTAGAGCGATGATATGTCAACACACGTTTTCTAAAATAACAGCCCTACTACCCTCAATGTCTTGGAAAGAGTTACTTGATACACAGAGAGCGTAGTGCAGCTAGCCTAGAGCGCTGGTCTCGCACCAAGCAAGAGGGTTTGTGAAAGAAGATAGCCCAGATATCTGGGGCCTTGCTCTGCTGTGTCGACATGTCTAAAGCTCAGAATAAAATTGAGTTTCCTGCTTTAGCCATAGCTGGAGCTTAAAATAACCTGAAGAAATTATAGTTCTGATTACATAGAAAGTGAAGGACTTAGAACATTCTCCTAATAAAGCCATGAGAATGACACAAAGCTTAGTCATCGGCAGTCCTTCTCTGACAGGCATTTTAGAGAGAAAAATAGAGCTTTGAAATTGGATAATTTGATTTGAAATGTTGCCTAATTATTTAAAAAATTCAGAAACTTTTCTTTTTGGCCAAAAAAAATAATGATCTGGAATCCAATTATGAAAGAACAGGCTTTTAAAATGTTTGATATCTTCAGTAATAGAGGAAAAAATCATGTCTTTAAAATTACATTATGCTGGAAATCTCATTCTTGGATGTCTTACTTTTTGCATTTTGAATGGACAAATTTAATGTAATTTCCTTTTGGAAACATGGCATTGGAAAAGTTAGATGGGAGTTTGATTCTGTGTTGGATCCTATCTACTAGGGTACAGATTTTAGGAGCAAAACACTTTTTGTTTTATTTTAATTTCCAAAGAAAGATATCTGATTTAAGTAGATGCCTTGAGATTTGTCACATCATAGATTGTTTATATGGAATCAGTGCCCAGCCATCCATCTATTTGATTGGCAAACCATGAATAAAATAAACGAAGAGGATAAAGCTTCTAATAATTCCAATCAAAAAATTTTTACTATTACTTCTCACCTTTACTATGTTACACTGCATGGCATTCGTTGCCACACTGTCTTATCATGTTTATTTGTTTGCTTTTACTTTCTAGGATTCTTTTGATTCACGCAGGGTTTAAGTTGTAGCCATATCAATAATGGGACTGATCATAAACAGTAGGATTTTCAATTTTAAGGAAAAGGATAATAAAACGAGTTGAAGGGAACATATATCAAGATACTTTTTACTTATAAATTAAGAGGAAACCACTCAATTAATAAAGCATATTGATTAATATCTTGAAATGATTCCAGTTAATTTTACTGAAAAGTTAGCTGGACCTTCATAGAATTTTATATTTCACATGAGATTGAGATTCAATTAAGCCTTTGCAAATTGCCTTGAAACAGGAGGTTGAATAAACATTTGTTGAAGGGAAAAATCAGTTATTGAAATATTGTGTCTTCTGTTACCATTCTTGAGAAATGGTGGTGAGACAACTTAGTAGAAGTGACTAACAACTACATATATACAGAAGACAGGATGTAAGTCTCCAAGGTAATCAAGGCCCTCAGAAGGATGTTAAACCAAAATTAACACTGAGAGAAATGTGTTATGCATATATTACAGCCCACGTGGGGAAATCTGTTCATTTATAGAGAAATTGCCTCTCTGTGAATGGCTAAGCTGGCTCTTCTGAGCACACAAAAACAGTTAGGGCCATTCAGAAGTAACAGCCACACGCAGAAAGATTTCAAGTCGTAAGGTATCTGATTAGTAAATACAGCTTTAGATACAGGGATAGAAATTTTAACAAAGACATGATAGGGATGTGGAACATTTCCTATCAGACTGAAAAATTCTGAGGGGCCACAACTTTCTAACAATATACTCAGAAGTCACTCTCAGCTGTCTGGTCACATGTTCATGTCTTCTCTTTATCCCAAATTCTTCCCAGGCCTACAACTAGGCAGGACATAATATCTTAGCTTTTACTCAAATGTATTATAAAGTTTATTTGCTAATACTGAAAGGAGAAAGGCAGGTTCAAAACAAACAAGCAACATGTCCCTCTTATTACTTGCTCCATCTAATTTTAATTAGACCTTCCAGGTGAGTCCATTGAAATGGGGACAATGATGTGTCGTCTTAAAAAGTAATAATATACCATCAGTATCAATTAGGTGCAATGAACATTTATAGCACCTATGAACATTTATCTGTTTCTCCCTAAAACTATCTTTGTAGGTGGTTTTTAAAAAAAGTAAAGAAACTGGGCTCATAGAGGCTGAACAACTTAAATTAAGAATCATTTATGGAGTGATGAGGGATAATTGAAGGAAGGTGGTTAAAAGGTACAAACTTCCAGTTATAATTACTAGGAATGTAATGTACAACACCATGAGTATAATTAACACAGCTATAAGATACATAGGAAAGTTAAGAGAGTAGATCTTAAGAGCTCATATTATAAAGGAAAATTGTTTTTCTTTTCTTTTTATTGTATCTATAAGAGATGATAGATATTAACTAAACCTATTGCAGTAATCTTGCCGCCATATATGTAAATCAAATCACCACGCTGTATACCTTAATCTTATACAATGATATATGTCAATAATTTCTCAAGTATGAAAGTTATGTGGAAATTTGACCTTCATGCCCACGTATAGACCCTTACGTGTATACATATATTTGCTCAGATAGTGAATACAAGGGGGATAATATATTAATAATTAGTTGCTGTGTTGCTTTGAGGACCAAAAATTAATATTTTTTTATACTTGAAGAAAGCTCTATAGTCTAAAACAGCACAGGGATTTTAAACTCAAAATTACTAGTCAGTTGAAAACTTCAGATGCAGACTATTGCCTATCTCATCTGAAGGAACTAAATTGCTTCAGCCAGCTACTTTGCGATGAAGCATGCTGTCAGAGGCTTCACTCTCTACTATTATTAGTAGTTTGTCCAAGTGGGAATTACCAAACTTATACAGTGGTTGGATTTAGGGTAGTGGCACATTATGGGTTGAGACTTCATGATATTTCACCTAAAGTTAATAGCATAAAAATTTTTAAATATGAATACAACTGAAAATAATGTTGAGGCTTGGAGAAGGAAGAAGATTCAGAAGATAGGTGTATACTCTCTCTCCGTGTCTCTCATTCTGTAGACACGCACACACACACACACGCCACACACACACACACACACACACACACACACACACACACACACCACACACGAGGTGGGGAAGAGGCAGAGAAGGGGAGAAAGGATTTAGAGAGTGAATTAGAGTTAGTAGATATGAATTATAGCACTGCTTAATAGAATATCACCACCCTAACACCTGGTTAAAAGTATACATGAAATGTTTGTGTTGAAGATTTGGGGTATAAGATTGTAATGAAACTAAGTAATTTAAATATATATGCAATAAAGATGGAAAAGTATGTATACAGAAGGAAATTTACTTTTCTAAATTTAATGTAATGCTTTTATATGCTATCCATGAAATCTTAGGAATCTTCAGAAAATAAATCTAATAGCATAGTCTGATAAAATATAATTCTCTAATTCATCCTCAAGTTTAGTAAAATAATTCACATGAGTATTAAATAATGTTCATTCTAAACCATTTTGCCAAATTCAAGTTTTCATAAACACTGAATTGTTTATTTTTAGGATGCCCATGGCCTGTTCTCTGGCCTTAGGTCCATCTCATTTTGAGAATGTACAGCTAGCCTCAGGATTGCTGTTCTACAAGTATCTTTTACTTTCTGCATATGATTTTGGTTCACCTGAGTTTAAGTCCTAATTGCCAGTCCTGATTCTCCAGCAGTTCATATTCTCTTACCTCCTAAAACACAATACCCTGTAGTTTATCTATGTTATCTCTGTCCATGTCACCCAACAATTGTTCTACCAGGGGAAAGTCATTGATTTAGGGACTATTCAGGGGACACGTTAAGAATCACTTCCCTGAGGAAGCCTACAATCATCATGGGAAGGTTTCCTAAGTTTATAATGGATTATTATATGGAACTTCTTGATATATAATATTTTCTTGGAATTATATAGCAATAATTTTAAGTTAATATTTGAGAATTCTTGTGTCTTGAATCATCTTTCTCCTATACTGATGCATAAATCCTTTTACTGACCGCTCCCAACACCCAAAAAGAACACATTGTGAACAGTGCATGATAAACTATTAGCACTCAGTGGCTGTCACGTATAAAGGCACTAAAATATTAAAGAGATGGTATTTTATGAGCATTGGAAATTTTTGTCATAGATATCTCAACTGACACTGTCTTTATTACCGTACTGTATATACATCTGAAGATTCAGACTCTAGTAGTTGTAATACAATAGGTGTAAAAGGTGGGAGAAGCCAATTCTTGTCAGTGTGTCACCAAACATATTATCAAAGTTAATCTCATAAAGGTGTCAGAGGAAATTAAAGTTGCCTTTGGCTGCACATTATAAGAACTGACTGAAATTTCAAGCTACCTCAGTTGCTGACTACATAAAGCAGCAGGAAGCCTTCAATTAACTGCATCAGTTCTATTTGTAGTATAAAGGATCTATGGCTTAGGATAGCCTACAAAACTTAAAAAGGAAAAACTCAACTAGATCTTAACAGTATTCTGAAGTACAGCCTGAGAGAAAAGGATACATGGGGTCAGTCAGAAGCATGGAGGATAATAACTAATTCAAAGGCAAAGGGGTCTTAGGCTGAGCTTTGAAAAATGTTCTCTCTAGTCAATAAGAAATTCAACAAAAATTTCTTTGAAAGAAAAGTAAGCCACAATATAGAGCAACAGTCTACACTCTAAATATTATAGCAATAAAAGCGACATAAAGTGATTGGGTAGAGAAAAAGATGAATTTATAGAAGAATGGTGAGTAGAAATTTTGAGGTTATAAGTAGAAATTCACATGGATGTGAAAGTGAGAGATCATTTTCATTGTTTTTTTTCAGTCTGTCCCAGTTTCTAGGACTATAGTTAAGACATTAAGGGAAAGAATTAGAGAGTGATAGTGGTTCTGATATTTTCTTTTACTCTTTGAAACTTTATCTTATACTAAGTTTTGAAGAAAAAAAAATTGTCGGAGGGTGAAACTTGCATATCTTTTGTATAATTTTAGTTAAAGCTGAATGATCTCAGAGTTGCCATCTTGGTTCTTCCTGTTTTGCCTCTCTCTGCTTCTGCTATATGGACAATATCTAATTAAGTAAATTAATGTTGAAAAAAATTGAAACATTTATAAGATTTTGAGAGATCTCTGGGTAATGTCACAAAATAATATTTGAAAGTCACCTGAAAGAAATACTGTGGCTCAATGAGGAAGTTAAGTTAGTGAGAATAGTGAGAAGAAAAAATCTGTATTTTAGTTTTCTCTAAATTAAGATTAAAAAATCTGATATTCTGCTCAAAATTTGGCAATTATCTTTGGAAGTTAATTTCTACAAAAAAGTTTGGTCAAATTAAATATGTTTAGGGAGCCAATCTATTAATTTTCTGAACTATTATATTTATGTGGAATTAAATGATAAAAAATGTTTAATATTATTTTTTGAGTTCTAAACTTACTGGAATGTTTATCTTATATATATCTCTGTGTAGAAGATAATAAAAAATAATTTTGCCTCAAAACATTATTCTAAACACATTTTATGGAAACTGTTTTCTTTACAGAGTAGTTCCCATGAGGAGTTCTCTAAAATAATTTTAAGTCAAATTAATTAATTTACTTTTGAGAAAGTATATTTTTGGAACTGATAAGTAGCAATGATAAATACTAGTATAGCATAATAGAAATGTAGCATAGCATATGAATGTAGCATATTATATATAAATGAAAACAAAAAAAAATTTAGGTAAACTAGTACAGTTGACTCTTGAACTGTCTGGGTCCACTTATATACAAATTTTTTAAAAATAAATACCCATACTGTTTCCCAACTGTTGTTGGGAGTCTTCAGAGAGCCGACTATATGCTTTGATCTACGTCATATCATATAGAGGACTTGAGCATCACTGAATTTTGGTATTTGCACGGGGTCCTAGAACCAATCCCCCATGGACACTGAAGGACAACTAAGTTTTGGGAGAGTAAAAAGTTGTATGTGGATTTTCCATTTCATGGGGTTCAGTGTCCCTAACTTTCAAGTTGTTTAAGGATCAACTGTATATTTATAAGCCTAATAAATGAAATGAGTAAATTATCTTTTGTAGCTTCAGACTAAATATATTTTCTGGTCTTTTATTTAAAATTGTGAGATAAGATGTATAAAATTAATGTTTATGCTTCTTTGCCTATTTACTTACTTTTCAGTAGTCTCTAATAGAGCATTAAAAATGACTTAATAAAAACTCATCATTATATACTGGAGAATTCCTTTAGTAGTTTTATTCTAGGAAGTCACCTCTAAAACTTATAGAATGTTTTTAATTTATAAATAACTTTGCACTACATTTATGGTAGTGATAGATCCACAAAAAGATAGGAATCAATAAGAATGAAGGTTTATTATAGAATATAACTTATCATCATTCAAAATATGAAGCATTAGAAGGTAACACTTCTTTATCTCCACTGTTCTTCCCTTCAACGTCAATGTTCCGCCCAAACTAGAGCGTGTATATTTGGAATGATATATATTGCCAAAGGAACCACATAAGTAAAGAACGTGATGTGATATCCATTTTAGTTATTAGAGTTTTTCTAGAGTATTTATATTACACTTCTATTTTCCTGCTTAATGTCTTTGTCTTTATATTCTGTGAATCTCTTGAATCCCAAATGTTTGTCTGAGTGTAAAACCTTTTTCCTTACATGACTCAAGAGGATTTCAGACAGCAAAACAAAATAACGGTGACTGAAAAGTTTCTGTAGCCAAGAAGACAGTTAATAGTAGGAGACAAGAAATAATCAGAGAGGGAAAAAGAAATATTTGAGTAATGGCAAAATGCCTTTGAGGTGAACTTTGAGGAAAAGATAACCTCTCATCTCCTTCCCCTTTCTTTTCCTTTCTCGTCCTCCTAAGGTCATCGGTTGGCATAGAACATAAAAGCAAGTCAGATGGTGGTAAGAAATCTACCATGAAGAAGGGATGATGAGATGGTCCAGACCAGAGCGAAGGCAGAGATATTACTTTAGTCAATTTTGAGTTTCCATCGAACACTCAGTTTGGAGGACTTGGTAGTTAACATGTGAATGCCCCTATAGATTTCCAATGTCGATGTCAAAACAGATTAAGAAAGTTAGTGGACCAGTCCCGAGGATTTGTTAAAGGAGTTTGAGAACCTTCCAATGATGCCTTTAACATAAATAAGAAGGAATCATGTGCATTGTGTATAATACTGCTCATAACCATTACATAATTCATTTATGCAAAGGCTTAGTTTTTGTTCTGTTACTTCTTTAGTTGTTTTTACAGATAGGAAACAAGTACTTTCTTATATGGTTGAGAAAGAGATTTGGATTAGTTGGATTCACCAACTTTTTAAATCCTCACCCAGCTTCCATTGATATGATGTGGTACATGATTTGTCATGATGTCCATCCTTTTAATATGTATTATGAAATTCAGCATTTTACTCCATTCACCATATTACTTACCTATAAAAGTTGATTTAATTTATATTCTAATTATTTATTTAGAATAGACATTCAGTGCTTTAAGAATGACATAATTATAAATTAATGTATATTCTACCTCTAAAGATATTGTTAATACCTTATGGAAACTGCTCCCAGGTCTAAGAGACTCCCTCATGTGAACTTAGCCAACGCCATGAATGCTTCAAAATATAAACAATGTTTACATACTGTGTCAGACAAAAAAAATGATACCCTTGCAAAAAGCCACTTTTGTATGGCACCAACAACTGATTTATATACATTTATTGAGATGGCAGGGATTTTTTTCAGCTAATGAAAAATCTTCTAGGAAAAGAAAAAAAGAAACGCTTGTTGAAAAGTCTGAAAGAGTGTGAAGTCGCATATTTTACTTTCATTACTTTTTATTTTATTCTGAGATCAGAAATAGGTTATTGGTCATGCATTATAAACTTGCCATCTGGATGCACCCAGCTTCGGAGGGATTTCCCCCAATGTCACAAAGTTTTGATGATGTAGTTCATGTCTATAAAAGTATTGAGAACTTAAATATATGTGTATATATATAATACATATATATATATGTTTAAATATTTATATATATATATATTTATGTATATATTTATATATTTTTATATATTTAAATATATATAACACATTTATGTGTGTATGTCTACAAATAAAATGCATGTATATATATAACATGTAAAAGTGTTATGAGTTTAAATATACATATGTAATCTTTAAAAAATCAAATCAATCAGTATAGAACAATTTACAATTAAAAGAAACTGTTCTCTGTCACATTTTACCTTACTACCCATCTGGCTCCCCATATTAGTCAATTTTAACAATTTCTGACTAACATGCTATATCTTTAAATAAGATGCTTGATTTATTTACTCTAAACATTGTCTGTTGATGTATTGCATAGAAATGAGAACAAGTCACTAATTTTCCTCTTCCTTCACCACTTTATAATATAGTTACATCACTGTTCTTAGTTTTTCCACTTATTATCATTATCTTAATTTTTTATTAGTGCCTAGTAAACCCAGGAATAGCAGAGTTCTTTACTGGTCTTCAGTTCGTTGAGCTATATGCAGGTTTGAATGATTTGGTATGTAAGTAAGACTATAGACTAGCAAACTGTGAACACCATGTAAATGTGCTTTATTAAGGACTGTGGTTGCACTCAAATTACTATTTTACTTAAGAAAATAAGAATTTAAACCACTTGAGATAAACAGGAGGAAATTGTTAAATGATTTATGTTAATTTAATATCTTCAAATTCTTCCCCTGATGTGCATGTAATTAAGAACCAAATAAGAAATGAGCTCTTAAAAAAAAACTTATCTTAAAAACTTAAAAGAAAATCAACTTATTCTATGATTGTAAAAAAAAATCACACAACTATAAAGTTAATGCATTATTTATATGTTGCTTTTTGACAGTCTTTAATGGATAAATTGATAAATTTCTTATAATAAAGGAAATAGGGAGGATAAAAAGAAAATCCTTTGTTCCCTTCATAATTTTCTTCTTGATTCATCAACTATTCAAATATAATCCTCTCTGTATGTGCTTGTGTAAGCAAAACTCAATGCTTTTAACTTCTCAGAACCACACTTCTGCCGTCTAATATTGAACTAAATTTCAGCACAAATAAGTAAAGGAAAATGAATTCTTCATGTGTCAAAATGTTGATAGTTCTGGGGGAAAAAGTATTGTAAAATATATTTTTTTTGTCTAAAGTATTTGTTTGTTATTTTCTTTATATTTGAATAATCAAAACACTCCCATATTGAATTATCACATTTCAGTTACTATATCCAGGAATACTGTTGTCTACAATGAGATCATGAGCACTCCCAAATATATATTTCTAAAGCTGGATTAAAATATTCAATTGTTTCAGAATACAGAGATGGCAAGAAACCTGGTTTATCATTATTTATTTATCAAAATAATTCCAAAAATTAATTTGTACTTTCTATTAATTAATACAATTGTTATGGAATATCATAAACATTCATTTTATTCCTTCTCTCTCTCTCTCTCAGCTCTGAGGTTAATCAGACAGAGTGAAAGCTATCTAGGTCTTAAACACTAACTTGAATTTATGGTTCTCTATGAGTTAACAAAATTATTTAAATGCTATATATTAATTCTATATAGGTTTTAAAAATAAAACTAAGGTATAAATTTTAGTTTAAAAAGTCAAAAATGTTTATAATTACAATAGCAGTCCTCTGCTCTGTCTCCAAGTTCTTTTTTCCATTCCTCAGAGGCAGTGATCTTCATCCACTGCTGTTCTTCTGGTCTTTTACTTTAATATTTCTAAATAATATACTCGTATGGAAAGTTCTTAGTTTATAAATTTTAAGACATATGTATTGTTTCCTTGCCCAGGGAGATGAGGATGCTTTTCCCAATACCTGTTTATATGTATATACACCCACAAGTGTACCCATGCCACCCACACATTTGTGCATTCACACACACGTACACACACACACTCATACATGCACATTTCACTCTAAACCTCCCCAATAGTTGTATCATAATGCTAAGTAAAATCAACTAGTATTTATGCAACTAATGAAATGTTGCTTATTGCTGAACCAACCATGCCTCTCATTTTTTGTTCAATTCTGACTTTTTCCTGGAGTTCATTATAAATTTATGCCATTTATTTGCTGTGCTACACTTGAATTCTCTGCGATGTATTTGTAAAAATATTTTTTGTACCTGCCATATTTCGACTTTATATTTTCCTGAAGTTTCCCACCCTTTGTCTCTGTTGTGAATTGGTTGCTCTCCAGGCATTGCACTCATCTTGCACCTTTTCTGTTGCTGCTCTCTCGGGGGATCCCTTCTTTCTTGGATCCTTATGGTTTCCTTATTGGTTATTAATTTCTTTATATTTTCTGAAGAACATTTTGTGATAGCTTATTTTACTGGTCCTTCCATGTGTGAAAATGTCATTTTTCTCTCCATATCATTGATAGATTTGTGTGGCTGGACACAGAATACCAGTTGCAAATCATTGTGAATTCCAGGACTAACTTAAATTTTCTTTATATGTGGTTTCTCTATACCATTTGAAAGCAATTTAGAATCTTCTCTCTATCTCTGTTCTAAAATGTTACAATTATGTGCTATAGTCTTGTTTTTGCAGGGGTAATTCTGTGGACCCTTCAAAATGGAGACTCATTTTCTTCAGTACTTCAGATTTCCTTACTTTTTGAGAATCTTTCTTTGTCAAAGCATACTGTTCTTATTTTAATGTATTGTTTAAATTTCTTTTATGAGATAGCTATTAATTATAGTTAATCAAATCTTCATTTTAACCTGTGTTTTATCCTTTTTCTCTGCCCCCGCAAACCTTCTTCACATTTGTGATCTCTCCTGCATGTTGGGACTTCTCATATTTAAGAGTGAGCATTTTCTCATTGGAAACTCTTTATTTGTTTGGTAGCTGTGGGCTAGGGAGCTTCCGGTGCAAGAGACCGGGGTAGTTAGAACTTCTTTGATTGGGTGTATGTATATTTGTATATACATGGTTAAGGGAATCCTTACATATCAGTGTTTTTAGATTTCATTTCATGAGTTTGGTCCATGTCTTCAGAGAAGAATCTTTCAGGCTTCTATTTGAGGGGAATATGCTTGGCAACCAGAGCTCAGGGCATAGAATGGTGAATAGGCTGTGCTGCTTTGTACTCATCTGCTGCTTTTCAGCTCTACATGTGTGTCCCTCATTTTCTGCTAGGATTGGGACCCCACCTCTATTCAGTTCATCCAGGTGATCTCTCTAGCCTTGTAGTTGGTAGTAATGGGCACAGTACCTATGGAGGGTAGCAAAGGGCCTGCAGAGGAGGAAAAATTTCTTGGCTGAGGACATGAAGGTTTAAATGCTCTGTAATCAGACCTTAAACCAGTCCCTTTGCTTTTAGCCCTGTACCTGACCACTCACCTTCCTCAGTGCCTGTCTCGCCTGTCTCAGCAAGTTTGAGCCTCTCAGCCTCTCAGGGATTCTCTTTCTCTCTCTCTCTCTCTCTCTCTCTCTCTCTCTCTCTCTCTCTCTCTCTCTCTCTCTCTCTCATGAGACTGCTGGTCACCCCTCACTACAGTCACTGCAGGCGGTGCTTCCTCTGTTCAGCAGGGCTGTTTATCACTATTTAATTCACTTTCCTTCTTCAAAATTTCATTTTACTCTCTTGCTCATTTTTGTCATTGCTTTGTTTTCTTTTTCATCATTGATTTATATAATGGCATTTCTGAAGAGAACAGAAATGAATGTATTTGGTCAGTCTATCACTTTTATTCAGAAATCATATAGTTTTTAAATCACCTCAAATTAATGTTATTAATATTGTTGTTGATGTTTTTGTTATTATTATTTATAACATGAGATTTTAAGATAATACTGGAACCTTAAAAAGAAATTTTCTAAAATAGACTACTGAAGAAGCAAGCCCGTGGCGGCCATAGATTGGCCACATATGTGGCCACATCTATAATTTTAATGAGGATTTCATAAGATTAAAATTTGTGATACACATTTGTGATCTCTATCAGTGATGCATTCATATCTACACATGTTCATTTCTTTAGTAATAGCTCATCTATCCAGAAATCATATCTCCAGCAGTCTCAGTGTATTGGTAACAAATGCCACAGCAGAGAAAGCATCAGAAATGTCTTTGGAAATAGCACAAGGTTACATTTGAGTCTGTGGATGTTTCTCTGGGGATAGCCTGTAAAGACTTTAAGCAGAAAAGCATTTACTTCTATTTCATAACCAATTATAATAGCTTTTGAAATGGACATTCTAAATGCACAGAACTTAGAAAATTAAAGATAAGAAAATAAGAGAGCAGCCTACCAGAGGCAAGAAACAGTCTATGAAATACTTAACCACAAAAAGGCACATACACAGGACTACTAGAACTGGTAAACAAAAAACTCACATTCCTATTAGGAGCTTATAGCAGAAGCTATAGGTAGCCCTCCCAAATTTCCTGGAGCTCTGTTATTTTTTATTTTCTCTGGTCTGGCTCTTCACAGCACAGATCTCTCATTGCCTGAGGGCTTTCTCTGATGGCCTAAGCCTACACCAAATGCCTATTATAGGTGTGTGACAAGTCAGAAGTGCCAGAGAATTAATGCCATGGGGAAGTAGCCTGCCACCAATGGCTGACAGGAGTCATTGTGTAAATATCCCAGCTTCCTTGCCCCTTGGTTGAGTTAAGTCTAAAGAATGTGTTGTACACTGGCAACCAGCTGTCCCCAGGGAATGGAATAAAGCTCCAGTTGTCCACAGTGGTGATTTGCTTTTTCCTTGGCTGCCTTCCTTTACTGTCTTATTTCCTTACTCTCCTACTGGTGTTTTGTAGAATTGTTTCCCAAATAAACCACTTGAACTAAAGTTTTTGCCTTAGTTTAGGAGAACCCAAATTAAGAAAGAACCATTTAGATTTGGGGAACAATAATATCTTTCCCAATTGGATAGTTGTATGTACACAAGACAAAATATTTAAAATTCAGGATGACCCACATTCACTCTGGAAACATTAAGTTACATCCAATACATTCTGTTTAAAAACATGGGAATTATGTGTATATTTAAGAAAGATTTTCCATTTAAAAAATATCTAATATATTATATAGTTCCACTGTTTGACCTATATCTATACAGAAATTTAAAGCATCCTGAATGATTCATTTGGTTAGAATTCTGTGTATCCAAGATGTTATTGTGCTAATTAAAACATATGTATAAATGTTTAAGTATTTTAAGAAAATAGGAGATCTTTAACTTAATAGTGCTCAATAAAAATCCTACCTAAATCTCCATAAATTCTTGGCATTTACTCGTGAAAGTATTTGTGCAGTTAATCATATAGCAACTACTCTCCATAGCAGCTTCCAAAATTTAAAACAAACAAAACCTGCACACATACTGAAATAAAAGCTGATATGAAATACTGCATTTATATCTGTGTGCACTTTCCTTCAGCTTCGCCTAGAAATTAGTTTACTAAGATATTATTGCTAACATATTTCTACATTCTCCTAACCCTCCTGTGATTATCTAAAACATGGGACAAAACATACTTTCACTCTAATACAGAAATTTAATCAACAGTAATAATTGTAGAGCAAACATTTTAAGTGTAACATGAATGAGTTTGCCTCTGTGCTTCCTCTTCCTGTTACCTCATGTTCTAATTGAAAACGGTGGAAGAAATTGAGGGGTGGACTTTTAAGACAGGTGTAGGAAAGAGCCAAATTTCTCTGCCAGAACAATGGAAGAAATTTATTTGTTGTTTTCCTGGAGGAATGGAACTGAATAAAAAGTGGTGGAACAGGGAAAAGAACATATGGAAAAGTAATGAGAAGGAGAAGCCAATGAACTTACAAAATAGACTTGGTCGCATATTCATATTTTACAGTGTTTATGCTGTATACTTCATCCCAACTCTACAATAAAATCAAATTCCAACAAAAAGGCCACAAATGATTGGGTTTATTTTTATAGGGATCAAAAAGATAGTTTTTTATAAATTTATGTTAACAAAAAGAATTAATGTCAGGGATTGGATAAAACTGAAAAATTGCAGAGCAAAAAACAATAATTTAGTGGAGACAGGAAGTGAAAGCCAAAGCAGCCATAATATTGCAGGCCCTGGGAATTCCCTTAAATATGAGGAAAACTATTAGACTTTGCATGTAGAGGGGAATACAAATTTAATCCAATCTGATCTAAAAGTTATGGGAGGAAAAAGTTAAGGTCCAGGGAGATGAGCATAATATTTAAGTCTTTAACCATTCAGTGCCCACCAACATTACAACCCTTGAAAATGCCCATATCCTGAAATTGCACATCTCAGTTTTCATCCACAAGCCAAAGAGGTGAACCAGCATCCTTCCTAAGGCCTCAGCTGCTTGACGACACCTCCTGGCCCTACTTAACTTTCAGGCAGTGTTGTTCTCAGTGCCTAGAACATGATATGATCTCTGCTCTGTGCTGTGCTCTGTAAGTTATCATTGAGTTATTTTGCAGCAGGCCACTCATTTCCTCTATAGCCTTGATTGTGTGGAAAGAGGAGAGCTTCGGTATTTTTTCCCATGGCAGTTCTCTGCCATTAATTTTTGTATACTTCTCTGGCATTCACCCTCTAAATTTCTTTTCTGGTCATGCATTTACTTTCATTCACCCATGGGATCTCACTTTCTATTTAGTCCTCTTATTTCCAGACTTGGTAATATTTATCTATGCTGCCTGATATCCCTGCTAATGACAAGTCCTGCTATTAGTTTGCTAATTGGCACAACTCACCCATAACTTTATGAAATAAACACACTAGGTCAAGTATGTTGGTATGTTAAGTATAAAGGTAAAATATGTAATTTGCATACTTAGAAACAGTGACAGGAATTTATTGCTTCATTTCATTGACATTTATTTTGAGGCAGATGAATAGGCAGTCTGCTAAGAAGACATCATGTGTTTGGGAATCAGCTATTCATGGACTTGAATTCTACTTTTATCTCTTAATGATTAAGCACTGTTTAATTCCCATGAGCCTCAATTTCCTTATAAAATTTAGAAGATAATACTTGTCTTATGTGTATGATGAGGAGGAAATGGAAAGCACCTTTTACATAATTTCTTTCACACGATAGGTTTGTGTATAAATTATGCTTGCAATAGTTTAGTCATAACAATAATTTTAAATGAGTGACTCAGTGAATGAATGACTAAATGAATGGAGTATAGAAAGAGGAAAATGTTGCAGTGAAGTAATGTTACAGTAAAGTTACTTGGCAGAAACTTCCAAACCAAGTGACCAATGTAAACTTAACCAGTATAAGAATGGGAATCTGCAGTACTTACGTGGATGTAATAAGGGCATTCCACCTCTTTGCATTCTTCCCCAGAATTCATATCTTCAGTCTAACAATGCAAATATATCAGTCAAACCAAAATTGAAGAATATTCTACAGAATATTTGAGTAGTAATCATCGAATAATGTGAAGGCTATAAATTTTTTTAAAAAAAAAAACTGGAAACTGTCACATGTAGGAGAAGATTAAGGAGACAAGACCACTAAATGCAATGTGAGATCCCAGATTGGATCCCAGAACAGTAAAAAGGATGCTAATAAGAGACTGATGAAATCCAAATAAAATCTATAGTATGGTTACTAGCATTATATAGATGATGATTTTTTAGTTTTGACAAATGTCCCAGGGTTAGGTAAGATGTTAACGTTAGAGGGAGCCAGATGAAGCATATACAGGAACTTGAAGCATTATTTCGGCAACTTTTTGGCAAGTCTAAAATTACTGCAAAATAAAAATTTTATTTAATATTAAAATATAAATCTTACAGTGACAAAGAACAGATTACTGGTTGCCATGGATTGGGGTGAGTGGAGCATAAAAGAATTTTTTGGGGGTGATATATACTGTTTTGTATTCTGATTGTGATTATAGTTATATTAATCTATTAATGTGTTAAAATTCATAGACATGAACACCCAAGGAATCAATTTTAGTTCATGTCAATTAAAAATAAATAAAACAAAAGAAAAAAAGAAAAGTAAATAAGAAGAGTATAATAAGGTACAAGAAAAAACATTTCTAGACTATAAAGTTGAGCCTTGTTTCTTATACATAACATTGTCATCAAGTGAACAATAGCATATTAAATGTTTTTGTTCTTTCATTTAAAAAATATTCACTGAATCCTAGCAAAGTGTTTGACACTTGTTTTAACGTCTAGAATACACCAAGTTCTAGACATTAAAACAAGTCCTTATTCTAAGAGAGGCCAACACATATTATAAAAAATTTCTTGTTAAGAATCAGGACATAGGCATCTGAGGAGTTAAATAGCATGAAATATTTACATAATATTTCAAGATAATATGACTACTGTATTAACAAGGTGAATTAAGGTAACATAAGTTCAGAGGAGATATGAACATCCTTGCATGAATAGGGAATTTTCATGAAGGAGGTACACAGAATTTGAGAAGAGATTACTTTGTTATTTAAGACTGTTTTGAAAAGGAATTACCACAGTGTATTCTTTGTTTCAAAATTTGTTTTTTAAACACAATATTTTCTCCCGTTTCAAAATTATTACGACTAAATGTATGTGTTCCCCCAAATCCATATGATGAAGGCCTAACCCCCCAGATGATTTTATTAGGAGATGGGGCCTTTCCGAGGTAATTAGGTTAAGCTGAGGTCATGAGGTTGGGGTCTTCATAAGGAGGTTAGTGCCCTTATAAGAAGAGATCACAGAGCTTGCTCACTGTCTGTCCACAATATGAGGATAAAATAAGAAAGCAGCCATATTCAGACCAAGAAGACAGCCTCACCAGACACTGTCACGTTGACCTAAGACTTCTCAGCCTCCAAAACTATGATAAATAAATGTTTGTTTAAATCACCCAGGCTATGGTATTTTGTTATAACAGTCCAAGCAGATTAAGGCAAAAATTACATTATAATATCCAATGTTAATAAGCATTTAGCATATGTAAAACATTTATAAGGACTTTACATGGATTAACCAACAAGATTCTTGAAAGAACCTCCAATGATAGATACTATTATTTCTCCCCATTTTAGAGATAAAAAATCTGAGTCATGGAGCAGTTCATCAAAGTGTTTAAGATCATATGACTTATAAGTAGCAGTGCCAGGATTTAAATCCAGGAGTCTAACTCCAGAGCACATATTCCACCCCACTAAAATGCCTGGCACCTACAGCCTTGGTTGTCCATTCTTCTGCGTGAAATAAGCATAAAATGTTTCAAATATCAAGAAACCCTTATTTTCATTAAAAAACTGATTTAAAATGCAGCTAATGATAAAACTTTTTTTTTTCTGGAAGCAAATAGCCTTTGCCATGTCCTCCAGTTGGCACACTGCCCCTTGCTTATGTTCATGGACGTGTGCCTTTCACTTTGCTGCCTGCCAGCAGAACGTGACCTTGGCAGCCTAGCATACTAGGCCAGGATGCTAAAATAACCAAAGTAGCACTTAAGTTCCTGAAGAAACTCTTGGAACCATCAAGGATGCCTTGCCATGTCGATCAGCATGGCAATAATCCTTTTACAGGTGGCTTATTAGTGAATGGTTCTAAGTGTGGCTTAATTGTCGCTCTGTTTGCCTACAATGCTCTTGTAATTCTAATATATTATTTACTTAATTTTATGTTTTTTCTATTGTTGGAATTGCCTGATTTGTCTAAAATATTTTGTTTTGTGTTATTCAGCAATGACCCCATTTGCTGGCAAGCATTTTTGGTGACAAACACAGTAATTAATTATATGGGATTGTGATTTGCATTATTTTTGTTAGAACAAAAGCAGGAATTTTAATTCTCTGTACAATTGCTAAAAAACAGGGTGCTCTATAAATGAATTATATGTGGTTAAATGTTCAGTTTTTATAGTCAATTTAATTCTGAAAGCTTAATAATAAATTTATACAAGCTGCCAGTGAAAGGAGATGTAGATAACAGCATATGTTCAAAGTCATCCATGAAAATTTAATCCTTTTATGGTGTGCCTCTATATTGTTTAGATCAAATCTTTCTGAGTTCCAAACTTCATACTAAATATATCCATTTAGAGAGAGGTTTTGCAGCCTCTTCACTATTGACATTTGCAGCTAGCCAATTTTTTGCATGGATAACTGTCCTCTGCATCATAGAACATTCAGGAGCAACCCTGACCTCTGCCCAGTAGATGTAAGTAGCACCTTCTTCTCATTGTGACAACCAAATATGTCTCTAGAAATTGCCAGATGTCCCCTGTGAGATAATTTAATCCCCAGTGGAGAACCATGAACTTCAGTGTTCTACAGGTTTATGAAAGCCCCTGCGTACAAACATTAAACTCATTTTCCCCTCACATGTTCTTCTCTAGAGAGAAGTTAACAGCATGTCTGAGAAAAATCTTACCTCTTTCCTTTCATAGCTGTGTAATTTGATCAAGTTACGAACCTCTCTGTACCTCAGTTTCTTTATTGGTAAGTAAATATATTAATAAAACTTCCTTCATATGACCGTTGTGAGGATCAAGGGAACTCATACATATAAAACATTTAGAACACTTCCTGCACATAGTATGCTTAAGCTAATAAGTGTTTGTAATAATAAAAGTATACTGTTAAATGTTAGCAATATTCATGGAATACAGGAAACTCTAAAGATTCTGCTTTCCAGACAATTTAAAAAGGGAGATATACAAGTGATAGTAAATATATGAAACAGTGTTCAAAGTCATTAAAAATCAAGAAAATACAAAAAAAAAACCCTATTATGATGTACCATTTAAATCCATTAAATTTGAAAAGAGTTTTAAAATATTTAAAATTAAAAGCAATGTGGCAGAGAGGCACTAATACACTGTGCCGGGAGAAGGTGCAGCTGTATGCTTTCTGGGGAATCGTTTACAAGTATGTATCAAAGCTTTAAAAATATTTATAGCCTTTAAGAGTAAATCTAGTTCTAGGAATTCATCCTAAGGGGGCCTTGCAGAACACTTGATTTTGTCCAAAACATCCAGTGAGACATTTGGTCCATGCCCAAAGTTTCTTGGTCATGTGCCATTACCAGTTAAGCTACCAAGGCAAGAAGGGTTATTACTGGCAATACGGCCACAACACAATACATAAAAAATACTATCATGTTTCATTTGGTGAATAAATAGACATTATGGGCTATTTGAACCCAGGGATGTTTTCTAAGCATAAACATTTTGACAGGGCCCAATATCAAGGACCATTTGGTGTGGACCACATAGACTTGTGGACATTTTTGATAGGACCAAATGTCAAGGAACTTTTGTCATAGCCCAAATGTCTCAGTGGTTGTTTTGAAGAGAACGAACTGTCTGCTAATCCTAAAAGAATAAATATACCCTCGAATTAATAAAGAAGCATGTTTTTTACTGTTATTTATGATGGCAGAAATTAGAAACAATCTAATAGGGGAGTCATGAAATAACTCATAATGTATTTATATCAAGTAATACGTAGCCATTACATTTTCAATAATATTTACAAAATACTAAAAATGCTGTAACTATGGTAATTCTTGGTTTAAAAATGCCCCCATCTTTTGTAAGATAATATTAAAAATCTTTAAGTGGGCAGGAGTATACATAAACACTTGCCTTTTAAAGTTACTTTTTGGCAAACTCTGCCTACTTATTAGCCATTTATTCATTTATTCTCCTTAGGTTTCCTTCCTGTTTCCCACCTCCCCCCAACCTTCACACACACACACACCTGACAAGATTCTGATCCACCATAAATAGAAGGATATGCATCTGTATTTGAGAATGACATGGAAGATTTTCTGATGCGCAGGCAAATGATGAATTTGCATGATGTAGAAACAAAAAACAAACAAACAAAAAGTGGCCGAGGACCACTACCCAGTCCCCAGCTCTGCTGACCACATTAGAGTTTCCTGAAAAAAAACCTTGGCTGCTTGACCTTTCTGAGCTTTGACTCACCAACCCATTTTCTCCTCTCAGAGTTCTCTTCTTCCCTTTCTGGCAAACTGTGGGCAGTTTTACACTCCAAGGGACATTTGTAATGTCTGAAGACACTTTTGATGGTCATGACTGTGAGGCGTATGTGCTACTGGCATCTATTGGATGGAGACCTGCATATTGTTAAACATTCTGCAATGTATGTGGCAGTACCTGCAAACAAAAATTTATCTGCCCCCAAATGTCAGCAGCTCCAAAGTTGAGAAACCCTGTACTAAACTTACAGTTCCCAAACTTCAGGTTCTAGGGTGGACCCACAGGGTGCTATGAGACATTTCAAATGTTGGATGAACACATAGAGACATCCATCAAATACTCTGTGAACTACTAGCTGAAAGAAGCTAACAGTTTGAATGTTAATATCTCTGCATTCCTTTTAATAACATCTTATCTTCACAAAACTTAGATTTTGGAGGTTGCCGTGATAAAAACAAGTACTTTGTGAGACTGAGTCTGGAACAAGAAGTGAGAGTGGTGGTTTCCTATCCAGTTGCCAGGTCAGAGAAGTTATGTTATGACCATTTGGTGTTAGGTGGTTAGGACATAAGTAGTTATCAAGTTGTTTGGACCTGACAGCTCAGTAAACTCAGTCAATTGGTATTTCTTTAGGCTTAGAGATATAGTAAAATAATTACTGAGCTGCTAAGGGCACCATGAAAGAGTTGGGTTCCATTTTACTACATTTGAAGTACCTTGAGAATAGCTACTGTGTATTGTTACTTTATATTCCCAGCACCTAGCACGGTCATAATCCAAGGGTGAGGTGTGAGATGCCAAGTGAATATCCATGTGAAGATTATTGGAAATTCAATAAATATAGAATGGTAGACATGAAATAAATAAATAAAGGAAGCACCTGTGTACTGTGTTGTCAAGGCAATGATATGGCAGTTAGTGAAACTCTGCATACTTGTCCTCTGTATGCAAAACTATCCTTAAATATCCCTTTATTTATATAGGATTAAAATCATAAAAGGAAAAAATAAAGCTTGGCTTTCCTACTCTTTGGCCTGTGAATCTCTATATTATAAATCTCATTATAATTTCTTGATTTTAGTACTTGCAAGTTGACTTCCTCTGATTACCACTACAAATTTTTTTACCAATACAAATTTATGTTCTCGCTTATATTATTCATATCAACACAACTGTGATCTTATTCTGTAGGAATATGTAAGAGGAAACAATTTGAAAAGCTCCTAAATTTTTGGCTGCTCTTCTTCCTGTCCCTTTTGCCAAGCACTGCATGCCCTTGCCTAGTTAGTACAGAGATGCTAAGAAGAGATGTTCTCCTCCGATTTAGTAATCTTATTTTGTTTCAAGTAAAAAAGAATATTTTCAGCATAAGAATATGAATTAAGAGTATAAGCTTAGAGAAACATTCTTGGTGTAGCTGAAAGAAGTTGGCTTTTAGAAAGAAATATACACAACCCTCTGCATCCCACCCCCACCGAGGGTCATCATGAGTAAGGTGTTCAGCTTCTTTATTTCTTAGTTTTATCATCTGTAAACCTGAAATAAAAAGTCTTACCTTTAACAATTGTAAGAATCAGAAGAATTTAGCCAATGGCAAGTAGCCAGCACCATGCCTGGCTCCAGAAGAAAAACTGAATAGATTGTAGCTTTACCTCCTCTTTCATCCTGACCCTTCCTGGCACCTTTCTTCTCCCTTTTCTGATTCTTTTATTTGACTTTAACAACCTAAAGTGAAGCTGATAGAACATCTTACCATTTTAAAATAGCCAAGATTTTAGTTTTGTTAGTATCTCGTGTTGTATGCTGGTATTTTCTCCCTTAATGGTGTAAAACGGTAGTGCATTACAAAATGTAAACACATCACAGAAAGCGTCTCAGCAGGAACAGGATTGGAGAATCACTGTGTCACCAGGGACACATTCCAATGTGAACTTGAGAGTGTACACATTGAAACTTCTGCCCAGTGGTGCATTCCTTGGTTGTGCTCAGTTGTTATAGCTAGTCTAGAAGAATGTGAGATCATAGACCCCATGGATAATCATGTTCCAAGATAATCAATAAAACTAAATTTATATAGTAGTTCTAACTTCCACCAGAGCTTTTTACAGAGTTGCTAAAATGCAGCCTGCCTGTAAAACCTGGCTTACTTAACTTTCTCAGCTCAGTTTACCATATATTAACCATGATCATAATTCTGTTGGTCAATCTCTGCCCTTCCTTTACTCTGTTCTGCTTTACATGTGGCTGATGCTGGCAACATCATTTCCAAGGCTTCTTTTCCAACTTTTTCTTTCTTAGGTATGGCCAATGGGAAGCACTGGGTGGAGACTGAAGGGCAGATAGAAAATATTGGGATACCTCCCACCCCTTTGCCCACTCTGTGCCCCCTTTTCTCGCAGAAGCCCTTTCCTCCATGGTCACACTGTGGGTAATCACTCCATATCTGTCCACATCTAATCTCCCAGCCCTGGTCTTGCTGCCCATAAGGGTAGCACCTTGGTGGCCTTCTGACTTCCTGGCTCCATCCTGCTAAACCCAGCTTCTGGGCTCCAGTGTAACATATCTTTCAAAAGATCCCTCCAATCTTTGCAGCAGTAACGCTTATTAAAACTCTGGGTTACCTCAGCTCCCTGTTTTCACTTCCATCTCTTCCAATAGTTCTCCAGCAAATTCTGCCATAATAATTTTATTCTTTGAAGTAGCTGCATGGGTTCTATTTCCCTGAATGAACTCTAATACAATCATGATAATACTATTTCTGCTGCTGATAATGAGTAGTGTGATTGAACGATCAGAAGACTTAAAAATTAAAAGAAATTTAGGGAAAACAAAGGGGAACCTCACTCAGAAACACAGGTTTAACTTGGTGGTATAGACAGGTTTAAATTTTCTGACAAAGGATTTGTGTAAATGAACTTTCTTAAATTATCAAAAAGAATGTGAGGTATTTGTTATGAATATTTAGAGATGTTTAATTTCCAGTAATATAGAAACTACCATTGAACCTTACAAATAAATATGTATATATTTTATTTATATATAATTGACATATAATATCTTATTAGTTTCAGGTTACATCACAGTGATTCATTGTTTATATACATTATAAAATGATCCCCATGATGAGTCTAGTTACCATCTGTCACCAGACAAAGTTATTACAATATTATTGGCTATATTCCCTATGCTGTATATTAAAGCCCCATGACTTATTTTATAATTGGAAGTTATAATCCACTTCACCTATTTCCCCATCACCAACTGCTCCCCTGTCTGGTAACCACCAGTTTGTTCTCTGTATCTATTAGTCTGTTTCTGTTTTCTTTCCTTTGGTCAATTGTTTTGTTTTTTAGATTCTACATAAAAGTAAAATCATATGGCATTTGTCTTTCTCTGTCTGACTTATTTCACTTAGCATAATACCTACTAGGCCATCAGTGTTGTTGCAAATGGCAAGATTTCATTCTTTTTTTCTGACTGAGTAGGATTATATTAACAGAGAACCCATTGGTCCATGTTCTACCAAATGACAAAAGGTCACGATTTGACATTGAGGCTTTTGATTGATCTATGCATATGAAAGCTGGAAATAGTGTGTGGGACATGTGTGTGTGTTTGTGTTTGTGTGTGGAGTACGTATTTATAATGATACACACTATATGCATCTACAGAATAAGTGTGCATGAATGAATAGAGAATGTACATTTTCATGTATTTTTATTTAAAAATTTGTTTTTTATTTACATTTTTTTTAGGAAACAGAGAAAGGTTAAAGAGATAACATGAGTGGACAGTAAAAAACTAAAGGCAAAAATGACAAGGAGGAATTGTTATCAATCAGTTCAATATAGTTGTATCTGTTGTGCAGTGAGCTCTCGAGTTTATTGCTTTAATAAATGTATATCAATCCATGAGTGAAACCCTGACTATATAAAAAATAAACACTTTTTCAATTACATATATGACAAAGGACTCATAGATGGAACATATAAGTAACTTTCACAATTCAACAGTAAAAAAAGATAAGTAGTCCAATTAGAACATTGGCAAAAAAAGGAAACATTTCACTGAGGAAGATAGGCAAATAGCAAATAAGCATGAAAAAGATGATCAAAATCTTTAGCTATAAGGGAAATGAAATTGAGACCACAATGAGATATCAATATACACCTATTAGAACAGCTAAAATTAAAAATAGTGACAATACCAAATGCTGATAAGGATGCAGAGAAATTGGATCACTCATACATTGCTGATGAGAATGTAAAATGATACTGCCACTCCATTAAACAGTTTGATTTTTTTTCCTAAAAATATAAAAATGTACTTACTTTATGACACAGCAGTTGTACTTCTGGAAATGTATTTTAGGGATAGTAAAACTTGTTTTTACTCAAACTGTATACTGTTTACTGAATCTTTATTTTTAATAGCTAAAAACCTCCATAATGTTCCTTAACAGGTGAATGATTTAAAAAACTGTGTTAATTAATTGTCCTGGTTTTGATATTATACTATAATTATGTAAGATGCAACCACTGAAGAGAACCAAGTAAAGGGTACAAGGGGTTTCTCTCTGCACTATTGGTGCAATTCTCTGTGATTCCAGAAGTATTTAAAGATAAAATGTTTTTTTTAAACCATAATTTGCACATACACTATTGCAAGTGTAGGCATTTCACTTATCCTGGCCAAAATCATTTGCCTCTTTCTCTGTAGGATTTTCAGACTTTTTACGTTTCTCATTTAGGAATATGCCCTCACTGTCCTGGTCTTCTTACTAGTGCCTTTTTTGCTTTTAGGAAGATAATACATTTTACCACTAGTTAATTTTATTGTGGTTATAATTTGGATATATGGCTCTGTCAAAAAGTCTAGATCATCTCAAGCCATTTTTTTGTTCTTTGGGTACTCAGACTTTTTTTTTAACAGATTATAAACAAAAACAGAGTCAATGATAGTAAGTGAAATGGGTAATAAAATAATACAACTAGTTGCCTTACCATCCTATTCTATTCTCTTCTGTCCTATTGTATTTGATTCTATTTCATTCTTTTCCATTTCATTCTGTGATTTCCAAACATATTCTATTCCATTCATTCTGTTCTAGAAATATTAATTATCTGGTATGAGCCAGGTATTATTTTTGTGAGTTGACACGTACCATTGAACAAAGCAGACAAAAATTGCTTGCAGCACAAAAGGAGAGTCCTAAATAAAATAGACATAATACAAATAAATTTTATAGTAAATTATATGTTAGTAGGTTCTATAGAGAAAAGGACAAAGCTAAGTAGATGGGAGATATAGAGTCTATAGAATGAGGGTAAAAGAAAACTTATAGTTTTTAAACAAGAAATGGTATGAGAAACTGTGAGGAGGTAAAGAACTTAGCCATAAATTGATATGAGTGAAAAGTTTCTTAGAAACTAGGATATGAGGTGCTTGGAATGTTTAAGGAATAGCAAAGGAGGCCAGTGTGGCTAGAACAGAGTCCATGAGATGAGATTAATTGGAAATAGAATCAGAGAGAAAAATAAAGGTTTGCTTACACAAAGCTTGTGAGGGTCATGACTTTTACTCTAAACAAAATGGCCAGCTATTGTAAAGTTTTCAGCAGAGGATCATATGATTTGAATTAATTTAGGAGCATGGTAATTTTATTAAGAAAGATTAGTTTATTCAGTATTGATACCAGTGGAGTTATAGACGTGGTTGTATTATTGGTCAAAAAAATAAATCAAGCTACAGAACTTTGAAGATAGAGCTGAAATGTTTTTCTGACTAATTTGATGTAGAGAGTGTGAGAGAGTAGAAGAGGTACAAGATGCCTCCGAGTTTGGGGCCTGAGCAGCTGGAAGGAGTAAGCTGCCGACAAATATGGGGAAGAGTGCAGATGAGCCGATGAGGGGGAAATCAGAAGTTCATTTTAAGCATGGTAATTTTGAGATATATTTTAAACATACAAGTAAGCATTGCTTGTCAGCAGGTGGGCATATGCAGAGAGTTCAGGAGAGATGTCCAGAACAGAGGTAAATGTTTTAGAATTGCCAACACATAGTTACATTTGTGAGAAGATTAGATGAGTTCACCAAGGGAGTCACTGTAGATAGAGAAAAGGACCAAGGACAAAACTCTGGGAACTACAGAATTAAGAGATCGTGGAGGAGAAAAAGAACCAGTAAATGGGACCAAGAAGCATCCTTTCTGGCAGGAGCAAACTTAAGAGTGCAGTGTTCTCTAAACCAAGTGAAGAACGTTTATAAAAAGAGATCCAGTTGTTAAAATAGATCTATTACCATCAGTGCAAGTGGGTGTGATGTGATTCAATCTTGCTGCACCCCTATATTTAAAAAAAAAAACCTATATTTATACTGGGAAACCATTTTTGTTGAAAAGTAATCATACCAAATTATTGTGTGTTTTTTTTTGTTGCTCAACATTCAAACCATAAATCAACATTGATTTAAATCACTTTAAGAACTAGGTTAGGTGTTAGTTTTTCTGTTGTGATTCTGTATTTATTTGACCCATTATTTACAGTATATGATGGTACAATGTCTTGGTAAACTGCCCGTGACACTTACCATGCAAGGTTAAACTGAAATGTATTTTATGTGTAATCATTTGAGGCAAAAAAAATTAAGCTTCTTATCTTTATTATGATCATGTGTACTATTATTAGCATCTTTTATAAATAACACTTTTTTTGTGCTACATTTTCTCTTTAGCCCAGGCATGTTAAAAGAATAAGCATTTGACCTAGACTTATCAAATAATCCTTTATAATAACTATGATTAAAAATTTCAAGCTGTGACTAATATAGGAGTTTACACCACCTTATTGAATTTATCCATATATTTTATTCAAGGATCAAGTATGCCTAAGCCAAGAATATGAAGAATTATAGGTAGAAATATAAATTTTTAGTAATGTAATTTTGCTGTCTAGAAAAAGGATTAAATATTAGGTTTAAAAAAAGGTTTCGAACCTGTAGAATATTTAAAAATTAATTTGCATTTATTTTGTGTGTGTTTATGTGGACCTTTGCTTATAATCTGCAGTGCATTTTTCTTAGTTGCCACCTTATTCGTAGGCTTTAGAATACCGAAAAATAGTAACAAAGTAAAAAAAAAAACACAAAAAACTATAAACCTAATGAACTGGACTGCTGAGAAGAACAGTGCTAAATAAACACAAGCTTCCCTTTTTACAGTGACTGTTCCAAACTAAGCAAAAGCTGCTTCTTTATTTCAGGGAAGGAAAAATAATGATCCTGTTTCCTTTATTTTTCTGGTGAGAGATTTAACTGCTACCTTCATTTGGCATATTTTCCCACTCCTTTTATTGGAATGTGGCTGTAACTGTAGGTATGGCACTCTTTACCACAATGTATATTTCCTTTACCACAATGTTATATTTTGAGCCATATTTACCAGCGCAGATATTTATTTAGTCTTTCTCTGAGGTGTGGTCTTGAAACAATTGTTCAGAGAGAACTTTAACACTAAAACTGGAGGTACCACCTTCTCCAGGCATTTAAGTGTGTGTATGTGTGTTTGCAGAATTATCATCAAGAAGAGATCATTCTCCCAGTTTGCATTACCTTAATAGAAACTGCTAATATTCACATGCTTGAAAACCATTTCTAATCCCAAGGTACTGGCAGCATATTATTTTCAAAACTATTTGAATGAACTCTTTGAACTTTTTATTTTATTATCTTCCACTTTAAACTGGACTTTTTAAAAGATAATAGCTATCCCAAATAAGTTACCCTTTGTGTATTGTGTGTGTGCATCTTTGTGTATATCTGTGCTGTGTGTATACCATTGTATATTTTGGCATGACCCGAGTCAGCAGGAAGGCTCCAGGGTGGAGGCTGCTTTCATCCTATATTACACCCTCACAACCTTCCTGTTTTACGATAATTCTGAAACCTAATGCTCCTGCCACTTTTAACTCAGAACTGTGTTTATTTGCCTGTGGCCTTTTTTATTGTAAAATAAAAGTCTTAAGAACCCTGTGTTTTAGGGTGTTTTTTCCCCGAGATCAATATGGTTGTCTTAAAGACTAAATGACTGGGTTTTAATGGTGTGTAAAGATTTAGTAAAAAATAAATGATGGCAATTTTGTTTTAAGAAGAAACTTCTAAAGGTAATACAGGCTGCAGACTTAAGAAAGTCCAATAAAACAATTAAGAACAAACTGTACTTGTCTGAATTTATCATTTCATTCTGCACTTTCCATAATGTGTTAAGTCTTAAGCTTCAGAAGATTATGCTTCAATGCCAGATGACCACTGGTAGGGGATTAGAGCCACAATTATTTCAAAATAAGTTTCACAGATCTTGAATATCTCTAGGAATTTTTTCACCCCATTGCAAATGATAGAGGAAATTAAAGCTGATTTGCTTTCTTTGCGAACATAAGCAATTAGGTAGGTGGGGGCCACTGATTTTATTTCACAAGCCAGCAGCTTATAGCCTCATCATTTTCTCATAATGTCCCTCAGGCTGATGCATGATATGTAGTAAAGTAAACAAGAAGACACTTGGTGAAATGCTTTGAACATTTTACTTATTTTTGAAATTTTACTAATTTTCATTTTAATTAGTCAAAGAGATATCCAATGTGTGTTTCTTACCTGTCTAGCATCCATGCATTCTAGGTGTGATGAAGGTAACAGATGTGCAAAATACCACCTTATTCCTCAAGGAACTTACTGTCTGGCTCAATATTTCTGAAGAAGCGGGGAGGGAGACTACCAGCATTTTAGACAGGACGGTTCTTTGTTGTGTGGGAACGTTCAGCACATTCCTGGAGGTTAGGCTTCCCTGGCTCCTGACCAATGAATGTCAGTAGTATCATTAGTTATCGTGACAATGAAAATATATATTCATATATTTATTAAATGTCTCCTAAAGAGGCTGTTAACTATCTCCTTTCTTCCTGAGAACAGTTGGAAAGACAGAAGTACACCCTACATGGATAGGAAGTGATTATAGAACTCTCTTGTTGAAACTATATTAAGGAATGATACATACCATAAACGTTGAGAAAAGATAGGAAAACAGGAAGGAGCAATTGCCCCTATTTATACCAAGTTACATTACAGATTACCCGTGAATTTCATGCTGATCCTTCTGCTTTGATTATCTTCTTTTTTTCTCTCTACTTTTTATTCCCCTGGCTACCTCCTATTTAGTCATCAAAACTACATCATTATAGCTTCCAAGAAGCCTTTATTAACTTGCTCTTTTTTTCAGACTGTCTTGGATGATTCCTACCTTTGTTCTTACATATTCTTGGGTATATCTTTGTCATTATTAAATTTACATCATCTGTTATGAATCGCTTGCTTGATAAATTGTAGGCTTATTATGAGCAGAAACTATGCTATAGATCTTTCCTTCCAACTTAAATTCTACCTGTGTAGTACATGCTTAATAAACTGACTTGAACTTGGCAGATAAATGATGGAAGCACATACAGTTGTATAGTTTTAGTGTTTCTTGACATGAAAATAAAATTATGTTCATAAGTCTCTTTTAATGTTTAACTATGCTCATTTTAAGAAATTTCTCATGCCCTGCTGTTGGAAATGTATTTTGGTACAATGCTTTTGGAAAGTCATTTGGCAGTAGGTATCAAGAGATTTACAAGTTCATGGCATTCAATTCATTAATTCCATTTCTGGGAACCTCTCCTAAGGAAACAAGTCTAATTATAGAAAAAAGCCTTATGCACAAAAGTCTCCATTTCAACACTGTTACTAATAGCAAAATACTGGAATGTCTTCAACAAGTCTAGGTAATAAAAATGAGACTTTGCTAATTTTCAATAAACAAATTCTAAAGGGTAATTTGGGAGAATTAAGTGTGCATATGATCTGCCTTTGAGATGAAATTGTGAACCCAGAAAAATAATATAACTACAAGATAAAATGAGTATATTTTCTCATTTTAGCATACATATACATACTCAAATCTATACACACAAATGTGTATACAGTAGGGGACTCTCTCCTTATTGCTGAAGTGTACTTCCAAAAACCCCAGTAGATACCTGAAATCAAGGATAGTACCACACACTATGTTTTTTCCTATGTATTCATACTTGTGATAGAGCTTAACTTATAAACTAGGCATAGAGAGAGATTAACAACAATAACTAATAATAGAACAATTATAACAATATAATATCACAAAAGTTATGTGAATGTGGTTTCTTTCTTTCAGAATGTGGTTTCTGTGGGTATACCCACAGTTCTTAAGATGACATAGCCATTGTGACTTAGCGTCAGGCTACTGTTGACCTAATGATACATAGCAAGCACTTTATGGCTTCTTTTTTGGCATATTCAAACTGCTAGCCTCATTACTCTTATGCTTCAAGGTCATTATTAAGTAAAATAAGGGTTACTTGAATGAGAGCACTGTGATAACCAAGACAGCTACTAAGTGACTAAGGGAGAAGGAACATACACAATGTAGATACACTAGGCGAAGGGGTGATTCATATCCCAGGCAGGATAGAGCAAGATGAAGTGGAAGGGCATGAGATTTCTTCACAATACTCAGAATGGCACACAATTTAAAATGTATGAATCGTTCATTTCTGAAATTTTTTAGTTAATATTTTTGGACTGCCTATGACCGAGGGTAACTGAAATCTCAAAAATGTGAACTGCAGGTAAGGGGGAACTACTGTATACACAAAAGATTCAGCAGTATGTATATTAATATCTTAACCATAGTGACCTCTGTGTGTTAGGAATTGAATTTTTTTCTAACTTTCTATAATACCCATACATAGGTATAATAATACAGGATATTTTTAAAAAACAGAAATTGTAAACAATTAAAGTGCAACTGTTACATAATTATTACATTAATTATTATTGGTCTATATTCTAGATAATTTTGTTACATTCAAAAATAGCATTTATGAGACGTTTTAATAGCATGATGAAATATTTCTATCATAATATTTAGTGAAAAGAGCAGGATGAAGAATGTTTTACATGGTTTAGTCTTATTATGTGTGTACTCTAAAAAAGGTCTCATAGTTAGTGTTTCTAGATGGTAAAATCCTAAAGTTTTTCTTTATTTTCTTGTATTTTTTATTTTTCTATAAATAGTATATAATAGTTTTTATTTCAAGAAAATAGATACCAGCAGAAATTCTATTAGAAGAGCTCTAATATGTTTTAAAAGTGTTAGGTTATTGTCAGTTCAAAAAAGTTATAGTTGAACTCATTACTGTATTAAAAGCACCACTTCATGCTAGAAATACATGTTAGGAGGGGATTATATTATGTCTTCTGTAAAGATTAAGTAAATTCTACAAATTTTTCATAGACAAAAGTGATTATAAAAATTTGTATAAATTCAGCATAAAGGTAGTTTCCTTAATATTACTTTTTATTATGTCATTCAGTCAACAATTATGCATAATACATAGACTTAGGTCTTAGAAATTCAGAAGTAAGAACTGTAAGAAGAGATATACTTAAAATTAACTGTTGTCTTATCTTTTGGCCAAAAGTTAGAAGAAGGTTAAATTCTCTTATGACCGCAATATCATATGTGATTAAAAGTCCAAAGCATCTTTACTATCTAAGTAATATTTACTGAATTTCCAGATGTTCTTTCGGCTCTTTAATTAGGTTCCCTGATTTCTGTCTCATTCCACTGTTGAAGTCAGCAGCCAAATTCCACATATGGAAAAATGTTCCTCTGGAAGTAACTTGAATATTTTAAAATTTACTGTCACTTATCTTAATATTTAACTCAATAAAATTTCTGTTTCTCACTGTTTCCCCACACATTTTCATGTGTTTGTTAAATTGTTGGTTATGTTACATAATTCAGCAGAAGACTAAATGGATTCTACTTCATAAAGATTGATTTTAGGGGTAATGTGACAAAGCTTTCTGTGAAGTAATTAAATAAATTAAATGCATACTGTTTAATTTCTTTTTTGCTTAACCATTTTTACTTTAGATAGCTATAACTATTATTGTTTATTCAGAGGGCTTTCGAATACCTTTTAATGAGAAAAATCTACTGGGTAATAGTAGAAAATTAGGGAATCCAGTACATTCAAGAATAATTTTTAATGGATCTCATTAACATTTTAGTTTTAAGATGGAATATTCTGTGTTCAAATTCTCAGCTACTTTAGGAATAGTATGATTATGTTATTTTTAAACCCAGAAAAAGCTCTTTTGGAATTCTATTAGTTCAACATTCTAGATCTATTCTCCATGTGATATTGACTTAAAATTTAAAAAGCAGATGTAGGTCAAAGGCGATTCTGCAAACACTTTCAGTGTTTTATCCTAGGGTTTTGATAACTTTAAAGCAGTGGCAAAATGGTGAGGTTTTCTCTGCATCTTACCTAAATGCTTCTGATGTATTTTAGTCATCTCTTCCTACGTTTTATTTATCAAAAGTGAAAATAAATATATAATCCTTCTGCATGTTCATTTTAGCAATGTTACCTGTTTTTGTTTGTAACACATAAAGACAGAAACAGAACATTTTATGAAAGGTAGACCTTGTGAAGAACACACGAGAAACTGTTAGTAAGTCATTCTTCTGGGAGTACTGGTGGGAGGTAAGGAGTGAGAAAGATGAATTTTGACCTACTTTATTCTTTGTCCTGTTGATATTTTGCCATGAACATATCATTACTTTTATAATTTAAAATAAAATGATCAAATTTTATTTGCTTACATGCAAATTATGTTTATAATAGGCTTTTGGCATATTATGCATTTAACAAATATTTCATTATGTTTCAGCATTAACTTGCATTTTTATTTTTAAAAGTGTGCCTACCACCTGCTAAATGTGAAAGAATCTAGCATTACAAAATTTTAACAATATGTGAAACCTAGAATAAACAGGCACAAACACTTTAAACATGTTTAAAAGCTGTTTAAAGAATATTCTTATATTTGTTGAACTTCAGTTCCCAGATACCAAAAACATTTTTTTCACAATAAACCAAAATTACTGGATACAATCTTTACCATATAGAATTTTATATAATTAGTATTCTTTTCTTACCCAATCATTAATTATTATTATTCTCAGGTTTTACATATTTCTTTTTAAAAATCCTCAGAAACACACATTTTTCTACTACTAGAAATAAATAAACATATAATTTATTCCTAAGTGTAGTGCATTTTCAATTACTAGTGTTTCTGCCATAAGCCATGATAAGTTAAGGAACTGGAGAGATACAATGGGTAAAAGGTGACAAGAATGACATCCTGAGAATTTTGTTCTGCCATCATCTAAAAACTATATATGAGGGCTCATTTCAGACTGAATTTCAGAACTAACCCCTTAAATCTGTACACCATACTCTACAGGTGTGGAGACTGATGTTGCGCCTTGCTTAACACACCAATACTTGGTTCTGATAACATCGAGATCACGTGTAGATTTAGTCCCTCTTTGGGCTAATTTGTTTTTCTCATAACTATTGTAACTTTTATATTAAACATGTGGGATTCGTAGGGTGCTAATAGAAAACCAAGTTGAATTTCTTTCCCCTCTGACCATTCAAACTAGTACTGGAGAAGAAGTCTGACACAACGCTGAGAATGAACTGTAGGTATCATGACTTTTCTGGTCACTCTTAGTTAAAGTGTATTCAATCATATAACAATCAAACTTTATTCAAAGTAAATATTTCTCAACTCAGGTCAGCCTCATGGATAAGCCTGAAATAGGAAAGAAAGATGAGGTCGGCTTCCTTGTTTTCCCCTGTTTTCTCACTGGGGAGCAGTGAGGAGAAGTAAATAGGCAGGAAAGATATTATACATTGGATTTTCCCGTGTACTGCCTTGGACAAATAATTAAAGCTGGCTCTTTCCCTTGCGGGTACTTATTAGGGTTCACACATCCATGTTTCCTGAGCTAAATGAAACACTCCTAACTGGCCAAGTATAACTACTCCTTCACACTTTGGGCATCAACCTGTATACCTCTGAAATATTCCTGCTAAAGTTTCCTTGACCAATTAGGTATCCCTCACAGGCAGATTCTAACCCAGCCCCAGGTCACTCTCATCACTCTCGTTCTTCCCCGCCCATCTCTGGGTTTCACAATTCACGCACACCTTAGGCCTGCTTTCTGGATGTACCCACTTCTCCCCAGTGGATCCAATGATCTACTCAGCCTTGGCTTCCATCCTTTAGACTTCTCAGACTTGAGTCAGAAACCAATCTATTCAGTCTCCAAAGCTTCAGGAAACTTATCAAGTTCTCCATGTGTATCTTTGAAGCCACTCACAGGGATCTTAAGGTGAGGGACAGGAAAGCGTTCCACCCCTAAGGAGGAGGCGGTGGGGATGGGAATATGTGGACACTGTCTCTTAAGAAATTCTTTATATCCTCCAAATCCTTGGCCAGTTGTACTGCAACTCATTTTTACTTTTGAAAGTTGAGGAACCAAGGGTCCCCATGTAGGTTTTCAATTTATTTCTTTGTCACCTGCTTGGGCAGTCTAGAATGTGAAAATAGGTGACACCTGTTTTCCTAGGGCCTCACCCAAAATAGACAACTATTTAGTAACAGTTTGGGGAATATAATTTTTTTTAACTTTAATACAATCTAAGAAATACTTTTTAATTCAAATGACACATTCTACGGTCTATTTGTTTTGTATTCACTTGTTATAGGCAGTAATGCTTGCTGCACTACCTAAATATAAGCTTAGATACTTCTAAGGGGCCAGGATGACCCAAAGCATGTATTTTCCTATGTATTTATTTTGATTATTGATTTACTTGAATAGAGAATACATAACAGGATATGAGCATTATGTACAAGTTTTTGTGTGGATATGATTTTCATTAGTCTTGTATATACCTAAGAGTGGAATAGCTGGGTCATAACTGTTTGTCAGCACTTGTTATAATGTCTTTTTGATTAAAGCCATCTTAGTGGGTTTGAAGAGGTATGTCATTGTGATTTTGATTCACATTGCTCTGAAGACTAATGATGCTGAGTATCTTTTCAAGTGCTTACTGGCCATTTGTTTATCTTTTTTGAAGAAATGTCTTTTTAAGTCCTTTGACTATTTTTTAAGTGAGTTGTTTGTATTTTTGTTATTGAGTTTAGATTCTGACACTTATATATATGCTGGATACTAGACCCTTATCATAAATATCTTCCATTCTGTGAATAGATATTATCATTTTTAGCTTTTATAAAATTTTTCATTTTAATGTAGACAAATTCGTCTGTTTTTCTTTGTCACTTGTGCTTTTTGTTTTATCTTACAAACCATTGCCTATTCCAGGGTTGCAAAGATTTATTCCCATGTTGTCTTCTAAGAGTGTTATAGTTTTAATTCTACATTTATATCTGTGACCCATTTTAAGTTATATTTTTGTGTGTGGTGGAAGGTAGGGTTCCAACTTCATTTTTGCATCTAGATATTTAGTTATCTGTCCTAGCATCATATGTCGAAAAGACTTTCTTTCCCCTATTGAATTGTCTTAACACTCTTGTCAAAAAAAACGATTGACCATAAATGTGAGGCTTTGTTTCTAGACTTGGTTCTATTTCATTGACCTGTGTGTCTATCCTTATTCCAGGACTTCCCTGTCTTGATTATTGTAGTTTTGAGATCAGGAAATGTGAGTCCTCCATATTGTTTTTTCTTTTTAGGATTGATTGTATTGTCTATTTTGGGTCCCTTCCAATTCCATATGAATTTTAAGATTAGCTTGTCAATTTCTACAAAACAAACACACCAAACAAAACTACTTATTTGATAGGGATTATAGTGAAACAGTGGATCAGTTTTGGGAGTATCTGTGAACATGGAGTGCATTTCCATTTATTTAGATCTCCTGTAATTTCTTCCCAAAATGATTTATAATTTCACTGTACAAGTGTCGTACAGTTCTTTTTTAATTTATGCCTAAGAATGTTATTCTTTTTTTATATGGATCATATTATATTGACATTTTACTTAGTCAGATTGTATTTACTGATCTTAAGTTTCCAAGGATTTCTAAATATATTGTTGTTTCTACAGTTAGAAAACTTTCATGATGACTAATAAAATAGTTAATTGCTTTTTTATATGCTCCCATTTTTGCTGTCAAAAGATTTTGCCTCTTTAAGAAAAAAATTGTATGTTCTTTTGCTCCCAATTTTAAAATTAATAAAGTAGTTCAAAGTGCTACTATAATCCATATCAGTAGCTTTTTAAAAAAATCGTATTGTTTCATCCAAGTGGTCTTCAAATCCTCGAAGATGTCTCTTAAATTCTTCCCTTTTTATTCTATCTGTGTTTGCTAGCCCTAATTATTCAATGGTTATCTATTCATTGTCTTCTTTTGCTGTTGCTGTTAGCTTTTTAGCCATTTCCCCATCCTCTAAACTTTAATGTCTTATACTCAGAAGTCTTTTTAAGACCCCAGCAGAAAGAATTAGTTTTTCCTATTTCTGTGATTTCATAATACATTTAAGGTGCTTAGCACAGTATCTTTCATAGAGAAAACTGTCAAAAATTGTTCACTTATCAACACTGCTAATTATCTATTCAAATAGTATATAGCCTTAATGATATTCTAAACCTTTTTATGTTTTCTAATCATCTCTTTCTTCAGATTCCCACCCTACTTAGATTGTAAATCTTTTGATAACAACTAGTTATTACTGCTCATCTTTCTATTTACAGGGCCTACATAGTTTAGAAATAAGAAAACAGAGTTAAGCTATAAGAGTATAACTAAAAAAAAATTGCTCATGATTACAAATTAATGTAGTTTTATGTCAAATTATGAATAGTATTAACTTAGTGGTGAATAAATGAGATGTTACAGTCTTCTCAAGTTTGAGGTGGTCCTTTTTTTGACTTGCATATTCCTCTTCAGCTTCCAAGTATATATGTATTTTTAAAGAATTGTATTTCTGGCTTTATTTTACAATTTGATTTTATCTATTCTATTTGCATAATGAGGGGAAGCTGGCATATAGTGATCGAAGCTAAGTGAAAAGTGCTCAATTCTAATGTACAAAAGCAGAATTTAAGATGCCAATTTTTTAAAATAATTTTTTCACTCTGAATAACAATTAGGAGCACTATAATATTTATATCCCTTCCAATTATTTTATACCACATGCTTATGATGTTCTTTGGGTCTCTCTAATTCTTTTGGTTAAGATACTACTTTTGTACTAATATTTTACTAATGGGATATTAAAATACAATTCATAGTATTTATAATTTCAATACCATACCCTATTTTCCTACAAGACATAGCAAGCGCCATTCTCTAGAAATTTATTTTTATGCTCATCTTTGGGCTCCACTGTTCCCTTTGCTTCTTCTTATTTTTCTAGAACTGTAAAATTTATGAATGTAAGGACTATGTTTTAGTTTTCTTTGTATCTCAAATTCCTAGGCCAATACTCAATGAATGTATTTTTTAGGGTATCACATTTATCATATAATTTAAAATCAAGAATCCAAATATTTTTCAAAGAAAGGATTTCTGCAAATAATATTTTTCTTAGCATCTTAACATTCAAACTCCGCTTGTTCACAAGATGACTTAATCAGCACCATATCAGAGACAGCTTGCTGTGTTTACCATTGTTGGTTGGGCCGGCATATGTCCAAAACAGTTGGAATGAGAAAAACAGCATTGACTTGAAGCCAAACTAAAGAGGATGGGGGTGGGGGAAGAGTTTTTTAGCTACTGAACAGGACCAAATGCTTTGGACAGTATAGGGTACTTCTGTAGAAAATAAAAAGCCGGTGGAAGGAATTTTTTAAGATGACAAAAAAAAAAGTTTAGTTTATATTATATCTAAAAGCACTGAAATAATAAAAATAAATTGCTTTTGTGGCTTTAATTTTACTCATATAAACCTTTGCAAGTAATGTTAAGTTGTTATGAAAAGAAGAATTCTAAGGTACTTAAATTGCAGATTGTTTTTTTCCAGTTTTACTTTATTCAACCTTAGTTGGTTTTCTTGTTTCTAATTACTGGCAATTTTATGTTAATTTATTAAGCAATGTGGGTGTCTTTGAATATCTATCACATTTCATGGAATCAGAATAATATTTCTGATTTTTCTCAAATTGGGGATTGTATTGCTCTATAGTAACGCTTTGTAAGTGAAGAAAATGTTTATTCTTATTTTCATAAGTAATGAATTACAACATGTGGATATTGTCATTCGTTACACCCCACTGAGAAACAACTCTTGCACAAAAAAGATACATTTTTCAATGACACAGAGCATGGAAAATATTGTTTTGCTATTTACAATGGAAGATTTGGAGAGAAGTTTCCAAATGACACAGTTAAAGTAATAAAACAATTTCGGCCATACATGAGTTTTTTATCTAAGACAAAACCTGCTTCAGGATAATTTTTAATTAGATAAAGCTTTTCTAAAGTAGTTCCTAGTCTATTTTGTTATTTTCTCCTGTTTGCTAGGAGTCCTTCTCTTTCCTCTTTCTTTTTCTATGTTCAAAAACTGCTCTCTGGGTTATTGATTTACCCAAAGAGGCCAATAGTAGTTGCCTCTCTCATGATATAGACTTCCTGATAGAGACTAATATATAATTTCGGGGTGGGGAGAAAATAGCCTTGGTACAAGAGGAGCTTTGGGAATCATTACTTCAACCTCTTCATTTGATTTGTTTTGTGCATGAGGAACCCAAGGCCCACAGAGATGGAGTGATCAAAATTATGACTGGAGACGCAGTTTTCTTTCTGTCATGTTCTGCTTCTATCCTTTGGCAGGATATTGGGCATTACCCACTGACTGAAAAAAAGATGGATTGATAGATTAATTTGTTCATTAATTTTCTGAAACACCTGTGTCCCATGAATAAAAGAATGAAGTAAGACAAAGACTTGGTTTTAACAGTATGACACAACCAATGAGCTTGGTGAAAGTACACCGTAGAAGGTAGAAACTGATCTGGAGGTGAGAGTGGATGCAGGAGGGATGCACTGTGTATCCAGAATCAGAAGCCCTCAGGCCCTGAGACTTAGTTATCAGGTCAAGTGTGTCAGGACTGGCTTCCTCTTTGCTGGAGATGAGTTTTTCTTAAGAGGTGCCTTAGTCATTTATGCAAATAGACATCTGTTGCGCCAGCACCACCTGCTCTTCAGACATGCCCAGAAATTTCTGAACCTTGGATTTGACTAAATCCTGCATGTTGCCAAATTTACCTTGACAGGAATAAACCAAACTGAATGGCCTATGGCAATCTAACAGAAACATGCCTATTGTGGCAGGCTGAATCTCCTTACTGACCTAAGGAATCACAGTGGGTTCTAGCTCTTTGCCCTTCCCCCCTATCTGAGCAGAGAGAAGAAACCTGAATAACCCCTGTACAAGTACATTTATTTTAGTATAAAGAATTGCATTTTTTTGTTCTCTCCTATTTCTTTTAACTAATATAATATTTACTTTTTATTTTGAGGATTATTAATTCCAAACTATTGATTTAAAATATTTTAACTAGAACTTAAAAATTTGGTATAACAAATGTGTTCTCAAGCTGCTGAATCTCCTCTACTGGTCTGATCTAAGTTATATTATGAATTCTGTGGAAAATAAAATCGAAACCATTGGGATTCAGAATGGCTTTGCTAAGCTCTATGATTAGCAGTATATTTCCTATGATCTTGGGTTACATTAATTTAAAATTACATTAATATCTGGAAGAACATTTGGGTAACTATTTTTTTCCATAAGTTTTTTTTTTTTTTTTTTTTTTTTTATCTTTCCCTCACAATGCCTAACTGCTAGGGCTATTTCATATGAGGCACCACATATATTTAGTGGTTTGGCTACAGATCTATCACTAGGGTATAATAGCCAACCTTGTAGTTGTATTATTGTAGCTTTGAGGTACAAGTGATGTTTCTTGAAAACCTCAAGGTTTTAAAATATTCAGTATGAACTAAATCAACCCACACATTATTAACAGAAATTTTAATGTCAAGTAAATACAATACCCTGTAATTACTAAACATTCCTTTTCTAAACTCATTCAAATGTTGATTTCCATAAGATGTACTGGCCTTTCAAGTGTACATATTATATTGTTTATACATAATTTATTATTTATATATAAAGCTGCTTATGTATATAACATATATGGAGTTATAAGCAGTTGTACACAGATAGGACAGGTCTTTATTTTACTAAAAGAAACTTCGATTGAACAAATATTTGTTCTCCATCTAGCTTCATGCAAGTTATTTTATCTCTTCCTCATGAGAAAGACAGAAATTAGAAGGAGAACCCACCTGAATCTCTTAGTATAGAATACAATACAGTGACTTTCACTGATCATCATTCTAAATTAATATTTACTGTGATTTTAAGGAAGCAAGATAAAAAAAGTAGCACTTAAAAAAAGATGTTGTATATGTGACCTTGGAAAAATTAACACTAACCTGTCTGGTGCACCTTATCCTCACATGTAAAATGAGGATAATGATAAGGCTGTTGTATTATATGAAAGAAATCCATGCAAAAAATGGCATCTGGTGCTCAGCACATATTGCTCACTTAAAAATGCCATCATTCTTATTTATATTTTTGTTTTTCAGTTAACGGCATAATGCAAAGAGCTAATAACAAAGTCTAATATTATCAATCTAGTGAAAATACTTAGAGCTCCTTTTACGTGTTTTTTTTTTGTCAGCATAATCTGCTTCTTATGTTTTATTGCAGCTGAAATAAATTGTGATGATTTAGTAGGGTAGAGAGTAGAGAGGTGGGTTGGAAATTTTATTATCACATGGAAAAACTACTGTGTGAGAATAAAAATTAGTCTTAGGTCCTCTGCAGCAGGGTTTGGCAGACTTTTTTTGTCAGGGGCAGATAGTAAATATTTTAGGCTTTTCAGGTCGCACTGTCTCTGTCACACTCAACTCTGTAGCACAAAAGCAGCCATGGACAATATAGTATTCCAATAAAACGTTATGAACATTGAAATTTGAATTTCATATAACTTCCACATGTCATGAAACCTTTTTTTCTTTTTATTTTTTTTAACCATTTAAGAATGTGAAAATCATTCTTAGGTAGCAAGTAGTAAAAAAAATAACAAGGGAGTCTGGATTTGGCCCAGGAGCCACAGTCTGCTGATCCCTGTTCTACAGAGTTCAGTTCACTTTTAATACTTTAAATAACTTATTATTACTTTTGTTTGTACAAGCTGTACCGCTTCAAATTACAGACTGATCATCTCAAAGCTATGCTTAAAATATTGAGAAGCGTTCTGTGATGCTGACAGTTCTCTGAATACAGGCTATTTCTATAAACAGATACTATGAGTTCTACCAGAAATAGAAATTTTAATGACAGCCTAATTAAAGAGAAGCCACCAAGAAAAATTATTACATTTTCTTATGCCAAATTATGACTGTAATTAATGCACAGGTATAGATGAATTGATTTTTATTTATTTAGATATTTTTAAAATTTTGATTTTTCCAACTACTTCAGGCTCTTCTTTGAGTTGGACCCTACCACTTACCTAATACTTTTTGCCTTAATGGCTAGTTATCTTTCACAATGCACAGGGAATCATGAACAAGAAAAAGATAAAAGCTCTGAAATAAAAAAAATAATAACCACCACAGTCTATCCTATCAAATCTTTTCTCATATTGTCAAAAAACAGCTGCCTCTTCCTTTTTGTTACTACTTCCTTTCTTCAATTAAAAAAATAATCTAAAAATTTATAAACAATGCATTCTAACCTCATTAACACTGTTTACAGTTAATTATGAGTCAGACTCTGTACTTCTGAGACAGCCCAATGGGATATAGTTAATCAGGTACTAATGATGACTTCATTACTAGGCAATCTTTACCTGTGAGTTAATAGATTCAGATTAGAGAGTAAAATGATTTTAAAGAATTGTCTAGACACTACAGAATTTTCTGTAGCTAAAAGAAAAAAGTAAAATTCCAAATTTACAATTTCAAAATAGAAAATGGTTTTTAAAAGGGCATTAAAACATACATGTTAAGAAAGGTACTTTGAACTCACCTAAAAATATACACATGTCTCAAAATACTCAGAAATGCATTCCATTATACATCTCTCTGTGGTATATATTGGCAATTACAAGTAAATGCTTCTCGTTACCTCTAAAAAGAAAAATGTGTAATATTTTAACAAAAGCTTTTCAGTCTCATTTATATCAAGGCATACTCAAACATGAACTGCATAGAAATTAAATTGCATACCTATTGTTTGGAACTCAAGAAGAATAAGAGTGGAGTGGCTAACATCATGAATTCTGGAACAGGTGGTGTGTGTTCTTATTCTTTTTGTACCACTCAGTAACTTTATGACCTTATTAGCCAGTTTCCTCTGTGAATGAGAATCATAATCATTTCTACCCCATAGGTTACCAGAGAGTACACCCTCGTGGTGTTGTAAAGAAGAATAAATGAATTAAGATTTATTTTATAAAGCATTCAGGACAGTGTTTGGCACATAATAAGTATCGCATCGGTATTGACTCCATACTTTAAAAGAAAACAACTCTCCACACCAACCAACATTATGGTATTAGTCTTTGTTCTTACCCAGGTTTAGAAAGCCAAATTTAGAATTGGCATAGGAAAGTCACATTTTATTTGAATGCTCAAGCCCTGAAAACTTTGCATAATTCCAAGCTTGCATAATTATTTTAAAACTCACATACCCAAAGCTCTTCCTGACAAAGGATAGTGGAAATTTCTACTTATGAGCAAAAAGTGGTGCCACCATGTGGCAATAACATAAACGCAGGTGCCAATGCATTTGTCTGGCTAGGTTTGAAATTATGCAATGTTGGATGAATTTTTATTTTTTATCATTTAACTTTTCCCACCAAATTGTATGTATGAAGTGATACTTTATTAATGATTTTCAATTCAAAAATTTTAAATTTCTGTAATTCCATGAGACATTAATGCATTGTTCTTTAAAAGAACAGTAATGTAATTTGCCTCAGATTTGAATTTGGCAAATAAAGAAATAATGCAGTTAGAACTGTGATTTTTAAACTGAATTTCATGGAATCTGAATTCCCAGGGGAAGGGCTATAGAGCAAGTGAGTAGATGAAATGTCGGTTCTTCCTTATTTGTTTTGTACGTTGGGACTGTTCATAAAGGTTTTTATTTCACTTTTTATAGTAATTTTTTAGTTTTTTAATTCCAACTGACATACAGTATTTAGTTTTTAATTCCAACTGACATACAATATTTAATTCCAACTGACATACAATATTTAGCATACAACATAGTGATTAGACATTTATATAAGGTTTTATTTGAAGAAAATGTCTAGCTGATTCAATAATTTTTTGTTTTCTTTTTAAAAGCCAGTGCAATCTTCTATTAGAAGGACTTTAAGACTTTTGTTTTGTAATAAAGATTCCTCTGAACTCAGGGGGAAAAATGTGTGTTGTTTAAAGTCTTATTCCCATTCTGCAGGACTGAAGATTAGAGAGTAGAGAATAAAAAGACATGCTTTGAATCAAAGAGGAAAAGGAAGGAAGCATCATGCATGACATTTCTGCCCCTTTTCTCTTCCAACTAACGTTTCCATGCATGCCATTGTCTTGACTACGTTAACCATTGAAACTTTCAGAAAATATTGAAATATTTGGTAATTGTTTCTTGCTGGCAGCCTACAAGAACCAGTTAAAGCTCCCCCACCACCACCCCCCGCCAACAAAGCAGAACACAGTTAGATACTTCTGCAAACAAGATTTCCTGATAGAAGACTGGTAACATATTCTTTGCACACACACAAAACATTTCTAAATAAACAAGTATAATTTGTCAAAAAGAACCTTGTTAGAGAGTGGCATCTGCTGAGAATCATTTATTTAATCAATATTATTAAATTTAAACTTAATTATTAATTATATATTACCTGTCAGATTATGGACAAGATTTTGGAGTTAAAAGAGAATCCTCTGTCTCAAATATTAGGTTTTCATAATGATAATAAAGTTTTGTTAGTCATTTGTGAATGGTAATAATTTAGTATTTTTCTGTAACCAGGAAGAAATATAAGTTGTAGAAAAATATATGGGAAAAAAGACAGTTTGTCTCATAATTAATGCAGTTCTTATAGAAGTCATGTTGCTCTAGATCTCAGATCATGAGGTTATATGTAGCTAAATAAATAATATTTTTTAGATTACTACCTATATTTCCTATTTTAAAACACTAAAGTTTACATCTACTGAAGGTTTCATTTACAGGTATCATTATATAAGATTAAATTTTTATCTCAAATTACAAAATAATATGAATTAGATTCTTAGCTCCTATTACTTTGAAGTCACATTAATTGGTTTGATTTTGTTTCCATACTTTAAGAAGCTCAATGAAGCTTTTACTTCATTCTCAAATAGTAAAAAACTAGCAAACACTGCAATGCTTTAGAACTAAGTGGGTATTACAAATGAGTTGGCAGTTCATGTTTGTGTTATGGTTTGTTATGACTGCTTAATTCAAAAGCATATTTGCAGAGAGGGAATTTGAATTAAGTAAATCAAAATAGTAAGGCTTTGATTAAAAAGTTAGCTTTCTTTAACTTAAATGTTGATATTTCAAGGCCTACTGATATTTTACTCATTTGTGGTTATTTTTGTTTCCTGTTCAGACCCCTGGGAAGTAAAAGAATAGTAAATCAAAGCCCAGATTGCTTCTTGCATTTATTTTCTTTTCATTTATGCCATGTATTAGTGCATTTTAAAGAAACTAAAGATGTATAACTTGAACAGAATCACTTTGAGGGAGAATTATATTTTTGTGCTAATCAACTTAAATAAGTCTTGTTATAAAAATTCTAGTTTTCATGTTTGAGGATTTATTAATTCTTTTTCTTTCATGATGATGTAATCATAAGTATTAATAGTGTAAAATCAGCTAAGAATATTTATATTACTAATATGAAATTTGGAGACCACTGTCATCAAACTGAGGTTGTATTACCTGTTTTCCCATTTTCCATTTTTGATGTTAGGCCCATTTAAATTTATGAATTTTTTTTTTCAGAAAAAAAGTACCTTGCAAGACTGAATTGATCCTGCACATTTCAATGAAGGCATTCTTTTTTTAATCAATTATTAGTTATTTTAGATTAAATGTTAAATATTTTTTATTAAATGACTTCAAAAGGATTTATTATTTTGTATTTACATTTAGTAATTTAATTCTTCATTTTGAAATTGAAGATTAAAAACTTTCTTAGTTTACATTTACCAGTTCTAGTCTAATTTTCCTGTAATCTAACATGAGGTAATCATTCATAAATTAGGCCTTACTGTTTAGATAATTCAAGCTTGTGGCCTATTGGTGATCCTACTGAGGCAAACAGCATGGATGAGTAAGTTTCATTTTACCCAGTGCTCCCTTACCCCATTTTGATGGTTGTCACTTCTCAGCACATTGCATTTTAAGAGGTACCTTGGGATCTGGGAAATGTAAAATGACACCGAATGTGGAAATTTTTTTGAGATTTTTTTTTCACATATATATTCACTATTGCCAGAAGTTCATTCACTTATCAGGAACTTCAGAAGTCAAGTAATAGTTATCTGGAATTCAGACAGTCAAAATTCTTCATTTTAATTGAGTATGTATATATGCATATCTGCACATGTGTTTCTGACTTTATTTCTGTATGATTCTTATGAATGTCATGTATTCATTCCTTCATTCATTCAAGGTATGCATTGAGACATTACTATATTTTTATGCTATACTATGAACTGAAAGTGTAGTCCCTCCTCTTATGATAAAGGGAGATAGCTGGATAAACATTATGACAAGAATTGCAAAATATAAGAGGAAAATACAGTAAGACTCAGAAAGGCATCCTATATTAAGTCATTTTTGCCTAAGATATGAAGAATAAGTAAGAAGCAGTCTAGAAAAATGGGGCGAGATTTTAAGAAGAGAACATATATAAAGAATCTCAGAGATATAGAGGAGCATGGTGTATTTAAGGCACTAAAAGATCAGTGTGACTCATGTGAAGTCAGTGTATCTGGTATTGAGGCTAGAAGCACAGGCAGAAAGCACAGCAGAGAGGGATGGGCCAGCCATGGTAAAGGTTGGGATTCCGCGATGGGTTTTAGCCAGTAAAGTGACAGAGAAGTGCTTCAGTGTTTAAAACAAGAAGTTTTAGTGGAGGGATCTTGATGAATCTAAAAGATTATTGAATAAGAATAATTTTTTAAAAAATATATTTGAATAATAGAGTAGAAAAGATCATTTCTGTTGAGTAGATATGGATAATAAACAGGAAAGAGAAGAGTCACGTATTCCATGTTCTCTTCTGGCTGCAATAAGTGACACCAGAGATAGTGAAGAAAGAGCAGTATAAGACAGTTAAGTGGAGATTACCAATAGTATTTATAAACATTTGGAATAGATGTTTAGGCAAGAGATATAATTGTCACCATATAGGAAGCAAATTAAGTCTTGGGAATAGAAGCGAACACTATGGAGAGAACTGTTGAAAAAATAGAAGAGAGCCCAGGTGGAATTCTGCAGCTCTGACATGATTGCCTTAATGCATTACATTTTCTACATAGGTTTATGGGTTGATCTTCCTCATCAGAGCAAGTGTTCCTTGAAAGTAGTTCCTTACTTCTCTTGCTGACTAAAAACTGTTTTGATATTTAATAGGTCTTTACAAATATTTGCTAAATAAAGGAGTGAATGAAAAATATGTCAACCTGATAATACTGTAAAAACAATGACTTCAATGTTATTGTAGAAGTATACAGTGCTAAACCCTCTCTGATACTTTTTTGAGATGGTATAATACTTGAAAACTTATGCTGCAGTGTAGTTCTAAGGCAAAGGGCTAGGGGAACAAGATATAAACAGGCAGTGTTAAAAGGAGGTGTAAGGTTTCAGAAGAGGAAATATCAGTGTGGTTTCGATGGGTTTACATCAACTTCATGGAGTTGAAGGAAAAAAAAAGACTTAAGTTCTATTTATTCCCCAAAGCCAATGGATTCTACCTGAAAAACTCTCTCCAGCAATCAACATAACCAATGATGAGGAAGTGAGAGTGAAGTGATGATTGGAAAAGCTGGGAACCCCCCAGTGCTGTACCAGAGCCAACTTTAAGATTCTTCAAGGTTGGGGTGACATGCCACACTTATAGTATGATTAGGACAAACTATAATAGATCTTCTTGCATCCAACTCCCAAGACTTCTTCCATTTCTGTTCAAAAAAGCTCACAATGAAAACTGCACTTACGTTAACTAATCAGTTAATCAGTAGAACTGTATATGTACATACAAGAAGTTTAATAGAGATGGTACAGATAACTTCCTAAGTGGTAATGTCACTTTATTATTCTTATTGATTTTGATTTAGCCTAAAGGTACAGAAGCAAAGGACAAGGCAACACAAACCAGAAAAAAGATGATAATATCTCTGGCACTCCCTGACAAGCTAGCATCAGTCTACCCTTTCATATTGAACAGAGTTTCGGAGATACCATGGTATCCTTAGAACACTTGTGGGTGTACTTTAGTAGAGCCAGCCTGATCTGGCAAAGGCTGCAGAAAAGAAACAAATGTGAAAAGATGAGCGAAAGATGTCTATTCCTGCTGAAGTATTATATGAAGTTCTATAGAATTTGCCATGTATTATATTATAGTCATTATTATTATAGTCTGCACTTGGAGGAAGCCCTGATGACAGGTATCTGAGGCAGCTGTTCCACATTCTTTTCTGAACTCTGAACTATCGATGTGACTAGTCGATTGGATGATGCTAAAGCAGAAAACAGCACAGCAGGCAGACATTTCCAGTGGGCAGAGTCAACAGGCCCAAACTCTCACAGATTTCTGTGCATGAAAGAAAGAACAGAAGAAGCTGAACAGATGATCAGAGCAACATTTGTTTCTCCGCAGATCTAAAAATTGTAGTTCATATGTCCTCTTGCCGGTGGATGTGGACAACCATTTCCTTGGTATAAAGAACTTAATTTTCATTTCACCCGGCTCTAGGAGACACTGGTGATGCTATGTCCCAAGTTGTAGCTGCTGTAACTATGAATATTAACTCAGTGAAACATGGTTTCAGTTTTTATGCATTTTTTTCAAGTTTCAATTTTTAACTAAATTGACACAAATTGGTGGTGAGATTGTGCCTATGGCAGTTTTTCTGTGTGTGTGTGTGTGTGTGTGTGTGTGTGTGTGTGTGTGTGAGAAAACATGTATTTTTCACTAGACTGCTTTGAGATTTCATTTCAAAGGAGCAGCATGAGCAGTATTCAGTCATAAATGGTCAAAACTGTGTATTCTTAGATATTTTCCATCTATGTCAGGGGTGCCCAACCCCTAAGCAATGGACCGTTAGGAACTGGGCTGCACAGCAGGAGGTGAGCAGCAGGCTGATGAGCCAAGCTTCATCCACATTTGCAGCTGCTCCCCAGCACCAGCATCACCACCTCATCTCCACCTCAGATCCTCAGGCATTAGAGTCTCATAGGAGCAGCAGTCTCTCATGCCAGAAAGATTGGAGACCACTGATCTATGGGGTTTGCAAGTTTGTTCATTTAAAACATTCTTAAAATGGATGGCTTTTTTTGTAATCCAGCTGATAAAGTAACAACCAAAGATTTCTGCTTTTGAACACAGATAAATTCTTCTTACTTACCTATGCTAGAAATAACAGCATCTAAAGTGAAGAATTAAGAAACATTCCAAGGCTACTAGATTATCCTTAGTACTCTGAATTAACTCTTTAATGATCTTGGTATTTAAAAGAAAACATTTGTCACAAATTTTTACCTCCCAATGTTTCTTTCCTTTTCTTTTTTCTTCTCTTTTCTTTCTTTCCTACTTTTATTTATTTATTTTGCAACTTTTTTTGTCATAGAAATTTTGTTACAAATGAACAGGTGTGTATGTAGCTTTATACAAATGGAATTATCATTGACATCTGAGATTTTTATTTTGATAAGGGCATTTTTTGTTTCTATATTCATTAAAAACTAGAAACTATTTCTTAAAAAGTGCATAAGTTGATAAAACAGAAGGAGGAATAACAATCAAAGAATAATTTGGAAAGACACTAAAGAAAGAATGAACATGACTTTGTAGGGTGGTAATTAAGACTAGTTAAGATATAATGTGGAAATATTCTGAATGGACATTTGATATTAGAATAATAATATACACATAACATATGTTAGCATGTATTTGAAATCTAAGACATACTGGGTAAGTCCAAATAAAGTTGAGATCACTTCTCAGCCTTTTGGCTAAGAACAAGTACAGATAAAGTTATGAGGTCTTGAGATCTGTTAAGAAAATATGACTTATAATCAATGTTAACACTAATATTTGTTGTCGTCAACTTTCTTCTAACTTATGTATCACTGGCCACCTGTTCCAAGTAATTGGTAAGGAGTTCAGTTGTTCCTAGACACGAAATATAGTGAATGGGGATGATTCCATTTCTCCAGTGCTAAAACTGTTTGTTAATATTTCCTTTTAAGTTGATTATTTCTAATTATGATAATACAGCTGCTATGGACAATACCCTTTCTTTCACATTCTGTGATATGAAAGGGACTGTAACTTGTTGAAATTGGGCGTTGTTACTGCTATTATTCCTGGGGAGGATTATTAGCCTGTCAGAGAAGATGTAAGAAAAACCCATCATTCTTTTTGGTATACGATGAGTCTTTGTCACCCACAATGCAATTAATGTTAAAAATAGAAAGAATGACTATGATATGATTATGATTATCCAGAAATGAGCTATTGTCCAAGTAACAGACACCAATCGAGCAGGCCAAAGATGACCTACACAGAACCATCAGTTTGCTGATTGCCATTTCTCTCTGAGTTTGATGAAATATTCATGCCTTTGCTCTCCTCTCTGCAAGCACTATTGATTTCTTGTATAAACGGTGCTATATTTAGTCTAGACAAATGGAATGTGGATTGCTGCTGAATAAATTGGATGAAAGACTGGGATCTTGCCTGCCGCTTTCTCTCAGTCTTGGGCAATTATTTATAATCAAGAGCAGTTTTTGTAAGTTGAGGGTGATTTTTCACAATTTAGTGATTAGTCTCTGAACAAAGGCAAGCAGTTAGACAAATCATTTCTGTTGGGATAGCGGGTTAAGAAGTCAAATTACCCTTTGAGGTTTACAATAGCTATTTTGGAGAGTTCTGGAACATTTTTTCCTTATCTTTTTTTGGGGATAATTTTTTTAGGGGTTTGATGTTTACAGCTTACAGATAATAAGAATACCAGCAAGAAGAGACCCCAGAGTGTCTTGAAATTTTACATTTGTCTTTACAGGGTTAAATATCTGATTTTTGTTCATTGGGATTTTCTTATAAAAACTGGAGACTTCAGTTTGGCCTTTTTAGTGTAAAAATAAAATATATCATTAACAGCCATTGCTTTTGGTTGGAATTATGCCAACTATAAATTAATGCTCAAAATCTTATGTTACTCCAACATCTTGATTGAAAGTTCTAAATTGGATGCTGCAACCAGTGATCATACAGGACATCATCCTCCATTTAGTTTCAAACTTGCCTCAATTACTATCTTCTTTTCACAAATGTTTTAGAAGATATAGTCCACTAAACTGTGGTTTATTAATAAATTGTTTTACCATTTTCATTAAAGTGCTGTTACCATCAATATAAGCTTCTGATCAATACATTGAAAAATAACTGATATCAGCAACCCAAGACTGATACCAGGCCCTCATCCCCACCCCACTCACAGGCACACACACAGGACTGTACACACACACCCACACACACTTCACATGATATGCAAGGACATTAATCTTTCCTTGAGTATTTGCAGCCTTGACTTATATAGACAGAATTTCTGTTAGGCTTTTTTGACTCTGAAAATATCTCTTAAGTCCACATGGACTTAACTTTGTAGGTCCCAGCCTAGAATCTGGAAATCTAAGTTACTTACAGTAGTAGTTAGAGCATTAGCTGCACTTTGGAAAAAATAAAGAAAAGTAGAGGGGGGGAATTAGTCATACAACCATCTTCTGCTCTGTATTTCACCAGTCTTTCCTGTTAGAATTCAGAGACTAATGTAGTTAGAACCCAGTAAATGGTATGCTCTGTGAGAGCTGGAATTTTTGCCTTTTGTTTTACTGCTGAACCCAATATCTAGAATTACACCTGAGAATTTAACATTCTTAATGAATATATATTGACTAAATTATATTTAGCTCATTTAAAAGAGTTATAGGATATGTGTCACTTTTATTACTTTTTTCATGTAATAACATTTTTCATGTTTCTGTAAACTTTTTTAATGATTGCATATTTTTCCACCAAATGGACATGACATATTTTCCTTAGACATTTCCTTGTAGTTGATTATTTCGATTAAAAAATAATATTAAAAAATAATATTTCAGTGAACAATATGGCATTGAATTGTTTCTTCTTCTGTATTATCTCCTTAAAATGTATTATTCCTAGAGTTGGCAAACCTAAACCAAATGACAGAAATATTTAATGCTTTTGATACATGTCACCAAATTGTTTTTCAAAAGTTTTAAACCAATTGGTAGTGCCACTTGCAATGTATAATTGTCTGTTTGGTCATATGCTTATCTTATACAATGGGGTGTTATATATACACATGTGCATATTGATGAATCGTATATATATTTAATAATTAGAAAATTATGCCTTATTTTGATTTACAATTTTCATTTTTTACTACTGAAGGTGAATTTTTGTGTTGTTTAGCTATATCCCTTTTTTTTTTCATTTTTCTAGATGTTTTAGTGTTTTTTCTAATATTTAATAGAAATCATATATAATTTTATTTTTATACTCACTCTTAATATTTGTATTTTGTTTGCCACACAATGTTGAATTATTTTAAGATATAGGAAATTTTTATTTTTATATAATTTTTTTTTAAAAAAGCAGTTACTGAGGGATGCGCTAATGTCTTTTAGTGGATTATTTTATTTAATCTTTTTTTTCAATTTTATTTTATTATTAGTTTCAAGTATATAATACATTGAGCAGACATTTATATAGTTTATGGAGCAATCTCCCCAATTACTCTTTCTCTCCTCTGCCTCTCCACATAACCATTACATTAATATTAATAGCATTCCCTATGCTGTGCTCCCTATCCCCGTGACCCTCTATCAACTACTAATTTGTACTTCTTTAATTAATTTAATTCTTTTAACAACTCTATATTGTTACCGTTTACTATAATTATTTACATTTTACATATGAGGAAACAGACCTAGAGAATTTAAATGACATACTTAGGGTTACACAGTGAGAAAGATGAGAATAGGCATTTAGATTTTAGAGCAAAGGTTGAAAATTGGCAACCTACATGTCAACGTTTATTATAGAAGTTTTGGGGTTTTGGGGGTGGGTGGGGTAGAGAGTTCTCATAATTTTTAAGTCTTTTAAATTATTTTAAATTGAAAATTAGGTGACTTCTGCCTACATTGGATCTGTATTATCTTTTTTTTTTCTTCACCAGTAATTAGTTGGACCTCAGCAGTGGCTGACCACTTTAGATGAGTCACACAATCCAGTTCACCATCGTTTTCCTTCCAAAATCTCAATTATCTTTACCTAAATCTGTTTCATTCAACTACTTTGATTCCTATGGGCAAGGGTCTTAGTCAAATGTTAACAACCAGTTTGGATAATAAGCATGTATTAAACAGAATGGATGCTAGCCATAAACATGTAGATTTGCATATCTCTTCTGTCTGCGAGCTTTTGTGCTTACACTACTCTTAGACGTTATCTGGTAGAAGCTTTGCTAAGATTTTAAACACATTATCAAATTTCACTTTTATAATTTTAAATATCCGTAATTATTCTCCAATCATCAAAACTTTCCCCAGTGGCTTGAACAAATAATTGTTTTAATCTTGCTCATGGTTTTTCTGCCTTGTTTATTTTAGAAGTAAGGTAACTGCAATACAGATTATGATCATTTAAAAACCAGCATTTGGAAATTTGGTTATTTTCATTCCTTGATATTTGGTCCTAACACCATTGCCATGGTTGATTAATTAATCTCACCATTTCTCACATTTTAGCATACAGATTTGTATTGTTTTCTTTCCTAGGTCCAATTGCCCTCTAAATATATTACATTAAAAGCTTAAGTTCTTAAGAAATATATCTTATAATAAATTTTCTGACTTTGATTACAAACAAGAATGTTCACACATACAAATTAAGTTGTGTTACAAGTTCCCTATTATGACATCTTTTTCCTCAGGAGAGTTGCATTTTTTGTCCTAAGTTGATTTGACTTTTTTAAGTGGTCCAGTAGAATAAGTTTTATTAACAACTTTGCACCAGCAAATAATTGGAGTTATCTCTTTGAAAAAGGGAAATGTGGAAAATTCACAGCAGAGTATATATTGCTGGGGGAAAATTAGATCCATTTTTATATATCAAAATTGATACCAAAAAATACCTTTTATTATCATTGTAAATAAATGACTAGATTTGTTGATGTAAAGTTTGTTGTACATGGTAAAGTATCTTTTATTTTTTGTTTGTGTCCTAATCAATGTGCTAATTTCCTATTCTTTATTCTCTTTTTTTCTTACCATTTCTTTAGTGGATGTGAAGTCAGAGGTTCCTGTGGGCCTGGAGCCCATCTCCCCATTAGACCTAAGGACTGACCTCAGGATGATGATGCCCGTGGTGGACCCTGTTGTCCGTGAGAAGCAACTGCAGCAGGAGTTACTCCTCATCCAGCAACAGCAACAGATCCAGAAGCAGCTCCTGATTGCAGAATTTCAGAAACAGCATGAGAACTTGACACGGCAGCACCAGGCTCAGCTTCAGGAGCACATCAAGGTAGCAGATGTTTCCTTGCCTATGACCTTTGCACTCAGAGAGCTTGTATCATCACATGGGCATAAGAAGGAGCACAGGGGGGAAGGTTCAGTGTGATTAACACATGCAGATATGGCTCAGAGGAAATCGTGGTTGTACTGGTGAAAACCTGGAGTACAAGTGGTAAGAATGCTGATGAAAAACTTGCTCTGATTCTTTGAGAGGCTTCTACCACTCTTATCCTTTAGTTTGTAGCTTCAACAGTGGAGAATAGTCACTTCCTAGTCACTTTTTAGATTCTCTTCTACATTTTTTTTTCACTTGTCTCATCTACTCTCCACCAAGAAGAACCATGAGCCTGGGAAAACCCATTTTATATTTCTAAAGAAGATCCTTATAGTATTTATCAGAAAAGATTAGTTTTTTGTGTGTGAAGCAAGAGCTTTTTTTCCCCTAATACTCTTTATGGAAAAAATCTCATAATGTATACATTCAAAGTAATAACATAAAAAGCTCAGGAATATTATATATGAAGAAACTGGTACAATGTTTTCAGTATTTTTATATGAATCTAAAAGACTATAGATAATAATTTATTGAAAGAATTTTGAGAGTAGTTGACTATATGAGACCCAAGTTGTTTAAATTATTCTAAGAGAAATATGTTTATGTCCCAGAATTTTTTATGGTAGACTAGTTTCTTGTCAGATCATTTTAGATGTGTCTGTATATCTATTTCTTCTCTTGTATCTTTAGAGATAAGTATTACTTTAGCTTTATTTGTAAAATGTCTTTCAACTTCCTGACAAAGATGTTTAAAACAAAGCTATTTTGGTCTGATTAAATACATGTCTAATTTGACTTTATTATGACAGTACTATAAAGCAGCAAACATTTATAATTAAAAATTTTATGTTATGCCCAACTCCTTCAAAATGACATAAATGTGTTAATTTATTGATATAATTAGTGTTATATTATTTTGTATTAAAGACGCTTGATCTATTATTTGCATATCAAATGCAAACACATATGGAGTTAATATAGATAACTAATCTATGTTAAGATTTTTATAATTTTATAATATTAATATTACAGCGTCTAAGAAGATTCCTATGTTTTTTGTTTTATAAGATACGTCCTTAGACTAGAAGGCCTTTTTTATCTTATTTTCCAAAAAACACTCTTCAATGCCTAATATAAACTGTAATAATTTTTTTTCTTTTAATAGCGAATTTTATAAAAGAACTCTTGCAATTTGATCTAAAAGATACCTTAAAAATGAGAGTGAGGATTTTGTTTTTTTATCTCCTGGAATCAGTAGTTCGTGGCTAAATTTTGTAGTATAGGAAACCTTTACTTAGTTTATAGATTTATTTTTGAATGGTTTCTGAAGTCTTATTATTTGAACTTTTAAACAACAGTAGGAATATTGATGTCTAGATCTCCTTATTCATTCAAGGCAAGTTAGGATAGCAACGTTGATGAGTAAAATTCATATTCTTCGCCATATTTAAATAGCCATATGGTTCATTTGGCTGTGGTAGGTGAGCCATGTTGCCCCAAATACGAAGCCATACTGATGTTACTGCTCTCCTTAGATATTTCTTTTTCACTTATGTTTGAGGCCTTTTGTAATTGTACAGATCAATATAAAATTTTTGAAGTAATTTATTGTTTCATTTTACTCAAATGTTAATAGTAACAAATAGGTAATTAGTTGTTATTTTGTCCAAAACTAACATGTTAGGTTTACTAACAGAAAATATTGGAAAAGAGAAGTTTCTTGAAAGAAAAAAGATTCTGAGGTAGCTAAAAGGAAAATTTAGCTTTAAGATAATTTTCCAAGTTAATAAGTTATTTTCTCAGACACTAAAGACATACTTAAAATTTCTTTTTAAGTTTTAAAAGTTTTGCTTTAAAATTTTTGTTTTTATTTTACTTTACACTTTATATGGGTAAGGCTAAAAGTTGATGCTTTTAATATTAATTTAGATTTTTTTTCATTAGGAAGACACAGTGCATGATGCTTTATTTACATTAGCATTTTGAATCTTTGGCCTCTATAATCAACATCTTGAGTTACTTGCTATTATCCCATTTTTCCGCCTCGTAAGCTGAGACAAAGAAAAATACTGTAACTTGCCAAAGGTCACACAGCCAGGAAATGGTACTTTCAGTATTTGTAGTCCTGCCTTGTCTGTCTCGAAAGCTATCAAACCTTCCTGCCTCTCTCCTGGACCAGAACATCTGAAACTGAAAGGGTGAAGTTTTGTTTCCCTATTCCACAAAGCCTTTTATCTTTATTCTATTACATTTGAGTATAAATTTCATAGTTTAGATACTATCTAATATTAATAGCAAATGATACTACCTTCATTAGTATCAAGAGTAAAAAATAGTAATAATAATTAAAATTTGGATTGTTCAAACTTACAGACTAAATTTTATATACATTATGGAGGTCATGTACGAGGACAATTATTTCTCTTATACAAGAGGAACCAAGGTTCTGAGTGGTTTATTAAGTTGTCTAGATCTCATTTCTAATAATGTCAGAACGTAAGTAGAACTCAAAGTTTCTAGTTATTCCTCAGTAGGCAAATTTATTATTATCTATTGATGTCTGTTTCTCAGTCTGAGAGAAAACTGGTATCTCTCAACAGTTATTTAGAATGCTTCATATTCATGTTATTTATTGTTTGGAAATGAATCCAAGGGATGCAGACAACTGAACAATAATTCATCAAAGTGCAATTTAATAGAAGTGATTTCTTCTTGACCAGTCTCTCTAATCTGAAGGTTTTTGTGCGGTAGTGGAACAAACCAGATTTCTGCTATTTTGAGAAGAGAGCCTCTTATCAATATTATTAAGAGCCTTTTGTTAATCTATTGAGAACGTTCTCTGTAAGGTTTTGAAATTTTTAACATTCATTCTATTTCAGATAAATTTCTCCCAAATTAACTCATTTTTCACCGTTCTATTCAGTTTGATTGTTTTCATACCATTTTTGGAGATAAAAAATGAAGATTTTACTTCTTTATTTATAATATGAGAGACTTAGTAAAATAGACTTCTGGGCAGTTCCTGCCTTTGTCTGTTTCATATATTTCAGATTACAAAGAAAAGTTATTCAGGGAACTAAAGATCTGAGTGAATTTTTGATGGGACAGAACAGGTAATGAAGCTTCCTAAAATCTTGCTTATGGGTAACATTAAGATTATGACATTAATTGCTTGTCTTTAGATTTTAATAATTTACCCCCAAAAAAAGTGGGTGAAAATGTAAATAAATACAAACAAGTTTCAAAAGCTCATACATAATATTTTGATTATGGTCAGTGATGACTATGAAGCCTAAAAAAATCGCACACTCTCATGTCTTTCTCTTCTCGCAAGTTGCAACAGGAACTTCTAGCCATAAAACAGCAACAAGAACTCCTAGAAAAGGAGCAGAAACTGGAGCAGCAGAGGCAAGAACAGGAAGTAGAGAGGCATCGCAGAGAACAGCAGCTTCCTCCTCTCAGAGGCAAAGATAGAGGACGAGAAAGTAAGAGGCACTGGGGTAAAAGATGGACTCTCTTCCCTCATCTTTAGCTGATTGCCGTGCAGAAAGGAGCCTGATAAAGAGTGGAAATAACTTGTCAAAATCGTCTGCATTTAACTAAAAGAATAAATTACACACCAAAATGTGGAGCTTTGATGCCACATATCAGCTCTCTGCTTTCAGTCTGCAAGGCATTTCAGGAAGTAAACATAGCATTGTCTGGGAAAGATACTAATTTCTGTTGTTTTGAATTGTAAAAGTATTATAGTACAGCAATCTAGCTATGCCACACTGTTTAATAATAACTTTACTGCTACATTTTCTCACTATATCTTTCTCTTAACTCAAGTAATAATAGCTCTCTCTGTAAGTCAAGCCTTGCCTCCATTTATTTAGTTTTTGAGTTCCAAGACTTTGAGAAGATTTAAGGCAGAACATTTGTTTAAAAAAAAAAAAAACTATCCACAAGAGGGAGACAGATCCAAATAATTCCTCTGTGTGAGGTCAGTTCAAAATCAGGTTGTTGCAAGGTTTAAAACAGGATGACTTGAACTGAAATTGCCAGCAGTGTTTATTTGTTTAATGCTCAAAAGAGTTTTTAAAAAAGTTTTTCAAAATAGTGATTCAAAAAAGATCATTTAATGTGTTCAATCACTTATGTGGTTCCCTAAGATTCTTGATTTTTCAAAGGCAGTTCTGTACCTTCAGCAGTATTTTTAAAACTTAGAAAAAAAATTAGTATTAATCTGGGATTTCCTTTTTCTATAAAACAATTTTTAAAAATCATTAAAATTCTTTTAAAAATTGGTACTTTAATTAATAGTTACAAAATAATTACTTTGCCATTTTCTAAGGTCTATTTAGACTCTGGTTTCTTCTTTTAATAGGAAAACTTTATTACTGTGACCAGTGGTATTACTTCTTAATTTTCACAAAATACTTTAGAGTCATGAAAGTATCAAACCCCAAATCAACATCTGTTTCTATATGCGTGTGTTTCAGGGGCAGTGGCAAGTACAGAAGTAAAGCAGAAGCTTCAAGAATTCCTGTTGAGTAAATCAGCAACGAAAGACACTCCAACTAATGGAAAAAATCATTCCGTGAGCCGCCATCCCAAGCTCTGGTACACGTATGTTCAATGTTTGGCTGTTTTCAATCCTGGGGTCAAGAACATAGGTGTATATTTAGCCCACCTGGACACAGATCTGGGGCTTACTAGTTCTGAGCTATGTGGCTGTGGGCAAGGTCCTTGATTTCTCTAACATTCAGTTTCCTGCTCCGTAAAAAAGAGGACAATAATAGTCCAGTCCTCTAGGCTTTCTGGAAAGGTCCTACAAAATAATGTGGTGAAGTACGTAACAGAAATAGGGCTTAATAAATGTTAACAGGTATCTTTATGTGGTCCAGGAAGAATATATGTTCTTTGCTCAGTTAATAACTGACAAATATGGGGTGGGGCATCAAAATTGGTTTGTATTTTGCAGTTTTCTATTCTTAGATGGTGCAGCTGACGTTTTTACAGTTATTTCTGAAGATTTGGCAGGTTTAGATTTTATTTTATTTGGCTTGATATAAGATGGAGCTCTGAGCTATTTTTAAAAGTCCAGAAGATTTTTATTTAAAAAAAAAAAAATAAGGGGGAAAGAAGACTAGGGAGGGAAGGGGAAGAAAGAGAAGAGAGGTACCTAACTAAATAAAACTAAGTCTTCAGTAACTAGTTTCCCCTGTCTCTATCACCTTATTTCTTCCCACCCTGTAAAATAAGAGATTAGCTTCTGATACATAAGGAACGAAACAAAACAGTACGATGTTATAGTTTTTATGGAACCAAGTTTTCCCAAGTTCAGTAAAGAAATACCATGTAATACACAATTCTTCTTTATGTAAAATATAAAGGACATGGGTTTTTTAAAAAATCAGGACAAAACTAATAGGCAAAACATATATGGATAATATGCTATCTAATCAACGATAATTTAATTTCTCCCATTTTATAAATGTTTGCAGAATGACCATAGGATTTTCAATTTAAATATTTTTAATCTTTTACATAATAAGGATAAGGGAGTAAATATTTGATTACATTGTTATACTGAAATTGTAAGCATCATAAGATTTTTATTTAAAGCATTGTTATACTTAAAATTCTATTTTGTTTTTCTCAGATTCTAAAAAAAAGTTAACTGAGGATTCCTTAATGCTGTATAAATACTTTTTTAACGGTTTACCTAATTTCTATCACACATGTTAGTTCACTTGAGAACCAATCCCTGAAGAAAATTTTTCAGATATTCAAACGACATCACACAATATTTAAGAAGAAGTACCATTTTATTATCTAAATACATATATAATTTATAACCAATTTATATTCTTTCTAAATTAAAGCCTGTTTTAAGAAGAGATAATTAATACCTTTTTTTGGGTGAGATGGGGGGGCAACAACTATATGTAAACAACTAAGCTGAAAATTCTATAGCTGTTCCCTTGGCTTTATTAATCATGACTCTCAAATGTTACTTCACAATCCTTTTTTGTACTGAACTGAACTTCAGTAGGGTCCAACTCCAGACAACCATAAATCATTAACTTATGGAATCTGAATGTAATACGTTTTTTCCAGTTATGGCTAGATGAAATATCCTTAAACCAGATAATTCTTGAGAATGTGTGATTCAAATTAATAGTACTGGTAGAATGATCACCTTGGTGGTAATACCATGGCCTAGCCATTGTTTTCTTCACTTATAATAATTATAGGTATTTATAACCATTGGTTAGTCTATGTTCCATCCTGTTAACTATTCTTCAGTAGTGCAAATATATCTCCTTCACTGTATTTTCATAGTAAAAAGATTTGGAAAATCAAAATTATTTTTTCAAATCACAGTCACCTGAGGCTGGTGTACATGCACTTTCATGTAGTATCTAACAATTTTTTAAAAAACGAAGTCCTTCTGTGTTTACTTTTACCTTGTTTATTCTACATTGTTGACAGAAAAGGATTTAGATGACAACTTTTTCAATAGCATGACTCTTAAGAAAAAGTACACAATAGTCTCAGATTATCAAAACTTAGAATCTTGGTAAATTCTCTCTTTTAGTAAAACAAACTTTCTGTGTGACTGTGTGACCAAACACATAGTGGGCATTCTTGGAAGTCCCGCATCATTCCATAACATACTGCGAAAGTGAACTTGGTTACACTAAAAAGGAAGAACATAAACAGATGAGACACGTGTACAGCATGTGCAACTGATTATTGCTGACCAATGTGCAATAAAAACTCCAGTGCAAATGGTGGACCCTCTTTTTTTTCTTTTGTAGGGCTGCCCACCACACATCATTGGATCAAAGCTCTCCACCCCTGAGTGGAACATCTCCATCCTACAAATACACATTACCAGGAGCACAAGATGCAAAGGATGATTTCCCCCTTCGAAAAACTGGTAAGCTAGTTTAACAGAAGAGTCCACTTATTCTTCCATCACATACCTGTAGTTTCATTTTGCCATGCCTCTAGCAGATCTGTGGTCAAAGGATTTGATCATAGCCATCATGCTCTCTGCACCCCTGTCCTCAGAATAAATAAATAGTATGCACAGGCACATTTATGCGAGCACAGAAACACATACACACATATACACCTATTTTTATACAGTATATAACTCAGTATATAATTCAAGTACTTGTTTTAATTTAAAAGTTTATCATATTTGGATTTTAGACCAATTATCTTGTTAGCAGTAAAGAATAGAATTAAGGAAAATAGAAATTTGATTTCTCAGAAAATTTAAATCTTTTCCATGAATAAGAACTTCTATCATATTCACCATTAATCCAATTTTCTATTGAGCTTCCATCATTTACTACAAAAATAGGAATAATAAACATTATTTCTCACACATTTTAAAATCCTTAAATTTCAGTTGTTTAAGTGGTGAAAACGTAAGGCCAAAGCTATTTTCTAAGTAAGTGACTTGCCTAATGTCTTACAGATCATAGGAAAACTCAGAGTGAAGTTTTGTACCTAATAATCTCATGTAATTATATTAAAATTTGCTTATGGGAACTGGGACAATGAAGCTTCTATTTGGAATTAGTAAATAGTCCTGTGGTTCTAAGGCCTGTGTTTGTTTTCCCATCTTCTCTTTTTATGACCCTCTGATAATGTGCACATTATATGTGTTATATGCTCTTACCTCTACAATAAATATATTTAGACTTTAGCAAGATATAAGCATAAACAGCATCTGTGTACTTTCTGTTCTAAATCTTGTGATGTTTTTCAAATATGGCTCTTTAGAGAAAGTTGTAAATTAAAAAAATTTTGTATCCACAATTGATCTGAAGTTATTCAAAGAAGATAATTTGATCCATTTTATTTTACTCAGATCTGCTTGAAGAAGTATAGATCTACGTAATTTGTATGTGAAATCTACCAAGAGAAAATGATTTCAAATAATTACATTCATTTTCCCAACCAATTTTAAATAATTAGAATGGATATAGATTATGAAAACACATGCCGAAACTATTTTCTGTTATATAATTTACCTGTAACGTAATGAAGATTTAAAAATATAATCAATCATGAAGAAGAATGTATTACCTACCATCTGTTGTACCAGGCACTGAGGAAGGATCATCAAGTATTCCAAAGCAATTCATGCCTTTTTCTTTTAATAGCCCAAAGATTTTTACTCTGATGATAGGTATAGTGAAATACTTCAAGAATAGTATGCAAAGGGAAGAACGAGTTTTATGAATTGCATCAGAATTTCACACTATTATCTACAAATCATATTGCCTTTCATATAAATAAACTTCTCTGGGATGAAAGAAAGAAAGGAAAGAGTGAGCCTCCATGTATTTCTAAAACATGGAGTATAGTTTATGAAAATTGATCCATAAAGGACAGGAGTTTTAGAATGTGCGGTCTTTGATCTGCAGCCTTGACATTTAGTGGCACTAATGGCATGTGTAGGAACTATTGACAGAGATTATATGAATATTGCCCCGGGTCTCAGGGCAGTGACTGGTATTCAAGAGCCCACAGAGTCACTAAAAGGAAAGAAAACACAAGTCTCCTTATGGCAGGAGGTTACTGATGAGTGATATAGTTACATTCACAGAGAAAGACTTCTACCCTGCTGTGCACACAGCCTTTGAATATATTCTTACCACTGGGAGATTGAAAACTGACTGCAGAACTGACACTGACTTTGACAAGAAGTGGCATTTGGAACTAGTAAGCATGCAGGAAAAAAATCTGGGATTTTTTCAATACTGTAGGACTAATACTAAAAACCCATACTTTGTGTCCCACTGTTTCCATGAGAACAACTTTGGATTTTTCCTCTGTGAAGAATGAGTAGCAAGCTGTTAATTTATTCTTGTAGAAAGTCTCAATCTATGATAAAATTCAAAGTGAAATCCTGCTGAGGATATATGTTATGGTATTATATTCAAATATGTACTAATATGAAAGACCTTTTCAGTGTCTCTGGGATATATAATAATAGTGAAAAGATACAGTCCATGTCTGTTCTTTTTTCTCTATTTGCCCCTATTTTAAATTTCATCACTTTGTATTGAAAACCTGATACTCATGAAGTGTAAAACCAAACATTTTCTAGCATTGTACCAATAAAATTCTTGAACAACTATTAATATTTTTATATCTCTATAGGGGTTTTAAAATATTTCTTAATTCAATTCCTCTTGTCTAAGGATGTAGGCTATAATTAAATACAGATGTTTTCCACGTATTATCTAAAATACTTAGAGATACCCTTCATTAATTACAAATAGAAGAACTCTTCCAACTTTGATAAATATAATCCATCTTGTGTCTTTCCAATCCACTGTGAGAAAGTTTAGACATATATTTGCACTAAATAAAAGAGCATCGAAGTAGAGTCAAATAATGTTTTTTACTTCAAAATTTGCTGTAGTGACTCAATAGTTATTACAAAAGAAAGTAAACAATTACCATAATAAGCATATATATGATGATTGGGAACACTAAGATAATTTACACATAAAGCTACGTCATATTAATTGAAATCTAGGTTAGCGGCATTGATCATAGTGTAAATGCCAGGACAGCTGTAATACAGTTGAGCTTTTCTCATGGGGTCTGATGATTATCTTTTGTGGTCTATTTGAATTTCATTGAACTGAATCTTAGATTTACAAGAAATTGTTAAATAAGTGGATTCTATTTTTGATCTACATAGAATACTAAATATTTTCAGTTTCTTTTTAACTTATATCAGTACTAAATTGCCAGTATGTATTAGCAAGATTTAAGGGAATAAAGCTGGAACCAGAGTAAGAAAATCTTAATGACCTTAAAAACTGGCCCCAGGGGTCTCCCGTAAGCCGTGTGCACTATTTGGAACCTCTCTTGACCTCTTAGGACCCAGCCTAACAGTGATGGCCTAGGAACAGTGGACCATAGAAGTCTCATTTGCCTGCAGAAATCTGACCTTTGTCATGCAAAGTGGACCTTTACTTCCTTCCCCTTAGGAGAATCATAGTTGCTCATAGAATTTGAGCATTTTGGAAACGTCAGAAAAATACCAATAGCTCTAATCAGCCCCATTTCTAAATCACTTTTAAATGTAGGAACTGAGAGTCATTTGCTCCTTTCACAGCGATGCATATCAAAGGCTTTCATGATTGGTTGTGAAATTGAGAATAAAATAATTGTTTTTAATTTTTATATTTTTGGCCCATACTTGAAGTAGCCCTTCTTTTAGAATTATACTCTGTGGTTCATTTTATTCTTTAACACAAGGATTTGTTGATACTGAAATTTAGTATATTTTACTTAACTTTATGGTTTGGCTGCAAATTATATCATGTTGTAATAGGTAATTTTTTTCCCTCCTAATATAATATGCTGCTGAACTGATAATAAACTATAAAATTGGGAAAGGAAGCTTCTGGGTCCAGACACTTTTGAAATAGTACGTATTTCTCACGAAGATAGCGCCTATGTGGTGACTTTGAACTGACTTTCAGAACCATTTGAATTGGATTCTATTCCAGTGACTGTGTGCACATGTTTCATAAAATATTATGATAAAAAGTTCTAGAAGTTTTTATGCTCCATTAGATTACTGGGGTCTCACCCAGTGAACTTTGCCTTTCTTTGAATGTTGCAGTCTTTCCATTTAATGCTTCTGAACAAAGTGAACTGGCTGGCAAGATTAACCTCTTAAAGTGCACAAGCCATATAAAGCTTGGCTTGGGCTTATAGGACTGTTCCAGCTCCGCTGAAATATTCATTTTAATGGTCAGCATTGCTAGAATAAGGCTGGAAGATGGAAGGGGTCCAAACATAAGTTGAGGTTTTGGAAGGCCAATGTCATTTTCCACACTGAGTAAATTGGAAAGAAGGCAGAGACGAGATATATAGCTTTATAAATCTCTCTCAGTATAGCAGTTAGAAGTTATGTTGTGGTCCTTTGGTGACCTTTGCAAATTGTTATAATCCAGAATCAATACAAGAAGATTTTAAAAAATGTTTTAAACTTTTACTCTCTTCTTCTTCTCTTTCTAGTTCTGTGTCTTTCTTATAATACACAAACGGATATGTATGTGCACACATGGACATAAAAACACACATCTTTGCACAGATAGCACTAAGATAGCACTTCTGCTTATGAAAATATTCACTCATAACCCTATTGCAGACTGACAAAAACTAGAGTATTTTTACATATTTTAGTATTCTTAGTTCCATTGTTTTGGCGACTCTTACTTTGAATTATTGAAATATATTCTTTGTGAATAAATTTACACCAGTTTTCTCAGAGTTGAGAAGCAGTGTGGCAAAGTAACACAGGCTTTAAATCCATCTACCATTTTGTAATCTGGATCCTCAATCTTGGAAAATTTATATAACCTCTATAGGCCACAGTTTCCTCATCTATAAAATGGGAATAATTATTGCACTAGGTTCATACAATTATTTTGAAGATTAGATTAAGTAATGCATGGACTGCACTTAGGATCATGCATAGGATTTAGGGCATGCTTAATCTTAACTTCATGTTTCTGGTTGATAAAGGATTGAGTTTATTTTTATTGGGTTAAAACGGAATCTCTTATTATTGTAGAAAGTCTTTTTTTTTTTATGTTGACTTTGGTTAACAAAATTCAGTAAGTTTCAGATGTACAATATGCATATGCATTGTATATTCACCACCTATAGTTAGATTTCTTTCTGTCACCACATATTTATTTGACCCTTTTTACCCTAACTAGCTCCCACTTCCTCCCTCCCCACCACCCTCTGGTAACCACTAGTCCATTGTCCACATCCATGAGTCTGTTTGTTTGTCCTGTTCATTTGGTGCTTTCAGTTTTATATCCTACACATTAGTGATATCATGTGGTTTTTCTTTCTGACTTATTTTGCTTAGCATGATTACCTCAAGCTCCATCTATGTTGTTACACATGGCAGTATTTCATCTCTTCTGATGGCTGAGTAATATTCCATTGTATATATGTACCACAGCTTCTTTATTCAGTCATCTATTGTAGGATACTTCAGTTGCTTCCATGTCCTGGCCACTGTGAATAATCCTGCTATGAACATCAGTGTGCAAATATTTTTTCAAGTCTTTAAGGTCAATACTTAATAGAGGGATTGCTGGATCATATGGTAGATCAATTCTTAGTTTTTTGAGGAACCTCCATACTGTTTTTCCACAGTGGCTATACCAGCAGTGTATGAGGGTTTCTTTTTCCCCACATCCTCTCCAAGATTTGTTATTACCTCTCCTGTTGATAACCACTATTTTAATAGATGTGAGATGATATCCTGTGTGCTTTTGATTTGCCTTTCCCTAAGAGCTAATGATGTTGAGCATCTTTTTATATGTTTGTTGGCTATTTGTATGTCTTCTTAAGATAAGTGTCTGTTCAGGTCCTCTGCCCATTTCTAATTGGATCATCTGCTTTTTTGTTGGAAAGTCTTTTTAAGGTTTTATATTTTCACCTTTATTGGTAAAACGAGTCAATTGAGGAGAAAGAGAACATTTTTATTTTAAGCTATGTGCAATGTGCAATGCTAACATTAAGAAAGGAGCAGATCCTGGGATTTTTAGAGCCCAGTATGGTGCCCAGAAGGAGTAACAGACTTGTTTCTGCCATTTACTGTAGAGGGAACTCTTAATTGATGTTCTTTGCTCTCTACGGCCAAACTTAGTTCTAATTTTGCCATTGATTTCATTTTCATAATAATGGACTTTAATTTTTACGACAGTTTTAGATTTACAGAAAAATTGAGCAGATAGTAGAGGGTAACCATTTTATTCTCCCTCCTACTCCAGAGTCTCTGCTCTTATTAATATATCATAGTAGTGTGGTACATTTTGTACAGTTAATGAACCACTGTCGATACATTGTTATTAACATAGTCCATAGTTTACATTAAGGTTCATTCTTCATGTTGTAAAGTTCTGTAGATTTTGACACATGTATAATGTTATCACATATTCACTATTACAGTATAATGCATAATAGATTCACCACCCTAAAATCCTCTGCACTCCATCTATTCATCCCTCCCCCGACCAACTCCTGGTAACCACTGATATTTATACCATCTCTATAGTTTTGTCTTCTGCAGAATGTCACATAGTTGGAATCATTCAGTATGTAGCCTTTTCAGATTGGCTTTTTTCTCTTGGCAATATACATTTAAGATTACTCCATGTCTTTTGTGGCTTGAGAGCTCATTTATTTTTATCTCTGAATGATATTGCATTGTATGGATGAACCACAGTTTATCCATTTATCTACTGAAACATCTTGGTTCCTTCCAAGTTTTAGCCATTACAAAGCTGCTATAAACATTCACATGTAGGTTTTTATGTGGTTATAGGTTTTCCACTCAATTAGGTAAATACTTAGGAATATGATAGCTGGATCTTATGGTTAGAGCATGTTTAGTTTTATAAGAAACTTCCGAGCGGCTGTACCATTTGTTTCACACTTGCCAGCAGTGGATCAGACTTCCTGTTGTTCCATATATTCACCAGCACTTGGTATTTTTAGTTTCACTGTTTTGGATTTTAACTACTCTAGTGGTTATCTAATGGTTTCTTGTGATTTTAATTTGTAATTTCCTAGTATTAGCATAGACTATCTTTCTCCATCCATTTACTTTCAATCTATCTGTGTCCTTATATTTAAAATTGTTTTCTTATAGGCAACATATAGTTGAATCATGTTTTTTTCTGTTTTTTGTTTGTTTTAACTCACTATGATAGTTTCTTTTAAATGGTTTATTAAATCATTTGTATTTAAAGTGGTTATTGATATAGTTAAATTAATGACTACCATGTTTGTAACTGTTTTTTAATCTATATACATACTTTGTTCATTTTTGTCTTCCCCTCTTTCTTGCCTTCTCTGGTTTAAGTGAACATGTTGTATGATTCCATGTTCTCTGTACCTCTTAAAATTTTTTCTTTTGTGGTTTCCTTAAAGTTGAAGTACCTATTTACAGCTAATTTATATCCACTTTCAAATACTATTATATTGCTTTATGGATATAGATACCTTATAACAAAGTATTTCTATTTCTTCTCTCTCATTTAAAAAAAAATATTTCTGTTATTGATTTTACCATTCAATAAGCTAAAATTACCCAATACATTGTTAATATTATTACTTTGAAAAATCTATTAGATCTATTAAACATAAGGAAAATAAAATATTTTATTTTACCTTTATTTATTTCTTCCATTATATAGATCTGACTTTTTGATCTCTATTCTTTTCTTGTTGAAGAACTTCTTTTAATATTTTCTGCAAGGCAAGTCTCCTGGCAACAAATTTTCTTAGTTTTTGTTTGAGAAAATTTTTATTTCTACTTTATGTTTAAAGAATTTTGTTGAATACAGAGTTCTAGGTCACTGTTTTTTATTTTTCTTGTAGCACTTTAAACACTTCATTATATTCTCTTCTTACATGGTTTCTGACAAAAAATTTGATATAATTATTATTCTTATTGCTCTATAGACAAGTTGCTTTCTAATATCCTCTGCTTTCCTTGAAGATATTCTCTTTATCTTTGGTTTTCTTCAGTCAAATATAATATGGTTAGATGTTTAATTTTTGGTATTTATACTACTTAATGTTCTCTGAGACCCCTGTATCTGTGGATTCCAGCCATTATTCAAATATTCTCGTGTTCCTTTATCTTCTTGTTATTCTGGGATTCCCATTATGCATGCATACATTATATCTTTTGTAATTGTTCAAGAGTCCTGGGGTATTTTCTTTTTTTTTTTTTCTTTGCCTTTCAGCTTGACAAGTGTCTGTTGACATGTCTTCAAGGTCATTGCTTCTTTCCTCAGCTATTCCAAGGATGAGCCATCAAAGGCATTCTTCATTTCTGTACTTTTGATTTCAAGTATTTTCTTTTGATCTTTTCTTAGAGTATCCATCTCTTAGCTTATGTTCACCCATATGTTATTGCATATGGGTCAACTTTTTCATTAAAGCCCTTAACATATTATTCATAGTTATTTTAGCTTCCCTATCTGATATTTCCAAAATCATTGTCATATCTGCATCTTATCTGATACTGGTCTGATGCTCTTCAGACTGTGCTTTCTCTTGCCTTTTAATATGTTTTGCAATTTTTTGTTGAAAGCTAGACATAGTATATTAGAAAATAGAAATTGAGTGGTTAGGCATTTAGTGTGAGATTTTATGGTAATGTGTCTGGCACTGAGCTATGTTTAATATTTGTTGTAGCGTTAAGTGCCAGAGGCTCTAGTTTCCTTGAATTGTTTTGTTTTGTTTCTTCCCTATTTTCTTGAAATTTCTCTAAAAACATCTTCATAAATAGAGTGTGTGTCTTGTAGCCCTCTGAGTTGTAATTCATGTTATTATCCTGTAACCCTGTTGATGTGGTGGTAAGGTGTCCTGAGGGGTAATGTTCTATAATGTTATGATTAAATCTTATTTTTTTAGTGGGTATGAGTCTGAGGTCTCTGACATCCACAACTGTTTCTTGATTTCTTTTTATCCTCCTCTAAAGTGAAACAAGAAGTCTAGAAGAGGCTGCAGTTGACTAACTGCCCTTTCATTCAGGTCAGATAAAGGTCTGGTAAAATATTTTTTCTTGTAGGCCAGGTTTTTATAATGAGAATTGCTCTGGGTATGTTTTTAAATTGTGACTTTTCTCCTGAGCATATTTCTAAATGGCTACTTTTCTACCCTCCTCTATCCCTACTTTCTAGCTTTACTAAAATAGGGAAAGAGCTTTTACTTACTGAGATAACTTGGTTGGGTCCCTGTAAGTAAAACCCATGAATGTGTAGGGTCCCTGCTGAGATTGGGCACCTAGAGTTTTTAACTCTCAAGCTGGCCCACACTCAGCCTCCAACAATTCATCAAAATTAACATTTAAATGTTTATACCAGTTACTGACTCCAGTGGCCTCTGTTTCCAGTAAGCTGATGTCAGCTTTGATTTTCTGTATTTCCCTGTCTCTCCAGATTTTGAGGTGGTGATTTGCTCTGAGACTTCAATTATTCAATAGATCTAAGAAAATTGCTTTGATTTTTAATTTGCTCAGCTTTTTTTTGTGGTGAGAATGGGAGAAAACATTTTCAAGCCCTCTACGTTATGGAGTTGATGCCATTGACTTTTAAACCTGTAAAATAGTCTTTAAAAAGTTAAAACACAACATTTTAATTTTTTGATGTGACAGATTCATATTTAAGCAATATAACTCCTATTAACTGTAATAAGTATTTTGAAAAGATTAACTTCAATAATTGACTCTCTCTCTAGTCAGCTTGGTCATGGCTAACAAATCCATGCTAAAAACTGTGACAGAGAGAGAAATGGCTGAAATAATTTTAAGTCACTTTTTGGAAGGAATATAATACTTTGTGCTGAAAACTTTGCCTAATGATTTATTTATGATATTTTATTCTGTGCCCTCTTTTATGTGTCATCTTTCTCTTTTCCCAAATGGGAACCAACACTCCATTGATTTTTGCTACTTTGAAAATAAGTTTGATGAAATATTGGGTTGGAAAAGCATATAAACTACTATGTAAGCAAGACTTTAGAATAATGAGAACGTTTTTCTTCTGTGTTTCTTTTTTGTTTATAATATCAAATGCTAGAAATTTGATAAGGTGAAAAAAATCAATCCTTTTTTAACATTCCAAAAATTAGAAAATTCAGCTCTTTTTTGAAATAGTATTTGACTTTTTTACATAGATAATTTACTTTGTAAAGGAAGGCTTTTTGTTATATTTAGTCATTTAGATTATAAAAAGTTAATTATTTTAAACTGCCACATTTCATTGATTTTAAGATGTGTGTTTTTTAAACAAACATCTGAAATCTGAGTGGATCTAATGCATATTTCATAGTTTAACTAGAAATGTTTTCTGGTTTTGGAATTTTACTGGTATACAAGGTAATTGTGCATGTTACAACTGATAAATTATTGTAGTATTTACTAGAGAATTAAATGGTTTAGAATAATAAGATGTCTTGTGATAAAGAACATAAACTTTTAAAATATACAGTTTTTCATTTAAAAATTATAAAAAGCATAATGGAAATTCATGTTTCTAAATTTTGTTTTATTCAAAAGTTAGGTATGGTTATCTTAGGATCAAGTAACAAAATAGTTTATGTTTCACAGTTTGATAAATGAGAACCTGGTCTTACAGATCATGTATGCAATATGTATAACTAGTTGGAGCTAAGAGGAAGCATAAATTGAGATGTGTGATAATTAACCTTCTAAGAACTTTGGAAATATAACTCAAGTTATTTGTTTGTGGAGGGAACTAGTATGAAGAAGCTCATGATTTGCAGTTAGAGTTAGAGCTGGCTGAGAATTTCAGCATGATGCTACCACTTAGAGTTATGTGACCACAGGCAAGTTCCAGGACTCCTTCAAACCTCAGGTTTCTCAAGTGTCAAGTAAGGAAAATATTTGCCTCATATGGTTATTGTAAGCAATAAACATACTTCATGAAAGTACCCAGAATAGTGCATGATATATAACAGTCTCAATACATATTATAGTATGAGTTACTGAGAATAATGGTGAGCCATTAGTGGTAGGAATTATTAACAGTAGCCACGTGATATAATTGTAAAAGAATTGGAATGGCAAAAGAAGTCTAAGAGTTGTGGTCTTAAACCTCTCATTGATATATGAGCTTGAAAATAACGCCTCATGATTTTGGATCTTAGATTTCAGTTAAATGAAAGATTTGGATCTAATGGTTCCTAAGATTATGTATAAGTCTAAAAGGAACTGTATCATCATTCTTCATGAAGAGTGAGGTAAGAAAATGTTAATAATTTGAAGAATGTATAAATAAGTAATAAATAATGGCACTTTTGTAGAATTGCATCTCAAATTCATTTTAATTAACTGTAGTAAAGTCTAATGACATATTTTCACTCCCCATAAAATACTCAATTAGAAATAGGCAGGGCATTTCAGATAAGATGGAAATGAGAAATTGGCAACAAATAATAATTAAGATTTTAAAAGCATTTAGCCATCTGTTGTCTAATCATTAGAATGATTGAAAAATAACTTGAATTTGTAATATTCACAATTATACAATTCAAAACACTGGTAAAATATGTCATACAAATATCTATACTTATATATATCTCTAGACAGATCTAATGAAATAAATGACAGAAAACAAATGATGTAATATTTGTAATTATATTTCCTTTAAATTTTCATCCACCCACTGAGTTACTTTGAAATTAAAGTGTCATTAATGACAAAGATATTGAGGGAAACCATTAATTGCTCAGAAACCTTCTTAGTATTGAAGGCAGTACACAGCAGTTTATACTAGCATTCTAGATTTTTTTAATAAGTGGCTTTAATTTATAAACGGTTATCTTCATTTCTTTCTACCAATCTCCTCTTTTATAAAACTATTTGCCTTTGAGCTTTTTAAAATTTCAATACTGATTCCTCTATTTTTTACTACCTATGCATACACAAGATAAATTCAAAAGTCATTTTTCATAAAAATTGGCAATCATATATCAATTATTAAATATCATATTTCATACCATTGTTTTTATCTTGTTCCTCCCAAATGGATGACAAAAATGTCCTTGAAGAAAGTGTTTGTAACATCTTCATTCCTTTTCTGACAAACCGCACTTTGTGCTGGGACTATTAGTGGGTATAAAAGAGATCAATATGATTGAAAAGGACTTTTGCCATTAGGAGCTCATTGTCTTCACAGTGAAGCACATATAGTAGATTCTTAAAAGGTTGATTGAAAGTTAATTTAATTTACCATTTGATCCATCTTTGGCCCACCTTGCTTCTTTCTTCTCCTTTCCGATTATAAACATTCTTAAATGAAAGCAAAATTTGAAACCACCTGAAGAATGCAGATAAGACATTGTGATATTAATTTTTTGTTTTGTTTTCAGCATATTTAATTGGAATTATCTATTTTAATTTTATTATATAATTTTAAAATCGGTAACATAGAATTTATTGGTCTGCTACAGCTATAAGTATATGGTTCTTTGAAAATAGTATAGACTTGTACTGCCCAATAGAATTATCTGTAATGATGAAAAGTTGTATGTCTGCACTATCCAATTCAGCCACTAGGCAGATATAGTCACTTGAAATTGAACACAAAATGTAGGTAATATGCCTGAGGACACAATTTTTTGTTGACAATTTTTAGTTAATTTAATCTAAATATCCACATGTAGCTAGCTGGTGGCTATCATATGGCACAGAGAAGTATATACTTAGCAGACATACATATGGCCTGTCCAGAGTGTCGCTACAAATACATTCCATTCCCAAAGAAGACATCATTAATCAGTCATAGAAAACTCTTCTCTCTGAGATTGGACATAGCCTTAAAAACATTCTGATTTAAATCACCCAAAGAAGATAAGCTGTCTGAGAAGAATTATATTTTTCAAGACTCTTATCATTTTTAAGCAGCAAGAAACCAATACAAATTAGCTTAAGTTTTTGTTTGTTTGTTTGTTTTTTAAGGTAGGGGATTAAGAGGGGTTCATTTAACTGAATTTTTCAAGTGTCCAAGTGCTGAGATGATAGTAGTTAAGTGTGTTCATATGCTGTTATTAGAAGTATGAGTTCCTATCCTGGACTTTATATAGAGTAATGCTCTCTCCAAATGATGACTAGGATAACCCAGTATAGCCCTGGGCTTACCTCTTAACTGCTTACAAGAACAGCAAAAACAAGCACTTTCCCCTTAGTACAGTTCTGATAAATTCCCAGGACTAATGCACTTGAACAGTTTGGGTCATGTACCAACCCTGAATCAGTCACAGAGAGATCAGTAATCTGGCGGGAGGAAGCCTGCCTCGCTTGCCCACCCTGGAAGTTTGAGTATTTAAATTAGTTCTCAAATGAATTGGACTGAGAATAAAACTGATTAGCATTCATCCTTCTAAAGAACAAATCTGCTTTTGTTAACTCTCTTACTCAAAATTTTGTGTGGATTTTCACACACGCCCTGGGCATTTCCACAGTAGGCTCTTCAGATCTGATTTGCCTACTCATCCTTCAACTTAAAGCACTACAGTTTATGAAGCTTTTCCAATCCTCTACCTTCCCTGCCCTGAAGCAGTGGTGTTGAAATCTTTTACAGGTCAGCTCTGTTAATGTGCTACTTATAGTTTTTCCCATGTAAACACTGCCTCCCTATAATAATGAAATTTACTCAGTGGCAGGATTTGTGTTTCATTTTTGTGTCCTCAACAATGGAGATCACAGTATTTTTATGTAATATATCAATGTCTTTCGAGTTTTTTTGGTTATGACCAACTACTGTATAATGTGAAACACACACATCTGAAAAACAAATCAAAATTAGTAATACCGTTATCATGTATAATAGTTTCTTTCCTAATATATTCTATTTATTTAATCTTAAAATGCCCTTTGCAACACAATATATTCATATCACGTTCCTCGTTTTGCAAAATGTTATAGGTGATGGTCATGTAAGGTTTATGAAATGAATGTTTGCTAAAGAAATGCACTGAGAACTTTGTGATATAAATCACATTTTGAGAATAAAAAATACAATATTAAGAGGAACATAATAAGTAATTAATTACACAATTCTGATGTTTACCTTCTTCAGACTCTTTGTGGCTCTACAGTAAAATGCTGATAAAAAAGGAAGCAGCAAATTACTTTGCTGTGATAGTTGGTCAGGAATAAATGAGCAGTCTATGTATTTTGAGATTACCACTGTCAGTAATAATATTTAAATATATATGCATTTTAAATATGTGTATTAAATAATAATTTGAAGAGAATTAATGTTAGCAGCCAGTAAGATTTATCTGGTGGTAACAGAGAACATGGATCACTGTGGGATACATATCATCTTAATCATCTTGCTATATATTTTATTGACTCCATACAACAACCCTCAAAATATATCTCATTATTTCTCACTAGTTTTTTAGACAAGAGAGGTTTGTAATTTTCTTTAGTCTCATTTTATTTGTATGAGCAGTAAGTGCAATGCCATTTTTGAAAACACTGAGTTTTATTTCAGAACCTGGTCTTTCAATGCCTTATTTATATTGCACATAAATAGCATAAATAAGTGGTATCTAGTATTATTGAAAAAGGTAATTGCTAATGTTAAAGCACCATGTTGGTCCATCCTAATAAAAGTAGTGACTTATAACAATTTAGATTGTACTCTTTGTAATTTAACTTCAGTCCAATGATGAATAATGTTCAAAATATTTTAGAAATAACATCAGTTTAGATTATGCTTTATAAGTCCAACTGCTTCTACAGATATTTTTATTGAAAGCAAATTAGTTAATACCACAAATTGATGTATTTTTGTGACATGTAAATATTTAATGTTTCTAAACTATTTTAGTAGTTAAAAATTATTTTGTTATTTCTTCCAAATATGTTTGCCACAAAGATAAGCTAATATATAGATCAATGACAGAATTCTGAGAAACTGTGAATATAAAGATACTTTTATTACTATATAAGAACATATTTTCTTAATCTGTCAAAAATTTTTAGGGAGATAGATAAGCTAGTGAATACATAAGAACCAGTAGACATACTTTATATGTTCTTAAATATTCTATATAGAATCTATTTTATTTTTAAATTATACAGTTATTCTTCTATAATATAGTTAGAATAAAAAACATGAGGAATATTTCTTCAGCTTTAAAAAATGTTTCTTAAAGACACATCCATTATGTTTTCCTTTACTATTACATATATATGCATATACAATAACTACCCTGTGGGTTTATTACTAAGATGTTTGTCTTTCTTGAAGAATTAATATGCTTATTTGCTACAACTATATGATTCATTATATATTTTTTTGCTCTGTCAGAAACTAAGCTATTCATATCAAGTATGAATCTCCAATGTCATTTTAATGGGTAAATAATAATTTATTATACAGCAACATTATAATTACAGACCTCTAATGTTGGACATTTACAGTATTTCCAGTATCTGCTATTTAAAATAATTTTGCAGTAAACATTATAAAATTCATCTTTGTGAAAATTTCTTATTAATTCTGAAGGATAGATTTCCAGCAGTGTATTTTCTGGTGGAAACACTATCTATTCCATAATTTTTTTTTCACTTTTCACCCCCAACTGAATATAAAGATGTTTATATCCCTGGACCCTAACCTATCATGGATTTAATAAACCTTTATTTAAAAAAAAAATCTCAGTTTAATTTATGACATTTCTTGAGAGTATCTTTAAATTTCTTTAAAAATAACATCACATAACTAAATTACAAGATTACCATTGCAGTTTTATTAGGAACAGGAAAAAAATATACTGAAATAATGGGCATGTATGACATTTCTTGAGTGGCCATATGTTAATAGTGAAATAATATTTCTAAGGATAAATGCCAACATTCAAAGATTTTATAATTTGTAAAAGTATGAAATTTATACTTAAAAAACTCCAGATATGTTTTCACTGTTCCTGTTATTGCTCATTATTGTGCTATTTTTGATTCAGATGATATATTAAACCAGTTTTCTGGCTTCAAGATAACTAGTCTATTTGTGAAAACACAATAAATACAAATAGAAGGCATGTTTGTTTAGGTATTTATTTTATTGATTTTTTAAAATTATTAAACATTTTATTCCCCAAAAGATATGATATGGATATAGAATATTATGTGTTTAAGACCATAATGTTTTAAAATTTTTGAAGTTCTTTAGAATTTTATAAACTAAGAGTGAAGGCTGGAGTACTGAGGGAAACCTTAGGGAAGAGAATGGCTTCACAATACATTTTAACAGTGTTTAGGTGAAGAATTAGTAAGAAGCAAAAAAAGCAAGGTGATAAAAAGTAAGTATCTTAAGATGGAGGATGTATTTTAGATAGCAGTGAGAGAATTTTTTGCTGGAGAGGGTAGTGCTGGATCATAGAAGCCCATACAAGACCGCTTTTGCAGGAATTCATTTCTGTTGAGGTCTGGTACAAGTAGAGGAGCAAAGAAGTTGGTGCAATAAATTTTTTATGTGTGAGATTAACACGAAACAATGAAAGTTTTAGAAAGATATATCATAGTTATCGTATACCAGTCTGAACAAAAGAAGAGCATGGAAAACAGAGACCTGAGCTAACTAGTTTTGTAAAAATTAACATTGAAAGAGCTTAGAAATGTATCCAAACTCACACAGTTAGTAAACAACAGAGGTGTAATTTTAATTTCCAATTTTTATGATTTCAAAATGTGTGGGTATTAGCAGTGCATGATAGATTTCACTAAAGATGGAAAGAATGATAAAACCAATTGATGTGAAGATGTTCCAGAAGGTAATTCTTTTCAGCTTCAGAAAAAAGTTGAATTGTGTTTTGATTATTTTGCTGAAAGATGGGAACAAGACATACGAAGTAAAATTAAAGATAAACAAATTGAAAGTTTGAAATTAGGAGTTTTCTTATAGTCAACATTGAAAACAGTAAGATTTGAGAGTTTGAGCCCTTTAGAAGTAAAAGGTATGTAGGGGGGGCAGTAGGATATGGATATGAATGTTTAGAGAATTACGGAAATGAGAAGTCTCAGGGAGGACTCCAGAGTGGGAAAGAAGGTAAGGAAGTGGGAAGTTCAATGATGAAGAGCTCTGTGTTACAGAAGGTAAAAAGAAATTAAATTTTAGATATTTCAAGGCTAAGTACTGAAAACATATTTTTCACTTATTGAAAAATGTGTAAGTCATAAAATCCAAAGGTATTAATGGGTAAATCCTAGAGATGAATGACAGGGAAATATTCTGTCAGAGAAGAGAGTGGAGAAGCTGCCACATGAAGAAAGGCCATTACTAGTAAGTAGATCCTTTTTATCTCTTAAAGTACAGAATCTAAGAGGAGAATGTCAAAGATAAAAATCAGCAAGTTTAGTTTAGTGAACTTTTAAATTAAAAAAAAAAAAACCTCAGTATGTTAAAGTTTGAAACTTTAGATTTAATTAGAAGTAAGTATTTTTAAAACTTGTAGAAATTATATTAGATGCATAGTACACAAAAGTTGTATATGCTTAATTTATAATTAGAAGGAAGTTAAAGGTCAGTGAGAGTTGAATAGGAATTCAGAAATTGAGGTGGATGATCAATGAGACATCTTCCTCTGACACTAAAGATAGTCTGCTTTTCTGCTACTTCACAGAATGAAGACTGCAAATGAATAATATTGATGAATAATATTGGGGAGATCACTTCTTAAGTTTTGTAATTATCTTCAGAGTTTCATTAACAATCTTCTAATTTTAGCTGTCCCCGAAAAAAGAGATAGTTTTCAAAGCTGCCCCCATTCAATTTTGCTGAATGATATGGAAGGGAAGGGAAGTCAGAGCAAACTTTTATTCATCACTTACTCTGGGCCAGAAATTGTAGTCAGTTGGAGCACACAGAGCTGGTGTAGAGAGACCATCATTGCTTTCAAGGAGCTCAATGTTTTTTCAAAAGACTTGGCTCAATTATCCCCCTAAAGCAAGGATCTCCTAAGTCTTCCATTTACTAAGCTCCTTCTATAAAGTTTCCAACACTCAAAATCGATCCCTCTCCTAAAACAAAACAAAACAAAACAAAAAATAAAAAATAAATAAAATTTATTTAAATTTTTAAATTCTTTTTACCCTTTTGTTATCAAAATTTGAGCCTGTTCCCTCATCACCAAAGTGACTGCGTTCAGAATAATATTTATTGAACATCTATTCTTCATTAGTTATTCTGCTAGGTTATGATGTCATAGCAATGTGTATCAACTGATTTAGCTCTTTTTTCTCTTCTGTATGTAATGGCATTTTCAAAGGACACCAATTACTTACAAATCCTAAGTCAATGGATTTTTTTAGATTTCATTTTTTCTTTATCTTTTGTGTCTTTTGACCACAGTGAACACTTTTGTGTCAATTTTTTCTTTTTTAAATTTTAATTTTATATGCTGTACTTCCATTCATCTGCTTCTCTCCCTATTTCCACCATTGTATCCTTTACATCTTCAGTCCATGAAACATGGGATTCCTAAGGTTCATTTATCTCTTCTCTGCATGTTAGTCTATTGTTTAATATTCCCCTGTTTTAATTATCATTACCATCTTAAAAACTTACATTCTAATTTGTATTCATTTTAACCAGTAGATAGGTAGCCCTGATAGAAGTAAGGTTTAACCTAACTTTCCCATTCATAAAAAGATGAGATTCAGCAGGACCATCTTTATTTTTTTTTCAAGTTCCTTTATTTGTGTCTAAAGCCATATCTCTAATGTAAAACACTTTTGTAGACTCCAGGCTGACCTTTCGAAGATGTCCTGCAATGATTTTAACTTACAAGATTTAAAAGTTGACCCTTTCATCTTCTACCTCTCCCCAAGTCATGCAGGTTTGATCATTGGATTCCACTTTGGCTCCATCATTGTCTCTTTTCTCTTGTCCAGCCCATCACCAAGTTAAGACCTTTTTCTCACCAGCTCTTTCTCTTTTTAAAATAGAAACCATCTTTTCAGATGCATTTTTCTTCCATAATATCTAGTATACACCCTTGTACAGAGCAAGTCTTTAGTAAATAGTTGTTGAAAGGAATATCCCATTCTTCTCTTCTTCTCTTCTAACTTCTATTAGTATTCAGTCAGAACTGTTAAATCATTATTAAAGCCAATAAAATGAGAATGAGCAACCATCTTTTTTTCTCTCCTCAGCTCACGTACAACATTTAAACCACCTGAAATAGAATAAACTGGTTAGAAAAACAATGTTATTCTTCGAGGCTCTATAGAATATAAATTCAGTGAAAATCTGTTCAAACCACAACTCTAATTAAAGGTTTTAACTGCCAAATAATATGTTCTGGTTAAAGCCCACTTGGTATTATGGAGTTTTTCATGAATAGCAGCAAAAGCTTTTATACTTTGCTGCTGATTTTCTCATGGGAAACTCATGTAAAGGAGAGTGATACCTCCCTATTGACTTTAACTTTTAGAAATGCAAAGCATGCTGAATTTGTACATAATTCTCTTCTAAAGAAAAGGAAATAGCATCTCAGTGGTTTTCCTTGGTGTCATTGAATTATGGTGGGGCACAATTATGTCTGTTAAATTGATTTACCAGATGGAAGGTGACATTTTATATTTAGCTGATTAAGTTGTAGGAGACTGGAATTGTATCTCATACTGTGAACATCATATGTAAAAGCAAAAGTATTTTAATTAACTGCATTTTGAAAGTGGCTGATTAGAGGTTTAAACTGATTTCTTCCCTCCTTTTACTTACATTGCACTAAAAAAGGAAATTGTTCTTAGAAATGGGCCTTATCACACAGTTTTTATTTGGCTTAATAGTTTAATATCTCAAATGGAATCTGTTTTAAAAAAAAGTAAAATGGTCCCATTTGAGTGAGTTATGAAACTGCTTGCTTATGGCTATTTAATATATACAAAGTACTTTTAGCATTTTAGGGTTAAATGATCCTTAACTTATGCAATTATAAAAATTTAGCAGAAAATTTTTAAAGAAAAAACTATTCTTTTGTCTTTATTTTTCTCCTTTAGATCTTTTTACAAATAAGCAAAGAAATTAATAAAACTTTTATTTTTTATAGAAAATTAAATCTGAGAAATAGTAAATACTATTTTTAAGTAGTAAATACCAATTTTAAGTGAACTATTGTCCTGGTGTTTTTGCTAAATAATGGGCATATACCATTAATAGTTTTCTTTAATATCCTACTTACTTACCTAAAAATAATACAATAAAAACATAGCACAGTAAAACCTGATCTCATCAGAACCAAAACTGGAGAATATTCAGATGTCCAAAGCAATGCCAAACTTGTAATTCATTAGACAGCTGTATTTGGGCTCCTATGGCTCCCGTAATAAATTACCACAAACTTGATTGCTTAAACTAACACATATTTATTATCTTACTGTACTGGAGGTCAGAATCCAAAATGGGTCTCACTGGGCTAAAATTGAGGTGTCAGCAAGACTGTGTTCCTTTCTGAAGGCTCCAGGGGCAATTCTATTTCCTTGCTTTTTCCAGTTTCTGGGTGCTTCCCAAATTTTCTGTCTCGTGGCCCCATTCCATCTTCAGAACCAGCAAAGAGTAGATGAGTCTTTCTCACACTGTGTCACTCTAACACTCACTCTTATGCCTCTCTTCCAAATTTTTAAAGGACTCCTGTGATTATATTTGGCCCACCAAAATAATTTAGGATAATCTTTTTATCTTTAAATAAACTGATTAGCAATCTTAAATCCATCTGCAGCTTTCATTTCCAGTTTATCATGTAAAATAATAGTAATAAATTCTGAGGAGTAGAACATAGACACTTTTGGACAGGGAGCATTATTCTGCCCACCTCAACTTCTTAGAGTTTTTAACAGGATGATGTTTACTACAGGGCACTTTGACTTACTGCCCCTTTACCATTTTATTTGAAGTTTGTTTGAGGCTTATTTATCCAGACAATCATCCACAGAAGTTGGCTAAATAGAAGATGTTTAACTAAAGGTCTGTTTAGATAAGGATTCTGAGGTGATCTTCATGAATCAAGAAGCAAAATATTGCTTTCTACATCAGTCAAATAGATAATAGTGTTTCCTTATAAAGATATATTTTAAAGAAAATTTATGATAAAGATAATACAGCTATTAATTCCATCGAAGCAGAAGTTAATTATCAAGAACATTCTAAAATCATAACGTTAGCAAAATCAAAACTTGCAGAGGAAAAAGAATAACAACAAGACATGCCCAAATGACTTGGAGTGTTAGAGACAGGAGAAGAATAAGAAGAAACGTGGCTTTTGAGCTGGGTGGAAGACCAGAAGTCAACTGACCTTTTATCATTGGTGCTGTTGATTTATGGGAACTAGAAGTGTCTGAGGGGCTTTGAAGGGCCAAACAGACTAGTGGCAGCACCTGAAAACTTAAAATACATTGAAGCAGATAACAGTTCTAAGTAGCAGTAATGAAACCTTAAATAAATATATGTACATGACAAGGTTGACCAGAAAGCCAGAGACTAATGGAACCACCTTCTATATAGTGACATAATCCAGAAATCTGTAGGCACATGGGACTAATGGTTCTCCCCCACATCATCAGATATTCTGTCATTGCTTGCTTTTAAAGCTCCTCTTTTTCATCATGTCGTCTGTTGTAGTTCAGTACCCATTTAGTGCAGTCTCTATTCCAGTCATTAACCATTCTCTAATTCCACTATACCCTTGTCCAGTCAACCCCCTTTCTTTTTAAAATTTATATCTAGGCTTTCTACTCTTCTACTTAAGAATTATTTAATACTTCTTCTGTCATAAATAAGGCTGAAGTCCTTCCATGGCATGCATAAACTTCCTCCCATCCTCCCTCTCTAACTTTCTCCCTTATTTTTCTCACTCCACCATTCATATCCCTTTACTCTAGGGGTACCCAACAAGTTGCAGTTCCATGAATAATTCTCTTTTACACTCACACAACCTGGTTTTTTAAATAGTCCTTGCTCTTCCTAAAGTGTATGCTTGAATAGTTTATTCTTATCTTTAAATGCTTAGCTGATACATGCTTCCCCTCTTTTAAGCTTTTCTTCCTGCCTTCCTGTCACCCACCAGTCTACCTTAAATATTCACTACATTCTTTATGCCAAATATATATGCCCAAATATCCTGAGACATATCTCTATACATATATTTTATATATGTCTCTATAAAAATTAAAATACTCTACTTAGAAATCCTTAAGGATATTTATAGATTTTTGGTATTATATCCCCAGAGCTCATAATAGGCACCAAATAAATTTACCTTACATGGATAAATAAATATATAGAATAAAATTGGAACTAGTATACATCTCTTTAGGTATTTAAAATGTAGGAATATTCTTAATGAAATAATTTTTTAAACTTAATCTGTAGTAATATCTTGTAGGAAAGAAATTGAGTGACTGCTTTTGGATGGCTATACACTGAGCTAGTAAGAAAACAGAAAACAAATGAAACAAGCTAGAGAATAATTTTATAGTTTTATTGGAATGAACTAAAAAATTTTCAGATGTCAGAGACAAAACATTGAAAGTCATATATTTGAAGAAAGTAAATTTTATGATATTTAAAATTAGACAGTGATCCACTTTATTTACTGCATATCATTCTATTAAATACTTCTTAAGTCTTTAAAATCAAGAGAAAGGATAGTACTGTCTACATTTTCAGGCAAGAAAATTGAGGCACAAAATAATACATTACCCAAATCACCCAGTTAGTGGTGAGTCCAAACTGGAAGCGACTCCAGACTCTTCTTAATGTAACCAGGTGAGGTTCATGCTAAGAGTACAAATAACTACAATAAAGGTTAGATTTATGCTGATACTCAGAGAGTTACCAGGTGATAGGTATTAATTTTCTGGATGAGGAGTGTACTGTCCCAGCATGAGTCCCTACAAATACCAGGTTACCCCGGGGCAAATTTCACCCACTAAGGTGGTCCTCTCCCTGTCATGAAACCAGTTCACACCTGTGTTTATACATGTTGCTGTGAAATGTCTGGATAGAAAGTATGTTAAAAAGATTTATATCCACAAATAATACTATTCATGACATTTCTATTTTAAAATGTAAAAGATACATCTAATAGAGGAGACAGATAAAACTATAAAATACACACTATACTTTTGTTCATGCATACACAGGAATTAGTTCAATACTAAAAGAAGATATTGATTTGAGTAATTAAATCTGAATTTTTATTTATAAGTATAAATTTTCAGAACTAAAGAGAATTTTAGAAAATAAAGATAGAAATAATGTGTAAATTCAGACTCCCCTAAAAGTAGCATGTTATTTAAGTTGTGAAATGCTGTTCTGAAATAAGACTTTATTATAAACCCTTAGTCTTTAGGCTGCAAAAAAAAATGTATTTTAGAAACTGAATTGAAGAAAACTGAAACATGTTCCTAACCTAGTTTTGTTTTATTAAAGTAAACATTCAAAATTCTGGTATATTTTCAAAATGTAGATCTTCCAAATTTATCTTAGATAAAATATTGTATATTTGAAAAATGAAAACATATAAAGGAATAAACATATGACGGTATTATAGACTGGTGGGATATGGATTTCCTTTACTTCCAAACATAGTATTTTTTGATACTTGCCAGAAAAATGAAATTCCTCCATTCCACATCTGCTGTAGATAACTTCTTGCCATACATTCAAAACCAAGAAATTCTTATAAATTAGAGAAGTTGAAGTTCAGCTGGTTCTCTTCTTAACATTTGAAACCCAGCCTTTTAATGTAGGTATTCATTCATGCATGGATATAAGCAAGCATGCATTTATTCATTCAATAACTGTTTATTGAGACCCACCATGAGTACATAGTTGCTAGGTACTGAGAATAGGCATTAAATTAATTATTACATATACTGTCCTGAGTGCTATGTGTGCTAAAGTAATTTCAGGAAACAGTGAAGGTAAAACCTTATTGCAGTGGTTTGAGGTTAGGAAGTGGTGGTGGGAAGTGTAAGGCTACTTAAAAAAAAAAAAAAACTTGACTGTAAATTAATGTATAAATGCAGACAGTAGCCAAAAACATCTAACATCTATATCTCAGGAGGGCTTATTTTCATTTGAATGGGAAAGATCTGAGCCTGTCTATGTAATGAGAGGAAAGCCAGAGATAGAGGGAGTTTGAAGATACAGATTGAATAGCTCTGTTACTATTGCATCATTTTGCTAAATTTTGCTTGATATTGATCTTTGAAGCCTTAGTTCCCATTCATTGTCCCTTCTCCACTTTGCTAGTATATTTAATCTCCATTTCTTGAATTTGCCAGCATCTTCCCTTGGACAGAGTGGTTTCCTCTACATAGAACTGCACTTCCCTCGCACCTTTGCTTGTCAGCACTCAGACTCCAGTATTTCCCCTCAAAACAAGTAAATCTCTGCCTTACAACCACAACACTCTCCTTATACCTATCACGTGGCATTGATCAGTTTGTATAGTATTCTTTCTTGCTAGACTGTGAATACCTTGAAGAAAAAGACTATCTCTGAGGCAGTTAACTCAACCTTAATACATTCCTTGCTCAATCATTGACTCATTCACTAAAAAAGTAATGAATGGGTTTATTTTATGTAGTAGGCTAAATAAATAATGGTAAAATAACTAGACTGGTTCCTACACATTCCTAGTCTTTATGAAACTTCTCACCTTGGTTCTAAATGTTATTAATCAATAGCTTTCAATTGAATTTAATTAAACAATGGAACCAACTAAATAGAAAGTTTTAATTTTAACTATAGCTATGTAGTATTTCATTGCTTATTACAATTTGTTTCTGTCCAGAATCTCAATGTTTGATTAAAATATCTGTTAAAAATGGTAATTTGTAACATATTTTTTAAATATAAAAATTCTGACAAAACAATTATTTCCTATGTTTGTCCTATTTTTTAAAAAAAGAAAAACATTGGATAGCAATTTGTACATTCACTCATTTACTGCTTAGGAAAAGATTCATCATAAATTGAATCTAGATAGAAGGAGAAATACAGGAGTGTCAAGAGACTTTGTGGGTGAAACGATAGATATCTAGTATAGGAGGGAAGAATAGACAATTCCACAGAAGGGATCTGAGACTGGTGAAAAAAAAAAACCAATAATTGGAATCATTTAAAAGAATATGTAGTGCCTGAGAAAAGACTCAAAATACATTAATAAGTGAACAAACAGGGTATAATCATAAATATTATATGATTCTCCTTTTCGAGTACTTTTACATACAAAATACAAAAGAAACATTTTAACATTTCAAACATGTATGATATAAATAACCAGAAGAAAGCAACAAATGTTATTATCAAATAAACATTTTCAGAAGAGCACACTGTAAATTGAGTAACATTAGTAACATTTATCAATATGCTTCTGAAAAAGAATAATTCTCTTTTAACAAATAGACATAATTGATATATTCTCAATAAGAAGTTAAATGTTTACAGTAGTATTACTGAATAAAAAAGAATAGTACTATAATTTCTCCAAAAAATTGCATTCAGATATTACCAAAAATGTGGCAAGTTATTAGAAGCTAAAGTCCCAAAGAAATTAGTTTTAAAACATTTACATATGTACTACATATTATTAAGTGGTTATAATTAGACTTAGAATAGAAATTTTATTCCTTAATAGCAAAATATGTAAAATCTGACTTATAATAGTAAAGATTTATATTATCCAAGCCAAGAAAAACCATAAGTTGTGTTAGATTTATTGTTTTACTCTGAATGCTAATTTTGCAAATACATAGCTTTTGCCTAATTGTGAAATTTTTAAATTAGAATAACCTATATCTTTAGATCAACTAGATTAGATAATTTACTATGTCCTCAAAGTATCTTTTCATAACTATTATGATTATATGATTGAAGAGTCTACATATGACATGAATTACTACAGTGCTAATCTAAAAGAGAGAAGTGATTTGGGCAGGAACTGTTCGAGGAAACCTAATCATCATAAAGGATATTCAGAATATATTGAATCATGATAGAGTGTATGTGTTTGATTCCAAATGACAGTGTTAGAATATGGCAGCTCCTAAAGTAGCCCTGTGGGTGGGAGATAGGAGAAATTCAGGAGAGAGAGGCCAGGTAGATAAAGTAACAGATCTAGTAGAGCAGGGAAGAATAGACAGTGGGATCTGAGGCTTGTGATGGAGGTATAACCTTCACCTGTGATTATAGGACTAAATGTGTATTGCAGGTGAAATTGCTGAATATCTCAAATATTCATTAATATAAAGATACAATAACCATATCTTAATTTTGATTGATAATAGATAATCTTGATAATATTATTTTAACCATTACTTAATGAAAACATTCCTTTTCTCCTTATGATCATATCCAATGAGAATGAAGAGTTTCTATATATATCACAATGTGGTATTACATTTTTGTCTTAAGTTATTGGTATAAAGACTATTCATAATTTAAGATTAAAATAAACAGATGAAATTCACACAGTAGGTAACCATTCTTAGTAGATAATAATGTTCTTAAGACATAAAACTAAATAGAGCACAAATTATAAAAAGACAAGTTAAAAAAGCGAGGAAAATATGTAAAGTCAATTATTAACCAAAAAAATATTTTAGATATACTTAGTAAAAGCTCAGAAAAGGACTAGTGTTAATTTTGTTGTTGTTATACATAATACTGCACTAGGCAAAGGGAGTAGACCGGATGTAACCTTCTATTTCTCTTCTTACCTTTTTATTTTATTTGTTTTGTTTTATTTTAATATAAGTTTCTTAATCTTATATGTAGACTGCATTAAACATTCATTTATTCAACCTCTACCTATTGAACAACTTTTGGGTTTTGTTTTTGTTTTTGTTTTTTGACAGACAGCCGGTTGGGTTAGGAACTTTATTCCACCCTTTTAATCTTCCATCATAATGTTTGGTTGGCATTGTTACTGCTTTATAATAGATACAATGATTCACAGAAATTGAGCAACTCACCCAGGGTTGCAGTTAATTCATGAAAAGTTAGCATTAAAATCTGAATCTGATCTGTCTGTGTCAGAGAACTGCTTGCTTCTACAAAGGTAGTTTCTGTGTCTATGCGTGTGTGTACATTTGTGAAGATGACACTCATACATACACCAGCCTCTTAGTAACATGAGCCTGGGCCTTGTCACTTTGTCACTTAATGTGCCTTGGAATCCAGATATTTGAACCTGTACTTCTGCTACCTAACTTTACTATTTCTTTGCTATTGTTTATTCTCATACCCCATCATACCTAAGTTCATTCTGCACCATGGAGATTGGTCAGTATGAGAAGAAAGATTTCCAATACATTTGGCTTATGAAACATTCTTTACATGGTTTCTGTTTTCTATTACTTTTTTTCTTTTAAGTAAAAAGAGAAAAAGTTTTAGTTCTGTCCTCTTTATTTTGATGTTGTTTCATTTAAATCATGATAATCAATTTTTCAGGCAAGGTTTCCATCTCAGCAGACAAATGCATTTAGATGGGCACACACCCTAAAAAGCTTGCTTCTGTTTCTGTGATTAATTGAGATGTAGAGAATGATGGGTGTGGGGTAAAAATAGAAAAGCAATTAGATCAACTAGGCATGAAATATATTCAAATACAACTAGAATGTCTCCCCAGTTAGTGATCTCTTTCTGGGCTCTTGAGAATTTGCATTCCATTAGTAAGTTGCTGGAATGAAAATCTTCAGACTTTAGGGAGGCCAGAGCATTAAAAAATGGAATTAACTCACACTACACACTGAGTCAGCACAATAGGATATTAATTCTACTGCTTGGGTATACATCATGCTGAGCTTTGGTGTGTGGGCTTCTGAAATGTTATGAGTGAGTTTATAAAGCATTGCAAGGACTAAATGATGGTTATCTATCATTCCAACCTTCGCCCTCACCACTGACATTCTAATGTCTCTAGTGACTCAAAACCAGTAATACAGGAGAAATTTTTTGCTAGAACCAACGGATATGGAACTTTACTTAGAAAAGCTGCATATAGGTTATTTCGAGGAAATAAATTCATGTTGAACTTTCGAAAATATCAAAAAACTAGGAGTAACTCCTAGTTTTGAAAACACTATGTCCTCAATTGTTAAAGGAAAAATTATGACAATGCTTCAAATATTACCCTTCCCCAAATTGAAAAATTATGTCTTTCTGCATATCTCCATAACCAATAGAAGTTGACTAACTTTTCTTTCTTTAAAAACAACCATGATATTAAAAATGTTTTAAAACAGATTTCTAAGTATAAAATGCATTGAAATATTTAATATTTTCAAACTACTTATAGCACTCTCTCTGATTTCTGATCATCTTTCCTGTCTTCCCTTACTCTCTTCTGCATCCTCTTTTAGCATTTTTAACAGATATTATCTCCTTTGATTTTCCCAGTGCTGTATAATTGTTAACAACTACCATTTACTGATTGCTTGCCCCACACTTAGCAATATTGAGCTTCTAAGTCTAGACAATTCTTTGTTGCGAGGACTGTACTGTGCATTATAGGATATTTAGAAATATTCCTGTTTTCTGTTTACTAAATTCTATTAGCAACTACTCATACTGACAATAAAAAATATCTCCAATCAATTGCCAATGTCTCTTGGTGTCAAAATTTTACCTGGTTGAGAACGACCAGTTTATCTTCTACTAGACATTATTTCATTTGATTCTATGATAACTTTTCAAAATGTGTAGGACTGTGTTAATCAGAGTTTTGGCAAGAAATAGAACCTACACAGTATGGTCCTAGACTTTTATAAAGGAACTACTTACAACTATTAAGAGATGTTGAGGTAGCCAGAAAATAGCAACAACAGGAAGCCATTCTCTCCACTATGGATGAAGAAGCAAGGAGAGAGAATAGTGTTCCCAGCGTACTGGGAAAGCTGGAGCCATAGAGCAGAGGGCCTGTGGAGGGAGATGAAACAGGAAGAGACAGAACTGTAACCCATGATGCAGCACTGTAGCATAGAGAGCACAAGATACCCTAGTCCCTCCCTCCTTAATTCTTTGATCACTAACCAGTCCTACCAGCAGGTTGAGCCCAAAAGAAATCCCACCTGCAAAACATCGGAGTAATGCAACCCTAGTGTTCAGCTTCCATGGGCTCAGAGAAAGAAATAAAATGGAATCTGTTGGGACAAATAGAGGCAAAAAACAAAAACAACAAAACCCTATCTCCAATTTTAATATTAGAAACTGCGTTTATAGATATAAAGTAATACATCTGAAGTCTAATAGCTAATACATGGAGCAGATATTTAAATGTGCACCTATTGACATACACTACAAAGGTATAACTCAAGATCATTGAAATGAATTAACAGAAATTCAGTGAGTGAGGCTATGAGTTATTCAAGATTATTAATTTTAGTAGCTCACAGATACATGATTAGAACCTAATCTTGTGTTCACTTTTTTATGCTGATCATGGAAAGTTGTGTATCCAGCCCATTCCCAAATAGACAAACATAGGAATGACAGCTATCTGCCAACCTGAAAAGTCATTTTTTTTCCAAGAAGTTGATGGATTCTAGCTTTCATGTAGAATGTTTAAATGGCATCTGCTGTTTTTCCAAATTATTGGCACATTTTTTCTTCATTGTGGACTCTCGACCCCAAATGGTGCAATGCTTCAGGAGAGAGAGGCAAACTGGACTGAGAATCAGGAAATTGAGGGCCCACTGGCTCTATCATTGCTAATTGTGTCAGCCACAACAGTAGTAGTGATAATAAAAATTCTCTGAACTTTTTCTTTTATTTTGCATTCACCCAGATCTTCACAATTATTCTCTGTACCTAATCAGGTAGTCACAACTCTGTGAAATAAGGAAAATGTTAGACTTTCATGTTTCACAAATGAAGAGTCAGGCTCAGGATGCACTAGAGTCTCATGACTCTAGTCATGAGACTAGCAGGGAAGTGGTACTAGGTGGACTCAACTCCACATCTTCCCACTGAAAATGAAGTGCCTTTTCTACTTCCTCTGTTGAAGTGATTAATCAATATATCTATTCCCTCTGGACAGCCAGTCTGTAGTGTTTAATTCATTAGGTTTCATCATAAATTCCTGCCTAGATAGACAAAAGTCTAAGTATCTGTGATTTTAATCTTAGTGTGATAAAAAAAAGCAAGGTGACAGCATATACCAATATTGTTAGGGATTCCTCATTTTTTCCTTTCTTGTTTTAGGTGAATATATTTATTAACCTGTAGCTTTTCAGAGACAAAATTTGGTGTTTTTAAAGGAATTTTAAAATAAATATTTAGAGGGAGGAAAAGTTTAAATAAATTAATACAGTACTATTTTCTCCCTTTAATCCTGGGTGAGTTGGATGATATTAATCCAAATTCAAACTTCTCCACTAAGATAAAGTGGGTTGATACTCCTGGAAGGTCTGGCAAGCATCCTAATTCTTACCCCCAAACTATAGCTTCTTTGCCTTAAAGTATGAGGCCCAGGAAGTGACACAGTTCAGGCGCAATGTCATTGAGAGTTTTGTTCTGGATCTTGATTGCTTCCCACTCCTTCACCCACTCCCAACTCCTACTTTACAACATTTTCAGGACTCCATTTTTACTGTTTCAATATTTTCATCAATTAAATCAGTTGTACAACATGAAAAAATTAATTGGTTTTATTTTTGGTAACTGAATATTTATTTTCAAATTTCTATTGACCTAGTCAGTTCCAAGAAACCTAGAATGCAAGAGTTGCAGGAAAAAAATGCTGCAGGGAAGGGAAAAAGAAAAGAATAAAGGTATAGCTATCTGCTGTCTAAAAGCAAATAAATAAATAAATAAATAAATAAATAAATAAATAAATAAATAAAATTTTAAGTTGTACTTTTGATACTTGTCATCTGGCAAAATATAAAATTTCTTCAAAGAAATTGTTTTTATTGATCAAAAATTCTAGCTACATTCTATCATCATATCAGATATAAATTATTAGTAATGCTTTGATAATGTTTTATAATTGCTATGGTATCCACACGTAAGGAAAGGTGGAGGAGCAGTATTTTCAGCGTTTAGAAGACTAGACTTGAACTGAACTACCTGGGTACAGATCCTGGCTTTATCCCTTTTTACCTATATGACCTTGGGCAAGTTACTTACCCTCTCTGTGTTTTGGTTTCCTTGTTGATGTAATCAAGGTATAAATAGAATCGACCCATACGGATTTTTTATGGTTAAATAAGGTGATATTGACAAAGTGTTCAGAACAGTAGTGGAACATAGAAATCACCATATAAATGTTAGCTGTTTTTGGAACCATCCTTTTCATAATCACCACCACTGCCACCATCATCATCATCATTGCCATTGACTTCTACTACACAGAAACTCAACCCAATGTTTCTATTTCTCTAAAATATAATTACTTAAAAACCTAATAAATAATGTCTCATTGAAGAGCATTACTATTTAGAATAGTTTAACCAAAGAAAAAACAACATTTGTATGAATAAGGTGCATTTGTGTTTTGAAACATATAACCTAACTTATAACTTCCAATTCTAAGACTTGGCCAACTTTCCTTTCTAGTTGACTGTACATTCATTGTATAGAAAATTTTATTAATAGTGATTGTATTTGGTTTGATGTAATTATGCTCAGTATATTTCCCCAGAATTTCAGGTTAGAAACTACTGACCAGAAGTCAGAATTAAGACATGAACTAAATGCTACTGAGGTTCCTCTTATTACCAGTAGTCAGGCCATAGTCTCTAAAAACACATCAGGGTACTGCTTTTGTGGTTATTGAGTTTCACCCTTGAGAGAATTAAAAGGACTGAAATGAAGTATAATAAATCTTACTCTGACCAAAACATATCTAGTGATTAAACTTCCCATTAACAATCTCAATTCTGCTAGATAAAATAAGCATAAAACATATTTTTACTCCTTTTGCATTTTACATTTAGAGAAGTAGAAAAGCATTTGTACATTTCATAAAAATAATTACTACATTTGTAATTTAATTAATTTAGGGTTAATGCCTTATTTACATGCTTTGGGTTTAAATTTGAGATAAGAAGGGACCAAGAGAAGAGTGAGCCGTTTTTTATACACAAGAGCAATTGGCTCTCTATTTTTAATTTTTATCTATTTTCTTTGTCTCAATCCCCAGCCTCTGAGCCCAACTTGAAGGTGCGGTCCAGGTTAAAACAGAAAGTGGCAGAGAGGAGAAGCAGCCCCTTACTCAGGCGGAAGGATGGAAATGTCACTTCATTCAAGAAGCGTATGTTTGAGGTGACAGGTAATTGAGGACTGGGCAGACATAACACTAAAAAATGCTGGTAGTAGTAATGAAAAAACAGTTTAGAATAAAGATGCCTGTTGCATATTAAAAGCTATTTTGAGGATAAATATTTCTTGAAAGGAAATTATATTGAAAACTCACAGGTAGTTCAGTAAACCTTGACATGCATTCGCCAACTGTATTAAACAGGAAATGAATGAAAAACAGAACTTCGTGTCAATCTAGGCATAACTAAGGAATGCCAAAGCTCACCTTAATATTTTCAGAAATGGGCAGTCCATTTTGGGAATGCCAACCAGGAAAATATAACTTTTAATGAAATTTGATGAGAAATGAGCAGAGGGAGGTCCAAGAAGAACACTTGCCCCATACTCAGACATAAATTTACAAAATACATCTGGGAAAATTAAACTACATAGAACAGCATAACCTTGACTTTTCAACAAATTTACAGAACTCATAAATGACTTTATGTGTTTACTAGTGAACTGGGACTTATGGCAGAAGGGGGATATATTGCCTTTTATGAAGGGAAAGGATCTGTCATTTTCACTAGTCTCAAATGGAAGAGTTCATATTTTTTTAGCTGCTTGGTTAGTAGTGGGGTGAACAGGTTAGGAAATTCAACCTGATATCTTACAAAGCCTCTAGCCCCAGTTGTACTTGGTCTGAAATTAGAGAAGACCTAGGGATACAAGAACTCAAAAGCCTAGCCAAAACAATAATACTGACTACTGTTTATTGAATGCCTACTTAGAACTATGCATTATAGCTGATCATTTCCTTTGGTTGTATCAATTTAAAAAAGTAATAATCTGCAACCATTTTTCTTTATTCTCAAGGAAAATTGTGCTTATACCAATATAGTTAGGTGATACATTGTTTCTCCAAGATCAGATCTTATCCTTAGGAGATTTTTAAAAATTGTTTTTTATATCTCCTCTGGCAATGATAGTATCTAGTTTGGGGAACCAATATGGAGAAGATTGTGGAAGAAGAGGTGAAGTATAGAATACTAATGCAGTTTATTAGTCTGACAGTTTATTTTGGTGGGGGGAATGTTTAATCTCCTGTTCAGTTCTGGCAGATTACTGTGTTTATCTGAAGAAAAGTATTAGTGAGAAATGTTTCCTTAAAGGATAAGAAATATTAAATCAGTAAACATAAGTTATTTTATTAGATTTTATATTTATTTTCTAATACCAAAAATAATCACTAACTTAGACTATTTGAATTCTAAATTCAGAGTTATAGACCTTTTTTTCAAAAAACATATTTGTATGTAAGTAAAAATCTTAAGTAACATTTTATAACAGAGGTTCTTGGTGGAGGTGGAAAGTTGGGGAAAGAATCTGTTTTGTCTAATATAAATAGATATAGTTGATTTTTCTAATTGGAGCAAGGAGGCTCCCTCATAACAGAAAAACTTGAAGTAAATAGAAAACCATATACACTGCTTTTTTTTTTTTTTTGCTTTAGAATCTTATTACCTAAGTTCATATTTATTTATCCCAATTTTCTTTTGTTTCCTTATTAATCTCTTTTCTTGGTCATAACTTTTTCTCCACAGTCACATTTTTTTTTCTTATCAAATTGCAGTAAAATTTAGCTCAATACAGATCTGAGTAATGATTAATTCTCATTTATAAGGGTTATGATTTGCTGGAGTTTTATTCGTTTCTCTACTTTTGAAATATCATGTTTTCCTCTTCCTAATTTTGTGAGATAATGACTCCCCTTTCATCTGAGGAAATAATGTATATAATACAAAGAGAGGCTTGTGCATTTAATAGATGTGCACTTCTAGTCAAGGAGCTGAGACTTATGGAGATTTTGTAGGTGTTTTTAAATGGTTGGATACACATATTCTAAATGTCTTCAGAGGATGTAAACTATCAGGCATACAGCTTTCTTCACCTGCCCTTGTCCTTTCTCTGCCACCTTTCACGTAATTTGAATGAGCTCTGTTTAGTTCTTAATACTGATGATTTTTGCAATCTAGTCAGAGACCATCGTAGGATCATAGCAGTTAAATTACTATTATTTTCTTCTCTCACCTCTATATCTCTCTTCCTCATTTCAGAGGTTTAATGTCTGCTTTTGTCAAATGCATGCCACCTCTCCTACCAGTAGTTGTCATGGTACCCATTGGCCATCTTCCTTTTTTTCAAATTCAAAAGGTTTCTGTCCCTCTCCCTACCATGTTATTTTAAAATTCTAAGCCTTGGGGTATCCCTTTGCCTTCAGTGTGTTCTCTTCCACCCTCCCTTTCCCCGTTGCCATTTCATAAACCACTCTTATCCAAGCCTCACTTGCAATATCATTTCTTTTCTGAGATTTTCTCAATGTTCTCAGAAAATCAGCTGCTACCTCCCTTTCCAGACTTTTTCCAGTGTGATGTTGAAGAATCCTGATACCATGTTTGTTGACTTGAATTGTAGTGCTTATCACAGAGATTTCTACATAGGGGAATATTTCTATCTGAATATCACATAAAATGATGAAAATAATATGTTTTTAAATTGACAAGACAGAATGTTTAAGACAAGTATTTTTTATTATTATTTTTAAGATGGAAATGAAACAATGAGAAGTCAGTACTTAGTCATATGAGAAAGATAAGGGTTAGGAGTCTGGGTGGGAATGGAAGCCCCTAGGAGAATTTTTTTAAATGTATATTCTCATCATTAAAAGAAAAATAACCAAGAAATAGGCAAAGATAAAAGTAGATTAATCAAAATACATTCAGGATCTATAGGCAGAAAAATAGTGAGCAAGATGCTTTTAAGAATTTTATGATACCAGTGACGATGAAATCCCATAGCTAGTGGGTGGCCGGATCAAAATTCTAATACCAATCTCATGTTCTTGCCATTGGCATGGCACTTCTGAGTAGAGAAATGTTTATAGTAGAAAGATGAAACTTATAGGTGCTCTAGGGGAGGGAACTATTGCCTGCAGATTGGGAGTTCCTGTTCCCTGGAGGACAGATGATACATGAGCAAGGCTTTGAGTTTAGAAGTTGGACTGGACCTGAAATGGAAGAGGTGGGAAATGGAAAAGAAAGAGGTAGATAAAAAAGCATAACATGCGAAAGTGGCTCTTATGGAGAATAGGTGATTTAAATCTGTGCAAAACACAGAAAAGGCATTAGTTGGAAATCGTGTTAGGCTCCATATTGAAGCAGAGGAATGGAACCGAAATCTTTGAAATGGAGAACTAATATTATTAGGGAGCGCTAAAACGAAGTTTGGAGTTTATTAGGGTGGTCAGACTTACACTCATCTGCACTCAGATGAGGTTTGGGACTTTCATGTCACCCTAGAAATACATCCTGGACTTGCTGCTCCTTATCTAAGAGTTTCATCACCTGGACCTGTCCAAATCCTTCTGAACCAACCATCACACCATGTTAAGAAGCCAGTGGAAAAAGTTTCTCTTGTTTCAGCTTGTGGTTTTTGCCTTTATAAGCTCTGGCTATCTTTGTCTTCTCCAGAGCACAGTTCAGGTCTTCTCTGGAATCCTTATCTCCCAGATTTGAATTTTTTTAGACCCCAGATGAACTTTAAAACTGTTTTACAGCATCAGATCTTTATTGGTCGACAGGAACATGATGAAACTTGTCTCACTATGATCCATCTTCTTGCAACAGTTTAAAGTGTAGTTTTAAGAGAGTACTGTAGCAACTCAGAAATATTAGGAGACTTTTACTATAGTCTACGAAAGAATACTGAGGTCGAGGGCTTAAACTGAAATAATTACAGTCAGAAGTAAATGTGAAATAATGTAAAGAATAAAATGAAATGACCTAGTACCTAATTAGATTTGGAGTAAAGAAGGAAGTGAGAATGACTCTAAGGATAGTGACAAATAGAGATAAGCAGGGCACTTTTAATACTGGCACACATTGAATTTAATACACATGTAAAAGGAAATTGAAAATATCCAGAATTCCAAAGAGATTCAGTCTGGCATTTATGAGAGGTATAGGGCAGAAATATAACTTTCATGAGCATATTCTACCTAAAGATGATAGTTGATGCCACAATATTGAATGAAGGGAACGAAAAAAGGGAGAAGGCCACAAACTGAGATGAAATATTTCCAAAATTTTCACATTTCTTTTTATTTAGTGAAATAGCGCCTGCCATTCAGTTAGGGGGTAAAAACAGTGTTCAATGCTGTATGTTATTTAGATTGTAATAAAGTACACCTTTGGATGTTTTTCATGAATATATTTGTACTTCACAATATTTTTCAGAATCCTCAGTCAGTAGCAGTTCTCCAGGGTCTGGTCCCAGTTCACCAAACAATGGGCCTACTGGAAATGTTACTGAAAATGAGACTTCGGTTTTGCCACCTACTCCTCATGCAGAGGTAAGACTAATTATTTTGGTTCTTTTAAAAAATCAAATCCTCCTCAATTAATTCTCTAACACAAAGTGATATTTCTGAATTTGAAGTTTAAAGCCACCTATTCTTAGTGATTTTTCTTGTAGGTTTATAATGTGTGGAATTGAGTAAACTTGATCTTATTTATAAATTTGGATGATAATTAGATTAAAAAATATTGAAATATAATACAAAAAAAAAACACTTTTAGTGATGCTGAGTACACACTGACCAGAAGTCATGCAACTCAGTAGTCTTTCTGCTTGGTTCTTGATTAATCTGATGGGAGTAGACCCATCAGTAAGTAAAAACAATCTCATGCAAACCTTAAGAAGAACAATGGAGCAAGGTAGGTTTTGTCCATTTGACCTGAAGTGTCATGAAAAAATAATAATAATTGGAGTATTATAGTTGAGGAACATAATGCTCCACTAAGCAAGCATTTATTGAGGACCTACTATGTGCCAGTCATTTTACCTGGCAATGGGGAGATAAAGATGAATAAGATATGGACTTTGTCCTTAAAGAATGAAATATTAAAGGAAATTGGTCTAAAGTAACACATGATAATTTTTTTCTGATTGTATGCAGTCAATTTTAATAACATTTGTTTTGGAATATATGATTTATTGAAACTAGTGATATAAGAATAGAGGAAAGTAAATTAAGAGTCAGCAAGAATTTGTCTATCTAGTTTCTGTATTAGGATAAGCAAAGGCAACAGTCTAGAAATAGCCTCTCCTATGGAATCAGCTGTTTTGAAGTCATCATCAATTGACTGAAATTTTTAGTTTTATTTTTCTTCCATTATAATGTTTTCTAACCATGCAGGGAAAGCTTGTGCAATAACTTCTCATTTTTAATGGTGGCATGCTTTTCTCCTTGTATTTTAAAGAGTCATGGTACTTTGGGGCTGAAAGAGACTGATCAGATTTCTGATTCTCGGATCACTTGTAAAGCTTTCCTGATATGTAATTATCAAACTTCTTCTAGAACATTTCTGCTTACAAGGAACTCACTTCACTATCTCCTGAGGAAACTCAGTTGATTTGAGACAGGGAGCTTGACTGATAGAAATGTTTCCTGTACCTTATGCCACAATCAATGTCTCTATAATTTCATACACACAAACACTCACATACACACATGCACACACATTAATAATGAATTATTTATAAATTATAAAATTATCAGGCCAAAATATAAATGAAGGCAGAAACCCAGAGGTTATCCCTGATAAGCAAAGGACTGAAGGCAGTGAAGTCACTTTCACTCTGCGAATTTTTGGTTACTTTAGTTTTTAGTTTTGGTTTTCAGAGCCTCACCATTCTCAGGAGATAGAAGACAAGCACAGTACTGACCAAAAAGAATAATTTAATAGGAGACCCTCCAAATCTTATGCTACCATCCCAAGGACCCACATCTATGGTACATTGACTATTCGCTCACCCACACCCCTAGACATCTCTTGGTGTCAACTAAAGCAAGGCAGAATCTCTCTGAGAAGTTGTAAGCAGACGCTAGTCCTTGCCTGGAGTTGTAGTCCTTCCTTACAACCATCTTTCAGCTATTTGAAGAATACAAGGCTCTATCTTATCTCTAGATTCTTCTTCTATTTCTTTTTCCCTCTATACTGTTGTCTCTTTTTCTCTTTTTTATTATGCTTTCTAAAACATAATACCTGATAGAATAAATATTTCACATATATTTGTTGCCGTAGATGTAAGTGGGATTCTTGGACTATTGGTTATAGGTATTGGATTTTTGTTAGTGCCATTATATCTCCATGTTGGTAGTTTTATATGACTCTGTAGGCAATTTCCAGGAAAAGAACTTGGTCACAAATGAAAATGGAAATAACACACTAAACTATATTCAACAACATGTATGATTTCTTAGAAATTCATTGTTGGTTCAAAAAGGTACAGAAGACTATTTTACAGCATTATAGTATTTTGTAGGTTCAGAAACTGCAGCACAGTATTTTGATAGGGAAAAAATGTAGTATAAGTATATTTTAAAAAGGCAAGGGAGTAATAAATGCAAAATGTAGCAAAGAGTTACCTCTCAGGAGGGAGGAAGTAGGATGGTGACATGGTTTGTTACTAAAGAGAATGATACATATTTCATTTATTATAAATACATATGTGTATACACATACAGTACTTAGTACAACATAAAGGAACAACCAAGAAATATATATTCATGATATTGGAGATAAATGGAAACGGTGAGATTTTCTCTTTACTTTAAGCTTTTTATGATCCATTAAATTAAATTCAGTGCCCCAGATTGTGTCTTTAAAGACCTTATCTGAAAATATTTTCAAATTTCAAAACATATATAATGTAGAATGTAAATTAAAGGAATTTGCTTATATTGTTTTAATATGTTTATATCCCTAGAAGCTTTACTGTCACAAATATATGTTTGGATGCCCTCATTTTTTAGTTAATTGTTGAACATATTCTGTCACTACAAATCTTTCCTTCACCCTACCATTACAAAAAAAAAAAAAAAAAAAAAACAGAAGGAAATGTGATTTAATGGAGTTTGAAAGAGTAGAGGTATTTCTTCAGGTCAATGACAGGACATTCACCTCCAAATCTGGAAAGACTAGTTCAAAAGCAAGCAGTGACTTAGCTCATAATGAATTAATTGTGTGCCTGAACTATGATCCAAAAGGCCAGGTGGGCAGACCTTTATGCACTGATGGGTAGCCTCTCCATGGCCCAGAACAAAAAATTCAACCCTGATGGCTAACATGTGGTTTTCTGCTGCATTGCATTTACAGAGGTCTGTAGTTTAATTCATACTGGAGAGAGGAGGAGACAGCAGAAGTCAGACTAAAACTGCCAGCAAATTAATATCCTAGTTTTGTAATGTTAAATGCTTCCACTTAAACTAGAGAAAAGAGGAAAAAAATATTTTTAGTCAGTTCTTGATTAACAATCATTTTGAATTGAGTATGATTTTTATATATCTTAATCTTCTAAAGATTAATAATAGTATCTGATTTGATATCAGTAAATACTTTGGGGGTATGAAAATTTTACGTTATTAACTACACTTTCAAAAACCAAATTGGTAGCATACTTCACCATTTGTAAAATGGGTTAATTCTGCCATCTTTGCTTAACTAACACAGGTGAGTTTTCATTTTAAAACAGTATGACAGTATACTACATTTGAATGGACTCTTTATTCTGTGGCTTATAAGTAGAAAAACACATCACCCAATTCTTTCAGAGCCCTCATAAATGAATGGGATTCTACACCTTTCTGCTACTTAAGAGATAGGAAAGTAAGGCTGACTCTCAGGCTGATCTTGAGGCTTAGGTGAAAAGAAATTTTCCTATCTTGTAATTCACATGTCCTGCATAATTTAGATAGCGATTAAGGCATTAGTAGGAGGAAAATTTCCTCCTAAGTACAGGTTAAGGAAATAGCACAGTGAATTCAAATGTGTGAGTCCTCCCTTCAGAAGCCTCCACAGGGACCTGGCTCCAAAACCAAGTACTTTGTTCATTGGTGAAGTTGTTAAACTTGTCCTGAACCTCAGATTGCTTATCTAGAGAAAGGTGATAATGCTGACAGCCTGTTGTGAGGAAGCATGTTTGTAAGGCAGATGGTAAATTGGAAGTGCAAGCAAGTTCATTTTTTGTTGTTGTTATCAATACTGACTTCCTAATAAGGAAAACTCATTAGCATGTTTGTCTTTGAGCCAGTAAATCTCATGTGAGAGTGAGTCTCCATCTGCTCTGACCACTTCTGTTCCATTTTTTCTGTTTCTTATGTATATGTTCAGTCTCGAACTCAGATTGTTCGAGCTACTTGCCTTCCTCCTTTGTAAACTTGGTTGGGGAGCTGAAACCTCAGGAGTCTCTATTTCCAACTCCAGTCAGAGATGTCTTCACCTATCTAGTTACTTTATTGTTGATACTGTGGGCTTGTGGGTTCGAATATGTTTCCATGAATATCAACACCATTATTTTAGATTCAGTAGATTTATTTGATAGCTATTTTAACAGTAGCCAAACAGCTGGTTTATTTCGAGTTGAACATTAGTGGCTGGCTCTGGTGTGCTATTTTTTAAATAATTTTTTCCAGCAGATACAAACGGTTTTTAAAAAGGATTCTAATAATAAGGTTAGGTCCTCTTAAATCATCTGAAATGTCACTGTTTTGCCCAGTCTCACATGACTCATCTGCCTATTGTTTCATAATAGTTGTTGTGACATTTGTTATAAATGTTATGCTCCTTTCTGAGTGGGTGTATGGTTATGGTTTTAGATGGCAGCAAATAAAACGCTTTCCCCACCCTGGGGGAAAGGAGGTTGCTATGACAAAAGAATCATTTACTGGGAATAACATGAGTCAATATAGTAAAGCAAGACTTTTAACAAAACATCAGTCCTTTTAAATGAAAAGGAAGCCTTGTCAAATAAATTTTTTGCCTCCAAACCATTTTATAGTAAAATAATCTTGGGTGTCCAGTAAAAATAAAAACAAGATGTTTACTGCCTAAAAAATTTCTTCATCACATTGCGATTTTAATTTTCTATCAGCTTTCTGAATGGAGAGTAGAAAATAAATACTACCTCAAAAAATAGTATCAAAGCCATAGGCCAACATTAAAAGATGAGATTTTTTTGTTTATTTTTAATGTGGCTCTTCTTTTTAGATGGTCTAGATGCTGGGATTGGGACATTTTCAAGACAAAGCAGATTGAGGTTTGCAAGCATGTCTTCACGGATGCCCTTCCAGTACACACAGACATTACCTGATAGAGCTAGACAGGACTGCTTCAGTCCTAGGCTGAAGGATCTGAGGTCCAGCTGACCAGAGTTAAAAGCCAGTGAGTGATAGAGCTCAAGTGTAAAATGCTTACACCATAGTTATTTTCACCAGTCCAAACTGCTTGTCATTCAAACTCTATAGAGACTTACATTCTTTTGCTAATACTCATGTATATTGTAGGTAATTTGGAACATGCAATAAGTTGAAAATTCTATATCACCTTTTTCAATGAGCTTCTTTGGAAGTAGCTGATTATTAACTAGTATTCTGTTAAGGGTCACCTGTTGACTTGTCTTCTTAAGAGGAAAATAGATATTCCCTTTCCTTTTTTCTTTCCTTCCTTCCTTCCTTCATTCCTTCCTTCCTTCCTTCCTTCCTTCCTTCCTTCCTTCCTTCTTTCCTTCTTTCCTTCCTTCCTTCCTTCCTTCCTTCCTTCCTTCCTTCATTCCTTCCTTCCTTCCCTCTTTCCTTCCTTCTCTTCCTCTCTTCCTCTGTATCTTTTATCCCCACTTCCATTTCCTTTGCCCCCATAAACAGTTATTCTTTCCTGTATTTTTGTTTGCATGGATGTTATATCATGTGCATTTTTTACTTTGTATCCATGAATTTTTGTGGGTATAAATGGCATGGTGTTTTTAAACTTATTCCATTTCTTATTATTGTCACTAAGTATGTGCTTTTAGATCCTGTCATTACGATGCATATAACAGTTTGCTTTTAATCATCATAACAATTCATGGCGAGAACTGTTCCATTTTCTTTATTCATTTTACCTATCCATTTTTTAGTTGGGTTACTCAGCTGCCTCAGTTCTTCATTATATACCCAAAGACATCACCCTACAAGCTAGTCAGAGAATTTCTTGAAGATATAATTCCCTGCAGAAGAATTGCTGAGTCATGGTGTTGTGGGGAAGAACAAACTTTCTTCTACCCTCAAGGTTCTTTTTGCTGGTCTAATAATCGAATAGACCCAAGACTGATTAGCAAGAGAAAATAAATTTAATATCCATGTATGTATGGGAACCCCATATACATGAAAGTCAGAAACCCCACATGCAGGGAGGTTCAGAGATAGAAAGGGATCATGGGTATATAAGGTATCCTGAGCTAGGGATGAAGTAATGCACCTTGGGCATCAAAGGGTCATTGCAGGATGATCAGAAGAGCAGATACTTAGTAAATAGAAGTTTGTCTGCCCTATAGGTCTATCAAAAGATGTTATCTCAGATAATCTATTATTATAGGCAAGGCCCCTAATTCAAGTTCTTCTATGTACTTAAGGGAGGGGCAAAAGTGTCTCTTGAGCCTTAGGCTAAACTTGCCTTTAGCTCAAAACAATCTGCTTACCACAGAGGCATAGCTTGCAGTGATTCATTCTGAACCCTCACAGTATGTAGTGTAATTATTTTGTTTATAGTGCTGAGTTGTTCACCAGAATAGTTATATTAGTCTACAGTTCCACCAGCAATTTGTGATGGTTTTTACCATTCTAAATCCCTGTAACATTTGCCATTGCCATTTTCCTAATTTTTGTCAGTATCCATTGTGTACAGCATTCTGAATATTTTGATTGAAACTAATAACTTTTTGATTTCAATAGCAAAATAAATAGCTCTATTGAAAGACATATAATTTGTCAGTTTATGTGTATTTTATTCATTAAATTACAGATGGAATAGGCTTCCAATTGCTAAGATGGTGAGAGAAGTAATTATAATGTGAAGGTCATTACTAAAATGTGACAAAGCCACTCCTGCCCCAACACCTGGCTCAGTCATATTTCTCTTCCCAACATCATGCTCTTTTTAGTGAAATGGTAATTACCCATCAAAGCCTGGTTCAAAATTGACACCCTGCTCTGTGCCATTGAAGTGTTTTAACCCTACTCTAATTATAGCAATGATTATACGTCATTAGAATTAGTTCTCTACTTTTCTGTGCACCTGAATCACATGCAAACTTGGGTGGTATAGGACATCTTTGTACACCTAACACTGTTAATCTAACTTAATTTTTATTAATTCATTGTTTTGTGAATGCCAAGTGATATCCATGTATGCATTTAATATTTCCATTTGATCTAATGAACAGCAACAGTTTCTGGTTCTGAAAATTTTTTAAATTAAAACCATCTTCCCCATGTTTTAAGATGTGAAACATTAGCATCTCAGCACAGCACTAAGTTTAGGGCTGGATCCGTTTCAAAACTGCTTTCTGGAAAAATCCCAGTTTTGTCTGAAAATACATGAGAGTTCACCACAATGCTAAGGTGGGGTCACCTTCCAGCCTTGCAAGAATACTAGTCAGGACTCTTCATTGTCTGAGCAAAATGCTACCTCTCACCACCTGTTTCTTTGGCTTTCAACTCTGTCAGCAGTCTTTTAAGCAGTGTAGAATACAGCTCCAGATTCTTATTAAGAAACTTTAACCTGGAACTGGTGGACTTCTCCCATCAAAAAGCCCAACTGAGGACTGTTATAGTCAAAGAAGATAATTTGAGAGAAATAGTTTTCTTCAGGTCTTTTTAAGTCATTTGCAATTCTAGCCATTGGAAGGCTATATAAATGCTGTGTCAGTTTATCTGTAATCAAAAGAAATAAACCAAGCAACACTCTGATCTTTCAAGTTCTGTGATATGATACTGTACCAGTTAGTCTCTGTGGGAAGAACCCACTACACCTAGTGAAATAGGTAGACTTAGGACTGTCCTTGTTTCTTTAAGACATGACTTCACGACTTAAGATCCTCACATCTACAGTATCACCATGACCTCTACTTCCTTCTCATGGCCAGGTCAGCTGGCTCCCAGGGTATATACTTTGTTGCTTTTCTATAAACCTCAGGACCTGATTTTGCTGCTACTGCTTCTCGAAAGCTTCCCCCTTCTCCATACTATTTTTTTTTAGGGTTCCCTTATCCTTCAATAACTGCTGCAGAGTGGTGTGTAGCTTCTGCAGAAGTGCCTGACAGCAGATTGTAAAGCCTTGACCAGTTTAAAAGTTGAATTGCTGATCCCACTGGGAACCAGAATTGGGGAAATGACTCAGTTTCTTTATCCATGACATGAGCATAATGATAGCCAGCAAGTGCCTATGAGGAATAGGTTACCATCCAAAAAATCCCTGGCACAGGGCTTGGCACATAGTAAGTGCAGAAAATCAATACTCTGTCATAGGAAATGGAGCCACTTAGTTTTGATATGAAACTACAGGGGTCTGAAATCCCATAGTGACAGTATCCCCAAATCCCTTCGCTTTAGTCAAAGCCTATGTGAGCACCCAATGTGCTGCTGCCATTATCACCTCTGAGAAGAAACTTTTTTCTCATTTAGTAAAGGTTTGCTTCCTGTGGGGAGGTAGGAGAATATCACAGAAGCTCTCTCTGGGAAACAAAGATAACCTCTTGAGTAAGGTCTGTGACATCTTTTGCTATCATTCCCACGGTGCTCTGAGAAGCGGATACAACCTTAAATGAATGTTATACATCATTTAAAGTGCATATTTTTTCACATTTTTTTCTCTTCTGTGAATACAGATAAGCGAATGAACTATCTCTTTGTTATAAGTTACCAGTTGCTAGTTAATTTTTTTAAGCTAGTTAAAAAAATTTACTTCTTTGTACATTCTTTTTGTTCTTGTTCTGGTATCCTGTACTTAAAATTTATGTTAAAAGTATATCAGTGTGAGCAGAATAGTAGCTTACCTTCTTAATTAGAGCAAGTATGCAACTGTTGCCGATAGCCCCTAAAATAAAATTGTAATCTCATTCATTGTACCGACAAAATCTTTTTCAACAATCTTCATGCTATGGCATTTTGACATCTTTGTAAAGGGTTGCGTATATTAAGTTTATTAAGTAATATTAAGTTTCTGTATTTTTTTTATTTTCATGTACAAATATCTGACTTGTTCTTTAAAGAAAAAAAAAACAAAATCTGAGTTAGCTTTTGGAATTCCAAGTTGCAATGAGAAAAAATCCACGTTTAACTTTCTGCTTTTATTATGTTAAGGCAATGACTCATCTCCAAACAAACGTATGACTGAGGTGATGTTTTGGAATAACATCCTGTGTTTTGGTGGCGCATCACTCTTCAGTGACACTCTGAGGTTGCATTGTATTAGCACATGATATTTTCTCCAGTTAATTGATATCCCAGGTTTGTCCAGGGAAAATCTACAGCTCACCCAAACATGCTTGACAAGTTATTATATTTACTTTAGTCAAAGCCCGTGTGTGCAATATCCCTCTTGGAGGTGGTCTATTATTGGAGTCCCATATGCTTTTTGTTTGGGAAGAAAGCAGTCACTATGTCATACTGTTACATGGAGTATTCTTTTTCAGGGATGTTGTTCCCTTGGGAACTATATCAGGCCAGAGTTCCTTAGTCTAATAAGACCTTTGTAACTCTTATTGTATAAGAGTTCTAGGAGGGAAGCAAGAATTAAACAGAAAATGTAATTCAAGCAACCATATTAGGCCACATGTGGGAAAACATGACTCTTAGAATTGGATTTTAAAAAAAGTATTTGTTGTAAAAAGGACTGTGATGCCAAAATGTTCATGGTATTTCAGTTTAAATGAAGGCTATTGTGGCACAGCAAACTTATAACACTTTAACATTTATTTTGGTTTCTGAGTACGAATGATCTTAAAAAAACAGTTGTCTATTCATAAATTTTATATTAAAAAGATATGATTCATTATAGAAATCCTATACAGTAATATTTAATCTAAAAATTCTTTGTGTGTTTCCATCAGTAAAATGATGTTTAACCCATATGAAGATAATGATTACAATAACGTCATATACATATTTTATCACTCAGTAATGCCAAAGAGTATATATACTCATAAGAATTACTCCATTTAATTATATTTTACCAGTTGATGACAGGCACACTGATTTTGGTCCATAATGCTAGAATTTTAAAAATGAATTTTGCAAAATGAATAATATAGAAGCTCTTCTTCAGGTTTTATAATTATGTCTGATGAAGAAATTTTGATGCAGTTTTTACATATAACTTCGGGATACAGAAATCATAAAATAAATGATAAAAATAGTTGAAAATATTTTGACTAATTATGATAACATAAAACCTGTTGTCTGAAATGTGAACATTTCACAGCAAAATTTGTGATATTGTAATATTTTGAGACTCCCCTTTCATTTAGTTTCTTTTTTCTTTTTGTTACAGCAGATGGTTTCACAGCAACGCATTCTAATTCACGAAGATTCCATGAACCTGCTAAGTCTTTATACCTCTCCCTCTTTACCCAATATTACTTTGGGACTTCCAGCAGTGCCAACCCAGCTCAATGTAAGTATTTATACAGCAGCAGCCTAAATAGTCCAAGTGATATTTTTATAGGGGAACTTTCTTTTGTTTCTTGTATATTTAGACTTTAGGAAAACGTGGGAGAGTACACTCTCCTTCACTGTTTACTGAGTTGCTCAAAGATATTAATTTCAAATTAAAGAGTTACACTAGTTCACATAACAATATATGAAAATAACATTTAAGTAATGATTCATAGCATATTAAAAAGAAAGTACTTCCCAGATATTTTACTAGCTCTACACAAGCATCCCATGAAACAGAAATTATAAGCCACATTTTTAAAAAAGAAGAAGCAGAGGGTAAGGAATCTTTAAAAGTCCAGGTTCACAGAGCCAGTAAGTAGCAGACACGGAACTCAACCCAGGCCGGTGCTGAGAGGTGTAGCTTCTATCTAAAGCACAGCAGCATATGTTTATAGAATTTATTTTGTGAATGACTTTATTCTGGGAATTGAAGTTACTGACTCTGTGGTTACTGAAGAATACGTATCTGGAAAATCTCTCTAAGAACAATATTACACTCTTCCCGGGAGATTCAAAGTGAATCAATTACTTAAAAGTCCTGACAACTGAAATAGGATCTTTTGGAGGTAATTGTCCTGCTAGCAGAAGATAGCAATAATTATTTTATACACATTCCCTAAAATAATATAAATTTTAGTCATTGTAAAAGATTTGTAAGCTCTGTCCAGAATAATTAATTGTCTGTGAGTTGTTAGTAAATTAAATTGTACTTATGTAAAGGTCATATGATACTTTAGGTTTAAAGGGAAATGTGTCTGAACCCTGGGCACCAATTTTATCAGTCTTTAGCAACAAGTCTTCCACTTGTCAAATTCACATGTTTTACAATATGCCCACAACAGAAAATTATAAATAGTTGACCATATTGTGACTAATTTATTTTAGGAATATAAGACCTGTAAATGGTATGCTAATTTATGTACAAGAACACATAGTAGTGAAATTTTTAAATGATAAATTTTATAATTGTGTTCAATACATATTATAAAATCAAAAATATATAACAAATGATATCTTGTTATATATTTGATCTTGCTAATAGAATAGAATGTTATCTTATGGGATACTATAATTTTATACCGGTGAGGAGAAAGCAAAATTCGAATGTTGTTTTATGTCTGGAGATTAAAGAAGTAAAGCTTAAAAATACTAAATTCAAGAATGCCTTGAAAGTCCACATGAAGCATTTGTAAACAATTGGCTCTCACACAAAACAAAAGGAAGTGGGATGAAACTAAAGATAAAAATATGCAGTTGATATTTTCAAATCTTAACTTATTAAAAATTATTTTTATTCTGTTCCTATTTTTTCTTTCTGTTCTAATGATAAGCAAATTCTAACACAAAAACTTGTTATGACACATGAATAGGCATTTTATATCCACTCCTTTTTGCATGCTCTAAATCACTCCTACCAGCTAACACAAACACACACCACTTTTAATGTGGTCAGGGAGAATTTTTTTCTCAAAGGACCAAGTACCAAAGCCAGACCATTTAATGTTTCTATGGTAAATACAATTTGGTACCATTGGATGAGTAAACCAATGTGGTTTGGACTGAAGTTTCATTTTTCTTTGCTTCCATTTTGGTGTGGATGATGCCATCACAATTAATTTTTCAAGTTTAGCATTGCTTTGGCAAAGGGATGTCTAATATTCCATTTCCCCACTGAGTAGTGGGAAATGCTAAGGAAAAGAAGCCAGGAGAAGAAATAATTTCTAGATTAAACATTGCATTGACTTGCTGTGTGACTAAGACAAACCATTTACCTCTTTGTCCTTTAATTTCTTCATCACTGGAAATTGCTTTGCTTCCCTCGTGCCCAGCAATTTTGAAAGATGAAGCATGAGTTTTGAAAAGAAACATGCCACATAATTTTGAGGTATTAGACTTCTGCTTTTGTAATAGTAAAATGACCACCATTCATTAAATTCTTTGAATGGGATAATTCATTATTACTATTGATGATATAATTATTATTGCCTTATTACTGTGTTAACATATATTTCAAGTTCTTAATAGCACTTTTATTTGATGTAATTTCACTTGTAGTTTTTTTTTTATTAAACAAAAGTGTCTGGAGTGTAATTTTCAATATTTCAAGATTTGGGGATCTGTTATGAATTAATATAAATACATGTTTAAATCAAATTCCTGCATATTTTATATAACCTCACATTGAGTTATCTGAAGAATTCTGTTTTAAAAATTTAATATTAGAAATTTACAGTTCTGTGAACTTATTTGAGGACATGTAGAGAAAAGTGAACATTTCTTCTGTGTGAGATTTCAAAATTACAGGCCATTTTATCTCTGGCTTCTTAATCACTATGATATAGTCATTAGTTTAGCAGTTTGAATAAATTTTACTTTTCCAATATAGCTTTTACTTAAGCTGTATATTGAAATATTTCAGAAACAAAGTTCCCAGTTATTAAGCCTGAAATTAACATCATTTGTAATGTTAAGAAATCTTTTTATTAAGTTCAATACAATGATACCCAATACTAAACTGTCTCCAGTACTTCAACTCTATTTTTTTATCTTCCTCGTTAATTCAGTTAGTTTAAAAGACATACCTTTATTCATTTCCTCTACTCAGTTATTGGTAAGATAGGGGTTTGTTTTTTGGGGGGGAAGGGGAAGTAGACTATAGAATAAAAAACTAACCTAATGATGTACAGACCTAAAGACCCACATGCATGAAAGAGGATTAACAGCTTTATTATTTCTTGATATAGGCTTCGAATTCGCTCAAAGAAAAACAGAAGTGTGAACCCCAGACACTCAGGCAAGGTGTTCCCCTGCCCGGGCAGTATGGTGCCAGCATCCCGGCATCTTCCAGCCATCCCCACGTTGCTTCAGAGGGAAAGCCCAACAGCAGCCACCAAGCTCTCCTGCAGCATTTATTACTGAAAGAACAAATGAGACAACAGAAGCTTCTTGTGGCTGGTAATTAATAAAGACACTATTTGTGAATCACTTGGGGGCTTTTATTTTATCAGTGATATACTGTAATGTCTTTCTAACTCAAGACCCTAGTAAAGATTTACTGTGTCATACATGACTCTCTCAGATACCTGGTGCTAGGGGAAAGGCTATTATTGTTATTTATTCCTCTAGATCCTTGAAAAAAAAAAAAAACCTCACCTGTTTAACCTTTATACATACTAGGGTCGACTGCTGGTGAGTCATTGTCAGATGCATGCCTATCCAATGCTGTGGTACTTCTGCCTTTACTCCACCCAACCTATTCTTCTGATGTTTGCCTGGTAGAATCACTACTTTTCCTAAAATATATCCAGTATATCTGTTTTATATGGCTTCTTATTAAACAAAATTGTGTGTGTGTGCGTGTGTGTGTGTGTTTGTATTTTTTTCAGGTGGAGTTCCTTTACATCCTCAGTCTCCCTTGGCAACAAAAGAGAGAATTTCACCTGGCCTTAGAGGTACCCACAAATTACCTCGTCACAGACCCCTGAATCGAACCCAGTCTGCACCTTTGCCTCAGAGCACGTTGGCTCAGCTGGTCATTCAGCAGCAACACCAGCAATTCTTGGAGAAGCAGAAGCAATACCAGCAGCAGATCCACATGAACAAAGTAAGCCCCCCACCCAAACTGAAACGGCATAACCGCCAGTGTGGAAATAGGGGTTCTCATGACTGAACCGAACATTCAAGAGGAGAATGTTGGTGCAGATCCCAGTCAAAAGGAGTCTGCCATCCTAGCCTTGCTGTCAGGGCTCCAGGTCACCACCACAATATTAGGATTTTTACCATCAGCACTTTCATGGGATGTTTGTAGAAAAATTGAGATTCTAGATCAGCAAGGTCTTTTATGACTGAGCCCCTATTTTAATACATAAGCCCATACAGGCACACGTGTGCAGAGCCTTATTTCTCAGTATTGCAGAAAAGGCTTGAGGTGGGTTTGAATGTGGTAGATTGACATCTCAAAAAGTTTTCACAGGTGCTGGCAGATATGACAAAATTAGCCGACAAGACTTTTTTTAGCAACCTGTATGTATCCATGTTATATTTATAATTTAGTAAGCTCCACTTCATTCCAGTGTTTAACACAGTTTCTCAGAAACTTGTGGTAGTTTTTTTTTTGTTTTGTTTTGTTTTTGGCAGCCTTATTGTGGCTAAAATGGATAGGAATGTCTGTATCACACCACATCCTGAGAAGCACTCCTGCTGAGGCAACCAGAAAGAAACATTGGTTACAATAGATCAATATCAGACAGGCTGGTCAAGCATTTTCAATGAATTTGTAAGCAAAACTGGTCTGTACAGTTTCACTTCTATTCTCTGCTAATGGTAGGCTTACAAAGCAGACTCTTCTCATTCCTGGAAAATGTTAAGTTCCAGAGTATCAAGGTTCTATCTACTCTCTTTTAATACTCTACCACCTACAAGTATCTTATAGACGCAGTATATTGAGAAATTATGCTCTGTTTACTGAAAGATAGCTAAAAATTGGCTTAGTATTAAAATGTTTCATGGTATTGTGATATGAACAAAGCATAACCTCATGGGCAAAGGTTTAATCATCATTCTACTAGTAGTAGGAGAAGGGGGTCTTTATCATATGCTCACCTTACTGCAGGTAGGGCTAGAGTTTTTCTCTTCTCTTTGGCCTCCACCCAGTGAGGCAGAACCATGAAGGGAGCATAGGCTGAAGAGCACACTACTGAACAGAAATTCTTCCAGGTCAGCCCTTTGATGCTTTCAGAGGTGAGGTGTATGTGTGTGACATTAGAGGTGGGTGAAGGGATGGCTGGCAGTGGCAGCTGCCTTTCTATACCGCAAACTATATTTCACTATACTCTAGACTCTATATATCATCAGATTAATGCCTATATTATTGCTATAGCATTTCTCTGAATTTATCAAATGACTTTGTATCAAATAAGTCTCATTATAGGAGAACCAACTTCCTTCTTGTATAATGACATAATACTTGTTGACTTGAATGTGACAGCACATGTTTGCTGTTATGGTCCAGTTAGGTTTGTTTTGTGGTCTCTCAGCACTGCTTGAACCTGCCAGGTATTCTTGAAAAATCATCTAGTGTCGAGGGAGAAAAACCAATGTGGAAGGAAAGATTAGGAATCCCTATCTTTTGCCTCATAACATTTTGATCTGGAATTAGGTTATTTAGAGTCCTATGAATACCTTACAGAATATTTTGGAATACATTTTTTATAACCCAGAAACCTAGAGCTGCCACTGTTTCAGACTCAAATGGTATGCGAGTATCAGAATCTTTATATTTTAGTATCACACTTACATTTTGACAGGCGATGCTAAGCTCAGTCACCTGGAAGAAACTAAGATGAAACACAAGCATTTGCATTTTAATAACAAGAAAGGCAAATCTTATCAGAGAACTTCTCCCATGTGGACCTGATTCCTTGGAATCTATTAAGAATTCTTTCTACAATTAGAAACAAACCTATACTTTAGGTGCGTGTTTGTGTAGTGGTTTGATTATTAAATCTTGTCTTAATTAGGCAGAATGAAGTCCAGAAAAACTTCAAAGTACAAAGCTGATCTTTCTATATTAACATCTCTCAGCTCGAGTGTTTAGGTTTCCACTTGGCTTTTCTCCAAGCCTGTATTCCACATGTTTAATCAAGATGGCATATGCGCATTGGGTATCCTCCAGATTTTGAAAGTATTCCACCTGTCCTCAATTGTCTAAGAGAATAGAGAAGAATTTTATCGAGGAAACTATTAAACCTCTGTCCTATTCTAAAGAACCCACAATAGAACCATCAAGAAACAAATTGCTACTCCTTCCTCATGTGGTGATGAAAACATTAATTTCTCATTAGGTGAGGGCCATAACTTAGATGTCAAAACTACCACGTTTCTGCATAATAATATATCTATGTGTACTATAACCATTTAGAGTACCCACTAATGAGAAGTAACCACAGACACTTATTTATGTCATTATTTTTTCTGTTATCTTGGATGAACCTATATTGAATCCATTCAAACTGGAGCCAAATAGCTGGCATCATAAAAACATGGTGTTTGCTCTTGAGATATTTAGTACATATAGCAGGAAATATAGATACACTTATGAAGACATAAGTGTGCAGATGACAATACTTTAAAATACGTTTTCCTTTTACTCCCTCAAGTTTTTTTATTGCTTTTTTTTTCCCCGAGGAATTTAGAGAAGCAAAAAATAGAGTGACAAGAAAGAAAAAATATATAGGTTTTTCTCTAAACCTACATCATATTAAATATGATTGGCCTTCCTGGTACAAAATGTTTATGACATATTTGATTAGCTAATAATCTTTAGAAAAATTAGAAACAAAACTATACTTTTCAGAGCATAGTACAATCATTTACATATTAAAATTTGAAGGCTTTCTCATGTCTCACTATAATTTGAATGCATTTATGAAAGCAGTCATCTGTGTTTGTTATAATATACAGTGTAAATATTAATCATACAAATTTACCTGCTTGTTGCCTGGTTAACAATGACATTTACATGGGAAATCTATGTATTATAAGAATTATTTGCTTCATATAATTATGGTGTAAGTAATAGCTTAGCAGAAATACTGTACACCTGGGGTGTACAGTATATGTATCATATCTATAGAATGGAACAAGCAACAAAGGTGAGTAAAAGTAAGAATGATTTATCTCTGCTCATCAGATAGTCTACTTTCACTGAAAGTGTTTTGAGAAGCTTAACCATAAGAAAATCAAGGCTTACAACATTTGTTCTTGTATCTTTTTAGAGATTTAAAAAATTCAGAAATGCATTAAACAATTTCTGTTGCTAGTAAATGGTACATTCGTGCACTGATGACTTGTGAACCTTTTAAAAAACCAAGAGTTTTTTCATACTAGCATCAAAATAAGACTGTTGCTTCTGCCAGTAACTTTTTGAGGTTTTTTTATTGAAAGAAAAAAATGGTTTCTAAAATAGAATTTTTTTCATAAATACAAAAATGCAAACAAAAAATATAAAAAGGTATTAATAATTTTCTTCCAAGTCCATTTTGATTTTAAATATTATCGCAGATTTTCTGGTAAAACAAAACTATGATTAATAAAAATAAAATGCAACACAGTTACTTGGATATTTTTATCATTTTTGAAGTATTCTGACCACTGCCTGTTTAATAGAAGGGCAAATCTCTAGTCACATCACTATCTGAATGATATACAGAAATTTTCCAAAGTATTTTCAGGTGTTTGTGTGGTGAGAACATTCAACATAGATCTCTTTCCCCTGCCTAAGAGTTTCTATTTTAACTAGAATTATAATATATTAATACCTATATCTTTCATATTCATTCTGCCAAATGTATATGAGCAGAAATTTTAAGAGACTTCTTTCTTCATTCAGTATTTAGTTTAATGAAATATGATCTGTGCTTGTATACATTTAACAAATCATACTGGACTCTTACTTTGTGCCAGGCACTATTTTTGGCACTAAGAAAACAACATTGAGTGTCCTCGTGGAATTTGCAGTGTCGGGTGCCGGGGAGTGAAATATTTAAATAAACAATAATGCAGTGTGTTAAGTATTAGGATAGGGGACATAGTGAAGGAAATTGTTTTCTTTGAGGAAATAAGACTTGAGACTTGTTTAGTTACTTCTCCGGATTGTCTTTTCTGTTTTACATCTTTTTTGTATCTTTCTTTCTTTCTTCTTTCTTTCTTTCTTTCTTTTTTTCCCCTTTCTTTCAGTTTGCTCTGTGATAAATATCTTATGCATTCCTCTGACTGGATACTAGCCAACACTTTTAAAAAAACCACATAAATCATGAAATGATATCTTATATATGTCAAGGTTCACTCTAGATATAAGTATTTATTATATATTTATTGCTATGATACTTAGGCATTTTGACATGAGTGCTATTTTATCATAATAAAAAATATATCTAAGACAAGACCAGTAAAGAGGAGGCCACGCAGATGTCCTGTGTTGCCCTTATTAAAACAGGTAGATGTTATGTCTGACAAGCAAGGCATGAATATAATTATGCTGAAATGCTGGAACCGAGCAAGTGGGGAGTTTTCATCAGGTTTTAGAAGAGAATTTGACCCTTTATGTGAGTAGTATCTGTTATATTCCTTTTCTTGACATAATTTCTAACATATATGTTACATATTCCCTATAACCCTTCATGATTCATACTCATTCCTTGTCCCCATAATCCGTCTACAGCAACTCCGGGGATTATATTCTTTCATGCCTGTGGTCACATATAAACATAGCATGTAATGTGTGTGTGTGTGTGTGTGTGTGTGTGTGTGTGTGTGTGTGTGTGTGTGTGTGTTATTCTTTCCTTATAAAGTATCCCTGAAGGCAGTTCTAAAATAAAGCTATTTTGTGCACTCTTGAGCAAAATGTATATTTTCCCATGAAGATTAAAGAACTATTAGACATGTACTTTCCAAAAGGTTTACACTGTTTGAGTCACACTCCATATTCTCAAACAAGTAAACACTTCATATTAGCTTTATTTTAATAAAGGTAATTCTGTCAAAGGCTTAAATTTTAAGTACTGTTAGATGAGGACCAAGTACCAATCAGCCTTTTTGCTGCGCCCATTTCTCCTGGTGTATCTTTTCCTCTCCTTCTTTTATGTACTGTGCACCTTCCCGTAGGTACCTTAGGGATCATTTAAATACTACCAGCTCCCTTTTATATGTAGGATCTCTTCTGAGCTGGGACACCATGCTAGCGTTCTTATGTGTATTAGCTCCTTCAACTTAACAATGCACTTCTTTTTCAATATCAAGAAAGTTAATGTGAATGAACTTAGTAAATTGACCAAGGTGACAGGGCTAGCAACTGACAGCTGGAATTCCAACATAGGATGTATGACACGAAAGCTTGTCCTTAAACTAAACTCGTGCTTATGACTTCAATGTTGTTTTTATCACCAAGCAGGAGACAAGATTTTTCTAACTTTATTTTTGCCAAAAAGTAGAAAAATTACTGTTAAAAATAAGGCAAACAAACAAATTAAAAAAAAAAAAAGGAGGGTATTATTATTATTACTATTTTGGTGTTGGTTTGGATTAGCTAGGATGAAAAAATCTTTTTCCTAACCCTTCTTTCCAACTTTCCGTGCCTTGCCCTCCATCCAGTTACTAACTTGGAAGGAAGGTTTTATTTTTTTTCATGGACCTGATACAGGGACATTCAGATATCCTGTTGGATTATAAGGCTTCCCAATAGTACAGTGTGAATGCAGTGCAGAACCAGCTACAGCCAGGCCCCATTTTATTCCCCTCTCATATCGTAACATTGCCATTTTTTCTTTAATTGGGCAAACATCTTCTCACGGGAGTTCTGAGCAAGCCTAAAGCTGAAAGTCTACTGACTTCATCAAGTTCAACTGAAATGCAGACTTTGGCATCTCATCTATGGGGTGGTTGGAAAATGCCTTGTTTTAAGTTTTGAAAAATGGATGAGTAGAAACTTGAACTGGGCTTTCATTTAGAAAAGTAGGCATTACTGTTGTCAGGTTTAATTTCTCTCTATCCACTTGACAGCTTGTTTCCATGCAGAGTCTTTAATCACCAATTTCGGATTACATTTTGCCCATTAGATGGATAGTATGTCCAAAAACTTTAGCTAGCACTGAAAGGCAGTCTTAATTTTATAACAGTAAAAAGGCTCCTAGATTATTTATCTATCTATAGAGGTTTATAAAAGAAACTTTGACTTTACTCTTAAATAGATGCTATTTTGACATGATTAGCCCAATGTAAATAGATCTGTGTAGGTATGTAGTGGGCTTCAAAAAAACCACTTATGCTGCAATACCGGCTTATATCAGCAAGAGAATTCATATAGAAGCATTTCACTATATAATTACAAGTTGATGGTTTATAATATACAGAAAATGGCTTGTTGCCTTATTATTAGATGTGATGAAATCCTGTGTTTGTAAAAGGAACTAAATGACCATTTCAGTGGATTAACGTGTAACATTCATAAACGTTCCCAGTGCTGCTTTCGTAATTTGAAGACTAAGGGAAGGACTTTGACCTTCCCGTTTCGCTCTACACTGTTACTCTAGTCAGAGACGCTTTTACCGAATGAGAAAAACAATAGTTGGACATGACTGTGAGGTAAGAAAATAGGGGAAAGAAAAATGTCTGGAGAATTAAACCATGTGAGCAGTTTGACTGATGTTGATTCCAGGCAGTTCAAAGGGAGAGGAAAGCTAAATAATTTGGTTGTTTCCCAACCTTGACAAATAGTTTCATTTGACAGAATGAAATAATTAAGTCTTACTCAGGAATTTTTAATATAGCTAAGTGATTTGTGGACACGAAAACCACTATTGCTTATAAGTTCCTGATTTTAGATTTTTTTTCCTCCCTGTATCTTTCTGCCCTTTCTCTAAATACTTATGAAATCTGAGGGATTATAAGGACCCTGAAATGTCATATGGTCTAGAGTATTCTCACTCCTTCAGGCAGAATTGCATCCAAGGCTATGCTCCTATATCCTAAATTTACTATTACTTTGTTGCTATCAATTTACTTGTATCAACCAGCAATAAAAACTCAGTTCTAAAAAATAATTCCTGGCATAGAATCATTGATGATGTTCCACAAAGACTTATTAGTAATCAGTATGCTGCGTACTGGAAAGAAAATTAAAGAAAGCACATTCTTTCCTTTGAATGGACTCACAGACCTATAAACAGATAATTCTATTCAACGATAGTTCTACATAATACTTACCTGATTTGAATTGCAAAATCAAGAATGCTTGATAGCCTTTTCAAGACAAGTTTCTGATGTCCTGCACAATTATTTATTACTTTTGCATCTTTGGTCACAATATAGAACCTCTTTGTCCAGTAATTCTCTAATCTGTACATTGTAGAGGTTTCATGAGGCTTTCATGAGAAATGTACTGAAAGTGCTTTGTAAACGTGATAAGCAGTACTGAAATCTAACTTATTATTTATATTATTATATAGCCCTAATAGCTCTATTTTCCTTATTCTGTTAATGAAAATGGTTGTCTAGAAGTGCTAGACTATGTCCACGGCACACATTTCCCACTTATCTCAATATTGTATCTGGCTACTTTGTTGTAAATCAAACCACTAAATTTTGTTCCAGCTATCTCATGTCTATGTATTCCTCATGTTTTCTCTTTAGAACAAAATTATGGTTAGTTGTTGAATTTTTACTGAGATATAATTTACACAGAGTAAAATGTATTCCTTTCACTGTACTGTTCCATGAGTTTTGACAAATGCATATTGTCATAATAATTACCACAATGAAGATATAGAATAGTTCTTCAACTTCCAAAATTCTCTTTGCTGCTCCTTTGTAGTCAGTCCCTATCCCTACCTGCAACCTCTAGAAAAGTAGTTGAATTTTTCACCATGTAAGAAACGTAAAATACATCACAATTGTGAAGGATGGTGTATTTTGAGAGCATGCAGACATCGGCTAAGTAATCTAAACCATAGTATGTTCAATCAAGAAGAGACTTAAGGGGTTATTGTCAGAGGTCACAAGTTGACAGTCTGTATCACTGGATCCATTCCATTGAACTGTTGTCTTTGGCCTGCCTGGTATCTTATAAAGCATTTGGATTATTGGTGAATCTTTAAAAATAGAAGGATTTCAATTATAAATCTGGATTTCCAGCATTGTCTGAAAAATTTAAAAGTGTGGCCACACTGGGCCCACTCTTCCATGTGGCAGTTATTTTGGGGCTGTTACTCTCAGTCATTCATTTTAAATATGGCTTGTGCTGCTGTCCAGTTGACCAAAGCAAGGGACTGATCAATGAAAAGAAACGGAGCTGTTTACAAGTCAAGTGTTTAGAAGATCATGGTCTTTGAGATCTTATCTAGTCTGAGACACAGTCCACAGTCACCAAGAATTAGCTAAAAGAAAAAGCATTCTTTGCTCACTGTGCCTCTATTCATCATCATTAAAGAGAAAGGAAAGAAAACTTTGAAAGAATGTGTATTGTCAACTGAAAATTGGAAAGGAGGTTATTGGGAAAGTCCTATTATGTCATATAAAAGGACATCAAATTACACAGTGCTGTAAAGGGGGAGAAAGTTGCTCATTTGTATCTTAGTTAAGAAAAGCCCTAATTCTTGTTCTTTTGCTGGTATTTTATGTTCTGAAAGGTCAGTCTTCTTGTTTCCTCTTTGGCACACCTAAACTCAATCTTATACAGCAGCCAGAGTGATCATTTACAAATGTAAATCCAGTAATGTCAAAGGCACCCTTAAAACTTCCCAGTTGCCCCTGTTGTTTCTAGAATAAAATTTAAACATCTTTGCATGGCCTACAAGGCTGTCCTCATCTGGCTTTCAGCCTGCTGACCAACCTCATCTCCTAGTCCCTTCCCTTACTTACCGAGCTCCAGCCGCCCTGGCCTCCTCTCTGGTCTGTGGGGAATCTCATTTCATTCCAGGAGTTTTGCTAGCCACAGATCTGTGTGGAATGTTCAACCTCCAGGTCTTTTCATGGCTTGATCTTGGTATCAGAATCTCTCTCAGCTCAGACTTCACCTCTTCTGAGGAGCCTTCTCTACTCGGACAAATTAGACACAGACCCTCACCCCTTCTCGCATCATTCTCTATCACATTAAGTTTCAGTCTTCAGTTGCTTATTTTTCCCTTTACCCCACTGAGAGGTTGCCTAACTAGCCACTCTCTTCCCAGAGCCTGGCATAAAGAAAGTGCTCAATAATATTATTGAATGAATAAAAGAGTGGATGGGTAACTTTCTCCAACTGAGAGAAGGAAATTTTCTGTCTCTTTTCCAGAAGTGAACATTTTATTGAGTTATTGAACTATTAGGATGTTTGGAGAGCCAGAAAAAGGATATTTTGATTGCAGGCATAATTCTACAGCAATTTTTTATAATTATGAAATAAATGAGTTTTTATTAAGAATTTATTTGGTCCCTAGATTAATTTTATATATTTCAATATTGGTGAGAAAGGTGGTTTTTCAGTTTAGACTTTTAATTTATGTGAATAATGAACCAATCTACAGAAAATTTTCTCTCTTGTTATTTAATTTTGGTTCTTCTGGTTATTTTCCCAAAATGCACAGAAGCAAAATAGCATGGAGTATTTTGGCTTGAGGCAGAGTTCTTCTCTAAGTAGACCTCTCGATTTGAAAGCCCTCCAAGCTCTGCATGTTGTTTTTGAGAACAGTTGGTACATACCTAATCTGTTTGTGAATTGAGACAGAATTTTATCATTATTTTTAAATCTAGGTTTCTTGGAGCTTAAGGGAAAGATTTTATTTTCCAAAAGAATTTTACATTTATTTAAAAGAAAAAAAAAACTTGTGCTATCACCACTCTTCAAGTAAAATCTGCCTTAAAACCTGAGGCAAAATAATAACGTGATGAGTTGTGTTGAAGGTCATTTTGCATAGTTTAATAATCATGTTCAAACACGTGTTCTTAATGGTTTGTTGATAATTTCAGATAATCAAATGTCTATCAGAAACAGATTTACTCCCAATAATACTCCTGTTTTTAGCTGCCACTCAGAATCTAAAGATATTTGTGGGAAAAAGAAGGGTTTCTGTGGTGAAAGTTAAAAAATAGAATTTAAAGATATTTTATTCAAAAGCGTATATGCTGATGTTGACTTCTAGACCTTTATCAAACAATGTAATTTACATAGAGATGAGCTAATAGGTCAATATGTAAAGATTAGCAGCACAGCCTTTAAATATTTAATGAAGTTTATAGCTTCTGCCAATAGAATATCAAATATAAAATATTGAAATTATGGACTTGCTATAATTATGACCCTACCAGAAGTTGATAAGAATTGAAGAGTTGATAAATTATCTTGCTCTCTGGCCTACAGATTGTCTATGAGTGTGCATGAGTGTGTGTGTTACAAACCCAGAATGTTCAGAGACCGCCGGCAGCATTCTCAGCTTTCGTATGATCTCTGGACAGTAGCATGGAGAATACAGAGACGCACTGACAGATGGGCAAGAACACAGATAAAAGGAGCAGGAGACATTACACAGCCACCATCTTCTTCATCTCAGCTGGGTTCCCCACCAAAGTAACTCACCTGGTGTCAGACAAATGACACACACTGTGCTTTACAGATGGGACCTCAGCTGAGATTCACACAGGCTTGTACATTTATCTGTCACACAGATGTTTCGTCTTATGTTTTCTAGCCAGAAAGGCAACAGCTCAACTTTGCTGGGGGATCACCTCCAGATGTTCAACCAAAGAGAGACCCTGCTACCCCACTGAGAGTACGCAGACAGCTCTTCCCTGCACTGGGGGCCACTCAGCAACAGTACACATTCGGAAAGGGTTAGCCCATTCCATCTTCGTAATGGTCAGATTTGTAGTTCAGAAACACAGAACACAACATCATCAAAATACTGAACTTCTTAGTTAAAAGTCAAGAAATTTACAAATAACACCAAGTAACTTTATATTTTAAATATCTGAAATAAAACAAACCTGGCAAGCAGGTTTTCTTTGACTTTTATTCATAGTTTTTTCTTGCCGATGTTAATTGCTATTTTTTTCCACTCTGGCTATTTGACTGTTAAATAAAAACAGCATTTGTCAAATACCTAAAATAAAATAAGAAGTAGAGATTAACTCTCTCTATGCATTTATGTTTTACAATACCAGCCCCAGGAGTTCCCATTTATCTCTTTTATATTTTGTGAAACTTAACAAAGAGCACGTTTTATTCCAGAGATGGTAAAAAGTGGTAGTTATTGTTCAACTAGACACTGGTAATGTGCTTCATAACCTGGGAAGAAGAGTGTCAAAGCATTGCAACTGCACATTATGTTTTCAGATATTTGTGAAAGATGAGTCAGAGAAACAAGGATAAATCCTAGATTTTTGACTCATACACTTGGGTAACCCTGTTCACTTAGATGAGAAAAAAATAGGTTATCAATAAATTCGAGTGGGATGGGAATAAAGGTTTTCTTTGAACTATTTAAAGTTTATGATATCTATTAGATATGCTAGATCTAAGCAAAGACCTTACGTAAGCAGCTAAATGTCCAAGTTTGGAGCTCAGAGGAGATATTGGAATTGTTTATATTAATTCAGTTGTCATCAGAATACAGCTAATATAGCTGTTTCAGAAGAGGATGTGGAGGGAAAGAGTATAGAGAGTTTTTACTCTTTTTTGGAGATGATTCGCTTTTCTTGGACATGAAATTTCTTCTTGACAAAATAAGTGTTTGAAGAATATTAGAAATTTCCAGCTTCAATATTTTATATCTATATGATCTCCATTCATAAGTTACTGTTTTATGTCAAGAAACGTTTCTTTTACAAACCTTTAAAGAATTGTGCCCTTGGACAAAGATCATTTTGCCATTCAGATTTCTTGTCCAGTTATTACAGCATTATTTATTCTGGCATTTTTCTCCCTCGTGTTTCCTTTAGTACATCAGAAGTGTAGATGAAGCCAAAGGAACTGACTGGAACCAAATGGCATTGTTTCTGTAATGCATGCTAAAAAATTGTTATATACAGTGTCATATATGTATCTATGTCAGTGAGGTTGTAAATACTGACCAAAGCTGATTCATGGCTGAAATGATGTGATTTCTGGGTACTTCAGTGACCTCAGAGATATATCCATGGGTCAGATTTTAGAAGGTTTGCTATTAAAATTTACCTATGATAAAAATCTGTGAACACTCAGCATTTTGTCAGTATTAGAGATTTTTCTGGGACGTACGTGCTATCCACGGGAAATTATATTCCAGTAAATTACACACAATTTATCTGGCCTTTGGCAGCAGCAACAGTGGTAATATTAATCTCTTACCTTCAAAGGTGCTATGATTTTTGTCTTGTTTTCCTTTCTAAAATGCTTCAGTCTCACTGACACATGTTAATATTTTATTTGAATTGTCAATGGATTTGACATTTGTTAGTCATTATTGACTTTCATAAGAGGAGAGATTTTGGTTAGTGTAGATGAAAGCCTAGTTATTGTGAATTCTAAAGCAAATAGGAAAAGAAAAATGAAGACAATGAAGAGAGATAACCCAAGCAGTTTCATTGTGAAAGAATGTATATAATGGTTTTGGAGGGGGGCATTCAAGTGAGGTTTTATTTTTGAAGAATGACAATACTGAAAGTGTACAAATGAGACTACTCCTGCAGAGAGGGTAAATGTGTGATAGGGGACAGAGCAGATAACTGCAGGAGTGGATAAGATCAGGGCAATAAGCCGAGGGGTTGACAGAGATCGGAGTGCAAACATTGCTTTCATTGTAACAGGAGGAATGGTGAATGAGACAGTTGAGTTAGTTCTCTGCTCTGGGCTTTTATTTTCTCAGTGAAATAAGAAGCAAAGGTACCAGTAGGGAGTGAGAAAAAGATCTAGATATTAGAGGTCTGAGAAGAAAGGAGATAATTTGAAATAGTCATTCAAAGAGGTAGACTAAATTAACTGGAGAAATATAGGAGGATTGCCAGGTAGTATCCAGGACCCTTTTGAGTGTTATGATCATGAATTTGAAGAGAAACACTCAGCATGATTGCAATTTGTTTATTTATTCATTTCCTAGTTTATTCAGCTGCTTGGGTTTGGCAGAGATTTAGTATTAACCAAGATTAGAAGTCTTACTTTTGAAAAGATAATGTAAGGGAGAGATTTTTAATGATGGAGAACTGAACTTGTCCAGTGAGAGTAGTATGGAGCACTCTCCAAAGATGGGGAATGGTTGGGGTCAGAAAGTTCTGAGGATGAGCCAAAAGAAAGGAATGATGTTTGAAACTCTGAGGAGAGTATACAGTTACCAATAAAGACCAGGTCTAGGATGTGGTTCTGGTGTTGGCAGCTGAGGCAGAGCAAAGGACAAGACCCCTAGAGGTTAGAAGGTCAAGGCACTGAGAGCCTATGTTGGAACATGGAATGGGAAGGAGAGGAATAACAATAGGAAAGTGGTTTTACTCAGTAGGTGATATTTGTAGCTTCCTATTGGTTATTAAATACCTGCTGTAGTTGGACATCTAGAAACTGGAAAGGATGCAGAGTTGCCCGTTAGTAAGAAGAGACTTTTGACGTGGCATTTTCTGGGTGCTGGTCAGGTGTTCTCTGGCTAACCTTCATGAATGGCCCTCAGTTTCTGTGACTGAAACTGACCACATATCCCATATGTTTTTTCTTTTCTCTTGTCCTCAGAGAGGCTCTTTTAGGCAGGATATTTTTAACATTTCTCAGTGGTATCGGTTTGACTCACAAGTGTCATTGTCTCACCAGCTTTGATGACCTAGCTCCCATGAACTTGTCCAGCCAGGCTTTGGTAGTGAGAGGGAGAGTTTCTCCAGCTCAGCAAGCATCCATCTAGTAAATGAATGGCAGCAACCTTCTTGCAGGTGGACTCTCTGAGGGGCTCCTGCAGCCTCCTTCATCTGGCTAATACCTTTTCTCAGATAAGTCTCTTCTCTTCTCAATATTCTCTTACCTGCTCTTGTATGCCATGTGAGGTGAGTGATGTAGGTAAGGGTTATGGGACTAACCGATGATCTCATTCATTCTCTCTCAGAAGAATGAGTGGATGTTTGTAACCCAATGTCCTTATCCCTGGTGTCCCAGCCAAAATTGGGACTTTTCCATTAAAATTCTACTTGTTTTCTATGATGCTCTTTTTCTAACAACCAACTAAATGGAATTCTACAGTTGTGTAGTCAAAGCTCAGGAAAATTACATTGTCTCTTTCCTCCAAAATCTCAGCGGTGAGCAAAGTATTTTGTATTTAAGACATGAAGAGCTGAAGAACATTCAGAATTGGTACAAAAATCCTGAGATCGTTTCCTAAACAGTATTTAAAGGATGATGGGATGAATGTTCTCCTAATGCTGACTGCCCAGGGACAATAAAAGTTAGATTGTAGGAATAAAATATATTAATTTACTTTTTTTTTATTTTGATATGAATTTTGATTGATATATAATCTGTTAGCTTGATTATATCTCATTTAGGATTAGTAATGTTTAGATCTTATATATAGTTTACCGTAAGTTATATTTTATTTTGCTAGAATCTTATTTTCAACCCAAACATATTACAAGATGTGTCGATCTAGCCAACATCATCTTCCAGCATTCTCTTTGTCTTCCTGGGCTCAAACCCCACAGTCTGTCAGTTGCTCAAATGCACTGGGCCCTTTTTCTAGTCTACACACTGTGCCTTCTGCCAGAAATGCTCTTTACCTTTATTTCCACCCCTCACATGAATCTATTTCTTTCCATCTTTTGACTTGTATGTCTCAGCCTAAATATAGCACTTTCTTGGTAAATCCTTTCTTTCCAATCTACATTCCACTCCTGTGCCAACTAGTGTGTAGTCTTAGAACACCCTGTTTCTTTCTTTTTTATTTACCATACCTGAATACAAGAATGAGTTTATTTATCAATTTGGTGTTTTTCAAACACACTAACCTATAAACTCCATGAGCGCAGGGCAGTGGCTGTTTGTCCACTGCTTAGAATGGTGTCTTCAACATAGTTGGCACTCAGTAAATATTGCTTGAACAGATGAATGAAAATTCCCAATAATTCTACCTACAGTAAAATTGAAGGGCTTCATCAGCGTGTACAGGGCTATCTGAGGTTGTGCCAAATAGAGGAAAATCTCTAAACCTAAAGAGATTAAGACACCCTGCAAAGTTTGAATACTTATGTTTTCTAACTCACAAGCATGTATCTAATTTTAAAAACATAGATGTGAGTGGGAGATAAACTTAAATTTTACAGAGAAAAATCTGTGTTCATGATTTTAGTAGTGGTATTTCCAAGTGTGCTGATTTTTAATTGGCATGTTGCTTATGTGGGCAGAAAACTGAACAAACACTTTTGAAAACACAGTTTAGGATCTGTAGATGATCAATCAGTAGAGTAATTGTCAAAGAAAACAAAAGGCTTATGTGTGAAGAAATCATCTTGAGAAATTTTCTCAATTTATTGAGCTTTTATACTATGGCATTTTGTTATTGTTTAATTTAGGTATCTTTTTAAATCAGTGAGCAGTTAATTTATGAACTTCTGAAGATTACGTATGATTTAATTTACAAGATCAATAAAAGGTATAAATAATAATTTTCAAATTAAAAAATAATTTCTTGTTTTCTTTCTAATTAATTTCCCTTTGGACATGTTCATAAACATTTTTAGTGCTGTCACTTTTTTTAAAAGTCCTGCATCTTTTTTCAACTGCAGGATTTCCATATCAATATTTCTGTTTTATAAGTATATATAAAAAGGCGTTTTTATCATTTGTCCACTTAGGTATAGGAAAATTAGCTAGACAAGAAGGATATTAACATTTGTGCTTCTGTCTTTTACAGTGGTTAACATTCGTTGAGAAATTAGATTTTTGGAAATTTTTTCATTGCCTTTCCATGATTTCCTCTTTTGAGAAAAAATTTCCCAGCTTTATCAGGATTAAATTGACTCAGTACAATCTGTCCTTGTGAAAGTTTCATGGTCTCCACAGATAAAGTTTATTATTTACCTTCTTTCCACCATTTTCTAAGCGTATTAAGAGTGATTAGAAATCAAAATGTATTTTGCTGCTCTGATCACAAAGAACTACTGAATTTGAACCCCTGAACACTCTCTTCTAGCTGCTTTCGAAATCTATTGAACAACTGAAGCAACCAGGCAGTCACCTGGAGGAAGCTGAGGAAGACCTTCAGGGGGACCAGGCGATGCAGGAAGACAGAGCGCCCTCTAGTGGCAACAGCACTAGGAGCGACAGCAGTGCTTGTGTGGACGACACACTGGGACAAGTTGGGGCTGTGAAGGTCAAGGAGGAACCAGTGGACAGTGACGAAGATGCTCAGATCCAGGAAATGGAATCTGGGGAGCAGGCTGCTTTTATGCAACAGGTAATAGGCAAAGATTTAGCTCCAGGATTTGTAATTAAAGTCATTATCTGAATATGAAATGCACTGCAGGTTTTGATAAGTGGATATTATTTCTTATCCGTTTATATCTCTGAATGATTTGATTTTAGTGTTTAAGGATTTTAACTAATGCAGATATATCTGTATATAGATCTCTATATATACTGATCTCTATATAGATATCTAGGTTTCACTGAAACTCCACTGGTAAGGAAATACCTGTTACACTAAAATTATACTACATAAGTATCCAAGTAATTACTAGGCTTTAAATCATCCCGAAGCCTGCCACACCAATTACTTCTAAGGAAAACGAACTCTCTGTTGTTTTAGTTTATCTGTTGAGATCAGTGACTGCTAGATATAATTTCCCAGTCTGATCAATGAAACATTCTATTAGTTCTTGGTGTTTTTTTGATATGTAGAATTCAGTTTTCACATCATTGTACATAATGTATCATACTACAGTCTTAAACACTGTTAAAGGTAGTCTGCCCCTTCCTCTCTCTTTTTTGTTAAATGAAATGTTCTAGCTACCATGCCAATACTCCTAGGTCACTATATAGATTACAATTGACAATATTAGAAATAGAGGTGGTTTTAAACATATAGATGCCAAGTACAGCACTATTTTAAATATTATCTTATGTCTCACCTAGCACTGTTCATTTTACTTTTATCTTGTTATTTGATGACATTGTCTTTCAAAAAAAATGAAATGAAGCACATGAAATCAGATACTATATTGTATCTACAACTGTAGAAAACATAGTTAACAGTTTGATTATTATCTGATTTGATGTCAAAATGATATTTAAAAGAAGAAGGTGTATTATGCTTTATAATCATTATCCCTAGGATCTCTTAAGTATAATTCCATAATGACATGGCATATACCATACCATTTCGGCAAATAAAAAGTTAGGAAAGCTAGTCTTCACAAAAGAATCTGATTGTATGTACAAAATGCACCTTCGGAAAAACTGTGTCCTTTGATGCTATGAAATACAAACATCTTCGAAGGCAATAGAAGACTCTGTTTATTTAAGTCAGTTCTTTGTCAGGTTCCCGCTGTTCCACAAAAAACTGATTCTATGAGGCTGACCAGGAAATGCCTTGTAGAAACAGGAAGTCCAAGTGATTCATGTACTGGGGAATGTAGGGAAAAAAAAAAAAACGGAGGATAGTGTTTTACTCTGTTCTGTTTTTAAAGGGCACTCTACGAATTGATTTATTGTCTAAGAAAATAACACCACAAGTAGGGAAATTGTTAAGGAAGCTATTCACTGGAACATTTCCTTCATACTCCCTTTTGATATGTTTACCTTGTTTTATAGGTTTACTTTTGTTAAACTAGTTAAAGATTCATTGTATTAAGACCCCTTTAATATGGGTAATCCAGATTGACCTAGAATCTTTGTGGAGTTTTTTTCTATTAAATATTTATATTTCTAAATCCGAGGTATTTTAAAGTGTAGTATCCTGTTACAAATGAGATTCAGCAGTTTTGCCAAATGTAGACATTGTACAAATGTATGTTATTGGCACGTGTTGTTTACATTTTGCTGTGACATTTAAAAATATTTCTTTAAAAAAGGTTACTGATAAAGATACATTATCCTTTTTTAAAAAGTCTCCATTGAAATTAAATTAACATAACTAGAAGTTAGAAAGTTTAAAATTTTTCCACATAATGAAAGTCCTTCTGATAATTTGACAAATAGCTATAATAGGCAACACTTCCTATTACCAACGTATTTTGGTTAGTCTTTTCCTTCAGATTAAAATGACTTTTTGTCAGTTGTTTTTGCATTAAAAATATGGCATTTCTAGCATAAAATTGTATATTTTTTCCATCTCATAAATATACATTTTCTTTAAAGTCTTTTTTTCAATCTAATAAAAAAAGGGATAGTGCATCTTTTAAAATACATTTTATTTGGGGAGGAACATGTGGCTGAGCAGACTTTTGTATATTACTTCAAAGATATGTAATCACAAACAAAACAAACCCCTATTTTTTATAATGTCACTCAAGAGAGCTTCATCAGTACAGTTGGTGGACGTTAATTGTTTGAATTTGATAGTCTTTGAATTTAATCAAGAAACTACCTGGAACCAGTGAAAAGAAAAGCTGGACTTAATTTTAGAACTAATTGATCATTGTCTCTTTTAAAATCTACTGTATTTATTATAATTTACACCCTTAAAGGTGATATCTTGTTTTGTGTTGTAAATATATTGTTTGTATGTTTCTCTTCTTGCCTTCTGTTATAAGTCTCTTCCTTTCTCAAATAAAGTTTTTTTTAAAAGATCCCCTTTCATACATATGGCTTTGTGTAAACTTGATATATATAATTGAATTAGAAGCTCATGCACTAGGTCTCATATACCAAAATATACTGCCATTCTTTGTTGAAACAAGAAAATAAAGATATTTTGAACAGTTACTTTTAATATCATTAAAAATAATAAATCCAACAATAATGATTTAAAACTATTTCTACCGCCATTACCAAATAGCAACATAAAATTTGTTGCATTTATATTTCCCCAGTGTGACCTTTTCATGATGTTATCTTTTATACCAACTTCTAAATATAAAATTTTATGTAAATAGATGTCAGTTCCTAACTTTGAACAACTAAAAAATTATCTTTAAAAAGGTTAGTATAATCCCTTGAATATACCAAGCACTCAATAGATACTAAAATGAATAATTTTTCATTATTCTAATAGTTATATCTATTACAGGAGAGCCTGACCTACGAATATAAAGTGACAGTATGCAAATTTAAAAAGAAAAGAGTAATTAAATGACCTCCCCTTATATGGAAACAATTATAATACTAGCGTGAAAAACAAGAAGCCTGACTCAGAATAAGGGAACTAGACATACAGATCTCACAGTCTTTGATGTACCTTGTTCCTCTTCTGGTCAGCTGCTGGCCAAACTTATCAGTCAGTACTTTATAATATGTTACTGCGTATTTGGTTCAATAGGTTAATTATATTTGTTTTATATTCTTTGAATCCCTTATCTAAATTTTAGTAGTGTCATACAAATCAAAGTTTCTCTAAGTCACAACAATATTGCACTACATTGTTAAGAATACTAGAGCTTATATCACTGATTATTATAAGATGGATCATTCCATAATGTCATTGATTTGATGACTTGGTCAGAATTGTGGAAATACCATTGGTACTAGTCATAATACCCCAAAATTGCCTATGGACTATAAAATTATAAGATTAACTCAGTACTAGAGACGCTCAAAAAAGAGTTGGAGGAATCACTTAGATAATGGTTGTACACTGTATATCTGATTTCTAAAATGTAAAGTGGCTGTTTTAATAAAAACCACCAATGTTAGGTTAGAAACTTATTCCTTAGAAAAATGGTTTTTGCCGGGACTTGCAATAATAATCATTAGATTTTTCACTTGTGGCAATAAAAAATGGTCCTATCTTACGTGAAGGTGGCTGCTGAGGTGGAGATTGCTACTTTTCATAAATTTGAAAAAGACAGTATTTAAGAAATTTCTGGGTTTTTTCCTAAAGGATGTTAAAAAGGAATTCAGACACTATACATTTTTGTTGAAACCTAGTATTCAACAGATATATAGGAAGACAACAGCAGGTTTTTTTTTTTTTTTAATTTGACATTTCTTTGTGATTTTTTTCAAAAATGGAAGCATGCAATTGTGGGTATATAATTGTTGGTTAACAGTGATAAATAATCGAGGTCTTCAAATTATAACCAATTATAATCAGGAACTTGAAATGCAAGAGGAATTTCAAAGGTAGATTGCAATTACTTTTATAATTGATAATTTTAAAAGGAAAGTATGGGAGGGAAATCAAAGAAACTGGCCAAATAAAACAGGATGCTGGGAATGTGATTTTTCAGACCTTATCAATTTATAAAGGTTTCTATTCTCATTTTATAATAATTTCTTTGAGGCTTATAAACTATGGGGTTTAGACAGTGCAACTTTAGGGTGCTATCTGGATTTACAAAAAGACATTTAAAGATTGCAAACATACAGTGTGTACAATGTATTGTTTTAAGCACTTTATACCTATTTGTTCCTTTAGTCTTCACAATAACCTTATAGGGTAGGTATTACTGTCCCATTGTAGACATGAGGGCTCTGTGTGGGGCACAGAAAAGTCAAATAAGGTCAAGGTCACCCAGTAAGTGATAGTCTAGCTCTATTTTGAACCCAGACACTCAAGCACCAGAGTCTTTGTGCTCAACCTTTACCACCAGTTTATATTTGTGCAACAATTCTATTTACATATCCTAGTTTATTAAATTATTAGTACTTTATTTTACCTTTTTCTCTCTCTCTCTCTCTCTCTCTCTCTCTCTCTGCGCATCCGCATTTCCAAACTGTTTTAACCTAATTTTCTCTTTTAAACAATGCTAGAAATTAGAAGATTAGGACTCTTTCTAATTCAGAGAGATCTAATTTTTGTATACATTGTGTTCAACCATTTCGAATTATGAAATTTTATGAGTTCCTTTTTTCAGATGAGAGCCAGTCTGGGGATCAGATGAAAAGAGTGACTGCACTTGGAATTTACCTTTAAGAGACTCTAGTTTCTAAGCCATTAGGATGCTGCCTTTTAAAAAACTTTTTGACCTATCAGGAAAGCACTTGGTGGTAATCATCATTTTGACCTAAAATAGTCTGTATAAAATTTTGTCAAAAGGAGAAATAGGGACATTTGTTCTAGACTTCCTAGGTGGTTTTCCAATAGAAAGGTATGTAAAATCCTCTTGGAGGAAGCTGTTGACAATTCAGATTCTGACCATAACCCTAAGACTTTGATTCTGTTGTCCTGACAGGGAGCCCAGGAATTTACACTTTTTCAAGCCCTTTCAGAAAATCTGATTTAGAAACAATGCCCTGGAATGGCCAGTAGTCCTAAATCACTTCCTGAAACATGGCCTGATTTTTCATAGCTTTAACCTAGGATGCTTGGGGTCTCTCTCTGATTCATAGTTTTCAGAATAGACTATATCATATTTCTTATATATTTGTCTGTTCCATCAGCATTGTAATTTAACTATAGGTTATTCTCTGTGTATTTGCTATTACTTCTTTGATAATATTTGTCCTTTTTGCTATTTTCTCTACTAATTTAATAAGTTGTTAGCCCACTTGTAGAGTATTAATTCACCAAGACTTGGCAAATTATATTTCTTCACAACTGAGTTATTTCTTGTATGTTGGTGTTTTTTTTTGTATTTTTTTATTGAGATAAAATTCATATAACACAATTCACCATGTTATTCATTTTAAAATGTATAACATCAACTCTCAAAGAAATCACATATCAATTAAGCAGTCATTCCTCGTTCTCCACTTCCTCCAACCCTGGCAACCACTAATGTACTTTACATCTCTATGGTTTTACCTGTTTCATATAAATGAAATCATACATTATGTGTGGCCTTTTGTATGTCTGGCTTTTTTCACTTTGCACAACATTTTCAATGTTCATCCAGCTTATAGCATGTATCAGAATTTCATGCTCATCACTGAATAATATTTCACGGTCTATCTATACTACATTTTGATCAGTTGATGGACACTTGGATTATTTTCATTTGGGAGCTATTATGAGGAATGCTGCTATGAACATTTTCATACAACTTTTTGTGTTAACATATGTTTGTAATTCTCTCGAGTATATACCTAGGAGTAAAATTGCGAGTCAATTAGTCACTTTAAACTTTTGAGGAACCACCTAATGTTTTACACAGTGGCCTATTATACATTCCCACAAGCACTGTATGAAAGGTTCCAATTTTTCCACATCCTCTCCAACACTTGTTATTTTCTTTTTTTTTGCGGGGGTAGCTTTTTTAGAGGATGTGAAATACTAGTTTGTTTTGATTTCTGTTTCACTAATGACATGATGTTGACCATCTTTTCATTTACTTATTGGACATTTGTGTATCTTCTTTGAAGAAATGTCTATTGAAATCCTTTTCATTTTCAAATCGGCTTGCTTGTCTTTTTGTTGTTGAGATGTGAGTTTTTAAATATATCCTTGATACAAGACTATTATCAGATGTGGGTTGCCTTTCACTTTCTTATTAGTGTTCTTTGATGCACAAACACTTTAAATTTTGTCAAAGTCTAATTTACCTATTTTTTTTTCTTTTGTTAACTATGCTTTTGGTGTCATATTTAAAGAACAGTTGCCTAATTTAGTGTCACAAAGGTTTACACCTACATTTCCTTGTAAGAGTATGTAGCATTAGGTCCATGATCCATTTTGAGTTATATACATTGTTTTTTTAAATATTATTCCATGCATTTGAGTTATTTTTGGACAGTTAAAGACTTAGTAATTGTTGGACTCCATTTTCTCATACATCAGCTCTGTTTTCCTTATTTCTAGTTGATTTTGGTCTTGCTTTTCTGCCTTTACTGTTGCTATTTCTCATTGCTTCCCAGTTTTTTATTGTTTCATTTTTTCTTCCCAGTGAGTCATTTAAATGCTGCAATCTTGATGTTTATTATATCCATTATAAACTTAAAAAAAATTAAGTTTATTTTTTCTTAAATAAATGCCTTATTTTCTGGTGATCTTTAAAAACTAAATCTGAGTTATTTTTTATTTATATGGTTTTAAAATTCTACCCTGGTTACCTATTTTTATGTATGTCTACTTTGCACGTATGTTTTATGTTGAACTAAATGTAGAACTAATGAACTAATAATAATCTTTGCTTTGAACTTTGTACCTCTGTTGACAGAATTTATGCAATGACTCCTATATGTGTACTGTCCAAACTGGCAACCATATTGTATCTATTGAGAATTTTAAATGCGACTGGTATGAATTGAGATGTGCTTTAAGTGTAAAATACACACCAGATTTCAAAGATATATTATAAAATATATATTAATATCTAAGTGACTAAGATATATATTGATTACATATTAAAATGATATTTTCAATACATTAGGTTATATCATAGCATTATTAAAATTGATCTTAACTGTTTTCTTTTACTTGTTTAATGTGACTATTAGAATATTTAAGATTGTGTATGTATCTTGCATTTGGGCTCACATATCTTCTACTGCAGAATGCCGCTTTAGGTCATCTTCCTCCCATTTTACATTATGTTAATAGATCCCTCACTGCATCATTTTGGAAATAAATGGGCTATGGAACCTAAATAATTAATATTTGTTCTTGCCAATATCTTTCTGTTGCTTTTTCTTGACCTAACATAGAGGCATAAAATGTTAGTATTGGAAGAGATCTGTGGCATCTTAATGCTTTAAGGGTTTAAATATTTCTTTCTACCATAAAGGCTATTCAGAATCTATCAAATATTTTATCAATACTTTCAGTCATAAAGACAATTCAGTTATCGCTTCACTCTCATCTCAAAGTTAGTAAATGCATCATCTGTAAAATTTTTTTTTCCACCCCAGCTTTTCATTTCTGTCAATGGAACCACCATTTAAACACTGGATAAATTATCATGAAATCATCTTAATTATCTTCTTTTCTTTAGCTCTTATAAGCAGTAGGTGCTCTTATTTCTGATTTCACTTGTCACTTTCTCTTTGGCTCTGCTTTCTCTAGTCACTACCTTAATTAATACTAAAATTTATTCTTTTATTATTGCAGTATCCTCTTTTCACATTATTGTGATCTTTATACTGATTTAGTTAACTTACTGTAAAATACCAGTACAGTTTTTCCATTCTTTAAGGCAGAACCCACAATATCTCACTATCTTTCATGTTGTTTCATCTGAATGATATCACCAAGTTTCAGCCCTAATAATTCAACATTTATACTCTGACAAAGCATTCATCTCTTCCAGTCTAACTTAATCACTTACCACATGCAGCAAATTTTCAACTAGGGGCTCCAATCTCCTGAGTTTCATCAAGCTTTTCCCTATCTGGAAAGCCTTTAATTTGCTTTTCCAAACCCTCCTCTGGTTTTCTCCTTTATGCCATCTCTGATTTCTCCAACATACCTAAACTCTTCAATCAACTTGGAATCAGTTCCATACAATTCACCATGTAATTTTTCTTTAATCATAACCTGTGTATCATTGTATCTTTTTGCCTTTTGAAGCCAAGTAAAGTAGATTACCACATAAGGAATCTGGGAAATGCTCAATTCCCAGATTCCTCTAGCACCACATAAAGAATCTGGGAAATGCTCAATTAAACTTAATTTGAATGCCTTTTTTTTTTTTTTTACATTTCTTTTAAACATATTTCTTAAGGGCTAATGTACATTTTCTTTCATATTATGATTACAGGCTCACTGTTGTTTTCTATATGAAATGTAGAATCATATTTTATTTGTTGGACTGTTATGCTGAATTTCCACATTAGTAATATTTTCTTTAAGTTGACTCGAGTAGTAAGAGTTGCTATTTAATTTTCATTTCAGCCAGGAGTAAATGAGGGAAATTGTTTTCTTGATTAATTTATCTGATGTTATCAAAACTAAATTGAGTTTTCATAATTTATATTATATATGAATCTTCAATTACTTCTATTATAATATTTGATACATTTTTTGATAAAAATATAGCATATCAAATAATTTTCATGGTCTCTTTAGTGTATTAAGTTTTCTACATTCATGTATTCTATAGATAATTTTTGAAAGTTAGAGCTGGGAAAGAAGACAAAATGATGCATATTAATTTTAGAAAGTGAATCGACCTCATCTTTGTGCATATTTAAATAAAACTATTACTGGACATGGAAATTAATGTGTTGTTTTAACTATATATGCACCAGCCTTGAACATTGGCATTTCTTGTTGTCTCTGTGATCCATGCGTGGAACTACCTGACAGATGTATCTGCCTCGTAGTTACAATGCTGATCCTATAGCCAGACTTCAAGAGTTCCTACTTCATCATCTATTAGCAACTCAACCTGGAGCAAATTACTTCATTCTGCCCAGCCTCAGTTTACTCATTTGTTAAATGTGCTTGACAACTGTAATTTTTAATTTTGGGTATTGTGAGGTTTAAATGGATCAATGCATGTAAATAATATCGTATGTGGTAGCAGAACTGGGCAGAATGAAAATTAGCAGTTGCTATTAATATCGTTATTAATAACATTACTAATAACTTCCTGGAACTTTAGGAAATGTCTTCTTGGTGAGAGCCTGTCTCACATTCAATTTGACTTTTTAATAATGAATAACTCGATCTTCAGTAAATAAAAATCCCCTCCTAGAAAAGTGCTTCCCCACTTTTTCATGACCCAGCACGCACAGAAAATGCCGGTAGACACGAAGGGTAGGTCACTGCAGGAGGCCGTATAGAATAGGAGTCATCTGTAACCCTTTCCCCACTCTAGGGCAGGCCTCAGGTTGGGATGTTCTTTGAGGGATTCTGGAGTACACTACTTTCAATTCCTTCTCCTTTACCTTCCATAAAAAGAAGCCCCAATTTTATTTTATTAAATCAGATTTCAACTAAGGAAACATCAAATTTAAACCAACTATATGTATGAATGATCAACGTGATCTTCACTCCAAAGAATATATTAAGAAAATATATTGATCAGGGACAGGACCTATGAATTAGCTCTGTCTATGCCCAGCTCCCTTCTAAAATTAATTCCCACCCCATTATCAGCAGCAAAGCTGTCAATCAGGAAGCAGAACTCAGAAAATTGGCCTTTCTTGTAGCCTACAATTAATTATGTTACCACATCAGTGTTGGGCTCTGCCTGTTTTCTGGAGTCAGCATGAAAGAAAGGTGGAGAAGCTCCTTGACTTACAATGGGGTTATGTCTCGATAAACATAAGTTAAAAATAGCTTAAGTCAAAAGTGCATTTAATACTACAGTGTAGAGTACTGGGTGCTTACCCTCATGATCACTGTTCATGACTATTGCCCAGCATCTCGCGAGAGTATTCTGTTGTATTTCCCTAACCAAGGAAAGAATCAAAATTCAAGTGTGGTTCCTACTGAATTCATATTGCTTTCCTACCATCATAAAGTCAAAAAGCGTAAGTCAAACCATCATAAATTGGGGACTGTACTAAATTTTTCTCTGTCTTTGCTTTTTAACAAATGCTCAGAATCTTTCTTAGTGGAGGAAGGATTTTTTTACCCTATCTCCAGGTTGGTGGATATTAAAGTGGTTCCAACTGGGAACAAGAAATCCTACAATGATTTCTTTGTTTTAAGTAAATTGCTCCCTGATTTTGAATAATCATCAGTCTTCTATTACCTTCATTTAATATGATAAAGAATAAGCTTACTTCACATTATATTTTTAGTATCTTACTCATGTTTTGGTCATGATGGTGGTGATATCAAGTCTCTATAGTTTATGAATTAAAGTGAATTTAACAGTTTTCTGGTACATATTTTAAACAGTTTGATATTTGCTTTATTGCTTGAATCATCTGACAAACTGATGAAAATATTCAACTTGATTCCTTTATTTTTATTTTCTTTATCTCGTACAAATTTTAAGTATCTCTATACATTTTATATCTTTTTGTATGAACAATGGTTAGTTGTTACTCAATATAATATTCTTAGAAGTGGAAATAGGTAAAAAGAAATATTTTCCCAGAAAGAGTTCCCTGCTACTTTTTAATTAGTTCCCACTCTCGCCCCACTCCCCACTAAGCCCCAGGCAAACAACCATTCACCTCTTTTCTGTTACTATGCATTAGTTTTGATTTTTCTAGAATTTCATCTATATCTATCATATACAAAGAGTCTGTGATATTTTCTGTCTAGATTTTTTTTTTGTCAGAAAAAGCTTCTAGATTCATCCAAGTGTGTATCAGTAATATGACTATTTATATTGCTGGATAATGTCCCATTATAAGTATGTGACACAATTTGTTTACATAGTCATCTATCGATGGAAATTTTGGTTATTTCCAGGTGTGGGTGAATACGAGTAAAGCTGCTCTGAATATTCTATACCAGTCTTAGTAGACATTTGTCTTTTTGTCTTTATTTCTTTGGGGTAAATACCTAGAAGTATAACTGTTGAGTTGTATGCTAAGTGTTTGTTTAACTTTCTAAGAAACTGCTAAATTATTTTTTGCATCAACAATGTATTTAGAGTTCCTGTTACCAACACTTGGTATTGTCCGATATTTTTTAACTTTATGCATTCTAGTGGATGTGTAATAAGTAGAATCTCATTTGTTTTTATGTTGTGCTTCCCTTGATGTCATCTTTTCTTGTGGTTGTTGGCCATTTGTATATCTTCTTTGGTAAATTGTTGATTCAGCTATGTTGCATGTCTTTTGATTGGTATAACATGAATTCTGGATTCTATCAATTTCTAGATATATGTGTTAAAAATATTTTCACTTAGCCCATAGTTTGTCATTTATTTTGAAAAGCAGAATGTTTCAATTTAATGGGTCCCATTCTATTGACTTTTTCTTCAATGGTTAGTGCTTTAGTATCCTACCTAAGAAAGACTTGTTTCTATGTTTTCTTTGTCTAGTTTATTTTTTATATTAAAGGCAAAGCCATTTTGAGCCATGTAATTTTGTGTAGGATGTAAAGAAAAACTGAAGTTCATTATCTTACAAAGGTACCCAAATTTTTCAGCACCAGTTTTTGATAAGATTATCCTGTTCCTTTGAATTATTCTGGTGCCATTTTTAGAAATCAGTTGAACATATGTGTGAGCAAATTTCTGAATTCTTCCTTTAATTTCATTGCTCTAGATGTTTAACTTTGCACCAGTACTATGGAATGTGAATTGCTATTGATTTATAGCAACTTTCAAAATCAAGTGGTAAATTTTTCTGTTTGTTTTTAAGATTTTCTTAACAAGTTTTTTGGCAACCTGATTATGATTTGCCTTAATGCAGTTTTCTTTGTATCCTGCTTTGGTTCACTGAACTTCTTGCATCTGTAGATTTGCACATTTTATTGTTTTGGAAAAGTGATATTGTTTCTTATAATATTGTTTTGTTTTTTTTTCTTTTCTTTTGGGACTCCAGTTATAATTAGGGTAGACTGCCTGTTATCATCTCACCAGTCTTTAAGTCTCTGTACATAATTTTTTTCTTCTTTTTTCTGTTTCATTTTGTATAGTTTGTATTGCCATACTAATCTTTTCTTCTAGTGGACAAACTTCTTTTATTCACATCCAAAAAATTCTTCAAGATATTGTACTTTTCAGAGCAAGGCATTTCATTTTTTTAAAATATATTTTTCATTTATATCCTCCTTATATTTGTGTTTCCTTTAAGTCCTCGAATATATTTATAATATGCATATAGTCCTTTTCTGCTGATTCTACTATCTCTGACATTTCTGTGTCTGCTACTACTGCTTAATTTTTCTCTTGAATATTGTTCTTGTTTTCCTGCTCCTTTTAATTTCTAGTAAGTTTTTATTAGATGACAGACAATTTAAATTTGTTGACTTTCTTTAAAAATGATTGGTCACTTTGAGCACTTCAAAACTTGATTCTAAGTTTTCTCAGGGAAGGTCTAAAGTGGCCTTGACTCTCAACCCGGCTTCTCTCTCTCACACACTTATCTGTGAGTTTTCTAGGCCTCCACCAAATGTCTTCTTGGTGTTTACAGGGATGGATACCCTCAATGATTTAACAATCTTAGCCTAGAGCCCTGTGGCAAGGATGAGGAAAGAGATGGGATTCAGTAAAAATGTGAAGAGATAATTACATCCATTGGGGAGGAGAGCTGGCTAAGCACATTCTTAGGCCTAGTTTCATGTTAGAAGCTGGTCACTTACTGGCTCCTGCCAAGTCACTTCTTCTATAGGGCTTGACCATTGTCTCTTAGGCTTTGAATTTCTTGGATTTTGGTTATCTTTACATTCAGATTTTAATTCTGAAGGAGGACATGGGAAATAAACATTAATAATTGCTTATTGATTTCTGGCATAATACACAAACAGACTGAACAGTCATTACTAACCTATGTGTATTAGATGACATTTTGTCACCCTACAATAATATGAGATTAACTGACTAGTTCAGAATACTGACTAGTTCTCCAAAACCTTTCAAATATCAGTTTAAAAGTTAGATTCTCTTTCTCTTTTTCTCTCTGTCCCCTCCAGCCACGCCCCGCACACATTGAACTTCCACAAATTGGGTGTGTTTTGTAGTAAAAGATTACATATACTGTAGTTTTATTACAACATGGTCCATTAAGACAACTCTTTTATATAGTAAGAAATAATAAATCTAATAAAAATTCTTAAATTCAAGTTAGAAAAGCATGAATAATGGAATATGTATAATATCTGAATACTGGCTATCATAAATGTAATTTTTACCAAAAAATATTGAGGACCGCTTGCATTTTATATATTGTTACATACTTAAACAGATTAGCCATGGTCTGCACTGATTCTGAATCTTCTGTGTCTCTAAGTTAAGAATACCTTGCAGCCTTCAAATTTGAGATCCTTAAGACTGTATTTATTTTTCCATCTAATGTTTCTTTATCTAAGATGCCAATTACTATTTCATAGTCCCTGTCCTTTACATTAGAAATCAATGCTAATGAAAACCATGATTGATAAAAAGTTAGTAGCACCTACCAACTCAGGGAAATCTAGAAACATGAGGTATGGATATATTTTAAATAATGTTATCTTACATAAAAAACCTAGAACTACAGTGGCTTAGAGAAAATTATGTGATTGGATGAGAAATTGTGGAGAACATAGGAGAAGAGTTTTCTCAAGTTGGGTAATGTGAAGTTAGGATATAAAAGTGGTGGGAAATGAGCAGTAGATTTTAACTCCTATTAAGGAGTGTTGAGGTTTCATTTAATTTGATATAGAAACGTATCCTTAAAGCAATCAGAATATTGGCTTAAGTTAAAGTTTTGATAATACTTGGGAGAGTGGGGAAGCTTTCTTTTTCATTATTTTTTTAATTCCCATGGGCTTTTGGATGGTTCTTGAAGTGAATTAGGAAGTTCTCGGAAATTTGGAATTAAAGTCCAAGCTCAGGGAGTTTATATGGATATGCAGCTTCTGATTCTTGGATAGTGTGTTGATACAGTATATTTTTTAATGGTTACATTTTTCCTTGACTAGTATAAAAGATTTACTGTTACAGTTTGCGTGTGGCCAGGCAGTGGCATATGGAAAAGCTGTTTCCTGCTATTTAATTTAATTAGCCCAATCACGTGCCAGCCTTCGGGCATGTCACTCTGGACCTCTGAGGCTCTTTGTCTGTCAAAGAGATGGACAATATCTTGGCTTTGTTTGGTTGCTGGGCATGCTGCAGATAAAACCACTGAAATTCTGACTGTTTGTTTAACCAAATCTTTGAATTTTTACCATTTGGCTTTGATTTTCTTTTACCCAAAAAAGATGACATTTTGGCTTTGGGAAGGTGAAAAATAAAAATTGAGGATCTGAAGAAGATCTGTTGCTCTTTGTGGTTTAATATGGTGTTGAGAAGATTACCATTTCTGATCAGAAATTTTAGTTTGTTATTACTTTGCTAGTGGCAACTCAAGATAATCATCATTGAATCATTTTAACCCTAACTTAGCTGACAAACTGTCATTTTAAATCAAGCCTCCTTTTTTGGTTTATGTATATATTTAATGTGATTTTCTTCATCTGAAAAAAATCTTTAAATTTTTCAATAAATTTATTGTTGAAGAAGATGATATTTCATATTATATTTTGGATGAGAATATTTTAGTTTTGTTTTCATAGAAAACACAGTAGCTAACATTTAGAAATAGAAAGCTGCTTAAGATTTTTTAAAGGTAAGTGTAGTCATAATTAACTTAAATGAAGATCTTTGAATATAGGTATTAAAGTGGTATGACCTGGTTTCTCCTAGAAATGTAACTCTTGAAAAATTCTAATTGTTTTTTCCAAAAGCTAATTACTATGGTAAAAATAATTATGCAATTTCCAATAGCTAAAAAAAAAAAAAAGTTGTGGCAAAGAGTACTTATAATTCAACTTATGAATTAATTGGATTTATAGCAAACATTAGTCTAAATTTTCTTCACATGTCAGCTTACACTTTTACATTTTATTTCATGTACGCGTATGAGTGTCTGACTATGTGCTTAAATTGGCCAATGTACCTTATATATTTTTTAGTTGCAGTTTATTCTCATAAGCAGTAATGGTTCAGACCATTTCAATAAATATATATTGAACAAACTACATGTACCTGGGACTTGTGCCAGGGACTGAGAAAATGAGCATAGAATACCAGGAGAAATGAGGTAACTGTATGGACTTCTAAATTTATAGTCTCTTAGATAAATGAACATGTAAACAAATGAAGGCAACATGGTATCGTTTGTGCCACCATGGTAAAAATAATATATAAAGCACAAAATTTGTGTAGGTCTTTACCCAAATTTTTCAGCTTCTGCATTGCTGAACTACGATCAAAACTCACATCAACTGCCCAGGTTCTTTCCAATAACCATTGCTACCTGGAAGTAGAAATCGAAGTTCAACAAAGAGTTGGGTATCTTGTCCCTCCCAAAGACTGACAGTAGAGAGAGTCTTTAGGTCCCCACATGATAGCCACATGGCCTCAGCTGTCCACTGAATTAGTCTAAGAAATATCTTCCATTAATAATTATAATAGTTGATGTTTTGTTTATTTTATGACAGTGGAAAAAGATTTTTCGTAGAAACTGCCTATTTCTTTTAGGAAGATTGAGAAGGCTTTTATATTTTTTCACTCATTCACTAAATGGAAGGATCTCGCAGGCAGAAATAAAATTTTTAATTGTCATCGTTCAGTTCTACTTGTTACAAACTAGAGTTATCAACGTTTGAGTCAAAATATGGGAGCTGAGTTTTCTAGATGTGATTTATGATATTATGCCTCCACTTACAGAACTTTTTATTGTAAAACAGTATAACATAAAATTCAACATCTTAACCATCCTTAAGTGTACAGTAGTGTTAACTATATCTACAGTGTTGTACAACAGATCTCTAGCGTTCTTCATCTCACAAAACTGAAACTGTGTCCATCAAACAACTCCCTGTTCTCCCTTTTCCCCCCACCCCTGGAAAGCACATTCTACTTTATATTTCTATAAGTTTGACTATTTTAGTTACCTCATATATTTCAACTCATGTGATATTTAGTTTTTGTTACTGGTTTATTTCACTTAGCATAACGTCCTCAAGGTTTATCCATTTTGTAGTATATGACATTATTTCCATCTTTTTTTTAAATTGAATAATATTCCATTGTGTGTGTGTGTTTCTTTATCCATTCATCCATCGATGGACATTTAGTTTGATTCTACCTCTTGGCTATTGTGAATAATGCTACAATGAACATGGGTATGCCATTCCCTCTTTGAAATCCTGTTTCCAAATTTTTTGCACATATGCCAAGAAGTAGACTGCTAGATCATATGATAATTTTTTGAGGAACTTCCATATTTGTTTTCATAGTGTATGTACCATTTTATATTCCTGTTAACAGTGCACAAGGACCCTAATTTCTCCATATCTTTGCCAGCATTTGTTACTTTTTGTTTGCCTGTTTGTTTGTTTTGATAGAGGTCATTTATCAGGTATGAGATGATGTCTCATGTGGTTTTGATTTGTATTTCCCTGATGATTAGTGATATTAACCATTTTTGACATGCTGCCTGGTCATTTAAGTCCTTTGCCTATTTCTTAATCAGGTTTTATTTCTTTATTTTTGGTGGTGATGTTGAATTGTAGGGGTTCATATATTTTGTATGTTAATCCCTCATTAGATATATAACTTGCAAATATTTTCTCTCATGCTGTATGTAGATAGCCTTTTCACTTTTGAGTATTTTCTTTACTTCACAGGAGTTTTTAAGTTTGATATAGTCCCATTTGACTATATTCACTTTAGTTGCCTGTGATTAGTGAACTCTTTAATTTTCAATTTTAATTTACTCTAAAACAAGAGAGTAGCAATTACTACTCATGAGGATCAGAAAAACAATTTTAATTAATTTTATTAGCAACTAAGAATTTTTATCAAAGCTATAATAAATTACTGAAAAGACTTTGATTAACACAGAAACCAATGTTTTTAGATGACTTAAAGGTATCCTTTGAGCTATGTACTAATAATTGTGCTTTTCTTTTGAATAAGTAACCAGTTTTTAAACGGTGCATCTCTTAATTTTAAACATAAAATAAAGCTCCTAAAAGCTTATATGGATTATTTTTCAATGGCTTGGGAATCTTATTTCCTACCCTAAGGGACAGTTGGCTGATAAATATATATACATGTATGTATATATATATACATACATACATATATATATATATGTATGTATATATATATATACACTTTAACATATGTAGATATGTGTATATATGTGTCTATATGTGTATGTATATATATGTAACCCAACCTAACATGAAGGGTAATTAAATTTTTATTCTTTTTCATATGGTTTCATTCAAAATTCTAACTATTTAAAAAGAGGGGATTTTTTTAATGCTAAAAGAAAAAATTTAAGTAAATGCTTATTTACTGTTTTGAACCAGAATAGACAAATAGATTTCCAACTAGAGAGTGAGGGGGTGAGACAGGAGAAATACATTCTATGCTGACAATTTTTTTTAAATTCCTCAGGAATGAAAATAATCCAACTAGGTTAGTCACAAAATATATAAAAAATAATGAGTGTCAGTACTTAAAGTTTTATAGAAGGCAGTATTTAAAAAAGTACAGAATGACCAATTTTATTACTGGCATAGATGTTTGATTATGACAATAACAACAATAAAAAGCATTATGTATTGAGAGTTAATTAAATGCCAAAGACCATACCGAGCAATTTGCTTATATTATTCATCATTATGTATATTTAATCATCTCTTAGTTATAAAAGAAACAATAAAGGCTTCCAAATAGTGAAACAGTTGCATAAAGTCATGTATCAAGAAAATGGGAAAACTCCGATTCCACTCTAGTCCAAATACAGAGAGACTGAGAAATGGCTCTGAATCTCACAGTCAATTTGTAGTAATGTAACAAAGATGCAGATCTAACTCACAAACCATTGAATAAATTCAAAATATACTTTCTTCGTCTGCAAATCAGAAAGCCATTTATTACTATGTTAAATTTTCAAGCATCTCTTTCTCACTCCTCCCAATTATTTTGATAAGAATGTGTTTGCACTTGTAGAAGGAAAAGTCAAAGGTGAAAATGAAAACTAATGAGTCGGGCTTCATAGTAGTGGCCCTGCTTTTTCTCTTCATACAAAATACATTCTCTACCATCTTTTAATTCTTCTATTTGACTCCAGCTCATAAAACTTAGTGGTTATGGCTTAGAAGACATTGCAAAATGTCATTTATGGGATCCTCAACTCTTTAATGCTTACCTTTCATACTTAATGTGAGATTTGCTTCATTAAGTAAATTTGGTTTTTTGATTTACGATATATGTTCATTCCCTTTGCCTCTTAGTATATGTATATAAAACACAAATTCAAATACTCACCTTGGCATAACTTCTTTACATATGGTTCAACTGTCCTTAACCTGCCCAGTGAATTGTGAAATTTTAACTCTGTATGCCAACATTTATACTAAATAATTTTCTTTCTCCTGTTCATAGTTATAGTAAAACACTAGGTTTAAAAGAAAGATTGGAATCTTCTCTCCTTTACATGTAAATATATCTTTTCCAGCTCAGGCAATAAACTGTTTAATATATGAACTAGTAAGTAGCACTGGCTCAATTATTTTAAGTAGATATAATTTAAATAAATGTTTCATTCAACTCACTGGACATGCTGGTTTCTTTTATGTATATTTGCATGCAAAACCATAGACTAGTTTGAGATTCCAGAAACAACAGATATTCAAATTTGCAAGATTTAATTTACAACAATTTTTTTTATAATTGATACTATCATAGAACTCTTATTAATGAGACAGAAATTTCTACATTGGGGTAAACATTATCTGCGCTATTCAAAATTAGTAACTTTTGTATTTCATTTTTACAACTCAAGGCATTTTAATGTATATAATACATCGTTATTTTATCAACATAGCCAATATTCAGATAGCTTTAATAATCACTGAGAAATAAAACTTGTTAGCATATAGAAAACAGATTCAAGTAGGTGACCCCAGGGGCCTGAAGGTTAATTAATGGCCTAAGATAGCCTGACTCAAAATAAATAGGAATTCAGAAAGAGAGGAAGCTATGCATTTCTTCATGGTTTCACAGCTAGTTAGATAGATGTATTTTATTATGTTTTCTCACAAGGGAGATGTTTTTCTCTACAGTATGTCAAAGTGTGGTCTCTTGTGATAAAGAGCATTTTACTCTTTACCTAATAAATTTTCTCCATTATCTACTATAAAGTCTGGCTAGGTACTCTCTTTAGTTTAGAGAGTTTTTTTCATAATGCAATGTGTGAAGGAATGAGGTGGCTCAGATTTCCATTTATAAGCTAACTAAAATGTGGAAACCCCCAAAACAGCCTGTTTTACTGGAAAATTGAATAAAAACAAAAATGAGCTTATGTATACACACATACTCTTATGTGTATGTGTGTATTTTATTTGGAGTAATTCTCTTTTGGGTATGTGTATATACACACATACTCTTGCGTGTATGTGTGTATTTTATTTGGAGTAATTCTCTTTTTCTAGTCATCATTTTGACATTATTCTATTATTAATCCTCATAGTTCATTATCAACAAGAGTAATAAACAATAGGATTTCAAAAGCAACACCCAAAAGCATATTCGCAGACAGCAAGAAAAGATAAAAGAAAAATACTGTTGTATGAAGCTACCAGTGACACAGGAAATGCCTTTCTGTAAACTTCTAAATAATGTATGCTTCATTTCTATCTTATCTAGATACATATTTTATGAATAATATGCCTCTCTTTGTACAAAATGTGATTTGCTTAACTATGATTTTAATTACATATTTAAATCAACTGTTTTAGAAATATTACATACGACCACATATAATGCTGACAAAAGCTAACTCATGAAAGGTTTCTTATTTATTTCTCATAGTTTCCATTTTCTTATTTCGACAATGAATTCTAGGCTTACTTCTTAGAGTTGGTACACTCTTCCTGTTTGCTCCTTTCTGAACTTCTTTCAATATACCATTACATACCTCATAAGTCCTTTCAAATAAGAGATAATTGTTGAGACAACTAGACCTACTGCTTCCACAGAAAATCTAGAAGAAGCACACATTCAGGGGAAATGTCTTTTAGTTTATTTTTAAATTGGAGCAGGGCAGAGGTCACTAGCTGAAAGGAAGTCAAAATGACAAGGACCCTAACGGTTGAAAAGAAAGGTTAAGACAAGTAAATATCTTTTCATGAGACACTTGGACTGTTGTTAGCTACCTGGAGCAGACTATTTTTCATTGAAATAAATTAAAATGTCACTGACTTAGAAAAAGAAAAGGAGAAGGTAGTCTAACTTAATGAAAATCTCAATTATAGTCTACCTTAAAATTGATTTCATTTTATTGCTTCTAAACCTGCATGCTCTCACATAAACTAAAACTAATACGTAGGAACAGCTAAATTAAAAATGCACTTGGTCAGAATGAAAAATAACATAAATACAAACACCATTAATACCTGAAATTTTGTTTCTAGAGCATGCTGACTTCAGGGAAAAAATCCTTAATCTATATTCTTAGAAATTTTCTCTTTTAAACATTGCAACTCGTTCCCAATTAATACAGTTTCCTTTCTCACTATAGAATAAATAGTGAGTTTAAACTAAGACACAGGAGGCAGCAGCAGAGAGATTTCAGGTACTGTGGCCTCCATTACAATTTTCAAAATTCAGAAATTTTGAATTTTCAAATCAGGTTTTCTAACAGGACATGGCTGAGAAGCAATGTCACCAGGGTCGATGGTCATTGCTGTAGGGGACTTAAACGGTCTGAGTGGAATGATTCAAATTCGGAGAGGAAGAAAAATAATAAAGGATCCTATCAAGAATGTTTTAGAAATGTATTAAAAGTACTCTCACTAAAAAAAATAGCTGATATTCTTGAAGTGATTTTCATACCAAGAGTAAAGCTTTTGTTGGTTTATGATTTCACAGAAATTTTGGTTCTGGCCATTTTTGTGCAATCATGGTAGCAATAAGGGCTAGCGCTCAGCATGATGGATTTATGGTCCATGTTTTGCTTACAGCCATTAGGATTGTGAGCAGCCTAGTTTCCTTTGATTTAAACAGGATACTGTTGATTTGGTTGGCGGTATATTTTTCTGTGGCTATGGTTCACTTAAAACAAGGGAATAATCTACCTTGTCCAAATTTTATTAAGAAAAGTAATCACATTCTTGCATACAAGGGAGGACACAAATTCCATCGTAAAGTGTTTAAGACATTCTTCCATAGGTGATTTTATCACCTTAAATCCAGATTTATTGACAGCAGTGGTATTTCATCAAATGGCCTGAGCATTCTTGAGCAAGTTTGAGGCAGTGACTGGAATGAGGCACCAGGCTTAATAAGCAGCCCTGCCAGTTCAGTTCCAGCCAGCACATTGCTGCCTGTTTCTTACCCTTCCTGCAAGAGCACCCTTATCTGATAGTAACGGAGGAGTTTTTAATTCATACTTCATATTTATGAAGACTAGATGTGAACTGGAGTGCTTTTAAGTTCTTGAGTATACATAGTAAAGATACAGTACTGACAATAACATGCCAAGATGCAGAGGCTGCTATTTGCATTTATGAAACTCAAATATTTACAAATCACATCCCACAATTGTTCATAGATTGTATGATTAGACTATTGGGACATTTCATTTTTGCTTTTTCTGGAAAATGGCACCTTTAAACTTTGACCCTCCTTTGTAGATTAAGGCTGAAAAGATGGCTGTGAGCACAACTTTTTAGCCAGTCCATCTCTTTCGGAACAAAATTTCCTTCAGGCATTCCTGTATTGTCAGGAGAAGTCTCCGTCCAAGTTCTCTTCCTCACTTGGAGCTCTGCTTGTGTTCTTCCTGTCATTCTGATAGTGAAAAGGTGCCTTCTATTGTCACCAAGGTCAAATTGCTAAGTACCACTCATAAAAAAATATTGCTATAATATACATTATACAGTTATTTATTCCTCAAGAAGGAAAAATTGCATTTATTTAGAGAGGAACTGCTCTTTAAAGATAAGGTGATGAAATAATTTTGCAAACAAGATAGAGTACATAACTAGCATATTTCAACATTGTGTCTTTTTTTCCTATTAAAAAAATACGCGATGTAATATACAGATGATGTATTATGAAATTGAACATTTGAAATCTACATAATTTTATTAATGTCACCCAAATAAATTTAATAAAATTCAAAAAGATATAAAAAGATATATTAAGTTTGATCATAGACTTGTTTAATGTCCTTTAAGGATTTGCCTGTCTTCACTCATATAAAAAAGCATATTTCCATGTGATTTTATACTGTGTGATTATAGTTTTTTACTATGGAATTATAGAGAAAACTAAGAAATTCTTGATATTATTTGAAATTTATTTAATGCATATTTATTTAAGAATTACTTTTTTAGAGTTCTCCTACCTTAGAAAATTCTGAGGAAAAATGGTATTTTTATTTGGTTTGCAATATTTACACATGTGTAGAAGGTCTTTTCTTTTTTTACATTAAGTTTACTGGGGTAACATTGGTTAATACAATTATATAATTTTCAGATGTACATTATCACTTGACATCTATTGTGCGTTTACCACTCAAAGTCCAGTTTCCTTCATCTACCATATATTTGATCCCCTTTATCCACTTCACCCTCCTCCCCCACCCCACTAGTAACCACTAGTCTATGTCCATGAGTCTCTGTTTGTTTGTCCTGTTCATTTGTTGTTTTTAGGTTTATATCTCACATATAAGTGATATGTGATTTTCAACTTTTTCTGTCTGCCTTATTTCACTTAGCATGATTGTCTCAAGGTCCATCCATGTTGTCGCAAATGGCAGTATTTCATCTGTTCTTACGACTGAGTAATATTTTATTGTATGTATGTTTCACAGCTTCTTTAGCTAATCATCTATCATAGGACACTTTGGTTGCTTTCATGTTCTGTCCACTGTGAATAATGCTTCTATGAACATCGATATGCAAATCTTTTTGGATATAGTTTTTCAAGTCTTTGGGGTAAATACCCAGTAGAGGAATTGCTGGATCATATAGTAGATCAATTCTTATTTTTTTAAGGAAACTCCATACTGTTTTCAGTAGTGACTGTACCAATTTTCAGTCCCACCAGCAGTGTATGAGGGTTTCTTTTTCTTTACATCTTCTCCAAGATTTGTTATTACTTGTCCTGTTGATTATAGCCATTCTAACAGGTATGAGGTGGTATCTCATTGTGGTTTTGATTTGCATCCCCCTATTAGCTAACAATGTGGAACATCTTTTCATATACTTGTTGGTCATTTGTATGTCCTCTAGTGAGTTCAGGTCTGTTCAGGTCCACTGCCCATTTTTTGATTGGATTGTTTTTTTGTTATTGAGTTGTATGAGTTCTTTGTATATTTTGGATATTAGGCTCTTATCAGAAGTGTTGCTTGCAAATATATTTTCCCATTCAGATGGTTCTCTCCTTACCTTGTTGATGATCTCTTTTGCTGAGCAGAAGCTTTTTAGTTTGACATAGTCTTATTCATTTATGTTAGCTTTTACTTCCCTTGCTTTCAAGGTCAAATTCATAAAATCCTCTTTAAGTCTAAGGTCCTTGAGTTTAGTTCCTACGTTATTTTCCTATGCATTTTATTGTTTCAGGTTTTATATTCAAGTCCTTAATCTATTTTGAGTTAATTTTGGTGTGTGTGATGATAGACAACAGTCTAGTTTTATTCTTTGCAGGTGGTTTTCCAGTTTTCCCAGCACCATTTATTGAAGAGGCTTTCGTTTCTCCACTGTATGTTTTTGGCTTTTTGTCAAAAATTATTTGCCCATATAAATCTGGGTTTACTTCTGGACTCTCGATTCTGTTCCACTGGTCTGTATGTCTGTTTTTCTGCCAATACCATGCCGTTTTGATTACTGTTACTTTGTAATATAATTTGAAGTTGAGCAGCGTGTTGCCTCTAGCCTCCTTCTTTTTTCTTAGAATGAATTTGGCAATTTGGGGTCTTTTGTGCTTCCATACAAATGGGATGATTTTTTGTTCTATTTCTTTAAAAAATGCCAATGAGTTTTTGATGAGGATTACATTAAATCTGTATCAATCTGCATATGGTCATTTTAACTATGTTGATTCTTCCAATCCAAGAACATGGAATATCTTTACGTTTCTTTGTATCTTCTTCAATTTCTTTTAATAGAGTCTTATAGTTTTCATTATATAGTTCTAGAAGGTCTTTTCTTAGCCTGTAAATGGGGCCTACATAATTAATGGTAGAAAAAAAGTGTTTGAGATAAGACTTTTAGAAGATTTGAGAAAAGGCAGACCATTCAGATAGATTTATGGACTCAAACTCATTTCCACATGTAAGGGTTATCTTTTGTTTCTTGATAGAAAAAATGTCCTAATTAATGCTAACAAGAGATGATCCAGGATTTTTATTTGTTTTCCCCAAGTTTCTCTGATGTGTTTGTTAGGTGCTTTGTATTGCTCTTTCTGATCTTATATTCATTTTAGTACCAAAGAGTACAGGGACAGAGCGAACAGAAACTGAATTTTCCCATGGGTTATCAATATCTTATTACCGTAAGACAGAAGGAGTTGCTTGTTGGTTTCGGGCTTGATAGTATCTGGCTTGTAAGTTTATGGAGGAAAACATAGACTATCTGTGACATGAATGCTGATCTCCAACTGCTTTTTAACATAAATTTCTTTTAGTTGTTTCCAGATTTATCTTTAATTAGTGTTTTAATGTAATACCCCACCCCCAGTCTTACTCTGCGTGTTAAAAATGGCAGTCCTTTAGAATGAATAGTGTTCTAAATAAAATTTTCATCAAATGTGCTAATCTATCCATGCTGGGGAGAATTCAAGTCAGCATAGTCTGCAGTGGTAAAAGATCAAACCATGAGCATGGCCATTGCAGGGTAGATTATCAAAAGAGAACAGTTTGTACAACACAGTTTCAGGGAAAGACAGCAGACTTTGCAGTGATCGCATCTTATGTGAGTCCTAGCTTGGTTACTCACTTGTCCTGGGATCCCATGAGATAGCGTTGTTAGTATCTATAACCTGAGGTTGATGGTGTGCTTTAGATGAATCGGCATATTTAAGGTTCTCAGTGAGCTGGTGCTCCGTGTGGTACTGTGGGTTAAAAATGAATGAAGTACCAAGCTCCTTAAGTACACACAAAAGTAGAAAAGCTGGATAACTTCAGAATTTTCCTAACAGTGTGTTTTTGAAACATCAGTCCAGAGAGATGTTCTCTGGTCTGATAAATTTTGGAAACTCTGAATTCTATGTAAGCTTTTTTGGAGACATCCAATGCACTTAGGAAATTAATGGCTCTGGTAAATCCTGCAATGAAGTGATTTATTTATGTTGTTTCACCTGACATTAAAAAACATGACCATGACATTTTTCAAATGTTACTGTTCTAGTAAACATACTTTTTGCAACACTGACTTAAGAACATTAAGCTCTTCTCATTCTAGTCTTTACTTAACATATAACTAGGATGAAATGTAACCTATAACAAACCATCTCATGGAATGTGGGAAAAAGAAGATTTGGGTCTACATCTGTTTATCTTAGATCAAGTTTCACATTCCTTGTTCATATCTTTTTAAAGACACTTTGTGAGCCACAGAAAACTAAGAGAGATCTGGTTAGTATATAATAATTTCTCAGCTGGTATGGCTAAGTTTGTTTGCTGGTCTCATATAAAAAAATAAGGCACTGAACACATCTAGGACTGAGAGTCTGATATCTTCAGCAAGCAATTTATAAAAGTACCTCTTTGTACTTTATCTTAACAAGGAAAGAGCCTCATCTGGGTACTGGCAAATAATGATTTTTTTTTTTTTTTTTTTTGCCTACCGTCTTTTAGAGAAAAAAATTCTACATTACAGTTAGATATTTTCAGGGAAAGAAAATAGTCATATTTTCTAGCTAGTGATAAATACCTTTTCAATGTGATATTTTGTATATTAATTTGGGGGGAACTTTAAATTTTTTTATTGTGGCAAAATATACATAACATAACTAATTTATTTTTAAGTATTAGCTGAGAATAAAAATTAAATCAACAGATATTATTAAGCTCCTGGACCTACAGGAAACAAAAAATTGCAATAGGGTCATATCTGACAATCAAATCAAACAAAAATATTTTTATTTCTAGTTTTCTATTTAGTTTATTGTCACATTTTCCTAATAGAATTCTGAGCTACACTTATTACAACTAACATCATCCTTTGATTATTATGTACAGAAAAATAAACTGTTGAATGGGAGAATAGATTAAATATAATTTTAATCAAATTATTGAGTAAACATAATACTATTTATATCTTAAGATCAATATATATTTATGAGATTATGTAGTATATCTATTTCAACTAAATGGTCAACATTAGAAAAGAAAGTGACATAATTTATAAAGAGGAAAGTTAAAAATCCCACCCCCACACACACACACATACCCACTGAGCAGAGAGAGAAGGGGAAAAAGGTAAAATAACTTATGCTATAGTCTAACAGAGGTACTAATTGATCAGTTGTCCAGTAGGGGCTGCTCATAGAGCAGAAAGGCTGATTCTTTTAGCTACATGTTTCATGACTTCAGGGAGACTAGGATTTCAAGGCCACTTCAATGTCTGTTGTTGAAATAACCACTTCATGTATTCCTGAAGTGCCCCCAGCCTCTGATATCTACTCTAACAGCACTGTATGCATTAAATTAAAGAATCACTAAGTCAGTTGTTTGCATCATGTCATCTGCCTTAAAATGACATTTTACAAACCACATTAAAAATGTTGCTGTGCATTAGTGAGAACTCATAACTGCATTTCCAAACAGAATCAAAGCGTTGTAAAATTGTTTTTAAACACAGATTTAGAGAATGAAATTGAGGGTAGTATACTAGTAGCCAACTAAAGCAAAACCAGCTGGAATGTTGGTAACCAATTGCACACACAGGATCCAAGCAAAACATCTTGAATTGCTGGTACCATAATAAATTATAGTTTTTACATTTGGGTTTTGCAAGTGAAAACAACACTAAGTCAGGCTTGTGAAATAAAGACCAAATGATGACATTTTTAATCCACCCACACCTGTGACAACTGGGTAGACCTGCTGCATCATTCCACAAATTAGATAACCAAAGCTGTAAGAAAAAAAAAAAGGCCAACAAACAGACCCCTCATGGCCAAAATGCAATTGTAGATAAGAGAAGAACAGGTGAGGCAGGCAAAGAGTTAATTGTCACACAGGATCTAATGAATGTGGCGATTTCTCTTCTTCACAAGATGACCCATACCACCTTCACCTGACACCCGAGGAGCTGTTATCTCATTTTCTTCAGTTAATTTTCTCTCTTTAAGGTAATGAGATAAAAGGATGAATGAGGTTAGTGTCCTGGGAGTGTTCAGAGGGCAAGAAATGGTCAAGAACTGGTTTATCTCCAAACTTCATTAGCCTATTAGATAACTGATGCAGGGGACCTCAATTAACTTAAAGAATGAGAGACTTCTAAGGAATGAGAATCAGTCCTCACTATAATGGAACTTGGCCTCCTCCTTCAGAAAGGAGGTTCACAAATCCCCTTCTTGGAGTGGGACTCTCCTGGATGGAGAGGATGGGCTGATTTATTTCTCTGTGGTGTCCTGGAGTGTATCTGCCCTGATTGACTCCCTTGATCTTGACATCAGTCACTTTGGAGTCAAGATAATGAAAACTGCATTAAAGAGGCCCTCCTAGTTTATGCAAATGGTACTTTATCTTCAAAGAAGCAATATCCTTGGGAAAGTTCCTTTGCTACTTAAAAGTATGAATAAAAGAAAATGTGTTGGATATTTCCTTCCTTCTACTCCTTGCTTTCTCTAATTTGCATAGGCATGAGAATGACATTGTTATTTTTATTTTATTAAAATCCTCAGCTTTCTTGAGACCTTATGTAAGGAAGTTTAATTGTATTTAGTTTGAAAGTCACCGTATGGAGTTAGCAAGGACATAAGTGAGGCATAAGCATTATTCTAAACAAATGTACATCTTGAGACTGGATCTCTTGAACTGGAAGAAACAACCCCAGATGACTAGAGGAAACAACTGAACAGGCGTTCCTTAGAGTGATAGGGCAAAAATGGTAGCACTGTTAACAATGACATCTGCAGATGTACATTGGGTTACCACTCAAATTAGGGAAGAATCGTGTTATGTCTGTACATGGTCTCTTGAGGGAGAGAACAAAAGAAAATGCACATGGAGGAAATATTGGAATCATGGGGGAGATCTGTGTTTCCCTATCTTTTCTGCCATGCTATTTATCAAGTAATATCTATGTAAAAATTGCAACAATAAATGAGATTATGTTTACACGACACGGTGCATGTTTACCTGACATTTTAGTAAACTGATTTTTTAAAGAACGTATGCTTCCCTTGAGATACATGGAAGGAGACTGTTATACAGCCTGGGGACACTTTCAAGGACCAGACAAGAATGGGACTTAGAGAGCGATGGTGCAACACTGAATAGCTGGTTTGCTTCATAATCTCTGGTGTTTTCAAATGTTACCAATGTTAGAGATACAGGATTTATTTTGACCCTGATGTCAGGTTTGTGTTCCTTAGTATTCTGAATTTAGAATGAATGGGTAGTTTATGACTATCCAACAGAAGCTTATCCTCACCTGACCTTTCTTTAACAACCAAAAAAAAAAGAAAAGAAAAAAGCATACAACTTTAGGAATTGTTCCTTTTCTTGAGAAAAACTAGTACCTAAAGCCTGTTTTCTTTCACATTTTTCTTGCTAATGTTTTGCATATACAGCATCAAAACAGTAAAATACTTCTGTGAATATTTTTCATGTGACTACTTTTGCTGAATGCACCCAAATTGTTACTTTATTTTTGAAGGTTAGAATCTGTAATAACTTTTGTCACAATATTAAACTGCTTTATGCAACATATCGTTGAAGTGTGATAAGACCCTTTGGCTTTCAATATCATTTCTGTGTTTTCCTTAGTATTTTCTATAAGATAGTAACCATTCTCTGGATACATTTATACAGTATTTCAAAATGATAAATCCTTGAAATCAAACAGACTTTTACTTCAAACTAATCACTAAAATAGATGAGCTGTGAAATTGTAATTCAGTTATCTTAAACTTCACTACAAACTGTAAAACTATATTATAGTTGCATAATTATATAACTATATTTTAATTATAAGTTATTATTACGTGGTATAATAGAACATATTATAGAGAATGTAATATTATAGTTATATTATAGTTATAGAGCCACTATAATGCTTCACCTGAGGTTATTCTGATTATTACCTGAATGAGGAATTGTATGGCTGTACAATTATAGTTGGTATTCATAACATGTAATAACAATTTGTCACAGGCAGTGATCAAACAGAACAAAATAGTGGCAATAACAATCATCACATGTTCATAAAACATCATTAGCTTCAGACGAGAGATACTATTACAAAATATTTGTTGGAGTTATCATTCATCCCACAAACAAACAAACAAAAACAACTTTTGAGGAGAAATAAATAAAACTGGAGAGTTTCTTTGCTAGTGAAGACACAAATATAAGTTCTTGGATTTCAGCTAAGAATAAAAGACTACCTGCGAAATACATTCAAAGTCCCAAATACTGAATTTGGAAGAATCTCCTTCTAAAAATGGCCTAGCACTTTTCCTTCAATGGCTGGTGAATCCTGCAACAGTTGCTCTAAGATTATGTCAAGGCAGATATTCATCATGGCAAGTCCTAATCTGTGGGAGATGGGATCACTGGCATGTCTTTTATATTAAAGAAGCCTATGTGTTTTTCCACTCATTTATATGTTTCCGCTTCTTTTATTTTTTAATCAGAAGAAGTACAAAATCTTTGCAGAAAACTGGCAAAAACAGACAAGTATAAAAAGCTGATGCAAAATCACCCATAATCCCATCAGCCCAAAGCAAGCACTGTCAAGAATTCTGGATGTTTCCTTTCATACTCTCTCACTCAATTTACCTTGCTGTTTTGTAAAGATGGCAAATAATTCTTCCTTTGGCTAATATCTAAAATTTTAAGTAAAAATACTGTCCCCCTCCAATTTTTTTCAATTGCAATGCCACATATATTAACACTATTTAAAGTGATCAGTCTTTGAGACACTGATCTTCCTAATGTGTTCAGATTGATGTTATCTGCCCCCAGAGTCACCAAGTTTTGCTTAGTTTTCATAGAATCTGTGAGGCAGTTTCTCTCAAGGATCTTGGCAAGACTCAAGGGTTCAGAGTTCAAGCATTCCTTTCTCTGGTTCAAAGTGGAGGTACAGAATTTTGTTATGTTCATCACTGCCAACATTTTAATTTTAAGGCTGAATATCACATGGTGAGTGTGGTCAGGGTTAAAGCCTTGTCTTAAAATAATTTTTATGTTGGTCGTGAAAGTGTGTGGCAAACCCTAAACACTTCATGAATCAATAAAATCATAAATAATGCTAAAATTAAACCTAGTAGGATAAGACACAGGAACCAAAATTATAGGATTATTAAGTCATTGGAGGAGGAGGGAAACTTATCCATTGTCATAAAAGCAGATTATAACCCTGAGAACATTTTACTAAATAAATTAAAAATATGTTTTGATAAAATATTAATATATGCTCAAGGAATTGATAATAAGTAAGCCTTTTGTTCTTCTCTCCCCCTCCACTGAACAACTAAATAAACTTTATTTTCAAGTTGAAAGGACCTTTCTAAAATTCCTCATTCTTAATGCTCTAAAACGCCCGGGTTCAGAAAATTAAATTACACCATTTTTATCTGTTTGAGATCAGCTCTGTTTCCTCCTTTGCTTTGTGTTTACTTTCCTGCAGTAGCTGACATCAAAATGTTTTCTGGAATGCTGAGGCTAAATAAGTTATGCTTAACTCAATATCTAATACAAATAGCCCTGGGGAGCTTTAGCGACACAATCATAAAACCTATAGTTTCTTTTAATAGCTTGCCACACTTTGCTCATATAGTATTTCTCTAATCACCAATCTTTATGTGCCTTCCTGACCTTGGAGCTCTCAGCCCAAATGGCTTTGTGGTATCAAAGGCCTATGTCATTGGAAGAGTGAATGGCTTTCATTTTTCCCCTCGAAACTTCCGGTTCCTGGCATCTGTAAAGAATTACTCCGAGTGGTGTTTCACTGCCTTGCGGCCACTGCCCTATCCAATGGAAGTGACTTTTCCCAGAAAGGTCACAGTGGCCAGTAAAGGTGGATATTGCATTCAAGGAGGAGGCAACTCTGATTTCTCTGTTTTTCTTTCTGTTACAATATTCATTATCCTTGCATCCCATTCGTCATTTTGCAAAATATCTTTCAGCAAGAAAGGGTATACTCTGTCATGTAGTAAGGCTGAAAAGGTTAGGAACAAGCTTCATAAAGGCATCCTATCTACTGAGAAAAACTAAACTTCTCATTTACACGTCTGGGGGATTACTTTTTGACATTGCCCATGAATTTACCCTCAGAATCTGTTACTCTGTGGGATCTAAAAAGCACACACGCATGTGTGGCCCTGGAGTGATGCAGGAGTCCCGATTTGCAGATTCTGTCCTGTAACTGTCGACCGGGGCAACCACTGAGACCTTGGACTTCTGATTCATGCCTTATATTAAATCTCATTTCTCAATACCATTATGTTTTAAGTATTCTGCAGAGTTAATAGCAGGGTCCGCATGCCTGTGTTTCTAGGGTACTGGCTTACACTGGAACTCGGGGTAATGGACAGCATTTCCAAACATTCCAATGATTAAGTGAGTTGCTTTTAAAATAATTTCTTACCTTCTCTATGCACGAGAATTTTAAAAGAGAGAGAGATGGAGCAGCAGGGGGACAGAAATATGTCGAATACTAAAAAGAACTGTGAAGCAATTTGATAGGTTTCCAAAAAGCATTTTTTAATGCAAGGAAGAAATGTGTATTTTAAAAAAATCAGTTTAGAAGAACGTAATTACAAAATTTGAAAGTGCTTGTATGACATGCAATTTCATTTATCAATCTGTTTATTTATATAAAATGTATATATACTTTTACTACTGTAATAAAAACCTACTCCTGAGAATGTCCACTGTCCATAAGTTAATTTAAGTTTATTGATTTTTTCCCTAAAAAGTTCTTAGAATATTACTATTAGATATCACCACATTGATTTTCAGTTTACGCTAATTTATTTTATACATATTTTAATATTATTGAAGATTAACTAGAAATAAAAGTTTTCTCTAATTCCATAAAGTCCTTTACTATTTGGGTACATTTTCTTTAAAGTCTTTGTTTTTGTTTGTTTTATATATAAAATACACAGAATTCTTATAAAATTGAATTCATATTAAATATACAATCTTGCACAGTGGTTTATATATATATATATATATATATATATATATATATATATATATATATATATATATATATTTTAGCACTGGTCCATGTTACTGAATATTCTTCAAAACTATGTTTTCCTGAAATAACAAGAATAATCATTTAAGAAAATTGGTATAAATTAAAAAGATATAGGTGTATCTTAAAAAGGAATACCTATATAAGAAAATAGGTTGCCTAGATGGTGGGGATAGAGTAATGGGCAAGCTTGCCCTGGCTTTGGAAGCTTCAAGAAGAAAAGTGTCTCTTTTTTAAAGAAATAGCAGTTCTGAAAGTTTGAGGTCTTAGAACAATGGGGAAATTTGAATGTTCTCTCTATTTGCACAGCCGTGTGTGTGTGTGTGTGTGTGTGTGTGTGAGAGAGAGAGAGAGAGAGAGAGAGAGAGAGAGAGAGAGAGAGAGAGAGAGAAAGAGGGAGAGAGAAGAAAAGAGAATTTTTGAAGTGTTCGGATTTCTGTGAAACACACAGGAATCATATGAATAAGCTCCTTTGTCTTTGTTAACTTGACACCCCCTAAAACCCGTTGTTGTCCCTTGCAGCCTTTTGCATAAAGATTGGTGACAGCAGGATTGCCTTTCTAGAATTTAGTTTCCTGAAAGTAACAGAAAGAGCTCATTTGTTTATCAAGATGAAATCAAGAGTGAGGCTATCTTCTAGTTTTATGTATTAGTAACAGTTTTCAATCACTCTAAGCCTTAGCTGGATTTATATTTATAGTTTTGGAGGAATGGTATGGAGTTGGTTACCTTTTGCTCTGTAACAAACCAGCTTAAAACACAGTGGCTTAAAATAATAAACATGCATTATTTCTCATACATCTGCTGATCAACTGGTGGTTCTTCTGTTCTAAGCCAGCTCAACCAGGGCTGACTGGTCTAGAGTAGCCTCTGTCACATGTTTGGAAAAGCTGGCATGGCTGGGGATACAGGGACCCCCTGTATATGTGGCCTTTCATCTTCCAGGGGTCTAGCCATGGTGTGCTCTGACAGTATGTACAAGGGCTCTCAATAACAGAAGCGGGCATGCCCCAGTGGGCAAGCACTTTTCAAGTATCTTCCTTTGTAACACTTTCGATTTATTATCTCATTGGTCAGAGCACATCATATGGCCAAGCTCAGAGTCACCATGGGAGAAGACTACTTAATGTATGTAGGAAGGAATGATTCACCGATGCCCTTATAGCTACATTATACCATCATCATCTCTCTAATTTCTGAAATCTGTATCAATTAGACAAATAGAGGACATAATTACAAAATTTTAATAATTGTTTTATTTATGTTTCTACAAAATTCTTAGTAGGAACAATAAATGTGAATATATAGAAAGTTTTTTTTTTTTTTTAAAGAACATGACATAGTACTTTTTTCTCTTTAAGCAAAAACAGAACAAAGTAAAACAAACAAAAAAAAAACCCAACCCTGTGAGAGACTTTCTTCCACCTTTGGCTTATCATTGTAGTTACTTGAAATATTTAGGAGAATAATGAATGCATGTGTTTTAACACAACTGTGATCTAGCACGGCAAAAAGACATTTTTAATTCTCTTATTTTATTACAAAAATTTATCCTGTTATGCCATCTGTTTTAAAAAAACAATTTTCTGTACACTAGTACTATGAAATTCAACTAATTGGTATTTACATGTAGTTTTAGATGAAGGCAGTTTCTTAGGACAAATCATTTTCTTAGCAGCTCTTAGATATAATATATACATATATTGTGTGTTTTTTTCTAACAGAAAATGCAATGCTATTTCAAATTTTTACTTTTAAAAAATAAGAATCGATTATAAATATTGTCCTTATCTTGGGAAGATAGAACCTTGGGTAATTTATAGATAAAGGCATCTCTCAGTAACGTGCCTAGTTGATATAAGAATTATAAGGAACATCTATTAAGTTTCAAAGACATTCTAGATTCCCACGGATCTGTGATATCCTGTAGATGTGATTTCCCATAAATCCATGTGTAGAATGTGTAGAGGTGGAAGCTTGCACATTGGAGACAGACTTGGGTGGCAGTTCTGGCTCTGTTAATTACTGTGAAACTGAGCAAAATCTCCAGTTTTCTGTGTTTCAAAGGGATAAAGTGGAGTTAAATACTCAAAGTTTATGTAGAAAGTCTTGGTGTTAGTTGCTTTTGCTTCTCTCTTTTTCACTCGTTGTCTTACAATCTACTTATTCAGCTTTTAACAGCAGTCGAAATCTTCCTGATATGTTGCACATTAGGCAGCTTGGGAGCAAGGAAGGAGACTGAAATGATGATTTTGCATTAGTCTGAATGTTGCTGGCCCACGTAAAGGGGCAGGCTTTTTGGTGCCAGTGCCAGATCCATCTTCCCATGGTTGTTTGTTCCTCTCTCCAATTTTCCTGTGTCTGCTTTTTCAGAGTCCTGCTAAATTTCATCACATGCCTAAAAACTGGATTGCTTTGCCTGCCCCTAGTGCTATTATTACTTCCAGAAAAAAGGCATTCTGAGACCATGATGAGAACTTACAAAAGGCAAATCTTAAGTGAGTTCATGGAGACATGGGTGCTTTCAGCACCTCCAGAAAGTGGACAATTGAGCAAGACGAAAGTCGGTGCCTGGGCTGCTGCCTGGAAGGCCTTACTTACAATTTCTGCGACTTAAATTTGTGTTTTCACTAAACCTTCGATGGCTTAATTTGCCAGTGGGTCAGAATAAAGAACACTTCAGGACAACCATAAGGCTACCCTGAGAGAACCCAGGGACAACCTAATTAGGAATAAAGAGGTGAGATGGAGAAGAGGGTACATCTGTGTAACCTCACAGGGTGAGATCCCCACATGGGTGGTGGCAGCCCGGAAATCTGCATAGTAACAAACCTGTCACAAATCAAGGACGACTCGACGGAACAATTAGAATTAACGTTTCACTCTGACATTTATCAAAAATCTCTGCCCACATTTTACTCTTTGCAACAAAAACTTTGATTTTGTCCTAACGTTTAGTAACTGCGGCCTAACTTTAAACATCCCTTTGTAAGGTGTGTACTTCTTGCTACAAGAGTAAACACAAGTTTTGTCTTTTGAAATCCTCACATCTCGTTTGAATCATTAACTTATTCTATTTGAATGACAATTACATATTTTGAAATTCACAGATACTATGTGACTCCTACATTTATTTCATTTGAATGACAAATGCTGTAAGAATTCAAGAAAATATTAAACATGTATGGTAGATAGCATCTGTTTCAATGATCTCTTCTTCAAAATCTGTTTCATTTGACTATTCCCCAAAGCTCTCTAAATTGAATCAAAGAAAAGCAGATACTCTGAATATATTATATATTTTTTCCTTAATAAAATAAACACAATTCTGATTTTTCTAATATTCATCCAATATAAAACAATACTTTGAATGTTTTAGTTCTGAACAGAAGCTTAGTGGAAACCAAAAATTAAAAGCATTACGGTATTTTGTAAATTGTTATGTAATAATATCCCTGACTACCTATTTCCATCACATTGTTATGGATATTCATATTATCAGGATACATAGTTTCCCCAAATAATTAATTTTTGAAATAAGTAAAACACATCATAAGTTATAATAAGGATAAAAGTCCATTGTTAGATGTGCAATTATGCAAATTAATAACTAATCTTTAAAAAAACAAAGATATGTTGGAGCAAATCCATATTTGCATTTATGTCTGAATCTCTCACCCACTCTCCTATATAGAGGCACAAACTGGTATGTTATCAATTTCATCTTTTTAATATTATCCAGGTTTTTAAGACATAGTAAGCTAATGGATGAAATATTATAACATATTTACAAAGGATTCCAAATTAAAAGTTAGAGAGAAAACAATGCAATGAGATTAGCAGACAAATCTGAGGGAAAAAAAAGGGAAGGAAAGTGTAACAGCCATTCCCCCAAACCCACCCCTCCTCCTGGGTAGCATTATATTTCTACTTACTCCTCCAGGCAGAGCAATACAAGTGTGATCAGATGTTGCTCCTCCATGGACTCCCCTTTCTTCACAACACAGACATACATTTGGTCCATTACTAATTTCAGCCACTTCTTTCTGCATATTCCCACAAGTAGATCCTAGGCCAAGCCCTGACCTTGTCCTGCTTGACTAATGTGGCATCCCTGCCACTCCTGGGATAGGGGAAGGGGGCGGCTGGAAGGAAAACAATATTGAAAAAAAACCTTCTAAACAAGAAGCATACCCTGCTACCATGCAAGTGTAATCTGCTAACTCGTCTTGAGAGCCCAGGAGTGTCTTTGTGGTAATTAGGACCCAGTGGCACTTGTGTTCTCTGCTGGCCTGTCTGCAAACACAGCCTTAGCAAGATTTAACTTACCACACACAGAAAAAAGGGAGTCTTAGATTTACAAAGGCATAGCTCTTCCGCTGCTCCTACTTTTGCTCACAATCTTCTTTCTACATGACTTGTTGGCTTTGGAAGATTTTGGACTTTACATGTTTAGAAATTCTAGAAGTATTGTGAATTCTTTCTTACCTTTTGTGACTTTAAGATTTGGCGTTTTTCCATATACTACATAAAGCTCTATTGCAATCCATTTTTCCTTCAAATTTTTAAGAAGTGAGCCTAAGTACTTAACTGAATTTGTAGGTCTGCATTCTCCTTGGATGACTGACACATTCTTGTTGATAGCCACATCCTTGAGTGACAATTAGATATTCTCATCTGCTATGACCTTGATATTCAATTTCTTTTAGTTCCTACAAAAATAGGACAAAAATAGGATTCAGAGCAAGTACAAAGTCAAGAATTTACTCAAAATTTCAACAAATCAGTGATTTTAATAGCTGATGAAACACTCTGAATCTAACTTTAGACATTTAACTTTAGGCAGCAGGATAGGTATTTTCTTGCATAAACATAGATTGGATAATAATTTTTTTTTAATTCATATAGCCTATCTATGACTAGCAGTTAAATACTAAACTACAGTATAATGAATTAAGACAGAAGGAGAAAGAGGAATAATATAAATTATCATTGGTTAGAAAAGGATTTTAACATTTTAAAGGCAACGAAATACTTTTTTTTATTAATATGAAGAAGTGAATAGTGGATAGAGCAGTGCTGTCCAATAGAAATATAATGCAGTCCACATATGTGATTTTATATTTTCTAATAGTCACCTTAAAAAATAAAAAGAAGCAGGTAAAATTATTTTTAATAATATATTTTTCATTTTACTCAATATGCTTTACTAAATATGTCTAATATATTGTTAGGGTTCTTAATAAAATAATCTGGTGAAATCCTGTGTTTAAATACATTAAATAAATATTTATTAATTTAATTATTTATTTATTTAACTGTAAGAGTCTGGATCCTTTAACGTCCTAATTGGTGTTTTGGATACATAAGCATGGATCCAAACAGGATAGAACAGGAATGGGACAGAACAGGAATTCCTAACCTCAGTACTAGTGACATTCCAAAATGTCAGCCTAATAATTTTTTTTTGAGGGGGGTTCTCCTGTGCATTTTAATATTTTAGCAGTATCTCTTACCTCTACCTACTAGATGTCAGTAGCAATCCTTCTCTACCCCCTCACCAGCTGGGACAAATGAATATATCTCTAGGTATTGTCAAATGTCCTATGGTGTGCAAAATTCACCCCCATTGACAATAAGTGGGATGCTGTGTGAAGCATGATTCTGCTCATTTGTTCACATTTGTTTAACTTAATGGGTCTACATCTTGTATTCCCACTGAACACATATATTCATGCTAATTAAATAAATTGAATTGAATTATAGTTGACCTTTGGACAATGTGAGGGGTTAGGGATACCAACCCCTGCACAGTAAAAAATCTGCTTATGACTTTTTGTCTCTCCCCAAATTTAACTACAGTCCCTTGGTATTCATCAGGGATTGGTTCTAGGACCCCCTGCAGATACCAAACTCCACAGATGCTCAGGTCTCTTATTTAAAATGGGGTAGAACTATGAATACAGTCAGCCCTCTACATCCATAGATTCTCAGTCACAGATTGAAAATACTGTTTTTGATCATGGTTCACTGAATCCCCATATGCAAAACCAGAGGATACAAAGGGATTACTGAGTATTTATTGAAAATATCTGCATATAAGTGCACTAGCATAGTTCAAACTCCGGTGTTAAGGGTTAACTATAATTTAAAATTTTTAGACTTCTAGGCGTTATAACGTATTTTACTGAAGCAAAACATGAACCTGTACTTAGTATATAAGTTAAATCTATAGTTGAAAGGAATAATACCATTGATTTCTAAGTAGACTTATATCATTGAAGACATAGGTCCTGACCCACTGGTTTGAATGAAATCCCAGTCTTTCCCAGTAATGAAATCTCAGTCTTTCTCAGTAATGAAATCCCAGTCTTTCCTAATCCTTTCACAGGAAACGCCCCGTCCTCTTTGACTTTGTGCCTACCAGATCTTGTTCACATGTAGTAAAAGGACTAGCGTCTCTGAAAGTTTTCCTTTTCTGCTTTCTTCTCCCTGAGTAGTAATAAAATTTTCAAATTGTCACAGCAAACCTTCCAAACATTTAATTTTTTTTAAAGTTTCCATAAGCATGCTGATTGCACGTCTGACTCATTTATTTCCTCCAAAATTGTAGTAAGCTCCTTGAGGTTGAGGACTTTGTTGATTTTTACAACCTATCACAGATCAAGGAAACTTGTTACTAATATAATATTTGCTTGATGGCTAACAATAAAAATTGAATGCTTTTATAAAAACAATAGCTTATTCCTATTAATTTTAATTTTTCCCAGTTTTACCTTGTAATTTGGCCCATCTCTTCATTTAATATCACTTATGTGCTGGACACTGGGCTGAGTGCTGGGCAAAAATCCACAGTTTAGCACAGTGGTTTTCAACCTGGAGGGATTTTGTATGTAGGGGAATTTGAGAACGTCTTCAGACGTTTTTGATTACCCCAACTGGAGTGATTTGTTACTGACATCTAGTTAGTAAAAGTGAAGGATGCTGCTAGACATCCTCCAATACACAGGACAGAGCCACACAACAAAGACTTATTTGGCCCAAAATATCAGTAGTGCTGAGGCTGAGAAACCCTGGAAAGAGAAGGACAAGTCACCAACAATTTAAATTAAAAGTGATGTATGTCATGCTAAGAGTTAGGTATAGAATGCCATGAGAGCTGTACAAAGAAATAATAATTCAGAGTGCCTGACTGAGAGATAGCAACGGCTCCCTGAAGGAGATAAGATAGGCTGGGTGTGTAGGCTGGAAACCAGTGAAGGATAAGACATTGGTTACCCCCAGGAAGAAAGTGTGGAAATAGAGCCAAGAGCTGGGGATGGAGCACCGGGGAAGCTAACTTTCAAAGACAAGGCCAGCAAGAAGAATGTGTGAAGGGAATGACAGGGAGGAACCAGAGGGTGGAAAGCAGAGAGATAGATTCTTTCTGAGGAAAATAGAAGCCAAGGTAAAGGATCATTTCAAGGAGACAATCACTAACAATGTCAAGTACCTCAGAGAAGCTGAGTGAGATAAGCCAGAAAAGTCTTTTCAACATTGGTAACTTCAAAAAGGGAAATCTCCAGTGAAGGATGTAGAAGATAGATCGTCTTAAGCAGAGAAGTGAATAGGAGGAGAGAAAAAGAATGGATTTATCTTCAGGAAGCATGTTTATGGAAACAGTCTAATAATGAATATATTTAAATAGAATACATCAATATACAAGCAATAACAGACATGTTTGTGAGGAGTAATTGAGACTGGAGAAATAAATGGTCACGACAAATGAAAAAACAAGATGCAAGCCATTATGCAATACATTACCCACAATTTTAAAGCAGAGAAAAACAAAACCAAGATATTAACAGTTGTCATCACTGGGTGGTGTATACTGTGGCCAATTATTATTTTCTCCTTTGAAAATCTTTATTCTCCAAATGTTCTAAAATGAACACCTATGACTTTTAGAATCAGAGGAAACATTTTTTAAAAAGAAGCTTGGCTGAGAAAGTTTTGGCAGTAACTTGAAGAGAATACAACAAGGAGTAAGGAGTCTGTGTGTGTGCATGCGTGTGGGTGTATGTGTGTGTCTATATTTAAGTTGGAAGCAATGAGAGCTTTTTGTACATTGAGGAGAGAGAGCCAGTCCACTGAGAGAGGTTGAAGATACAGAAGCATGGATGATTGATGAAGTACGTCCCTGAGGGAGCAGGAGGGGATGGAATCCAGATCACAGGTGGTGGGATTAGCCTTGGCTAAGAGGAGAGACATTGCTTCAACTGAAAAATGAGGAAAAGAGGTAAGGATGGATGTGGGTGCTGATAAGAATGTAGAGGAGGGGGCAGGAAGTTGAGGGAGGTGCTGTCTGTTGGCCTCGATTTTCTTTGTGAAGTAGAAGGTGAGGTCATTTGCTGATTGGGGTCAAGGGTTTACAGAGAATGATGGGGATTTGGAAGGGCTGCTAAGGGAAAAGAGGGAGGAAAGGGACTTGGGACATATAGACAGATTGTCCAGCTGACTTGAGAGGCCAGCTGAGGCTGAAGACTGAATTTTTAATGAAGGGCACCTATTTCTGTATCCATATGGCTTTTTCTTGCAGCGCTCCGCAACATTAATTTAAAAATAAAGAAAGCAAACAATGAGACTGATGAGATGGTTACAGATTTGTGGGGAGGTCCTGCAGAAATGCCTTTATTTTGAGTGCTTGACATGATAAACAATGGAGTTGATGCTGGGAAGGGACAAATAAAGCCAGAAGAGAGCTGAAGGAATAGAAGTCACGATGAGGTCTCCATGCCGAAAGAATGGGAGATGGGGAGTGAGAGAACTTGAATAATGAAAGGTTTCAGCTAAGAATGGGTATTGGGAGGTAAGAGTCTAAGGATGAAAAATTACTAGATGGAGGTGAGAAGTATAGGTCAGCCAGGGTCCCTGTGGGCTCTCCAAGCTCGAATGGTCACTAGACAGTGAAAATACTTCTGATCATATGTGGAACACAGAAACTCTCACATAACAAAACAAAAATTTCATGTAAATAAAGTACTCTTTTTAAATCTCTCTCTCTCTCTCTCTCTCTCTCTCTCTCTCTCTCTCACACACACACACACACACACACACACACACACACACACACCTACATGCATATAATTTAAAATATTGTTAAGAAAATAACATGGATATTAAAACAGACTTCCAAACAACCAAAAAGAACACTGGATCTTGTTTCAATTCCAAATGCTTAATTGCTCTATATCTTGAACAAGTCATTTTTGTATTAGAAAACAATTTCTCATTGGTAAATAGGTTTAATTAGATCCATTTAGTATTTTTTTATAAAAAGAACTAGATTAAAAATTTTAAATACGTCTCAGAGTTTTGGAAACCCCAAATATTTTAGTTCAGTCCACTCATTTAAGATATTTATTGAGCTCTACAATAATGTTTGTACCTGTGATTGAGAATCTAATAGTGAACAAAACTGATGCCCTCTTCTCCCCCATGGGTTTAGAAGCAAATGGAGTAATTTAAGGAATTATCATACAAGAATAGAGAAACTTCCTAGATGCATATATGTCTCCTGAGAAGTAAAAAAAAGATTTCAAATATTTATGATCACAATTTGTTAATGTTTCATCTTATGTTACCTTTATATCTATTTAATTACTTTAAATATTGGATATAGTTTACAATCTCCCTTTCAAACTTTTATTTTCACATGCTATACACACATGCACATGCACAGATATACACAAACACATACATATACATATATATATGCATATCTATACGTATATGTATATATATATTCTGGTAGAAAAAATTTAAGCTTAATCAAATCTTAAAGGACATTTAATATTCAGAATATTAGCCCATTGACAGCATATCAGTGATAGTATCTATATTCATATCTAGGAGTTGAATGTATATCAAATGATCTCTGATGAGCCAAGTGAAGGGAAAAATTATGTGCTATGCCTCTAACAAGGAAAACCACTAAGTTTACAGAACAGCAAAGAGCACATGGAATAGAGAAAAAGTCCACATAGCACATTTTATTGCTTTATTGTTCAGTGGTAAAGATTAGCCAATTGTACATATGTACGAACAATGTGTGTATTTATACACATAAACACAAATTTTAAACTAACAATCAAATGACATTCATGAATAACATATATTTCAAATTTGCATACAGATAGGACTTTTTAAAATTAACAATTTTGTTTATTTGTTATTTGAATACTCTGCAGGTATAGTAATAGTTGTTAAAATGTTCTGAGTGCCTAGAATGTGCCTAGCACTGGGCTAAATATTTTTAGTGGATCATCTCATTAAAATTGGACAGAAATCTCAATGCAGTAAATAGTATGTTTATTCAAAATGTACAAACTCAAAAAAAAGAACACCTGAGGTTTCAAAAAATTAAGTGATTTGCCTATCATTGCACACAATTGGTGAGTGATGAGCCTAAAGGAGTCTAGTTTCAGAGCCCATGCTTTCATTATTGCTCTCTATTGTCCCTAAGTAGAGAACATCTTCCCAGTTCACCAAATTATGTTGATTCTGTCTTCTAAATATTTCATCGGTCCTTCTTCCTCTCTTCAACCTGCTGCCACAATCCTGGTTCTGACTACTGTCAACTGGATTACTGAAGAGTTCCCTGACTGTCTCTGGTAGTCTCATTTCTTGGGTTCATTTGTAAGCTGTGTGACTGACCAGTGGTTACAGGTTCAGTCACATTAACATCAAGTACCCATCTTCCACTGTGATAGTCCTTAACACCATTATTCTGCCTCAAGTACTTCTGGGTGTTCCTTGAAGGAGTCTCACAGGTATTCAGGGGCACATCTGTGTTCACTTGCGAATTACCAGCATCTGCCATGATCTGCCATGCCTGCCACCTCCACCCACACTTTGGTTGTCTCCGAGGTTCTCAAGCTTCACAATCCTCAGAGTGCCAAATGGCCCTTCATTGCCTTTAGTCCTCAATGATATCTTCTGCCAAAAATGAAAAGAATGCCCTCCTTCAATCTCTATGACCATGTTGTCACAGGAGGCATGAAAAAATACTGTTTGCACCCTAGATCTCATACAAAAACAGCTCTTTCACTTTTACCTGAAGGCCTGGCTTCCTGGATATCAAATACCCACTCCAAAGATAGGGTGACTTGTTTGCTCCTCTCTATTTTTCATCTTTTCTCATCTATTCTCTCATATCTCACCAGAATTCTTCCTTTTCTCTTCATGAAACACAAATGGAAACTAAACCAACCGTGCAAATGTCCAGTGATCTTTGGGTCAAGTGGGCAAGATGAAGAATACATAGTGCACCTAATGGTCCACTAGTCATGGCTCATTCACCCTGCCAATAACTCATCTTTGAATTCCTGTTCAACTAAAAGCATAAAGGTCCTCCTTAATTTCAAATACAATCATACTTGTCAACTCCTTGAAATATATCAGTGACAACTTATTATCTTCAGAATTAAGTTAAAACACTTGAAAATGATTTACAAGGTCTTTCATTAAATACTTCAGTTTTCTTTTCCCTCATCTGTTGTAACCTCACCCATCAACCTTACTTCAAACTCTATGGGCTTAGAGAAGGGCTGGGCTATGGCACGTGAAATCATTGTTGGACAGGCTAATAACAGTCCATAGAGCTGTTGTGAAATGTCCTATTTACCTATTCTGCAAGTTTACAATAATGCCTCTATTTGGTCAATTTAAAATAGCTACTATTTACTAAAAGCATGGTTTAAAATCTCCAGGTGTAGCTAATAACAAACTTACTATGTAATAATGATGATAACTGTTATTATTGTTATTTATTTTTCACTGAAGAGCCAAGCAGGTAAAAAATAACACCAGCTAACACTAGATATTACAGGTTAATTGATATGTTATAAGCTTGGTGATAATTGAATATAACCACTTTTAATATTCACATTTATTGAATAATTTCAAGATTATTTTATCATTTTCAAAAGCAATTTTTGGTACTCTGAATGCTAGTATTTGCATAAATGTGCATAATCATAATACTATATTTTTCATAGAGAAAAAATAACTTTTAAATTGAAGAGTTTATTCATGTAAGCCAGGAACTTATTTTAGTGAAATTTACTTTGTCTCTGCTCATTCTATTTAGAACTAAATTCATTATATTAAAACAAAATCATACAAGATCTTAAATTGTTAAGCATTGTCTGATAATATTATCTACTTGTTCTTTGCAGATGTTTTAAGGTTCTTAATACTGTTACAGCTGTATCCCCTTTTGAATTTTAAAAAGAAATCTATTGGTCTTTGTTCATAGAGGTAGGAATCATAAATGTAGATCGATAAATATTTTAAATGCAGTCAAGTGTGACAAATAGGACAATCTCAAGGAAGAATCATTGAAGATCAAGTAAGTGTAAGGAAAAAAACTGTGAAAACTAAGAATTTCAACAAAAGTGCAATTAACATTGACCTATTAATTTTACATTGCATAGTACTTAATATATGCTACACATCATTATAATTTTTTAAAACATACTCTGAATTCCATGCTCTTTTTAATAACTTTATTTAGTTTGCTTAGGAGAGTGCTTGAAGATTAAGTCACCTATCCTACATAAAATATGAATTATTATTCTACTGGAATGATCATTTCAAAATACAAATCTATTTTTATCAACCCCACTAAATGCCCATTCTCCAAGCCTAAACTCTTGGGAGCTTAAAACTATTCATTGAGTTGCCATTGCTTTAGGATTAAGATTCTGCCTCTTTAGTTAGGTTGCAAATTCTGCAAGTTCTCACTCTATCGACTACTTCCACTTCACCTTGAATTCAACCCCAGCAGCCTCCTCTCATTATGAATAGCCATGCAGGCCTGCACTGTTCCATGACACTCATCAGGTACCCTACCACTAGGGCACTCTGAACATGCTGTCCCCTCCACATGGAACATTCTTCATCCCTTCTTCATCAACTTAAATCCTTCTCATCCTTCATCTTTTGGCTCAAATGCCCCTTGCTTGGAGAAGTATTCTTTGACTTTCTTAAATTAGGACCCTATACCACCCTTCCATAGCCTTTATCTTGGTTGCTCTTTTACATTTATTTATGGAGAACTTTGATGAGTATTTGTCTCTCTCACTAGACTATAAACTCCACAGAGAAGTGATTGTATCTCTTTTGTTCACCATTGTATCTTCTAGTTCCTGACACAGTGCCTAACACTTAGTAGACTTTTAATAATGTGAACAAATGAACAAATTAATTAATTCAGTCTCACCAAAGTCAAGAAAGAATTAAGTTGTTTTAAATTATACATTGCCTTTTTTGTGATATTTATTTTTAGGTTTGAGAAAATATTTACAAAGGCATTCCTTTAAAAAATTAAACAGTATTTTTAGGAGTGTTATTTTACATTAGTCTTAGCAAATGTAGGATTATTGTTAAAGGTCTGATTTTGGAGGAAACATTAATTTTCAATTTGACCTACAGTGCCAAGTGTTAATTCTACTTAGGTTGTTCTCCTATATGCTACAGGTTGAGCTGTGTGCTTCCTTAAACACTTGTCTATTTCAAGAAGAAAACTATTTTTTAAGAGTATGATTATGGTTAAATGTCAAAAGAAATACAGGTTAAACAATATTCCTTCCCTTTTAAAATTTTTGTTAGCCAAATATATCAGGGAGCTATCAGCAATTGGTTTCTAGTTCAGTGACAAAAGAGACAGAATATTTTGCCTTTGACCCATGCATGCTTTGGGAGAAAGGGGGAAATGAACGTAAAGTCACATATTTCTTGGAATTTGACATATTTGGTATAGTGCACACAAGCAATGGGATCTGGAGACTGGCGGTGAAATATGATGATACTCTCTTCACAATGCTTTCTTGGGCTGAGAGCTGCAGGTATAAAACTTCATCCTTGATTCTGCAAGAGTGATTCTACTCACTTGACTCAACTTGTAATATGGTTGAACCTACAGGTTTCAAAAAAATCCATTCACAGCATATTGTCACAGATAAAACTGCTTTCTTAACAGAGAAACCTGCAAGTTGAAATTAATGGGATATTATTTTAGTACATTACTGCTTTTTTTCTTAGAGCTGTGATTAATAATATTTTTTACAAATTAAGAAACTCTAATGAAAGCTATGGACTGTGTCTACAGAAAATTCACAAATGCATATTCTCATACAACTTGGCACACAATTTCAGGGGTTTTATATCTACTAGAATTCTCCCAGAGATCCTAGACTGAGAACACTATTCAAGATAAATCCATCTAATTCTTAATGTGTCTTAAAAAGCAATAATTTATACTGCTTGTCATGTCTCTCATTATGATTTGTTTTATATCTGGACTTTAATTATCAAAGGGGAGGAATAAAGGAAATGTTCAAGAGATTCATCATAGTCAAAAGAAACCTTTTTTTACCCCTTTTATCTTCAGGCTATTATTTCTAGACCAGAGCTCTATTGTTCATGTACTGTTCATTGGCTACCAACCAGACAGAGGATGCTAGTCTAGGCCATTGCACAATTTCATTTTCCTCTGGGTTGTTATGTAATTAAAATAATTTCAGACCCTTCTCTTGAACATTTTTTTTTCTACAGGCAATTGTAAAATATGTAGAAGCAGAAAAGCAAATAAAGAAACAAAAATATAACTTCTTTACTTTTTATTGGAAAAAATTACTCATTATAGAATAGTTACTTATTTAATTTCAAAATTCTAATGTGGTTTCTTTGTATTCTGTCATGGAGTAAAATTGTCCATCGATTTAAAATGGTCATTTTCCAAGACTGCTCCAAAGTGGCTGGATCTTAAACACATCTAAAATAACCACTCTTTCATAAATGTAAACGTATAATGCAACTGAATTAGAAATTTATTTTCCTCTAGAACTCTTATATCTGAGGATATCTACAAATTCATTGGCAGCTATTTACATTCTCTGTTCATATGTAGTAACTTTTACCAACATTCTACCCAATTGAGGAAAAATATAGTTAATAGGTACAGTTTTACAGTATTAAAATAACCCTCTAAGCCTCAATCCAAAATCATGGGTTAACTACACACCACACACCCCCACTGTACACAGATATAAACACTGCTTACACTTGAAACCAATTCTCTCTGATTCTGCTGATGATGCTTTCTTTAGCTGAAAGCTTTGTAGTGTTTAGCTACCCACAGCTTTGCCTTGTGAGTCATACTGTTGTTTATGGATTCCTCATGATTTGAAAATAAGGATAATTTTTGATATATAAAAATTTACTTTTCCTTTGTGCTTTCTTGTATATTGTTTGCTGACATGAAAAATATGCTAAACAAAGACTTTTGTTTGGAATGAGAAGAACCTGAGAAGAAAAGAGTAGGACTGCTTTGACCTCACTGGAAATAACCAGTGAATACATGGGAGTAATAATTCTTTTTCCTTGAGCCTGACCTCTGCTGGAAGAGGCCACCATGTGGCTCTGGAAGGAATGTTGGTAGAGAAATAGTATGTGATTTCTGTTTTTGGTGAACACAAATCTGTTAATCCAGCTTCTCCTGGACTGTGCGCCACTCTTGTACAATGGGATTCAGAAATACTGTCCTTTGCTATGGAAAAGGAAGCATAATAAAGTCTGCCATATTTGTTAAGGACACCATCTATCTTACCAAATTCTTACAAAAAGCACTTCACCTTGCAACTCTTATGCATTGGTCTACATTTTTTTTAATCACGAGCAATAAAAATATTTTACCATGTACTTCTGTAATCATTATATAGACATATAAACAGATATAAAATATATATTAATAAATTATATAAATGTACCACTACATCAGTGTATTATATTTTACAGAATATGCACAAAAACCAAAATTAAGAAAGGTGAAATAAAAAGTGAGGTAAACATTTGTAAATAAATTTTCTTATGCGTTAATGGGACAGAAATTGTACTGTGATAAAAAGAAGTATTATTTTTCACAACTTTATTGAGATATAATTCACATACCATACAGTTGACTCATTTCAGTGTACAGTAGTTTTTAGTATATTCACACAGTTGCACAACCATCAACACAGGAAATTTTAGAACATTTTCATCACACCCAAAAGAAATTCTGTGCCCATTAGCAGTAATTCCCCACTGCCCCTGCTTCAACACTAGGAACCCATTAAATTATTTTCTGTCTCCATAAATTTGTCTATTCCAGACATTTTATGTAAATAGAATTGTACAATGTAAAGTCTTTTGTGACTGTCTTCTTTCACTTAGCATAATATTTTCTAGGGTTCTTCCATGATGTAGCATGCATGCATCAGTGCTTCATTACTTTTGCCCCTAATGTACAATACCGTATTATTAATTATAGTCACCATGCTGTACAGTATATCCTCAGGACTTATTTATAACTGGAAATTTGTACCATTTGAGCAGCTTTATCCACTTTGCTCCCCACCCTCCCAACCACCGAACTGTTCTCTGTGGCACTGCACTGGCCTTGTGGGGCTTGCTGAGGTCCCCCGGAGAATTACTGTGGGTGGCAGCTACAGTCCCCACCCCAGCCTGAGGTGGCTGGGCCGCCACTGAGGTTCCTCCAGAGCCTCGGTGTCCTAGCCCAGCATTCTTGCAACCTGTCGCAGTGGATCTGGCTCAGCGTAGGCAGCAGCTACCTCCTCACCACGGCCGTGGGCAGAGACCATAAATCCTTCCTCCACCATTCATGCAGGCCCCCGGCACCTGGACTGTGACAGGGATGCAACAGGTGACTATTTGTCAGAGACTCCACCTATTTCGGGCTAGTGCTGATCCCTCTGAGCCTCCGGAAGCTGGTCAACTCAGACCTTGCAGAGGAAGGAGTGCTGGAGGAAGCAGACTTTTCCAATATCGTCTTAGAAAATTGGGACAAAATTCTAGAACGAGACAGAAGGAGCTGAAGTGAAGACCAGGCCGAGTTCCTCTGTGCGATTTCCAAGGAGCTGCTCCGCAGGCCCGACGGTGCGACCAGTGAGCCCAGCGAGCCCAGCGAGAAAGCTGTGATTTTGCAAGAACAAGGTTCAAGGGTGTGAGACGCAGTGCCGGCAGCTGAAGAAACATTTTACCTTTTCCCAGGATGCAACGAACCGCCATATTGAGGAAGTTTGGCCTTGAGAAGAAACCTGCGTTTCCCAGGACTCCAGAGAGCTGGGTATGGATCCTTTTCTGCCTCTGACGTGCGTGGTGGGAAGAGAGGGGACCAACTCTGTGAGGCCACGTCCCCACCGCGGGAGAGGCTGCCGGCCTCGGGCATCCCTGTGGGGTCAGAGGCAGACGTTAAGATAATGAACAGCGTTCACAGTGCCACGTAGACAGTCTGTAATGAAGCCCGTGGCCCGGGGTCTGCGTGCCCGGTGGTCACCCGCGGGCGCACCGGGTCCTGGTCCGCGGGTCAGGAGGTTGCCGCCTCCCAGGGGTGGACGTTTGCCCCTTTCCCTCAGCCTCTTGCAGGCTCACTGCGTCCTGGGCATCTGCTCCAGGGCCGGGCATGGAACAGGCTTCTTAGTCGTTTCTAGGTGAGAGGCCTTGTGTCTTTTCTTTCCCAGTGTGGATAGACGCCCCCAATGTTTTCACTTTTTAGAGATATCTAAAAGTGTTACACATTTTAGATTGATCTATTAAATTAAATGAAGTCGAAGTTTTGTCTCTCGTCCCACCTACGGGTTTGTGGCGGAGCTAGTGGTCAGTGCCTTTGCTTTGCCTCACTTGGGTTCCAGGTCACAGTGGAAGGCCTGCCCACCTGGCTTCTAGAGACGAAACATCAGGTCATATTGAGACGGAGTGTTCATAGCACATTGTAAATGACTCCTTTCTCACCGGCTCTCATGTTCTTCGTATAGCTGTGAAGTTCTCTGTATTTCTGGGAGGTTTGAGACTTCACACAACCAGCATGGGCTCTACCCACCTGACAGGACAGTGGAATGTCTGGGATGCCTTTAGAAACTGGGGTCCGCATGCTTTGAGGACAGCAGACCTGTCTGAGCTGGTCTTGGGGACTGCCAGCGCCTGGGGGACCTGGCTGGAACTTGTAGCTCTTTCCTTCTTGATTTCTGGCTTCTGGAGTGCTGTGCACACACCATGGGGGCTGCAGACAGGTTAGATAATTGTGTTGGGTTTTTTTTTTTTTTAGAGATATTAAGATTTAATTCACTAAAATATGTTCTCAGGCGATATTTTGACTTTTACTTCTTTTCTTGATATCTGTATTTTGTCAGTTTACAATTTAATGCTTATTTTCCGTGAGAATAGCAAATAAGATTGTATATTTATGAATGAGCAAAGTAAAACAAAAACTTTTTAAAATCTGGGCAATATCCTATTATGTAGATATATCATATTTTATTTATCCTTCAGTTGATGGACTTTGGATTGTTTCTACTTTGGGCTATTATGAATAATGTTGCTATGAAAATTTACATATAAGTTTTTGTGGGACATATTTTTCTTTCTTTTTTCTTTCTTTTTTTTTTGTTTTAACATATACATGTTATTAAAATGTCTGGGCATATGGTACCTCTATGTTGAACTTTTTGAGGAACTACTAAACTGTTTTCCAAAGTGGCTGCATCATTTTACCTTCTCACCTACAAAGTTCTAGTTCCTCCACATTCTCTTCAATACATGCTGTTCTCTCTTTTTGATTTTATAATCAAAAAAGTTATATATTGTGGTTTTGACTTGCAAATTGGTGATGATTAATGATATTGAGCATCTTTTCATGTGATTATTGATCATTAGTATGTCCATTTTAGAGGAGTGTTTATTAAAAAATGTCACTCATTTTTAAATCAGGTTGTCTTTTGATTATTGAGGAATAAGAATTCTTTATATATTCTGGGTACTGATAAGTCTCTTATCAAATATATAGTTTGCAAATATTTTCTCTTATTTGTGAGTTATCTTTATTTACTTGAAAGTGTCCTTTGAAACACAAAAGTTTTAAACTCTGATTATATCTAACTTGTCTGGGATTTTTGGGTCACTTTTTCTTTGTCTTGTATCAAAGTACATTTGCTCCTATATTTCTTCTAAGAATTTTATAGTTTTAGTTTTTACATTTAGTTCTATGATCCATTTGGTGTTAAATTTTGTGTATGGTGTGAGGAGGGGGTTCATTTTCATTCATTTGCATGTGGATATGTAGTTGTTCTAGCTCCATTTGTTGAAAAATTGTTCTTTCCCCCATTGAATTGTCTGGGTACTCTTGGTGAAAGTCAGTTTACCATAGTGTAAGGGTTTATTTCTGGATTCTCAGTTCATTTCAATTTGTATCTATGTCTGTACTTATGCCAGGCCCACTCTGTTTTAATTATTGTAGCTGTCTATTAAGGGTAGAAACTGGACTCCCCTTCCTACCTTAAGGTATCTCACAGTTGGTGCTCTCAGACCCTTAATGCAGGGACTGGGTATAAATACTAATGTCACTAGAGTTTATCTATATATCAAGCATTAATATAGTTTATTTGCTTTCTTACATATATATATATATTTTTTTTTTAATTAATATGAGTAGAACTCTGCTATTTTCTTCTGCACCTCGCCAGATTGGTGTGTATTTCTTGCTTTGGAAACCACTGTTCTCACATATCATATTTGGTTGTTTTCTGCACTATAACAGTTTTTAGCCAAATGTTATCAACTGGTAGCTTGCTCCTTCAGGCCCTCAGGAAATAGTGAATCACTTGCACACACCAAAAAAACATCTCCAGAAGAGTAGACTTCCTCTGAAATGTCATCTTGACCACCCAGTTCTAACTATGGTTCTCACAGGATAAATGGATTATCCCAATACAACAGTGAGTAAAAACGAAATACTAGAGATATAGTGACCTAGAGTTTACCATAAGGTTACCAGAAGGTTTTCTAACACTGCGTGACAAAGAAAAATAAGAAATATAAATTACATAGATTTACCAGCTCAGTCATATAATTATTTAATAATTAGTTATCCCGTACCCCCCAATCTTAGACTAAAAACAATTATATTTCTATGATAAAGGTACTGTAAATTCAGTATTTAGTGAGCCTTTGCTCTGTTCCAGGCTCCAGGTTTGAGACTGGGAGTGTAACAGTGTATTCAGGGTTTCTATTCACAGGTAACTGGCATTTAGTAGTCTCTTTGAGCCTCAATTAATATCCCTGTTTGTTATAAATATAACACACATAAACACACCACCTTAGCATATTTAACCACTGAAAATTGATATTATAAGAAAGTATAACATTCCAAAATAACTTTTAAAATAAAATGAAAATGCATGTTTACTAGGCAATTTGGAAAATACAGGTCAGCCAAAATAAGAAAATAGCAGTCATATTATCAGCATTTAGCAATAGTTGCTGTTAAATGTCTTTGTTTCTTTAGATATTTTCTTAAAGTTTGCACATTCTAATCTTTTTTTTCTATTCCAAATCTTCATTTTAAGTTCCCATTTTACACCTGTATGCACTAATTTCTCAGTCCCTTTAGTATTATTGTTTTCTCAATGAGACGAATTTAATGAAAATATGTTGAAATTCTAAAGATAAAATATACTTAATTGTACATGTTATTTTATTAATTTATCCATCAGTGAAAGTTGGTACAAATTAATGGATCTTATGAATATGTGACCTAATAGTAAATTAATATACTTAAAGAAATACATCTTCATACTTATTTTATTTTCTTATCTACTTTTACTTTTGCCAGATTTCTTTTTTCTTTCTCTTATTTTTTTTGTATTTTCCAGTGACTCTTTTTTTCCCACAAAAATTTAGTGTTTTCAATAAAACCATTTGTATGTTGTAATAATATTGGTGTTTTGTAGGTGACAATTTATTAAACATTTAAATTATTTTAAATGTATTTATATAGAGAGAAAATAATAAAGATTATTAATTAACATCCTTAACATCCAGCTTAAGAAATAAAACATATACAATTGAAGCTTCTTATATAGCTCTCTCCTATTTTTCTTCTTCCTATGCATTCTTTTCTGAATTTGCTTTTTTTGTTATTCTTTATATTTTTATTTCATTAGCATATACATCTAAACAATATATAATATTTACTTGCATATTTTTAAACTTAAATAATTGTCTTTGTGTACATTCTTTTGATTGCTTTTTTCACGTACCATTTTTATTGTAGGTTTAACATCTATCTTCACTTTTACTAAATATTAGTGGGTTGTTCTTTAAAGTGGATATAACAACTTATTCTCTTATAAGCAGTCTGAGTTTCTCTTTATATTTTCACTAATGCTTGGTATTATGAGTCTACATTTCTGATCAGTCTGCTGAGTATAAAATGACATCTTGTGTTGGTTTTAATTTGTATTTTCTTGATTACCAGTGAGGTTGTTTGTATTCACATATTTGTTGACTTATTGAAATATTTCATTGGGAATTATCTGTTTGTACTTTTTGTGCATTTTTCTGTTCCTATTTAATTCTAGAAGTTGTGTGTGTATTGTAGACATTAAACATTGCCATTATGTTTGGCAAATATTTACGCACAATTTCTGGCTTACAATAAATATAATTATTTGAATTATTTTATTTTTTAAAATTAAGAATGATATTCTTCATATTTTTTCCTAAAAGTTTTAAAATTGTACATTTTACATATCAGTTTTTAATCTACTTTCAGTATATTTTTACAGGTAGTATTAGGCGGTATCTAAATTCATCATTCTCCTTATGGATAACCAGTTTTCTCAGCATCATTTATTGACACTCCTTTTTTACCTGCTACTCTGTAGGTCATCTCTGCTATATATCATTTCCATAGACTCATGGGTCTCTTTCTGAGCTCTCTATTTTTTAAATTGATTCTTATATAGTACTCTATTTTCTTATATAGTTTAGCTTTTAGTATATGTAGATACCAGGTTGGGCCTATCTTCCCAACATATTCCTTATTTTCAAAAATTTTTCGGCTATCTGTCTTTACTCTCCTATACAAAATTTATAATCAGCTGAAATATTCCAGAAATTACACATTAATTTGAGAACCATTATCTTTATGATATTCTTTCTATCACAGAATATAGTGTATCTTTTTTATCTACTTTATATTTTTTTACTATAATGTGGTCAGAGTACATGATCTGTATAATATTAATTCCTCTTTTATATTAAAGTATCTATAACAAAAATTTACCATTTTTACCATTTGTGAGTGTATAGTTCAGTGACATTAAGTATACTCACATCGCTATGTAACGTTACCACCATCAATCTGCAGAACTCTTTCATCTTCCCAAATTGAATTTCTGTACCTATTTAACAGTACCCTCCATTTTGCCATCTTCTCAGCTTCTGGCAGCCACCATCCTATTTTCTGTCTCTATGAATTTAACTACTCTTGGTATGTCATATAAATGGAATCACACAGTATTTATTCTTTATGACTGATTTATTTCACTTAGCATAATGTCTTCAAGATTCATCCATGGTATAGCACAAATCAGAATTTCCTTCTTTCTTAAACTGAATAATATTCCATTGCAAATACTAATTTTTTTAAGTTTTTGACACTTGCTTTATTGTGTGGGTCAATTTTGTAATTGGCACATGTGTGCTTGAAATATATGTTTATTGGCTCCAGAAGTCAAAATATCTCAAAGCTAGTAAATTGTATTATCAAATTGTCTGTAACCTCAATCATTTTGTTATACATTTGTTATAACTCCCTTCTGTGATGTAGATTTTTCAGCTTATCTTTATAGTTTGGCCAATTTATGATTTTACATTCAGAGCATGTTATTAGGTGTAGGAAAAAACTTTTTTTGATTAATTGAACTTTTTTTTGATTAATTGAACTTTTGTATTATTTTATATGTGCCCTTATATGGTCTCTAATATTTTCACCTAAAGTTTATTTCATCTGTTTTAAACAAGGCTGCACAAGGCTTTGACTTCTTTGTTTTTTTTTTATTAGTATATTCCTTATATAGCTTCATAGAATCTTTTAATTTAATTTTGTTCTGCCAAAAAATATAGACTTTCTATTTTTTAGATTCAATTTGATTGTCTCCATTTTATAAATGGTAAATTGAGTACCTTTATGTCAACTGTGTATAGTGATATATAGGGATTTGTTTCTAGCATCCTATTTTGTGAATTATATTCAGCTTTTTCAGGAAATGCTCATTTTTTCTCCATTTACTTTTAGATAGATTGCTTCTTGGTTTTGCTCCTCTTTCAAAATGTTTTGTCTACTTTAAAGTTATGCACAAAATTTCTATTTATTTAAGAGTTAATTTTAAATGATTAACATGCATGTTTATCTTTAAAAAGTTCAAAATTAACCAATATTTATACACCCATCCTGAATAATACAAAGGCTTTAGAACATGAAATTCTCCCTGGCCCTTGGCATTTTACAAGATAACCTTAGGCATATTTATGATTCTAATTTTCTGTAAAAGCAAGACTTCTGAAATTCAAAACACTGCAAACCAAAAAGAAAATTCAATTTGTTCATAACGCCAAAAAGAAGGAACAGATACTTTAAAGAAATTGCTTTTGAAATAGGATTTTTTTCTAATTATTTTTATGATCTTTTTCTATTATTTTTGACTCATATCCTTTATTAAAATACTTCAAATAATTCTGATTATTTCAAGATTAAACAGTATAATTGATGATTTCTGTATTTGATCTCGCTGAAATTGCATGATGATATTGATTACAGTACACAATGAGTAACCACCCACATGTCTAGAAGCACATTTAACCATAGAACAAAGTGAAGATGCAGAAGCCATAAAATAGGTCCCAAAACAGCGGCAACAAGAAAGCTAAACAGAACCAAACAGAAACAATACCAAAAGTGACTGCTATTACAAAAATGTAGAACCTTGATGTCTCCTTAAACCCAGGGGCTTTATCACTTCATAATCTCCATTAGCATGACACCCCCAAATAAATATTTTACTCTACACAAGAGTGTCGTGCTTGTCACACAGAACTTCAAGGCCTATTCCTACCTACTTTCCAAATAGATGCGGTGCCTACCCCCTGTGACGTAGGTCTGGTCCCCATCCACGTTGATGTCTTAGTAGACATTATTGAAATAACTCTTCTGTGAAAATAATTTGCAGTTTTTGTCATTGAGAGGGGGCAGATGGTATTCAGGCATAGTGGTCTTAGACCATTTCATATAAGAAAAGGTTGTCATCTCAGTAACCTGAGAGAATTTACCTGAATGACAGACTGGCAGAGTAACCAATCATAACAAAGTTCCCTGTTAAATAATCTGGGAAAAAAAGACTAATGTATACATAAGAAACTAACTCAATATAGTATATTTAAAAGATATTTAAATCAAAAAATGCTTTTTTGGGGGTGAAAGGTGTGATTATTATTTACTTAATAGGATAATACATTTTTCATGGGTATCCATCTAATTTTTAACAATAGATTTAACAGTAGGTTGTGAATTGTTTGTCATTTTATTTTTCTGACAGTGCAAAAGAGAAAACATGTACTTTTGTACTTACTTAGAAATATGAAAAATAACCATGGACTAAGTTATCTCTCATTAAAATTACTAATAGAAAAAATGGTTTAGTGAAATGCTTTAATTCCAGCTACAACAGAAAAATATTGTATCAATTTTAAATCTCAAGAAGGATGCTTTTTATTGGTGAGGAGTAATATCCATCTGAAATAAAATTGGCCTATCATTTTGTGACTCTTTTGTAACTAATGTGCACCATAATAATGTGTACCTTACTGGATTGTCAAGACTGGCCATATACATTAAAAGCCATACTTACTTTTTAAAAGCGTATAATTGTAATCAATTCTTTTAAAAGTGAATAAACTCTTCTCTCTACTCATGTCTACTGTTAATTCCAATGATTATGTGTCTGTCCTAATGAAGTATTTCGAAATGTTCAGCTATTTATTTTAAATAACATAATTTTTCTTAAAGTTTTAATATAGGTGATACACAGAAAATTTAGAAACCACATAAAAATACAAAAGAAAAATAATCCTCATATCACTTGTTTTCTTCATTACTTCTTGGTGGTAACAGTAAATAATTTCAGAGTATTGTCCTTTGATAATTTTTTTGTCCGATCTCAATTTTTTAATATTTTTTCACTAGGCAGTCCTTGGTCCTTTTATATTATGATTGCTTATAATATGCTTTCTAGTTTTATCTTATCCTTGTAATGAGATCTTAAGGATGACTGTATATCTCCTTTCTACTCATTTATTTATTCAACATATATTTATTAATATCTATGTGTGAAAGACTGCATGGGAAAATATGAGTCAATGAGCAAAGCTCATACCCTTATGAAACTTACTAACTAGGGATAAAGTATTTGAATTTTGGGTGTCAACCCACAAGATTAGGAGCCATGGTTAATTCATTTTTTTATCTATAAAGCCAGCATAGGATCTGTTTCTTTGTGCATGCACAATAGATAATAGATGGATACTTACATGTGGTGAATAAATAACTGTTATTGAACAAGGTTAATTCATTTTTTTACCTATAAAGCCAGCATAGAATCTGTTTCTTTGTGCATGCACAATAGATAATAGATGGATACTTACATGTGATGAATAAATAACTGTTATTGAACAAGCAGTTATTTTTCTCTTGCCATATTCCTAATAGTAGAGATACAAGTAGGATTTTGCTTGCTTGGTTGTGAAGTTGTTTAAAATGTAACATTTGTATCATGCTTATCAATTAGAAAATTGTTATTACATTATCTCAAAGGGTTCCTTGAAGCCCAAGTAAAGTAATAAATATGCACTATTAAGAAAGAAGGAAGAAATTGGTGTTATTTACGTGGAGCTCTTGCTGTGTTGAGGTCTTCATGGAGAAAACATTTAGTAGCCTCAGGCATCTAAAATTTGGCTGTGTTATTGAAAACAACAATGGCCTTTAATTTCCAAATATCTGTTGAATATTCTTAATGTACAAATAATTATTTAGTTTTGAGAAAGCATGTGAAAAGATATAAAATGCAGCAGAAAACAAGTTCACAGATGAGTTAGAGTCCTGTTTTTAAAAGCTCTCATATTATACATAGATAATTTTATACATACACAAATACACACATATGTAAAATGTATCTAGAACTTTCCTGAACTCATTCCCTGGCTAATTAAGTTTGTCTTTCACATCTCAAATTAAACATCACGTTTTAAGATGGAAGTTCCTTCAAACTCTGCATCAGGTCCTTCTTTATGTTTTTTTTTTTTTTCATTGCATTCTGCATTTTTCCTATATAGCACTCATTGTATTTATAATTACATTGTACTGAGAATTATTTAGCTTTTGTTTTTTCATTAGACAATACAAAAAAGGCCCAACACACCAACAAAGTATCTTGTATAGAGTATGAGTTCAATAAATATTTATTTCATGCAATAAATTTAATGTAGAAAAGACGATGATGGAAAAGAAAAACAAAGTGTGATAGAAATTTAATTGGAAAGTGAAAACAGTTTTAATGTGGGACCTTATAAAAGGTTTTATGTAAAGTTTGAAGTAGACCTTCGAGGATGTGGCCGAATGTGAAGCTTTATAGACACACCTAGAGGGGAGGATACAGTAAAGGTAGATTGGTGGGAGCACAAATGATCAGGCCCAGTATAACCATTAGGCACAGTAAACACTGTATCCAGACTCCATAATACTTTAAGGAGCCCACAAAATATTTTAATTTTTGATCCAAAGAAAATAAATATTAGAATGAATTCAGTGTGTGCCAACATAAGCATTATATATATATGTGTGTGTGTATGTGTGTGTGTGTGTGTGTGTGTGTGTGAGTGTGTGTATTTAGAGAGAGAGAGAGAGAGAGAGAGAGGAAGGTGCCCAAAAAAGAAGCAAAAGTGACCAGGCCTATGAAAGTCATAATTCGGCTCTGGAATGATATTTGTTATGCAGTAGATAAGAAATTGTCTAGAACTTAGGAAAGGAATAGATCTAAGGCTGAAGATTTCAGGTTGATCTCAGGTGAAGGAGAGACCAAATGACAGTCTGAGGAGGTTCTTCAAACTTTGATTTACCTTCTCAGACTTTTGTGTCAACTTTTTTTTTACAGGAGGGATTTAGGAAGATAATTCTTGGAGGAAGGAATAGGATGGGTTGGTTTTAGGAGTAGGGTGATCAGTTAGGGGACTTTTGCATTGTTTAGATGAAGGTTAAATAGGAGATTACAGAAGGAAAAGACAGAGATGGATATTACAGTCATTCAGGTATATAGTTACCCATGTGTTTTAGATCCTATGCAGAAAGCTTATCCTGAAAGAAAACTCCCAAAGTCGTAATTATATATTTGCATTCCCTCTGATTGTAAGATCCAGGAGAGGATAAACTGTTATAGGTCATTTCTGCCTATGACCTATAACAATACATTCATAATCATAACTCTTGTTTATATGTAGCAATAACTCACATATGAGGAAAGGCAGAATGACATAAAACCAGATAATATTCATTGAGTACAGTTGTGTTGTAGGTAGATTTGTTAGCATTCCCACTATGTAGTGTGTATACTTAGGATGTACCAAGACTGGTGCTAGAAATACCAGATGAGTAAGGTTTATAATGGCATAAGTTTGGTGCTATGGGGACACCTAACCTAATGGGAAATGTAAAGCAAGTACTCATTAAGCAGAAGTGATGTTTACATCAAGTTGTGAAAGAGTGAATGCTAGCCAGGTAGATCAAAGCAGAAAGACATGTACATTTGTGTCAGTTCCCTCATTCAAGGCCTGTGATGATTATCTTTTGTATCACTGTTCAGCTATTTTCCATGCTAACAATGAAAGGAATGTGCATAAAAACGCAAAGGTTATGAATTCCCTGATGTTGAAGAGAGAGGAAATAGCCACAGTGTAGTGTTTATAGTTAGATTAGGCACATATCTATGTTTGAGAGATTGGCTTTTTTGGAGACAGGAATAGACTAAGTGAATCTTTCAGAAGCTTCCAAATTCTGGTTCTTGATTCCATAAGTTCAGAAGTATGCAGAATGATAATGTTTTTAAATTACTGAGTTCATATTTAATACTCTATAAAGGAAACTAATAATTTTATGGTATTGAGATTATGCCATACAACCTATGAAAAATTATTCGTCCTATACCATTATAAAAACACTAAAAGATGTCAAAATGTTGCCCTTTAATTGCTAATTTTTAGGATCCGATTAATTTCATTAAAAATATTACTACATTAAAATCAAGATAGAATTTTCAGAATTGAGCTTCATTGGCAGTTTGAAAGCAGTTGAATTATTCTCCCACTTGTGTTTCAACAATTCTATATTTAAAATGTTGGTATCAAAGTAGGAAATGAGTCTAAGTTGATATTCCTCTTGAGGTTAAAGGTCTGTTTCTTTCAATCAGTTCAAACTGACAGGCCTCCTGCCATCACCTCCTCCTCAGCCCAGCAGACAGGCCCTGGCTATCCGTGTGAAAACATCTGTTGAATGGATTTATTGACTAGATCTTGTTTTTTTTCTCCCCTTCTCTATTTTTTTTTCTTTTTCCTTCACAACGTTTATTATGTCACTGACCTGATGAACTTAATTTGTTGACATGTTGCTCTCAGTGTCTCCCTCAATGCCTGTCTCACATTTCTTTCTACTGTGCTCTTTTCTTGGCAACAGCCCTTCCTGGAACCTCAGCACACATGTGCGCTCTCGGTGCGCCAAGCTCAACTGGCTATGGTTGGTATGGATGGATTAGAGACACATCATCTTGGCTCCAGGACTCATTCCTCTCCTGCTGCCTCCATTTTACCTCACCTAGCAGTCGACCAGCCCCTCCAGCCTGGCTCTGCAACTGGTAGGAATCCCTAAAGACTTTCCCTAATAGGCAGGCTAAATAGACCATTCCCGTAGAATTAACTGATTTAAATGCTCTGGATAACTCCAATAGCAGAACGCTCCACTTTAACCCAATGCAACCTCAATTTTATGAGGTTATATTGGCCACAAGACAAACAGCACATCTGATAAATCTTTGGCTTAGTATTAATAGCCTCATAAATTGTTATCACTTAAGGGCCTGAAAAACACATCAACAGGTGCATCGGTCCCTTTTGGGAATAAAAAATCCCTACAACATTCTTTAGCCATGTTCCCCAATCTCTTCTTTCTAGTAGTCCTGGCCACTAGGAAATTTATGATGCTTAGTATAATTTGAATCTGAAGAGTGTCTTTCCCCCAATTTGTTATTCTTGTTTTGTTTTACTGTTTTCGTCTGATTTTCCATACAAATGACTATGGAAGACAATGATGCCAAGAAAACCTAGATTAATTCTCCATTTATTATGGCACCCCTGGGTGGCCATCCTATTCCTTTGCCTACATCTGTGTTTGATATTTCAGAACCTGACTACAGAGGGAAACAGACCAGATAATTCCAAGGTCAGAGGAAGGTGAAGTCTGGAACACACACAGAAAGGGGTGCTATTCCCTCTACAAAGGAACTGTGTTGTAAATATTAATTTCTATCTGTTGGACCCTGTTCTTGTTCCATGCTCTCAAACTGTGGCTGATCAAATGAGAGAGATTGCAGCCCTAAGGGACTCATAACTTGGATGCAGCAAGGGGAGAATTCATAAGTACCTTTCCCCCAAAGGCTCTCATAGGTTATCTGATTTATTTTTGAATCATTTTTCAGGATTCAGTTTGTTTTTGTGGCTTCCATGACCTCATGCAACCCTTTGTGCTTGGAAAAGTTAAAATATTATTTCTGAAATCACATTCCCAAGCCTTGATATCATCCTTTATTTAAAAAAAAAAATCAATGAATGAAATGGTTGAGTTATTTAACTTTGACAGTCATATTTAAAAAGTCTGCATAGGAGCGACTTCTTATATGTGTTATACCACAAGCCAACATTCCATACTAGGAGCTACAGGCTCGGTATATTTAGATAGATTTATTTTACCACATTAGCCACTGCCTCTGATCCCTCTATTTCTTGGAGCAGAGCAAACTTGCCCCAGTATCCCAGACGACGCAGGACTGCAGCCCAGTATCACAGAAGCCACTTGGATAAGCCATGCCTGGTTCTATCCCTCAGCTTCAGAAATCTTTTGCTGAAAGCCAGATACATGATGTAGAGAAATGCTTTTTGTAGGTAGTCAGAGCATAGCCTTCAAGAATTATGTATTTTTCAATTCTTTTTCTTGAAAGTGGTTTTTATTCAGCCATAACCTGTCAGAGAGCACAGAGTCACAACCATCCTATCATAATGCCAGTTTCATTCACTCAACATTGTTTCCTTAACTTAAAAGTGAGCTTAATTATAAAATTTTGTGGTGCTATTCCCATGTATGCTTCTGTCTGCAACTATAACCCTACTGATAGAGTTTGTTTTCTTGGTTAAGGGGAACGGCCTTTTCCTAACATGCCTTGGTTTCCTCTACTTTTATATGTTCTTTCAGTATGAATGAAGCCAGATCTCTGAATATTAGAATGATCCTACAAGTTTGAGAAACAGTTTTGCCTAATGGATAGGGTTTGGAGGCCTTAGAAGAATTCAAGTGAAAGGGTATTATAAACCTGCCATAAACAGACTCTGATCATTTAACCTAAAGACTGGTTATTTCAGATGATTTCTTTCTCTTAATGTCAGCATCCTAGTATTTATCAGAGTTTACACTTCAAACACAAACAGGGAGATGAACTTGAGGTTATTTTCATATTTAATGGATTTGATGAGGCACATTTCTTGCTTATATGAGAGATTATATAAATTTATATTTTAAAAGCACTGAGTTTTATTCATAGGTATTTAATAAGTTTTAGTTAAACCAACAAATAATAATATTGTATAGTATATACGTAATACATGTACATATAGTCACAAACACTTATGAACTTACTAGTTCAAATCTAAAAATGCTGGAAATAAAAGATACTTTTTAATTCTTCTGGTTAAAGAATAAAAGATTTCAAGTTTATGTACTTTTGTAGAGAAAAACCTGCTTATTATCTTATTTGACCTTAAAAATGTTGCATCCTAACTTTTGAATTCTTAAAAAGGCTTAATATTTTTTAAAAAAAATATGCAAACTATGTAATTTATTTATCAGCTAAAAGCCCCTCTGCTGTCATTGGGATTATTAACATATATTTGCTCGCTAACTTTCATTAATGCTTTTCCAAATCCAAAGGAAATGAAATGCACAGCTTTCACTCTACTCCTCCACATATTGTTCTGGCTTAACTCCAAGCTTAAATTTCCCCTGTAACCTACATACTCATAATCCCTATGACCTCAAAATTCATTTTAGTATTTTTAATGATTTTGATTTGAGAGATGAACTCTTAAGGGTTTCATTTGTAATATATTTGAAAACAAATATTTTAAAGCATTAAATGCCTTTTTCTTAAACTCTTTTATGTCAACTTGTTGTAGATACATTTAAAAAATCAAAAGTGGCATTCGAGTATGTTCTTTGGGAATATGTAAGTTTTTCCCAAAAGAAAGTCATACAATCTGACACACTTAGTAGTTCCATTAAAAATAAGGAAGAGAAAACAAATATGTGGTAAAGGTAGGCAATCTGCTTAAATCCATTCTGTAAGAGCTATACTTTTTGGCACAAATGAAAAGTTACTCAATTTAAACACATAATTTTCAAGGCACACCATTCAAACCTTCACCTTCCATGTGGATTCTCGGCAGCCCCCCGGAGTAGCCACACTGCCCCATTTTTGTGAAGAACAAAGCAATGTTCCAAGAAGAAAATGTTGTCTGAGTTCAGTTAGCTGTGGAAAGAAGTCTTTGGTCCATTTCCTGTGAAGACTTTATTGGACCGAGAAACAGAGACTGAGATGTAGCTACCATCTGGCAGCCCTACAGAGAGCATGGATGAAGCTATTTCTAGGATGGACAAGAAGAGCAGCTGCTTTAGTGACAATGAAGGATATGTGTTGTAGAGTCAGATTGCCACATATTCATATGGATTTTATGTTATATTAGAATTTGAGTAATAATATTTAAGAAGTGCTTTTTTCATTATATTTAAAGCCAAGACATGTATTCTGATAACTAAGAGAAGGGTAGTGTATTTTATCTCCGTCATCTCTTCAGTTATTACTAACAGAGATGAGGGTTTGCTATGGACTCACAACAAGATATTGACAATAGATGATATAATTGGGCTTGTTTATACCAAACAAGATTCATTGAAACAAGAATTTAATGGCAAATAAATTTAACTGGCTTTATTTTCTCTATCACCCAGTACATTTTAAGGCCTTCTTTCTCCCAACATTGGGTTACATAATGAAATCTGTGAGTAAATTCTTTATAACATTGTCTCTTTAGTTAGAGTCTAATGCAGAGTAAAAGCATAGCGCTCAAACTAAATCAGCCATTAAAAATAATTTAGGTGTTTTAAATATTTATCTCATTTAATGAAACTGAAAGCCAGAGAAAGCACAAGGTCTAGGCTAACCTAAAAAAATGTAGCAAAAATTTTTGAGGGTTTCTTTCTTGGTAAAACATAAACTACTAATATTTAAAATGCAGTTAAAGACTTTATATTAAGACTCTTGTGTATTTTCTCAAATCCTAATTTTAACTTTATCCCATTGATCAAAAGAGAGATTGATCCGTTGGTTTATGTTGCAAGTAGTAACCAGTGGGGCAGAAAGGGTCAAAGATAAGTAGAATTCCATATGAATCCCAAAGAGAAGAGAAGGATTCTTTCATACCTTGTAAGTCTTTGTTTCTGGGGGAAAAAAAGGAAAGAAGAAGAAAAAAAGAAAGAGGAAAGGAATGGAGATGAAGGATGAGGTTAAAGTCTCACCTTGCAGTCTACCTGTTAACACCTCATTGCTACATCATTAAGATGAGTAAGTAGGGGTTTAGGGTTCCAGACTTTATTTATTTCCCCTTAAATTTAAATGTCTTTCCTGGAGCTCCTGGACTTTGTATTATAATCTCCAGATACTTGGCAATAACTTCCAGCTACTATAACTTGTTTCATAATTTTTTTTGGCAGTAGTTTATAAAGAAAAATGTTGTTAAAAGAAGAATAATTTCTATGGAGGTGAAGTTAGATGAAATAGTGAAAAAATGAAAGCAATTTAATGATTAGAATCTCTATTATTGAAGAATATGTTTTCAAAATAAGGAACATACTATACTTTTTGTTTCTGTGTTATCATTAATATATCTTTTATTTTATGAAATTGGTTGAAAATATGTTAAACAGTTTCTGTTATGTAATAGTCACTCAAATTCTTGATATATCTGAATTGCGAAGACATGTCCTACATATCTTTGTATTTTAAATGTTACTTTTTATGCCTGCTAGCTTTCTTTTCTGCCTTCTTTCATGTCTTCATTTGGATTTGTTTTAAAATAGTTACTCATCTCCTTTTTGTGCAAAATGCCATGTAGAAGTATACAACTGAGTAAAATAAATGCCTGTTTTAGAGGTACTTGCCAATAGGAAGATAAGACATAGAAGATAAAAGGTAATATACTAAAGAAGTAAGGCTACAAAAACTTAAGTAGTCCAAGGATATACCAGTTAGGTTCATCAAGGAAGGCTTGATAAGGGAGATATCTAATCTAGTTCTTGCAGCTATTCATTTATGTTTTCCATTTATTTATTAAAAATACTTTTGAGGACCCACTATATTCCAAGTATGACAGACACTAAGAGTTCAGAAGTAAATAATGCAGCTCAAGTCTGCTTTCATAGATTTTACCAGATAATGAAGAAATATACAGTTAACAAGATTATACTACATTCCATAATTGTGATAAATGCTCTGAAGAATATACAGGAGATGCAATGAGAGCATGTGGCAAGACACCTAATGTAGAGATCTCAAGGAATCCTTTGTTGAGGAAGTAACATTAAAATAGCCTTGAAGCATGACTAGGAATCAGCCAAATGAAGACTAGAAGGAAGAAACTTTAGCATAGATGGAACAGAATGTGTGAAGATCCCAAGGCTGGGATGATTTCGATCCTTTAGTGGAATGGAAGATAGGCTTTTGTGAGAGAAATGGAGATCAAGAGAGAGAGGTGTATGAAATGAAGTTGGAGAGAAGTGGAGGGGCCTATATATGCTGAGTAATCTCATCAGTGAAGTCATCAAAGGGTTTAAGCAAAAGTAGCTACTGTCCTGTGGCAAATGGAATAGAGTGAAAGTCAGGTAACCAGTTACAAGACTATCTAAGGAGTCCAGAGTGAAGATAATTGTACCTTGGCTCTGGAGATCAGAAGTAATTCAAGATATGTTTTGGAGGGAAAATAGACACTGATTGTTGGTTCATTGGATAGGGAGTGTCAAGAGGACACTGAGATTTCTCACGTGAGTAGTGGTGGACCATAATGTCTTTTACTGATATGAGGAGCACTGTGTGCGTTCTAAGATCCTGAAGTCAAATCTGAGATATTTCACTTTTGAAAACAATTAGACATCCAATTGGAGATTTTGAAAGGGCAATTGAATGGACAAGTGTGCGCGTTTACTGCTCAGAAGAGAGCTTAGCACTGAGGATGAAAGTGTAAGAGTCAGGAGTTCTCAGAATGGATTTCACAGCCATTTTAGTCTTAAGAATGAGTATTATTTGCTGCAGTCCCCAGATTTTTTGGCACTAGGGACCAGTGCTTCTATGAGAATATAATGCCTGATGATCTGAGGTGGAGCTGAGGCGGTAATGCTAGTGCTGGGGAGCAGCTGCAAATACAGATGAAACTTCACTTGCTTGCCAACTGCTCACTTCCTGCTGTGCAACCCAGTTCCTAAGAGACCATGGACTGCTACCGGTCCATGGCCTGGGTGTTGGGGACCCCTGTATTTAAACTAGCAAAATTATAACATTTTTAGACACAATTTTACTATATGGTTTATATATATAAAATTCTTCAGTGTGATTTTAGTAAACTCAGGGGCAAATATTTCCCCCTCTTGAGTAACATTCTTCTAACATGGTACTCTATGTTAAAGGGAGAATAAAATGCATTATTTAATTGAACTTACTTTAGAAGAAAAATAGCCGGTACTTACCTATTCTTGAATAGATTTTTATTTTTGCTTTTTAATTTCTTATCATGGATTCTTCTGTTCTCATTCCATGTCCCCAGAGAATATATTTTAATGGTAATTTATTAGAATATTGGCTAAATAATTTCTTAAGTCAGGCAATTTGTCAATAACATGTTTCCCCACTACCAAGGAATTGCATAAGGGTGGAAATCTTTTCAAAATTAACCAGAGTTTTAATTACTATGTAATTTGCTTTCATAGATCTGTAAATTCTATTTTATGTATCCCTAGTAGTTCATTTTATCAAATTTTTATAAAATCTTTCTCATCACTGGGTCTAACAAATATGAAATATGTTAACTCATAATTTAAAAGCAGAGTTAAGTATCTATAATTTTTACTAAAGATATTGCAATTGACTTACTCATTTTTTTAAAGAAACATTTCAAATGCCCCACAATGTTATAAGATCTGCAGTATCCATATCGCTTGCAATTTGGTATAAATTATGAGAAGAGCCCAGTAAGCAAAGACAAAGCTCTTGCTGCAGACTTTGAAGATATTGGTAAGCAGAATAGGCAAACAGAAAATCTTCCAGTTTATTATACAGATGTAACCCTGATCTACAGTGAAGCTAGAATTACTTATGAAATAAATTCACAGTTTAAGGAGTCAGTCATTTTGTGGCTTCAGTGATAAAATTTAAACCTCTACTGAATTGAATTATCTGTCTAAAAGTACTTTATCATGATTTAAGATACTGGCAAAATTACAGGTTTTTTAAAATATAAAATTGCTTAAGATTACCATCTTCATATACTTTACAGATTTACTAAGACAGAGTCTGAGTACTGATTAATCCATTGGTTGACCTTTTTTTGCATATATATCCAGATATACAGAACTAAAATAGCTCTTGTATGCCCCTGGGAGTTTGTGGATATGTATTTCTCTATTTGTAAATTTATTTAGAAAAGAATGCCTTTTTTGAGTAATCATATTGTCATCTAACTTGTATCATTTCTCAGTCTTGTGCTGTTTTCTTTGTCCTGAAGGAATTGCCTATGATCCTCTGATGCTGAAACACCAGTGCATTTGTGGCAATTCCATCACCCACCCTGAGCATGCTGGACGAATACAGAGCATCTGGTCACGGCTGCAAGAAACCGGGTTGCTAAATAAATGTGAGGTAATCCTGAATTGGCCACACTCTTTTACTTACTTAAATAAATCATGTTAAGAGGCCAAGATTCATTTGAGTAGTCATAGAAAAACGTTAACTCTGTAGCACAAACACCATGATTGATGAGCCATCCGTCATAGGCACTAGTAGCACAAAACTTTTGATCTGACTCTGGGTTAGGCACACAGTAGGTATTCAGTCAGCTGCCTGATATGTGTGTCCCATTTTTGGTACACATACTAGGATTCTTGTTTCCAAATAGGTATCATTTATGGAGTTAATTGCCTGAGAAACTTTTCACAAAATGTTAAGTACTAAATAATTGTTATTTCTTGTTGTAAATTATTCCCTGAACTCAGATATATGCCAGTTTTATGGAAATCAATAGATTTAAAAAATAACTATTATCTTACCAAGAATAGTCATGCCTTCTTAGTGAAGTGGCTGATGTTTTTATATTTTTATGTGAGGTCTGAATACTTTTATCAATAATTCTTCAGACTCATTTCTGTAAATTCCTAATGAGTTTAGTTTTTCATTTAGAAAAATCTGTTTAGACTTTCAAAGGTTGAATGTAAAAATGATTACAGTTTTAAAAGACTCACATATTCAAATTTGAAAAATGTATAATAGCCAGTAGCTATTTGATTTGGTTGCTATAAATGTTTATTATTACCTAAGATCCCGTAACATTCTATATTTGAGTCTAAAACATTTTTAAAAAAGAAAAATATTCCCCATATATATTTTCTCATATTACTTTAACACTTATTGATCAAAAGTATTTTTTCCTGGGTCTATATTATTATGTTCCAAACGTATTTTAGAATTATTAAATTTCACAAGACAAATATGGTTCCTCAAGACAGTTTGACAATTTATCGTGTTGCTATTTGGTTCTTTTGTCATTTGTAGATCAGTAAAGGGAATCCAATGTAGTTTTTACCAGTTTGGGAAGAAGTTAAATGGGTAAGATTTTGAGTATAGTTATGTCATGAGGAAACTGATATTACTATACTTTGATTAAAAAAAAAAAAAGCAATCTTTTTTGCCTACATTTGAGTTAATTTATTTTTGGCAGCCCAAAATATAGTTAAGAAAATTCCCATTCAAAGCCATTTTAAAGTGAACCTATAAAATATTTCATTTGACATAGAAAGCCAAAGAATTCAGAATGTTTCTTAGAGTCAAGTGTACTTGCCTATATTTGATAGTGTGAGTTACATCAATCTGATCCTTCTTTTCTGAAAAGGAGTAAAAATTATGGACTTTCGAAGCTGCAGTCACTCATTCAGTTCATTCATTTCTAAGGATAAATTATTTATTGATTTTCTTTTTTAAAGATCAATAATATGAACTAAATGGTTATTTTCTTTACATCAGAACATAGATAACATCTGTGAGTCACTCAGCAGTTGAGATTGTGAATGAATACACCAGAGTAGTGTGTACAGATTTAGTTAAAAAAACTTTTGTTATGTTTATAGTAGAATTATCAAATGTTTTTAATATTTAAAGTTTTTCTTTCAACTAAATGTATCCTTTACGTAGAACCTCCAAAGTGAATGAATTTGCACTTGATTTATTTTTCTGATTCTCTCCTGAATGAAAGTCTATTATTCATCTTTTGCTACTAGTGTCCATGTTATATGGCAGAAGACATTCATGCTTTTTGGTAAATTTCTAGTGGAATTTTTGGAAATGATCTTTAACTAAACAAATGTTATCATTGTAGAGGCTTTCAGGTTCTGTATAAAACACAAAAGGTTTAAAACATGGAAGCAAAAGAAACATGACTTATTTTCTCTTCTTGATGGTTTCTACCAGAAGAGAGGGTAACAGCAGAGATGATTACAAAACAGTTTAAGCCCACTCAGGAACCGTAGAATCTATTTTCTTAGCCAGTACCCTCTCCAGTAAACACAATTGAAACAGTTTGATACATGTTCATTGTGAATTTTCTTTTAAAGTTTTTTATTTGAATTGTTAATTTTAATATACACATTTATTAATATATTTTTAAATCCTCCTAGAAGGATGCAAACCTTTCTATCTCAAGCAAAAGTATTTTGAAAATTTCAGTACTGTGGGAAGAAACAGACAAACTCAGACATAGAATAAACCTTTTAACAATTCACCCAGGCATTACAATCAGTTGCTGAATAGCCAGGAGAAAAGCACAGGTAAATGGCAAGTGGTCAGGTACATGGGGATGCATTGTCTGGTTGAAAAGGCAAGATGATTCCTATGCTAATGGGCTTCCTGGTTAGTGTTTATGAGCCTTCTAAAAGGATCAAGGCTAATGATAATGTCTTCCTACTGAACTTGACTTTTTCAGTTCAAAAGAAGTTAGATTCCACCTCTGATGTGAATGAATATTTACCATGGTGGCCCAAGGACTTAAGGAGAACCAGGCTTGCCTTTCTAAATGGTCTAGTTCTGACTCTCAGGAAGTTAAAATCTAGTTCTGTTCCTTGGTAATGTCTTTGGCAACCGTTCCTGAGAAGGTAAAACCTATGTGTCTGGGACTTCAGGGATTTGAGTATCAGTGCTGATGTCTAGGTTATCACTCTCTCTTGAGCAGTTGAATAAATTCAACTAAATTGTTTTATTAGATTTTATGGAAAAGGAAATAATTGAATAGGCTATAACACATACAAGCTGGGTCTCAATATCTAGGAATTTGCCATCTTTAAACATTATTTTCCTGCCAGGTCTGTGTAGCTACCATAGTTAGTGATCAGCCTGTTTCCAGGGGAGTTGACAGAGCTCGGGGAACATATATCTGGCCAGCAAGCAGAAACCTGTCTAGATAAGTGAAATTAATTTATTGATAATAATGGTCCTCAAATGTTAGCATATATGAGAATCATCTGGGGAGATGATAAATGCAGACTGCTGGGCACTAACCCCAGAATTTTAGATTCAGTAGGAGTGGGGTCCTATTGGAATGGGGTCTAAGAATTTGTATTGCTAACTGTATCTCGGCAAAATCCTAATACTGCTATTCTGGGCATCACACCTGGGAAACGTAATGTATCCATTCAGTGGTATTTATCAAGAATCTGAGTTTTCCAGGCTTTTACGTTAGGAGCTGTAGACATAATACTGAAAAGCTGCATCCCCTGCCTTAAGGAGGTTACCACCTGGTGGGATCAGCGAATAATAAAATTATCACATAAATACATATATAGCTACAAACTCCCAAAGAGTTTTGAGTCACAACTTTTATATTGCAGAGTTTTTAATGACCTATTGCTTGAGCTGGAGAAAGAAATAAAATGAGAAAATAAATTTATATTTACATGGTGGTCAGCAGTCTGCATAGTGTTTAACAGTATCAAAGGGGCCCTTTGAGCAAGAGATAGAGGAAAAGATATATATCAGGGAGCATAGGAGGCAGTATCCCAGATCTTGTGTTGAAGATCTTGCCCTCCTTCTGTCATTATTTATGTTTCTTTGTCCGTTTGGATACTGTTTCACTGAGACAGAATATAAAAAGTCTCAATTCTGCTGGTATACAGAGGAGAGTCAGCTTTCCTCAACCAATAAAGTAGTCAATTCTGCAGTTAAACAGTGATATAGAAAAGATGACAATTTGAAAACATTAAAAGTGCTCAGTGGTTTCAAAACAATAGATTAATGCACAAATCAAACTTACGTGTTGTGTCATTTCATTCAGAAGTATAGAAAATTAATCAGAACGGATCCTTCAAAGGTTATTGTTCAACATTAGATTTGACCTTAGTCCTGTCATTAATTATCTGTGTACTTTTGTCAAAGCATTTAACCTTACTGATCTTTGGTTTTCCCACATGTAAGATGAGGGTGTTGGGCAGGATATTTGCTAGAATTTCTCCCAGCTCTAATGTATGAAATTAGATGGCTAATGAGTTTACTTGGAACATAGTACTTTCTTTGGTTGAGAGTAGACAAAAATGTGTAGGTTGTTTTAGTAAACAAGTTGCTTTTAGTTTGTAAACTATAATGTAAATTGGCTATGCTTACTAGTCCTGGTTAATAGCCAGAGAAAACATTAGTCCTCCTTATATGAGATTACAGTGGTGGTTATACAGGTTAGCTTCTTTTGGCATGACATGGCACTGTTTTTAAAAAATTGAAGTGTGCAGTAGTCCTTCATGCCAATACCATTTAATGTTTTTCCTTTTGAATCATTCATACTTAGCTTAGTGATTTGGTTGGGAGCAAAGAGCAAAATCAGCAGCTTTCTCATCACAGTAAGAAATAGATCTAGAGGGGTCATTTGGTCTCCTCTTCAAGAACAAGCACTTTGGTCAGGTAACCAGGTTCCTAAAGCGTGTGTGCCCCTAAAAACAAGAATGCGCTCTCCTATGCTTAAAAAAATGCAGATTGACCCGTCATCTGTTAGAAATGCAGTTGCAGTTGTTTTTCCAGAAGTGCTCATGACTCTCAGCCCTACCAAGCCACCCACAGACATTTGCTTGCTCTCACATTTGTTTTGAGAATAACAACATTTTATAATGCTTTTGTTGGATTGTACATTATGTGGAATTTGCATTGCCTCTTTGTGACTAATATTGAATAACTTCGTTTCGCTTAATTCATAAGTAAAAACCATAAGCAACATACTGTGCTGAAATGTTTAACTCTTTTGTTCAAGTGCCAACACAAAGTAATTACAAAACAATTCTGGGACACAAAACCAAGCTACTGTTGCCCCTTCTGGGACTTCTCAGAAGTTCCAATGAAAAAAAGTGGAGAGCAGGTTTAGTCTGAAAATTTTTAAGATGCCAAGGAGCTCAGGGATCGGGCATCCAGTACACATCCCTGCACACACACAGGTGACTTTAAAATGTCTTTTGCAAATCTAAGTAAAGAAATATAATATCCATTGGAGAAATACTTTTGGAATGTACACATTTTCTAATATCAAGGTTACAAAGCTCTGAATACTGCAAGTTAATGGAAATTCAATTAAACATTTGTTTTATAGAGTAATCTAACTAGATGGCAGCACATAACAGCTTACTGTTTTGTTTAGTTTGCAAAAAGAAAATGATCTTTGTGTCTTTCATTCTAACCACAAAGCAGTAAGAAATTCAAACAGGGAGTCTTGTGACTTGTCTCTAAGGACATGGCAATCTTGGGAAGCAGTACGAATGATCTAGAGGCCATGAGTAAACCAGGGTATATTATGTCATTCTGAGAGAGCTTTGTATATCACAGTAGCAAGGACCCAGGTAGATAAATGTATTAAAAATGCTTGTGCAGCCTATAATCAGAATTCAGATGATTTGGAATTTTTTGTTTTTATTTTTCTGCAAAAAATGAAGTATTGATGTGGAAAACAACCAGTAACAGGAAATAAGACACACTGCCCTTCTGAGTCTATTTGTAAGGTATTACAGGATTTTTAAAAAACTTCAGCAACTTATTAACAAAATGCTCATTAACAAAAATGAAATTATGTTTTTCAACCATCTGAGAATCGTAGTGCTAAAGTAATACAAAATATTTATTGTGACAAAATTTGTTGTGTATGTGATTATTATTTAAAAAGCAGTGCTTTAACCCAAACCATCAAAATATTCATTTACAGTGTTATTTAAAAAATAATTACAGTGTAGAAGATTCAGATGCATAAAGATTGTGAACATTGAGCAGTTACACTAAGGGATAGCTTTAGCTTTTCTTTTGAACTTATACCCATAATGATGTGAAGTGGACAGAAATAAAATTTAAAAAAATTTTAAAAACATAGTACATATTCTTTTTTCCACCCAGACTTTATTATTGAATGGGATTTGCTGTTTTTCTGAAACATTTTTGAAATGTTTCTGAAACTTTTTAAAATAAATTGTAACAACTGAATCAAGCAGACTTACATTCAAGTAAAAGGCACATGTCATTTTGAAATTCTTGTAGACCTTTTTTACTCTCATCCTTCTCTGTGCCATCTTTTTAACTATAGTCCCAAGTGTTGGTCAGTACAATGCCAGTATCTTATGAACAGGAAGGATGGACAAGTCCCTCTAACATGTGGTTCTCAACCTAGGCTGCCCAGTAGAATCCACGGGGTGGTTCTCAGTATCTGAATGCTCAGGCTGTACCCAAAGTTAGTCTGAAGCTCTGGAGGTAGGACCCAAGCACTGATACTTTTTAAACTTCCACAGCTGATTCTAATGTTAAAAATCACTACAACAGAAACTCAACTTCTTAAGTTTGTAAAATTTCAACTTCATAAGCTTAATGAGGTAGAGGCAAACAGGTGAATGGAGTCAAATATAAGGAGATGGGAGAGTAACGGAAGTACGCATTACCCGAGAAACAACGATGGCATTAACTCATAAGTTACATATGTAAAAATTTTTTAAATTGGGAAAGGCAATCATTATTTTGAAGTTGTCACAAGCTAAAAATACAAGTTTAAAAATTACTCTTATTTTTCAATTATAATTAAGCATGTAAAATGGGCTTTAAAGAATAAAATCCATTTGAAAATTTGTATAGTCAGATCTTCTCTCTTGCCTCAACCATCGTAATTTATCACGTCAGTTATTATATTTGCCTAAGGCAGATCTATAAATCAAAATAATGGATATTTTATTGAGTTTTTGTATATAAGGTTATTTCCCATAGAATCTTATTATTTTAGGGCTAAGGGTAGGGTGAAATATTTCAGTTAAACCTCCTTATGTTTATAAATGAGGAAATGGCTATGGGTGTGTTGACACACGAGAGTCAGAACCCAGAACTCAAGGCACCTGACTTGCAGTTTACTTTCTTTCCATGTGACCAACAGAAAGGACCAAAGGCCTATTGGGCTGCCTTCCTTTTATCACTCTCCTTTCTTTATAAGAACAGGTGTTTAGAGGATGAAGCATATATGAAAGGTGAGACTGTAGTTGTGGGAAGGGGAAAGAAACTCTTATGTAAAATTTTAAAAAGCAGTGGTCATAACATCTGAAAAAAACAGTAGGTACACTTGGGCATAAGCATGAGACCATATTTTTTATTTGTTTAAGAGAGAAAAGTGTATCAAGAATAATGAACAGGCTGCAAACTGATTCATTTAATGTTAAGTATGGAATTTGTAATAAAGGGTAACTTTGACACTTATAAGTCACGATTCTTTAATTCTGTAAGTCTGCAGCCCTATGGATTTTTGTAGGTAAAAAAAAAATCCTCTATTTAGGGATACTGGATGAACTATTTTTCAAAAAATGAGATATCTGAGTGGAAATTCTTGCCTAATATGTCACCACTTTGAAAATGATTAAAGAAAATGGGGTCTCCTCCAGCAGAGGCAGGTACTTTGACTTGTCAAAGTTAAGTTGGACATTTTCTCTTAGTTTGGAACTGCCACAAAATGAGCCCTTTCATGTCCTCAATAATACCAAACCAATGCAATCCATCTGTTCTGCTAAATTATTTCTAGTTCCCTAACCAAAGGCATTGCTTTTTCATGCATTTTATCATGATTTTATGCCCTTTATTATATTTTACAAAAGGTTCTGATTCCTCCAGGGCCAATGAGAACTGATTAGGACACTGGCCTCAATCCAGGCTTTGAACACAGGAGGGGAAGAAATAGAACTGTTTCCTTTTTTTCCTGCTCCTTGGCAGGAAAAAAAAAAATATATATGAATCTATACCGTGTGTGTGCTCTGTGTGTGGGTGGGTGTGGGTAGGCTGCATTTTATCCTGTCACAGTATGACTTTGTAGATAATGTTCAGAACATTCCTTCTATAATCAGTTTGCATTAATGGGCTTTATTTCAGAAAGACTGTTTCTTTAGGAAAGAACCATGGTGTGTTGTGAGACTCAATGATATGGTCATTTTAAACAGCTTTAGTCAGACTTCAAACCTGAATGTAGACTGACACTATGAACTGAAAGAGATCATATTCCTCAGGTGCTTATCACAGAGTAGGCACTCAGTGCACGCCAGTCCCTTTCCTACTTTCAAGGAAGAAGATGCCCAAGTGCACATCACAGAGAGTGAAAATATAATAATGACCCTTTCACTGCAGAGTTTCTTTATTAAGAATATGAAAGGAAAACTATACAATTCCTTTACTAGGCCTATATTAGCATAGTATTTAAGACCTATATTTGAATCTCAAGCAAGATCTCAAGAAATACCTAAACGAACATCGTATCTTAAATATATTGCATTCTAAAATATACTGAGAATTCTCAAAAATACTTTTGGTTAGACTCATAGATGACTTTAGATGGACATCCTGCAGACTAAATGTCTCTGAGAACGGAAATCAGTATCCCCCTAAATTATGATTATCAGAGCACTTTATCCTATTTTGTGACTCATTATGGCTGTTGACCTTTGACTCAAGAGAGCATCATGAGAGAGAAATGAAGGACTAAAGGGTACACAGGAAATAGAAAATATGGGAAGGGATTAAATAAAAATATCTATATTTAAGCATAAACACATAACATAACACATTACTGATGATAATACTAGAAAATGAGAACCTTCTTGGAGACTTCAGTTTGAAAGAAAAGATGAAATTGAAAAATTGAAGACTTCTGATAAAAGTGAGGTAAGATGGAATTACTCCAGGAGATCCTGTGAGTTAAGAAAGAAGGAAAGCTGTTGCTATTTCAGAATTTTTAGCTTATTCATCCTTCAAGTTCCCGTAGCTTTGCCTTTATGAGATGTAAATCTCAAAATGTGCTTTCTCCAGATTTTTCTTCCAAATAAAAATACATATCATATTCAATTGGTTTTGTTCAGTTTTTTTTTGTAGAAACATGTATATTCTGTTTGTGAGTTCTATTCTCTAGCATCCATAAAAGCAGAAGATGATTGTTAAATATTCCTTATATTTACTGTAATTCTTTTTTAAATAAGTATATTCTATAATGATAAAAACAGCCCATGTGAAAACTTCCTGGGAGTCAAAAGGAAGTAAAGAGGAAGGAAAAAAGAAAAAATCAAAGTGAAAACTTCAGAACAGTACTACATTTTAATAGTGATAGAGAGGACTACAGTATAAACTAGAATAAATAATTGTTAAAAAGGCTGGGCCAGATACTCTATCCTACTGTTACTTAACTGATATCACATAAAGGAATGACTGAAATTCAGTAGGTGTCCTTATCTGATTTATCAGCACTTCAGCTGCTGTCAATAATTGAATCTTATTAGATTATTTTTTAAATGTGTGGTTGATTGTTTAGCCTGAATGCTAGGAGGATTGTAGGAGAATGAGAAAGGAGTTGGGACAAGCATGGAATGTATAGTTGAAAATATATGTGACTAGTTTATGAAAACATAAAGATATATTTCTTGTTAATGGTATTTAATATTCTGCCAGAGTAGGACTGATTATGTAGTCTGATTTGCAGTGCTCTCCCCTCATTTCAATATTATTAGATAACTCAGACCATGGGGTTACCACTATTTTTCCTCAGGGATTTAACACCAGCTGAAATCTCACAGTTAAGATGTTCCCTCTAATATTGACTTTGAACTTTCTCCTCCTAATTTTATCTCATTACTTGTCATCCTTTTCTTTGGTTGTTCTGGTATTCTATAAATGTTTCCCAATTTAATGGTTATTATCAAGCCACCTAGATCAATAACATGTTCATTTGTTGATCAGAGCAATGGCTGACCGGATGGCCATCATTAAGTTTGCCTTAGTCTTCAGCATTACCTACTCAATTTAATTTCAGTATTTAACATCTATCTGGAAATAATTTCTCTAAAACATATTTTTATTTTTCTAGAAAAGTAAATTAGGTGTCAGAAAAGAGGGAACTTTAGTGCTATGACAAAGAAAATCCCATAAGCATGTATTTGTTTATTTGACACATAATGGCGCAGTTTTGAGGAGTTTCTGTTTTCTGTCACTCCTGTTACCTTCCTTTTATCCCTCAGGTCTCCTGCTCTCTCCCTGTTACATGATTTATTTTCAGTGACAAGTACAGCTCTGCCCTCTACCCAGTAAACCCCTAGAAAGTGTCTGTATATTAAGGTTTCCTGGCCTGCTCCATCAGTGAACCACACATCAACAGCAGCTGCATCACCTTAAATTAAGGAGGGTGAATATGGAATCCTCGTGTCCCGAAAGAGGTGTTGTTGTCACCTGATGTTTCCATGTCAACTGGTGATTTTATGTTTGGGAACATGAAAGGACAGCATTCCCTGTACAGGTTCTCTTTGAATTTCACTGTGCATAGTTTTCTACTAAATATTACCTTACTGGTACTTTATTGTAATACATTTTTTAAGTGAAATATTAGTACTGTCTGATGGTTTTAGGAAACAGCAATTTCCTAAAGGCTAATTAACATCGTAAACCAACATGATGTTTACTGAGTTTCGCAGATGTGCCAACCGAGAAATGTGGCTAGAAAGAACACTTTGCATATTGATTAACTGAGGCTTGGCTTAACATTCAGTTTCATCGGTGTTGAAGGACCTTTCTTAGCTGAGGTGAAAGTCTCTGCCTCGCATGTGTATAAAAATATTGACTGAGTCTAGAGTGTCAAAACTATCTCTGGTTAAATAGCAGTTATTCCTTTTTTTTAAATTTCCATTCTGTTACAGGCTAATGCTTTTATAGAATATATTATGAATAAAATACTACAAAAGTGAAATTAAATTGAAGACATATAAGATTATATTGGATTCAACAGACATAAAAGTATTCTATTAAATTGTTATAAAAGTTTCTAAGTATTTATTCTGAATTTCTATACAGACCTCATCACAGACCATTCATAAACAGTTTCAGAACTGTTAACTGATTCCGTGGGACATACTTTGAGTAACATTGGTCTAGATTAGCACTACTGTGAGGTGCAGACACATGAAGTGATCAGAGATTTTATTATAATCAAATACATTAAAATGTATTGTATTGGTACTTCCTTAAGTCCATTAAGAAACAAGGAATTTGTTTCAACATCTTTTCCAGGTAAGTGTAAAATAAGATTTCAATGAATTAAGTGTCAGCTAAACAGTAGACCATATTTGTTTCTAAGCTGATACTTTTGCAAAGAAGTTAACTATTAATTTATTTGGTACAAATTTCTTTTTTATGACGAAGAAGAATATGTTTTATGTCAATTGCCCATTTAGGCATAAGCAATCCATTGGTTCTGAAACGCATGCACTCATTTTTCAAATATTTGTATGGTACTTTTCTAAGCAAATCAGTGTCACATTCCTACATGATAAAACTCAGCCCATTATTAATCATCTTAAATGTGACTTGGGCCTTATTTTCTTCTAAATGTTGTCAGTAGAGTATTGTAAGCTTCTGCTGTTTTCTTTCAGCGAATTCAAGGTCGAAAAGCCAGCCTGGAGGAAATACAACTTGTTCATTCTGAACATCACTCACTGCTGTATGGCACCAACCCCCTAGAAGGACAGAAGCTGGACCCCAGGACACTCCTAGGTCTGTATGGGCTTCCATTCTACCGAGAACAGCACATTCCAGCACTGTCATTAGTCAATGCTTGTGTCAGTTCAAAATACTTGGCAAGCACTGTGACAAAAAATCAGCTTTTCCATCAGCATTGCTCTGTGGAATGACTTGTTTACAATGGAAGCCAATGCAGATTAAGAAAATCTTGCATTAGAAAAAATGACCATAAAAGTTTCATGATGTTTACTTTTAAATTAACATTTATTTGAATAGCATTTGTTCATTGTGTTTTAGCATACAGGAATAAATGCATTGTAGAGTTCACTTACATTTTTAAACTAAAAGAAAGTTTTTCACATTCTTTATGTAAATTTATTTTCACTTTTTCTATTTGTTTTGTATTGTTCAGTTTTTTTCCCCTGTGACTTCAATAGACAGGGGGCATAATACAACTTATTTAAGTGAAAACTCCTATAACTGTGCCTAGAATACTATATTTTATAGTAAGATTGTGTTTTAAATCTTAATGTAATCTTTTTAATGCATGCCTTAACTGAAATTAAATACTAAAGTAGATGGCAGAAATAGAAAACTAGTAGACATAATTTTTAGTTAATGTATGATTTTTCAAACCTCTGGCATCAGATTTTAAAATAAAATTAATGTTGTACAACTATATATGAAAGATAGATATAACAGATTTTAGAAAAAGTTTTTTAAAAAACTTTATTCTTAGCTGAAACAATTCTGTTATATTTATTTTAATCTTTTATTAAAATAAATAAAACATTTTAATAATGTTAAAATATTATTAACATAATATTTTAACATTATATATATACTGAAAGGTAATATATACTGAAAGGATATTATTTTAATATGTTAACTAAAAAAAGGCATTTTAGAACTTTTTCTAATCCCTTTCTTTCAAATAGACCTGTTTTGTCAGTTCCAAATCACTGGACTCTCTCCCTTAATTTAACAGTATTTAAAGTGATTTTATGTTAACTGGTCCTAAACAATTCAAAAGCAAGTATTATGACATGCAATAGGCAGGAATCTTGCAAAGCAATAATAAAGGGAAATTAAGAGTTCCCCATTATAACACTTATAATATGACTTTTTAAAAGGAGTGTCAGGCATCCTTCAATTAATGAAGTAAAGGCATACAGGTGAATGTATGTATGCACACATACATGCAAGGGGTATAGTAGTAGCTTGGGAAGAAACTGATAGAAAGTAGAACACATAAAGATTACTTAATTTTTAGAAAACATTATTAAAATTTAATGATGAAAACCAGAATTAAATCTATATGTTAACATAAAGACAGATATGTCAATCTAAACATATATACTCTATTTTGTTGTTCTTTCTGTTGAAGAAATCAGTCTCTGCATATGTAGATTCTACATAAAGTACTTCATTTTTTGTGGATACCATACAATGATTGTCCTTGTTTTAACATGATTAATAATCCCACACAGTTTACCCAAAGATGAAGTAAACTAGATATTAACTTTCATGGTTTTATGAGGTCACAGTACACTTTTAAAAATAGAAAGCTATATGCATTTTGATTATTATTATTTTTTTAATTTAGTTAAGAGAAAACAAGTAGCAAATCTTCCCCATTTTAAAAAAAATATGGTCTCAGCTTAGGCATAAATCTAGATATTTTGGATTTAATTGGGATGAATTTACAGGTAGGTGTTTGAGAGTTGTTCCAAAACAACCATTATTCCACATTTTAAGAGAAAAAACATATTTGTAAAAGAAATGAAGCTTAAACTTTGACAACTTCAAACTTTTTACTGATGAAACTTTTCAATACCACCTTTTTTTTTAATGAAATTTGACGTTTGAACAAAACTGATTTTCTCAAGAGTCAACATATGTATCATTTAAAAATTTGATGATTTAAAAATACATTCCAGTGTATAACTTAGATCTTGGACAATTCTTTTTATGTATGTATGTATGCAATGAAAATGCCAAGAACCAATAATTTAATTTTTAAAGTTTTAATCCAAATAAATTGGCCATTCATTGCATTCATTTTGAGTATTTATTGTGGCTAATACTCATACAATTGGTGATTTTAGAATTAGATACACAGGTAGAATTCCATGGGCACCTCTCAGAGACCAGCCCAACAATTTCAAATTGTGTGTAGGCTACGTGAGTAAAGATAAACAAGGATGTTGCATTGTTAGGTCTTGATGTCAGGTATGAAATTTGACTTTGATAATAATTCTGAACTACTTCAGTTTCTCATGCGAATCCAGAAACTTAGCAGATTTTCCTCATTCATGTTCTAAGTGAATAATCCCCATTCTTTTAACTTTTCATACATTTTTTGTTCTTTATGAAATTTGAATTCTTGTTATTTATTTAAAAAACTAGATTGATGCTGCCATGTATAAATATATAGAAATTCATAGCCATCAAGATATTTCTTTTTCTTTATCATTTTCTTCTACTCCCACTTCTTTTCCTCCCGCATTTCCCCATGACACAGATTGCGGGAAGGAGTGGGGGAGGATGTCAGCACACACACAACATTACATTTAAATTTATTCAATTGTATGAAATTTCTGAGTTGGATTGATAGTACTACTTTTGATAGTTATGTTCTAGAGTTAGGAGGAAGGATTTAAATAAAAGTTTATTATGATCAGACCTATCAGTCTTTGTATCTTGAAAGGTATCTATAGCTTATAAAATAATTAGATTTGAAAATGGGCACCATTTATCTCTTTAAATACTCTAGACCCTGTAAGGTGACACTTTAAAAACATTCTTTCCAATCATTTATGGTACGAGGTTTTCCTTAACATTAATATTCCTGTCATTCTTACTACCAGTTTTCATTAACGTGTGGCTAGCCAGATCTCAGTTTATGGATAAGACAATATGATAGATAGATATATATCTATATCTATATCTATCTATTTATCTATTTGTATATACACACACACACACACACACACACATACACACACACACACACTTATTTATATGTATGTGTGTATATATATAATTAAACCAGTCAATTCAGTGAATTAAAATTTTTTACACACTACTAAATTTAAATTATTGATTATTTGGCTCATTTGTATTATGTAAACATTACTAAATATAACTTTTAAGCAATACAGTGTTTATTTTTCTTATTCTCTTAGAGTTTAAATGTTTTTTTACTTTATTACATTGTAATATCTTTTTTCACTAACTAGAGAATGAAGAGTTCAGAGATTAAAATATACAATACTATATATTTTAATTTCATATATTACATATGAACACATACTTGCAAAGTATTCAGTAATACAGTAATATCTTTGTTATGAGCAACAACTTAAGAAAACTTTACTCCTCCCCAAACTATCCATAAATTTTTTATGTATCTTTTACTGATGTCATTATTTCTGTTTTAATATATTTCCCTGGCTTGATTTTGTTGTTGTTGAGCTACCTTTTTTCATCATGAATTTTCTTATATATAATCATCTTATTTTTTCATTTGTACTTAAATTTTTATCATTTTTCCATTTGTTAGCAAATGCATCTGAAAAATAAACTAATACAATTTATTGTTTTCAAAATAAACTTTTTTCTATGACCTTAAAATCTATTTAATCTTTTACTAGCATGGCATGTGAATTCCACCACAAACCTGTTTTCAGTTTTCATTATTTCATTGATCATCAATAGGACAAATGATTTGGGACAGGTGAAATGAAGGTTTGAACCTGTTACTTACTACCACTGATTTCCTGAATGACCCATCTGAATCACTTCAGAGCTTTTTGACTATGATATGGAACTGCTCACTGCCTTTACCTTTAATTACTCTGTAATGTAGAGTTTAGTTTTAGAGATTTAGGAGTAGTTAGTTATTTTTGTTGTCTCTATTCATGTAGTAGATAATATGGAAAATAAAAGTGCAAGTAAACAAAATGATTAAAAATTTTGTGAAATATCAGTTTTAAGAGATAGTCACAAGTAAGATTTTGGCATATGTTTTTTAAGAAGATATGTTTATATTTACATTATATAGATTCCCAAATAGTGTTATCCTCTTTAGTATGTCACACTTGCTTGTTTAAAAAATTGTGAATATCTGAGAGGCTTATATTTGGCCTTAGCTAGAAGTAGAAATTGAAAATAAATCTGTATATTTGAATCGACATTTTAATATTAGAAACATTTAAAAAATGATAATATATTCAATAAATATTGTGATTTGAAATATCGTATTAGAGGGATATACTAAGTGAATAGCTGAGTTATTCATAATAAATTATAAATAAAAAAGATACTGTTACATGTTCTATGATGTGTAGGCCAGTTAAACAATGTAATATTTTTATTCATTTGCTTTCAGCTCTTACCAATTTAAAATTTGATCAGTTTCTTCCTGAGTTAAATGATAAATGCCATGTAACATAAATTGTCACAATAAACAATGAAGAATAAACACTTATCAAAAACTATAGTTTTTAGTAATATTAATATTTAAAATGTAAAAATCTATAATTACATTCCCAATTTATATATTTGTTCATATCTTCTTATTGTGTAGGTGATGCCTCTCAAAAGTTTTTTTCTTCATTACCTTGTGGTGGACTTGGGGTAAGTATGAGTTTGTTTAATGCTCTTAAATAATAAAGTTTCAAAAATATTTCCTTTGATTTATCTGTTCAATTATGTTTAAGGCTGTTTCTTAGTAAAGTTTATACTAGACTTCAGGACTGGCTACATAATTTGTAGGGCTCAACTCCAAATGAGAATGCAGATCTGTTCGTTTGAAAAGTAAGAATTTCAAGATGGTAACAATGGTGAATTAAACCAAATGTAGGGTCCATCGAACTGTAAAGTCCTGTGAGACTGTACAAGTTGCATGTTCACAAAGCTGGCTTTGCTAGACATATGAGAGAGTTTAACACACAGGTTTGTAGCAGATTTTAATTTTCAATAGAGTGATACCGAAGTAAACGGTATAAACTTCATAAAGCACCTTGCACTGTGGTATGTTTTGTTTGTGAACCCCCTGAGGCCATTTTGTCTTTGATAATTAAGAAAGCCTTTTTGACCCAGGGTATTTATACCACATTGCAAGGATAAATTTGTTCAAATCCAGCAACATGTGAAGAAAAATGTCTACATTTTTGTGGGTGATTAGAACATACCTTATAGCCTGCAATCTATTTAAAGTTAACCCTTACCAGTAATAAATGTCATCCACAGAACTAGTGCTAAGTCACATTGCAACAACATAATTCTAGATCAAGTTTCCAAGGACTAAGGAATTTGAGTCAATTAGGTTTTTTGGATATTGAAGGGAAAGAACAAAATTAGTCCTGTGCATGTCATGGTTAGACAAAATTTTGCTATAAGTAAATTTTACACAGGGAATTTCCATATATTTTAAGCTAATTCTTTCATTTTAGTGATGCTAAATTTATCAAAGATAATCTTTCTATTTCTTCACCTGAATCTGCCCACTGGAAATAAGAAAGGCAACTACAACCAACATCTGTTTGGACCACACAGTTTACCAGCGTACATCAAAGGCTCATAACAACTTGGTACAATAGTCATTATTATTAACAGCATTTTGCAGATGAGAACCTGAAGGCTCCAAGTGATGTGATTTTTCTGAAGTCACAAGGTGAAGGGTGAGAGGCTGAAAATATGAGGTTGATGTGCACGTTCATGTGGAGGAGTTCCCAAAGAGCACGTTAGGTCCTTCTGCCTCTTTCATCCTCAACAGGCTGGAGCCTAGCAGTGCAGCCACGTGGCTAATGTAATCCTTGTTAATTTTTAGCAAACTTCCTGTGAAGCCATGAGCAAAACCATTCTAGAAGGCAGAGGACAAACTTACTTTTAAAATGGGTTTTGTTGGCTTTGAGCTTATTTTCTAACATCCCAAGTGGCCATGTTAAAATAATGGTTGATCACCTGCAAATGAGGTGAAGAATGAAACAAAGCTAAGGACTCTGGGTATGGTGATGGGGAGGAAATCAACACTGTTGAAAGAGTGGTGATCATCAAACTCCTGCTCATTCACAAGTACATGCAGTTCATGACCCAGAGTTGAAATAAGGACAGCTCCCTAGAACCCACCTCCCATTCTGAACTGGGCTGTGCCTATAATTCACTATCCTTTAAACACAGAGTAACTCTACTCAATGGCTCTAAATCCATAGTAAGGTTACTTGATTATCTTTAGCCAAAACTGCTCTAGTAAACTCTTAGAAGTGCCCAATAAATCATGTCTGCTACTTCTAACATAGGGAGTCATAGAGTAAATCCTTAATAGCATCCTCAAATACCGACCTAATCCAAATGGTGGCAGCAATCATGGTAACTAAATCTAGCTTAGACAGGGAGGCAGGAGAATAAAGACTGGATTAGCTTGATTCCTCCATTAGTGCTAGAAAAGGCTGAAAAGAGGCAGCTTTATCAAATGGGACTATAGGTCTTCTGGTGGTAGTGATGTAAGTCTAGGTGAGTGTGAGAGAGTGTGCATATGTGTGTGTGTGTGTGCACATGCATGCATGCAGTCTGGTTCTGTTGAATGCTCTATAGAATTAGTTTGATTCAGTCCTTTTGTTTTTTCAGGAACCAAAGTGGTTCTTAGATATTAAGGTACCATCTTACCCCTAATATTTTTGGGTTTTATATAAGTCTTAAGAGAAACTCTGGGTCCTCTGTATTTGTACTAGTCTCAGATTTTGCCTCCAGCAGTCTTAGACATATGAAGTATGTGAAAGATACCTGATATGAACTTGGAGTGGCCCAACTTGGCAACAAGGGAGCATCCTAGTGAGCTTGGAAACCATTGAAATTGCTTTTGTCTTAGGCACTCTTCTGGTTCACATTATCTAAGGTGGACTCATTGATTTAAACTCTAAAATACTTAATGCTCCCTGATTGTTAAACTTGTTATCTAGAATATATACCTTCTTACTACATGGGTTTATTATATACTTATGGAAGGCCTATGATTAATTGGATTTCGAGGAGACTATTGAGACATTATGAAATCAGAAATCTCTCCCAAAATTCCATGTGATAATTCATCAGTGTTGTTCACGTACCTCAATGGGTAAATGGTATTTAAGGTGCTTTAAAATGTGCTCTCCTGAGATGCATTTTGAGCAACAATCTCAACGTTTCCGAATTCCTTTGTGTTTTTTCTCATTTTGTTTAGTTACTATGGCATGACTCACTTCTGATTACTGTGTGATTGCACTCCAAGAAAATGCATGAGTTGAAAAGAGCATTTTACCGAATCCCAGACCTTGGTTATCATATAGTGAAACAGATAATTGAAAGACTCTGGAAACAAAAGCCAGTTCACGACCACTTTAGTTCTCACTCCTCAGGGTATATCACTAAAAATAGTGATCATTTTCCTGGCCATCTGACCTGCTGCTGTGTGAAGAAATCTTGAAGTCATTTCTCAGCCTTATTTTCCCCTCTTCACTTGATAGGCCAAAAAAAAAAAAAAAAAAGAACCCACAAAAGCAAGGACGAGCAGGCTTTTATGATAATGTCGTCATCAGCTCCCAGCTTCAAACACTTCTGCGGCTTTTGAGTTGTCATTTATAACTTGGAACTGAATCGACCCATAATTCCCCTGATACACTTAGAGAAATTGATAACAGACTCTGCACTTCTTTTATGGCTCGGAGGAGGCAACTCCAATCACATCACTATTGGCAGGCAATATTATTTTTTGACATGGTTGTAAAAGTATAAAGGGGCTTATGGCATTTGTTTAGATGAGGAATGGGCTCTCAAGCTGTGCTGGGGTTTACAGGACCAGATTAGTGAGAAGCAAAGGGAATATGATGTTTGCAAACAGGATATGATTTTATATATAAGTTTGGGTTTCAGGCTCTATTCCCCGGGGAAAGCCTTGCAGACAGCAGAGAATTCTACTTTTATCCTACAGCAGACAAGCTCCTAGTGCCAAAAGGCAGAAAAATAAACGTGGTCAGTGGGCAGTGTCAGCCCCTTGATTGGAGGAGGAGGAGCTGTGGAAGAGGCAGAACTATTCCCTGGGAGGAATGAGGCATTGCAGAGCATGGGCAGAATCTGGGCCAGCCTAACTGGTCAAAGATGTGCCAAAAACGAGGCTCTGAGGTTTAATCAAGGCACTGTCTCTAGCAGCAAGTCAGTCGATCTGTGAACACGAAGCTGGCTTTTTATTACAAACCTTTACTCTGTCCACATTCTATTTGATTATAGCAAACTCTGACGCACTGTGGGGGTTAGGGATGTCATTTCTGTGATTTGGGGAGGGAGAGATGGGGAGAAGAATTAGGTGATTGTGGAGAGGTAATTTAAGGCTCATTTCAATTGCTCTGAGGTTTTCGGCAGACATTTCAGTTATATATTAACTATACTCACTATATAGGAGGCAGGTTTGGATGAAATGTCTCAAATTTTCTTTCATTCTGTCAGATGTAAAATGTAAACTCTCCCTTCTGATATATAAAATGTATATATAAAAATATTACATATGTGTGTGTGTGTGTATATATATATATATATATATATATATATATATTCAGAAGAAAATTCTGTTATTTATACTACATTTATACCTTTATATTATTTTCTCATTTAATATACCACGTTGGTCCTCCACATTCATTCTTCCCAATAATAGTAAAAAAGTTCCAGTGGCCAGCCTTTGAAAGGACCGCTTTGACTTTCTCTGTTGTATTATAATATCAGGGAATGATTTATTATATGACCAAATCATGGCTATATAGTTAAACTCAATGTAACAGATAAGTTTGGTTAATACATGTTTCTCCTGCTATCTAGAGTGGTTTTCTTGGAAACAAAAGCATTATTTTCGAAGGCATAACATATGCCATCATAAGAGGAGTGAGAAAGGCAGGAAAAACAAGATAAGACTTGTTGCCAGTGGTTCAGCAAGGTGCAGGAGTGCAAAGACGAATGAGATAAGACCATTTTTCCCAGTTGCTCATAGCCTTTTCATTGGGCTGATTTGGATAAATGTGCTATGGGAGCACAGAGGCAGAGACTTCCAGAACAGAAAGAAAGGAGAGGTTATATGGGGGTTACTCAAGCAGACATAAGCTAAATCTTCAAGAGCAACTAGGAATGAATGTGTTTGTGTGAGTTCAGGGGGCAGTTATGAGTGAGGGGTGGAAGGAGGCATCCAGGCATTAACTGTTTAGGCTATAATAGCTCACCATATTTTTGACAATTACATTAAGCAGTTGCTGATTAATAGAGAATTTTGTTTCTTCAGAAAATCCTAAAATAAAAACCTAATGCCTATGCCAAAATTTGGGTGGTCCTAAAATTTTGATATCGACTCAGGAACCCTTTTCTTTTATCATAAATATATGCAGCATGTGTTATTCCTACCCATTTTTCCTGAGCAGGCATAGAGCCTTTTGTTACCACTGCAGAAAGAGGAGGTAGTGGCATCTGTTTCTCACATGCAATAATCAGGATAATGTTCATTACCCTCATACTAATGTTCAGCTCAAACCTGGCTCGCAGTCAGGGCTTCATTTCCTCCACCGCTGCTATCAAAGATACATCACAGTCCTCTTCCCTCCAGCACAATAAGAGGAGCCACCCTGAGTTGGAATCTCTCTTTTCCTCATCTCTCCTTCATAACTGTATTTGGATTTTCATTAGTTTTAAACTTGATGCAAATAATACTGGCAAGAATACCTCCATGGCACCTGGAAAAAGTAAAACAGATAAGCTACCTTAATAAAATTGTTTGGGAATTTTGTTTCATGCTGTGGATTCTACAAAAAAAGATCATGTTGCCCCAGACTTGGAAAATATAGCATAACAAAATGTTATGCTAGCCAGGGAATTCCTTCTAAATAACAAAGGAAGTTTCCAGTATTGCATAGAGTATGCTAATTGTGTGTACTTGATAGTAGTCGCAGAGATGTAGGCAACACTCTCCACAGAGACAAACATATATGTTACTCTGTGTTTACTATAAAATGCAAAATTTTATAGAATCTTTAAGTGTCTGATGTCCATTGCAGAAAAGAGGAAAATTAGAAATGAAAACCTTGACTTCCTCCTTAATTCACTTAGCTGTAGCATCCCATCTGCAATTAAATTCCTTCGGTTGCTTTGACATTATGGCTAAGGACAACAGGATGCATTCTGAAATTTCATCTTCATTTTCTTATTGAAAATAAACATGAATATAACAAAGCGATTGAAATTCTTCTGTTGTCAAAATGAAATTACCATCAAAGCTTTACGCATGTGGTTTCTACATTCTCAGGACCACAATATCTGTAAAAAAATATATGTATATATGCAACTATATCAACCAAAGTAATGTCAATAGCAGGGAAAAAGAAAGCATATCCATTTCTGGAATTTCTTTTTCTATTATTTTTTTCTGTTCTATGTGTCTTGATTATAAACATTCAGAAAAGAAGAAATTGTACTTAGGATTCTGAAGTGATAAGTTGCTGAAGGTAAATGGATTTGAGGAATTTTAAGCTTCTACCTAACTCAGGAAATCTATGGGTCTATGAAAAAAAAAACTCAGAAATTAAAACAAACTTGATAAATTTGAATATACAATCATCTGCTGATTGCCACTTCAAGAAAACATACAGCCTTAGGTCATACAAAAGTTAGAGTTCACAAAGGAAATGGAACTACCTAAATAAAGGAATCTTGAGACAGCTTCCACGTTCTGTAGCCTGAAATGCAGTTAAATCCAGCCCCACCTCAGTCTTTTATTTTAACGTGAAAATACTACACTTACATTTTCTTTTTATCATATTTTTGGATAGTTCCACATCCAAATATTCATCCTTATAACAAACTAATATCCAATGCATAATTTTGTCATGTCATTATTGGTTTTGTCATTGTGAAGTATTTTGAAAGAAAATTTAGTAATGCATACCTACTGAATTCTCAAATAATTGCTTTTCTTTCAAAATCCAAAACTAAGTTTACTAATTAAGGCATAACAGGCAGTTCATAGCACGGTCCCTAGGAATTAGTGAATCACTCCAAACCCCCAAGTAGAACACATAGCTCCTGACTCCTGGCCAGCAACATCATTATGACTATGCAATGTCTTATTTTTAAATATTAAATAATAAAAAGAAAGGACTTTAAATGCTAACCAATGACTCACTTATCTTATAAACAAAGCACACATTGAACCATTACTTTTATGAAAATTAATGAGACTATTAAAATACTAATACATTTAGAATGATGTACATTCAAGATCACTTGGTTAATTCTGTTACCATATTCTAAATAATATGTATATGGTCTCTATTAATATTTACTGTGGACACATATATACATATCCTTAATACCAATCTGTAGATTTCTCAAAATGATCATATGCCAGTTCAAAATACGATCATTCAAAAAATTTTTTTAAAGAAGCCTGAAATAGTGAAATTCTTTGCTACTAAAGAGCACTTTTTTTACTGTACCTGTTGCTTCTCCTTTAGACACTTCAACATCCATCCATTCTAAGTAAATGTATTGAGCGACTCCTATGTGCTACATATAGCACAATCTCTAGCCTCAAATTTTTCTCTTACATTTTGATGTTTTTCCTTTTTGATTTCCACTTATATCTCTTATTGTCTTTATCATTAATTCTCTATGTAAATCTTCTGTTTCTAGTCATAAATACATAAAGTTAATAGAGGTAGAAATTGAAGGTAATCAGAATATCTGCAGTCTTAATTGAGAGTCAGTCATTTCATGAAAGAAATCTTTCTACATGATAGATAGCCTTTCTGTCTCAGCTCTCAGTTCGTCATCCTGAGATCTAGCAAGTGCAGTATCCAGCATCAGTTCACTCTTCCATTAATAACAAGTAGGGAAGAAATCACATGCAAGATACTAATTGGCATATACTGGTCTCTGTGCCTTTGGTACTTGGTATACTCAAAGCTCTTGGTAGCTAGCACAGCTTGCGGCAGCATTTACTCATTCATTTATTTATTTAATCATTTATTTACATAATATTTATCAAATGCTTATTATATGCCAGGAACTGCAGATAGAGCACTGAACTTATATTCTGGTGGGGGAGACAGGTCAGTACACATTAGTTTAAATATGTGTGTGTAATAAATGTTATGGAGAAAAGAAATCAAGAAAGGGAATATGGAGTCTTGTGGGGCTGTGAGATAGAACTGGTAGTAGATGGGAAGTGTTGCCCTTTCAAGATTAGAATTGATGGGTATGGGATCATCTTGGAGTCTTGGCTTCTTGTGGCAACTAACTTAAACACAGGTACAGAGAATAAAGAGATCTGTACTGAGGGTCCAAGGCAGAATGATGGGGGAACAGTTAAAGTTCAGGGGGTGAGAGGGGAGCTTGTCAAGACTGCTCAGATTTTTGACTCCCCATCTTCACTTCAGCCCTCAATGTGAACAGCTAGATAGAGCTGTTCTATCCAGAACACATAGAACTCTTGGACATTTTTTTTTTTTTTTTTTGGTAAAGCAAGTCAGAAACTTTATTCTCTGCCCAAGGAATGGAGAAGAACAAGCTTATGCTTTAAAGATCCTTTCTCCCTAATACTGGGGAATTAGGAAAGTCATAAAGGGTGAGGCGATTGTAGGTAGGTGGTTCAGGGGTACAGATTTCTAAGGAAGGGTGGAGAGCACTCAGCTTTTCAAGGGAGGCATGCATACTTCTCAAACTTGCTTGGAACATGCCTATTCTTTGCCTCCTTTTTGACTCCTGTGTGGTGATGTGGAGGTAGGCAGGCTGGATTTATAGACACAACCTGAGGTCCTGTGACTTCTCTTAAGATCTGACCTTGAAGGTGTGGAGGAGCTTGAGGGTGGGAGCACAATTAAAAAGGACTCAAAGATTTGGGATTAGGTAGTAGGTCCTGGGCTGAGACATCTGGGGGGCTCCAGATCTTAGCAGCATTATGTGCTTTGGGGTTCCCAGTCCCTGGGGACATTATTTGGACATAGTTTCCTGTATAAATTGTGCAGCTGCAAATTAGATACAGTACTCTAACACCTGCCCATATTCAAGTATAATGAAAATACCCAGACATTTGCATGACATTTCCCAGTGCCTTTTCGTGTGCACTTTAATGGCTTTTTGAATGGCACTGTTCTGTTGTGGCCTCAGTTGTCTCTGACTAGTCCCTGCTAATTTATATCTGAGCTGAAAGATTCAGGATAACTGATTTGTTGATCCCATTACATTACTCTACAGACCAAAGATGGGGACTTCTCATTTTCTTCATGGCTGTTTGTGTGTTGCATGTAAATAATGCAAGGAACACAAACTTCGGAATCTGAATTTCAGGGACTTTTCTTACTACTGACTTGTCTAAGTTATTTAGGGCTGTACTCTAACCATATAAGTAAAATAATAATTTTTAACTTTGACCGTATTGGTGTCCAGAGGATTGACTTTAATGATGGGATTATCTTTTAAGTTGAAGGACCTAGAGAACCCTTTCAAACATACTTTATTGGTTCTCACATAACTGGGCTGATTCACAGCCTCACATCAGAGAGTAACTACTCTTCCAGTGATAACCTACCTTATCCCTTTTAATCCTTATAACAATTACAGGAGTCTTATTGCTCAAGGTGTAACCGAGAGGCTTCCTATTCTACAGAAAATGGAACTGAGGCTCAGAGAGAGGAGTAAGTTGTTCAAGTTACACAATTAGTAAGTGCTAAAGTAGGAATCTCCTAATTCCCAAGCTCTTAACCACAGTGCCATGCACACACAACTCACCATAATTTCAGCCTCATATGATTGTCAGCACTCCTTTCCCAAATGAGAGTAACCAAAGCCATAAAAAAAAAGCACAATTGTTTCTTTTACTAAAAGCATTCTCTTCTTTATTGAAATTCCTGTAAAGTTTTAAATCCATGTACTCAGACGTCATTAATTTGGGGTAAAAAATTATTCAGTATGCAGTTGTACACAGCATTTCAACTCTAACCACAACACTGAGAAATCTCTGCCATTGGACAAAAATACTGTGGGATGAGTAAGAGAGAATTTCATTTCATACACCAACTGAACCAGCTGAGTCAGAGTTAATTTTATTAAGCTGTGCTTGGTAAGAACAGGGCTCTAACATGCACTGTCTAGAGAATAAAAATTTTTAGCATATTATGAAATACCATTTACAAAATATGCACATCAGTTTAAATGAAGAAACAGGAAAATACGGAAATGGAATTACTTGGCTTTAACTCAATCTTCACTGACCAGCAGGTCACTGAATCTGTGAATAACAATGGGGACTTGCAAATTCCTTTACTGTTACATAACTGACAAGAATCCATATATTATTTGGCAAATGCTTAAGTCCAACAGCATCTTAAGTAAGGATTATTCAATTCTTAAAGTGTAATACTTTGCCACAACAAACATGTACCTTTCTTTCTTGTTCCTGGCAAATAAATAGCAAAGAGATTTTTTTGAAGATGAAGAGTAACTAGAAATTACACATGCAAGGTCAACAGAGCTACCAGAAAGCAATCGATCATACTGCGAGGGGGTCGTAGTAGAGCGTTAGTGTATGTGGCACACCCCTATCTCCTCCAGCTGCTGCATTAATAGTTCACGCCTTCTGTCCATATGGAATATCGGTCACAGTTTTCATTCATCATATTCATGGTTTTACTTGGAATCTGAAGGTCCTCTCTGTAGCTGTTCTATTTCTTTTTCATCTCACCATGACTAAAGAAGCTAAGGTGTGGGCATTATAAACTACAAGTGATCCTAAGGGAATGGGCTGTCATTTATGTGTTCCTCCCAGCACTGAACAAAAGAGAGGAAGCATATGGGTTCACCCACCCATTGTCATCATAAATCCATCCCAGCTCCATTTCAAAGGTCTCAGAGTTTCAGCAGAACATCTAACATGAAATGAATATGTACATTCAAAGCGCTGGCGTGTTGTATCACATGGGAGAAGAACACCCATTGTTACAGGCTGCAAGCCAATCGAAGAATATAATAAATACCATAGGTCCTCAGCTCCAAAAGATGATTCTCATCATCATCCTACGGGAAGGAAAAAGTGATGGTCACCCAGAGTTACAGAAGGCTCTCGAGATTTTGAAGTGTTACTACTTAAGTAATTGCAGAACTCTCTCTGAGTAGTTTAATGATTTTAGTGGATGTCCTTCTGCCCAGCCTGAGTGAGAGAAACTAGCAGTGCAAAGTCTCTATTGATGATGATTATTCACTTATCTGAGCCTCAGTTTCTTCATCTGTAAAAGAGAGATGGTCAGGCCTCTCTCATTGCATTATTGTGAGGATCAGACTTGATGATATAGATTATCAATAGCAGCTGTGTGTAGAGACTAGCCCCTGCCCCATTCTGACAGGTGGCCCTAATTAGGTCTGGTTGTGCAGAGAATAAATAGGCTGCTGTCTCAACGGTATGATTTAAAACTTCTTCAAAGCTCTGAAATCCCGAATTCTCATCTGCCATACGTACCCAACTGATGTTCTAACGTTAGAGTCATGGCACTTTCGGGAGACTAGTCAGGGAAGAGAGGGGCATTGTTTTCAGAAGCCACTGTGGTGAAGCACTTGCACCAGGAAAATTGATTTAGAAATTAGAATATTTGGATTCAAGTCTCCACACTGTCACTGCTTCAGAAGTGTTTCTCCCCTCTAAAGTGTAGATTCTAAATCAACAGAACTGAATGGTGTCTGAGGTTCTGCATTTCTCATGAACACCTGTGTGTCATCAATGCTGTGGACTCATGGAGTGTACTTTGGCAAGATCCTATATGACCATGAATGGGCAAATCATTTAGTCTTTCTGGGCCTCAGTTCCTTTACTTTTTTGAGGTAGAAGTGAGCAACTAAATGTATTTTCTCATGTTCTTTGGGGGTCAAATTAAGCATACTTGGGGATCTGATTGACAGAATGCAATCTGTCAATCAGGTTTGGACAAATAGGTACAGGGCAGAGAAGTTTCTAGAACGGGTAGGAGTGAACCATGGCAGCAGCAGGCCAAGGTGCTAGGGGCACTCCAGGTGTTGCCGAATACCAAGCCGGGGAAAGGAAGCACCCAAAGCTAGCAAATGAGAGCTGCAAGTCTAGTTGCTAACTAAACAAGAGAGAAGTGTCCTTCACCAAATTATATCTGTATTGCAGGACCTAAATGGAAGAGACATTTCATCTCATTTTAGATTTTTTTAGCCACATCAAAACCTTATCAAGAAATGTATCACTGTAGAATGAATTTGTTCTCACTAATTCATTCTAATAACAATAACTTTTTAAGTATCTATTATGTGTCAGATCCTGAAGATATGGATTCCCATCATGCTACTCTCACACCACTTAACACGAGCTTTCATAGTACACCATTAAAAAGAGATCTATTGAACAAACAATATAGAAAATCCTTTTAAAGTTCATATTTGTATAAGTTTGCTCCTACTGCCATAAAATACACCACAGACTGGTGGTTCATTTAAAATATATGTTCTCACAGTTCTGGAGATTGGAAGTCCAAGATCAAGTTGCTAGCAGGATTGGTTCCTTGTGAGGCCTCTCTTCTTGGCTTACAGATGGCTGCCTTCTCTCTGTGTCCTCCATGGCCTTCTGTATGTGTGTGCATCCCTGTCTCTTCTTATAAGGACACCAGTAATATTGGATTAGGACTCCACCCTTATGACTCATTCAACCTTAATTTACCTTTTTAAAGTCCCTGTCTACAAATACAGTCACTCTGGAGGTAATACAATTCAGTACATAACAATGTCCATGCCTAGGTTTGCCCTTGATTGAAATCCCAATTCTGTGCCTTATCAGCTGTGTAACTTTGTTCAGGTTATTTAACTTCTCTAAAGCTCAGTTTCTTCTTTTGTAAAAAGTTGACTAAGTAATACATTTCTCAAGCTATCATGGGCATAAATTAGGTAATGTTTATAAAATGTTTGACACAGTGTCCAGCACTTATTAGGTGCGCCCTTCTGCTCCCTATGCCTTTCTTTAGATGCTGACCAAAGATATTTACGTTTTGCTTTCTTTGGATAATAAATTTGACTTTACTACTTTTTGCATTGAATCTGCTAATAAATTAGGCCTTTCTTTCTCTGAATCTTTGTTACTCCCACCCCTCACTATTGCTATTCCTGGAAAGAAAATATCTGTTGGAATCTTGAACTCTAGCTGTAAGAGAGGAGGCTCAATGATAGAAAAATATTGAACTTCTCAAATACCTCTTAAGTGGAAAAAGTAATTATTCTATTTCCCAAATCAAATAAGAAATTTGGCTTACAGATGCCTTTATACATGCTACATAGACCTTAAAACTGAACAGGCTATGTAGAAAAACTAAAACTTCTTAGAAATTGAATCAAGATAAAATAATTTCAATGGTTTAAAAAATATTCAATAGTTTCTAAGTTACCAAATCAAGATGCCATATGAAGAAATATCTGGTCCACAATAGATGATTCATTTAAAATATATACTTGACCTGATGCAATGCAAAAGTTGAAAAGATTTAATTTCTTTTACAGTTGAACTTTTACATAACATGACTAAAATGGCATGGAATCAGTACTTTTTCTTTTTTGAGTCTGGTGTCTGTCAGAAGGTTTCTAGGGGCATCTGATCATTATTTAAACTTAAATTCAATTATTCAGCAATGCCCCGTGGCCCTACCAGCAGCATAGCATCAAGCGAAAGCTTACTAAACTTCTTAGTATTGGCTGAGGAGTTTTGGTTCCCAACTTTCAGGGTGAAATAGTCAAGGTACCCAAGGAAGAATCATGTACTATATTAGCCTTGCAGAGTGCATATGAAACCTGTTCTGTTAATGAACACAGTAGTAAGACATCTAACTCTGGGAATATTTCCGAAAAGGAATCAACAAGCTGTGTTTAGATTATACAAAGGAGACTGTGCCTACATTCCTTTTCTTTTAAGTTATTTTATTTCCCGTTTAAATACTTTCACATCCACTTCCAGTACAGGTAGCTTAATTTCTATCATGTGCAGCTTTTCAGAGCATTAGCTTTGTTTCGGGTGCCAGTGATTGAGCTATGCTGGATGTGCTTGGAAAAGGCCCACATTCATTCAGGAAACTCTAGTTGAACTAGATCCATATGTAGCTAAAAATTTTTTTTTAAATGTAGTTTTCTGATTGGAGATAGTTTCTGGCTTCCAGCATTATCACATATGACTTTGTTTTTGATGTGCTGTGGAATAGAAAGTAATGTTGGAAGCAAGACTTTGGAATTTTTTTTTTTTCTGGTTAACATTTACTGAGAGCTTATTACTTTCACCACTATATTGTACTATGTTAAGTACTTTACATTCATTGACTAATTTAATGCTAACAATCATCCTAGGAGGAAGGTAGTATTATCTCAGTTTGCCTTAAGGCTCAGAGTCCTTAGTTAATGAACTTGCCCAAGTTTGAACAGTTTGTTAGTGGGAGTGGTCGTTTTCAAGGTCTCTGACTCTGAAGTCAACAAAAACAAATAAGGTGTTAACAGCACTAAATGTCATTGATACCCCTGCTAAAGCTACCACTCAAAGGACTGGAAAAATGCAGAAGGAAAATTTGTCCTAAAATTGGTTCCTTGAGATTTCTGTTATGAAGCTAATTAGATATCCCGACAATTTTTCCAAATCCTGGGGCTAGGGAAGCCTCTAGGTACAAACTATTGGTGTAATACAAATTATTGGTAGTCATTGTCCTTGGTACAACTTATCTTGATAGGGCTAATTTATTAACAAAACTCTTAACATACATGCTAATTTTACCTCTTAGTTCACTTTTTCCTTTTTCTTCTTTTACTCAAATAGAATTTAGGAAGTACTTTATGAAATTAATGCTTCTCAAAATTTTTGTGCAGTGAAGCAGAGATTTTGTATGCTTAGGTTTTATTTCCTATCTAGCACTAAGCAATACTTTGTAAAATACAATAGAAAAGAATTACTAAAAATGAGATACAAAGAATGTACAAAATAAAAACTCAATTATTTTAATTAGATTCAACAGATATGAAATTATTCTAAACAGATTACTATAAAAGCTTCTAAATGTGTTTATCTTTGTGTTTATCTCATCATGAACTGAGATTGTTGGGGACCACCATCGTTCTCCAGACCATACTCTGAATAGTAGTATTCTAGGCCAGTGGCTCTTGATATGATTGAATTTAAATCTATCGTGTTATTAGTTTTGTATTTGTGCCACCTGGATTTTTTATTTGTTTGGTTGGTTTTTTCTTTTTATCTTCTTCTGCCTTCCTTTGGGTTGAATATTTTAAAAAATTATTTTATTCCCACTATTGACTTATTAGTTGTACCTCTTCATTATTGTAGTAGTTTCTCTGGTATTTACAATTTTTATTACCGCTGTCTGCCTTCAAGTAATATTACACTACTTCATGTATAATATAAGAATCTTACAGCAGTTTATCTGTGGTCCTCTCTGTCCTTCTGTTGTCATACATTTGACTTTTACATGTGTCATAAACCCCACAACAAATGTTTTATTATTTTTGCATTAGAGAGTAAATTATCTTTTTTAAGGGAATGCAAATAAGAAAAAAATTCTCTGTTATATGTTTCTTCATTATTATCATTTTTAGCACTCTTCATTTCTTTGTATTAATACAGGTTTCCATCTGGTATTATACTGTTTTTCCTAAATTACCTCCTTTATGATTTTTTGTAACTCAGGTCTGACGGCAAATGCAATAGCATAGCTGTTATTTTTCTGAAAGAGCTTTATTTTATATCTTAAAGTTATTTTTTAAAGATTTTTTTAAATATTGAATTCTGGGTTGACTTTGTTTTTCTTTGAAAACTTTAAAGATATCATTTCACTATCTTCTAGTTTAAATCATTTCTTCTAAGAAATCAGCTATCTTCTTAACTTTGTTCAGTTTTATGTAATGTGTCTCTGCTCTGGCTACCTTCAAGATTTTTTGTTGTACTTTTAGCACTTTGACTATGATGTGTCTAGGTATGATTTTTCACTTGTTTGTATAATGGAGTTTTTGGTGGGTTTTTGTTGTTGTTTTTGTTGTTTAGTTATGCTTGGAATTTTTTGGATTTCTTGTTTTATTATTTTTGAAAATTCTTAGTCATTATCTCTTCAATATCTCTTCTGCCTCATTTTCTATCTCCTTCCTCCTTTCAAGAATCCAGTGAAAGGGTTGGATAATTCAGGTTACTTGATTGCTTTGTGACCTCAGCTTTTAAATGCCAGCCCCCTCCCCAGTGATATTTATTCAGCATTTTTCTTATTATTAGGTGGAGTAAATCCTTCTTTACAGCTTTCTATAGCCTAACAATAGATAAAGTTTAGACCAATTGATCTTAACATGTGTTCACAAACTGCTGGAAGGTCATTAAGTTGTTAATTACAAGTGCCCATGAATTCATATACATACCCAATATTGTCCACGAACTGAATAAATATTATATATCAAAAACATGAGGCTACATTTTCAAATGCATGTAGGTGTTACTGCAATTACTATTCTTCAAATGAATTTAAAATCATTGTTGAATTAATTATAATTTTTACCACTTATGTTTTCTCAAATAACAACAAATTTTAATAGTTGAATAAAATTCTCTAAGGTGCTGTGAATATTTTTAACATTTGCTTGAAATATTAACTTGAACATCCTTGCTCTACTCCTATCCTGTGTAATTATACTCTCCCAGTGGCCCACCCTAAGAAATCTCATTGAGTTACGCTGTTTATTATTGCACACAAGAAATCAGCTCAGCAAGTTTCTCTAGACGTGTTTTTTTCTCCTTTCTTGCTTTAGAATTTTTTAAATTTGGTGTAAAAATAAGTCATTCTGGACAGCAGAAGTTATGAACTGGCAGCCCAGGAGCCATATTCCAGAAACAGGTTTTTTTTTTTTAGTTTGGCTGAAGATTTTCTTTTTAAGTGAATTCTCAATATTTAAGATTGAAAAATTACACCTAAGTCCCCACCTTTTTTTTTTTTTTTTTTAATTTCATTGTACCTACAGTACCCATCTGGGCTCTGGAGACGTTTAAACATATGGCTACAACTTGAGCCCTAACCTGTACCACGTCTGCATGCCAGACTCTCCAGGGTCTTGTTTTGTACTCTGTCCTTGTTCGTGGACTCTTTTTGTCTACATTGGTCATCAATCCCTTTAACACCAAGCAAATTATTTATATCTTTGTTTAACATTAGGTTATGCTTGCTGATCTGAGGAAATATTTAGGGAGAAAATTGGTGAAGTTTTTGCTTTTTTTTAAACTACAAATTACATGCCAGTGACAGATCTATCTCTGGACAATTAACTTACGTGGAACTCATATTATATTGTATACTATGTATCACAGTTTTATTTTGCTGTTTATTTTTGTGTGATCATTCTTGGAGTGAACAATAAAAAAAGATAAAAAATAAAAATAAAAAATAAATGGACAGCCACTAGGTGCTTACTTGAAAGGTTACCAGAAGCACAGGGGCCTCTGAATAAGAGGCGGGGTGTGGGATGGGGCACTCAGGAAACACCTTTATTTCTTGCCAAATCTAGATCATGAAATTTTGGTCATTTAAATTTATGCTTGTAATTCACAGTTTAATAAATAAACTGTGAAAGCAACGATTTCTGAAATATCATATGCAACTCTCAGATACTCAGAATCTGTTTCAAAGGGAGTGAACATTTGGAAGGGTGGGAATCCTCAGAAATGAAGCTTAATTATTTACACTCAACAAAATAAATCATGGCTGCCCAAAGGCAGAAGGCTACCTGCATGCTCCGTCTTCCATGTGTGTAGGGACAAACCCAACATGCTCATGGACAACTGTCTCTCAAAGACTGGGCTTTCAATGAGTAGAAATTGTCCATTTCTTTCTTTTTATTCTTTTTGGTGTAGATGCCAATAATCATGTGATGTCCTTGAATTTTTTATTTTGCCATTGATATTATGTAATTATTGCCTTTTTAAAGTCATTAAAAGAAATCTACAGTCCCTTTCTTTGATATATTAAGGAAAGATAAGTTGATATCGGAGCAAAAGAATGAAAGAACTGTGAAATGTTTTTCCTGGCTTTGTCACTAATATTTATGAAACTTAAGAAACTGAAAAGGACAGAATAATTCTTAAAAATAAGTTTATGTTAGTGTTGATTCTATTCCGTCAACAAAATTATTTGGAAAATTCAAGAAAAGAACAGGGTTAAAATTATTCTTGGTTGTATTCCAAATAAAAAGCAAGAGAGAGAGCGAGCACAATTTTATAAAGGCAACAATGAAAATGTTAAAGTATTTTCCTCCCTGTTCCCTCTCCATTCTCTCCTTCATGCTCTCTGGGCTCTCCCTGCTTTCTCTTTTTTCTTCTCATTCTTTACTATTTTCTTTTTAGCTTTGTCATTTTCCATATAGGTTTTGAAGCAGCTTTCCAAATTAAAAAATATGAACTATGTACATTTATGTGTGTGTTTATAACATAGATGTAATAATTATTCAAAAGTGAAAATATAAGGAGCTATAAATTAATTTACTATATAAAGTGTGTGTGCTGTTGTAGCTACTACATTTACAGAAGAAACACAAATCTGGATTTGAAATTTCTAGCTGCCAATATGAAAAAAGCCCTACAGTTATTTATATAGTTCTCAGTGTTTCTAGGGCAGGATATCTCAACCTTGGCATTATTATTTTAAGCCAGATAATTCTTTGTTATACTGTCCTATTGAACTGTAGGACGTTTAGCAGCATTCCTGGTTTCTACCCAGCAGAAACCAGAAACACATGTGTCCCCTCAGTTGTGACTACCAAAAATATCTCCAGAAATTGCCAGGTAGCCCACCCCCGCTCACATTGTGAACTACTACAGTAGAAGAATGGCAAACAAATTACGACACCTGGGAAAAGCCCAACTAGTCCAGATACAATTTATGGCATTTGAATTTTTTGAATATTTTAGAAAATTTTACATGGTAGAAGTTCAATATCTTTAAAGATAAAACATTCATATAGGTCTTAGCTGATTTATTGCAATAGAAATCTTTGTTTCTGCAAATGTAATTAGAATATGTTTTTTAATCTTTTTTTTAGTTTTTACATTTTGATTATACTACAGTAAAAATCAATATGGATTAAAAACTCACAGTCTTTATTTTTGTATGCTCATTCTAATTCCACTAATTACTGGCTGAATAACCTCTCTAGATTTCATATGCAAAACTGCTCAACAGTAGCAACTATGTCAGTGGTTTTCAGCATTGTGTGAGTTAATACAGGCAAAGAGCTTTGCACAGTGGTTACATCTCAATAAGTGTAATTATGCAGCGATAACTGAAATTATTGTCATTATTATTTGTAAATAATAAAGACCCAAACTTTAGAGAGTAAAAGAATATATCATAATAAAACTGAAAACCTGAAATATTCATATTGGTTTTCTATTACTTTCTCCATTTCCTGAATTTCGTTCTGCCATGACCTTGAGTGAATGAGATCACATTTCGTGTTCCATAAGTTATGTTTGATTTAAGCAGTCCTTATCCTTTATTCTCTGTCACTAATAGTCAGTGGGATTGCAACATGACATTCTTCTTTTGGATGTGCGTAGTATTATCTGGTCACAAAGTTTTACAAATATGTGTAACTAGTGCTTTTTTGGTTTTATTCTTCACCTGTTACACTTCCTCCATGTCTCTGTAGTGCAAACATCTTCCTAATTATTTCAGGAGCCTCAGATAATGACTCATATGAATAATTACTATATGCTTCTGAATTGCAGGACTTTTCCCCCACCTCTCCTGTTCTTTGCTGATTGTTTGTTTGTTTGTTTGTTTGTTTGTTTGAATTGATGAGTCCTGCTGACCTCTGCTGATTATTCTGGGGTTTTCACATTGCAAGTTGCTCTGAATTTTCTGAGGGATGTAATGAAGTGGAAAATATGCCTCTCTCCCTCTGTAATTTTTTAAATTGCTATCCAAGTGTTTTACTTCAAGCTCATTGTTGTTTTTTTTAGATATTTAAAAACATTTCACCTATTTCAGTTTTAATTGCCGACTTCTCTATCTCTTTACCCCTTTCTGCCCTACTAAATAGACGTGTGTCTCTGGGAGCATGGACTAGGAGGGTCTCAGTGCCAGACTGTACTGTCATCAGAATAGCAATTCCTCCTCTGATGACTAAATCCTCCTTATGGGCCAAGCTTGTATAATTCTTAATTCTAAAGCATATTTCCACCCCGTCTTACCACATTTGCTTGGTTCCTCATACAGAAAGACTTTTTGTAGGATAACCTCACCTAACATTTCTGATCCCCAGTTTTGGATTATGTTAGGTCCAGACTCTCCTACATATTTATAAAGTAGACTAAGCTTTTGGAGGATTATTTCCAGATTAATAGATTTTAATTCTGGCAACAAAACAAGGGTTTTGTGAACAGTTACTCAGCGGACTACTAAAGCTGCCTTCATGTTTTATACATTAGTTACATTGTCAAAATGTTTGAAAGTTGAAAGCATTGTTTTTTTAGAATAACATATAAGAAAAGCTTGGTAAACATTCCAGATGAATTCTGAGGGGTTCCATAGTTGTATATTGCCACATTAATTTCAAAATATGATTATATATCACTAGACACTTACACAGCATATCCTTAGAGCCTTCTGCCCAGGATCCTGGCTGGACTTTTTTTTCTGTAATCCAGCAAAGTAAGTTTCTGACCTTAAAATTGGGACATAAAATTACCCATGCTCACTCATATGTGCAATAAATATGCTCTTTCTTTTATTCTCATTACAGTTATCTTTTCTGCAGTTAATAATAATACATCAGTCTCTTCAAAGTGGAATAGCCTCCTTTCAGTTTTAAAATTCTATCTTCAAAATCAACTTATTATTGAATGCAATCTGTTTAAGTAATTACTCAGTCTCTCCTCTTCCTCTCCCAAGATGGCACTTGGTGGGATCCTTGGGTACTCATGCTGCCCTCTGGATATTCAGGTTTCCATGGCAACCTTCCTGGTCCTCCTGATTGTTCCTGATCTTCAGCATTTCAAGCTGAGGTTAGCAGCTGATTTCTCCTAGTTTCTAATTTCACTGCAGGCGCTTGGTAAGGTTCCAGACTCCAGCAGCCTCACCTTGGCTCTCCTTGGCACTGGGGTCCCCCTGAGCTTCTCCTGTGGACTCCATTTGACCCCAGTTCCATCAGAGGCTCTCTCATAGCACATCCTTGAATAATTATGGAAGTTGAGGCTTCCATTGGTACCACACAGGATATGAGAGTATCTTAGGGAGGCTTCCGTCTGACCTTCCACTTACTTTTCACACATCCCCATAGACTCTGTATGTGGTGTTTACACTTTAGTGTAGACAAGGACTGCAAAAGTCCCAAGTGTAAATTAAGAGCAAAGACTTACTCATTTTGTCAGTTTGCCTAATACATTTTCCTCTTTCTGGGATTTACTCATTTATCATTCTCTGCTTCTCTTGCTTCTGTTGCACCTCAATCATTTGTCTTTCTTCAGTCTCTCAGGACCAGAGAGATGACTTTTGGCATTTTAGTCCTCTCATCATATTCTATCTATTGCCTAGATCAGCAAGCCCTGTGCCTGGGTGTCATATATAGAAAGAGTCTTACCTCTGAACTATTATTAGAAGAAGCAAGGATAGCATTGTCTTGAAGCTGTCAGTAACATAGGACCATAATCTGAGACCACCAGCCTTAATTCTTGACATGTAAAGGACTTGGGGGGAAAAAATCCTATTTCACCACAAAATCTGAAGCAAAACTCTATTTCAAATGTCAATTTCTTTACATTTCTTTTATATCAATCCTAATCTTCCTTTCGGCTCGTGTATCGCTGCCCCCTAATGCACTGTGCATGTGTGAGTGCATGTGTATGCACACAGTCTCTCTTTCTCTGTCTCTGTCTCTCCGTCTCTCTCTCACATCAGGCAGAAGATGAATCAGTAGACAAACAAAGAAGTAAATGTGCAGAGAAGGAAAAAATATAAAAACATATTGACTTTTTTTCAAATTATAGTAGTTCTGGTTTTAAGAATTTGCCTTGCATGTCTTAGAAACTTTAGCAAGGTCTTAGTAACCAGCTAGTGTAGTCAGTAGAAGAATTGCTTTCTGCTCCACTGCCATTTCTTTCCCCTTTCTTTCCTGGCCTAATCTTTTACAATTTACATTATTTTCCATGTCCAGAGCCAACTCTGTGCCACTCTCTTAATCCACTTTTAACTTCCAAACACCAGAACACCTGTCTTTATACAGTTCTAAGCCCTTCTGGTCTCTACCTTTATTATTATTGTATTGCCATCTCAGCTCCTTAATTTTGCTTACATATATTCATCTGAATGGAATCCTTCTTGCTATTTTTCTTTCTTTTCAGCCCCTCTTTATCACCTTTCATGGCAGGAACCACAATCGATTGATGGAGTCACCATTCTTTCTTACCTAGAGTTGATTCCTACAGTCAGTTGAAATCAGAGCTCCTGTATCAAGGATTCCCTCTTGATGCTATCACTAATACAGAGATGGGTTTTTGGCAGTCTCTCCAACCAATAAGAGAGACCTAAGCAGAGGAGAAATACTTTTGTCATTGAAAATGGCAGAGAGTAAATTTGAGAATCTCTCCTAGTAACAAGTATTATGCTAGGGAGAGTTCATGAACCATGTATTCCCCCTCACCTTTTAAACTGTTGGAGCTGATATTAAACTGTAATATGGCAAATACATAATTTTGGTAGCTAATTTTGGTAGCTAATGGCCCTGAAACACCATTTGGAATACCATGTCTTCCGAAAATATGCTTATAAATTGATTTATAAACAAACTTTTTGGGTATAACCTTTCTGTGACCTGAATTGTGTCCCCTTAAAATTCGTATGTTGAAGACCCAACCCAAGATGCGAATGAATTTGATAGGGCTTTTATAAGGTAATTAAGGTTAAATAAGGTCATAATTGTAGGATCCTAATTTGATAGAATTTGTGGCCTACTAACAGGAAGAGAGACAGATGTGTCTCTCTTTACATGCAGTCAGCTAGGAAAGGCCATGTGAGTACACAGAGAGGATGCAGTCAAATGCGAGCCAGGAAGAGAATTAAACCAGAATGTCAGAGACCTAACTGACTGGCAACCTGATCTTGGACTTCCTAGCCTCCAGAACTGTGAGAAATTTCTATTGTTTAAGCTACCCATTCTATGATATGTTGTTATGGTAGCTTGATCTAAGACAGACCTGTTCATACCTTCAAAATTAAATACAATTACCCATTTATGAAGAGATTGTATCCACAAATCTTGACCATTAGTACTATTTATTTATAAACTAAATGTATGTAAAACATAGATTGAAGTGGTATTTACATAAATGCTTTTTATGTTTAAATAAGTAAATAAATGGATGATAAATCATATAGATTCCTAAAGAGAACCTGTTTAAGGATAAGCGTAAACTTTGGATGTAGTCAAAATCTTAAGCATCCATAGAGCATCTGTGTGCCCAACACTTGTTCAGTGAATAACCATATTCTTATTAGAAATGTTATCCACATACTGTAACTCAGCACCCATTACCTTAGATACCCAGCAAATTTTAGCTGAATTAAAAGTGTGTGTGTGTGTGTGTGTGTGTGTGTGTGTGTGTGTGTGTGTGTGTCTTGAGTAGTAGAGGTTTATGCACCAAAATTGGTGGCGTGGACACAGAGTATTATCTCCACCAGAATGCTTGCAGGAAGATAGAAAGATATGGACAGGAAGGTGGATGTCAGACAAAGTTATTTGTGGCTACCTAATGCCCCATAGTATCGTGGTTAAACAGACATTGTTCTCAGCTATTGTAGTACTTTTCTAATTAAGTATAGTGTTTATAACTTTTCGGAAGGAACTTTCCTTCTGCCTGTTCTTTTTTTTTTTTTTTTTTTAATAAAGAAAACTTAGTCTATTCCAATATCAAGTAAAAAGTGTTTAGGGATTATATGTGCTTTTGAGTTACCCATTAAGTCTTTCTGGATTTATTGATTTGTTTTATGTTTGCTTGCCTTCCAATAACTTTAAATCTGATTAATGAGGACTTTCGATAAAACCTATAGCTCCGTAATGGTTGAAAATTGGTTAGAAACTATATAATGCAATGGAAATGTTGGTTTTTATTTCTCAACTTAAGCAACCTTATTCTCAAAGATATATTCACATAAGCTCAAATAACTATGTGTAATGATTCAGTAAAAAAATAAGACTTTTGATTTAGAGGGCAGATGATTACATTCCAGTATCCACTTTCTGATTCCCTCACTTTCTAGCTGACAGTGCTGACCAAGATGGTGTTGATTGTGACATGGCTGAATGTTCTTAGGAAGGAAAGGTGATTTCAGGAGTGTGGTAAAAAGACATGAGTTGTGAGGGTCATAGGTCTGAGTGAGAGTCCTTGGACCAGCCGCGTAGCCTCTCTCAGCTCTGTGCTAGGCATTACAAAATTAGTGTAACAGTAGCTGAAATAGTAGTAGCTAACATTTGCTTATCACTTACCTATTAAATATTCACCAAAGCATATGCTGATGGTACTCTAAATTAAAGTTGCCATTTCACAGGTAAGGAAACCAAGGCACAGAGACATTATTTATTAATTGCCCACTGTCATTCAGGTTTCAGTGGTAAAACCATACTTTCACTCAGAGTTTAATTCCACTATGCTGTTATTGAGATTTTAATTTTCTATTTATGTATTTATTCATAGTTCTCATGTTCAATTTTTCATTGTTCTCGACAATTTAAATTGTTAAGTTTCTCATGAGAAAAAGCATGTGACAGTGCTTAGGAAACTACTTAGTGCATTGTGAATATGTTATTGTTATGTATTGTATTTTTTTATGTCATTAGGCCTCTTTAATTCTTCTTTTAAAACAAATCTTTATATTATTTAGAATTTTTCTTCTTTGACCTATATGAGAAATCACAAAAATTTTATTATTTTTCATAGTGCTCTAAGTAATTTATGTGTCTCAAAATTAAAGAATTCTATCATTTGATAGGTTATTTTATATATTATGAAATAGTTTATACCTAAAAGTATGTAATATATATGATAATTATAAACCACTACTATTGCACTTTTCTTGTTCTTGTTATATATGTTTTCTTATTACATGTGTGACAAAGAGTAAACAGCATTTTATAAAGGTAAATCCAAAATACTGGTCCATGCTTTGTTCTCTAGTGTAGAAGCAGCCATGTATTTTAATGGCCTCTCTAATTTTAATAATACCAATTTGTACTAAGACTAACATATGAAATGTTAGAAATTTTAACCTTCTACTTCGAAAATCAAATTGCTCATTGCAATTGAATGTCGTGAATGTTTTAAGTATGAGGACCACACACTCCTTCCATTAAGTCAGAGAACCTAAACCGGCTTTGCTACTTCCTACTCACTTACTGCTGCTGCTGCTACCTGCCCAATAATTGTCTTTGGCTCTTTGTAAACCTGTAGCCAGAAAGGTATTTGAATTTCCCCCCTCTAGCACTTACAAATCCAATTTTTATGTATAGCTAAGTGCTCTTAGCATTTATTCTATCTACTACGGGGGCCTGGCTTCTAGGAGGCCTGTAACTACGCCAGATCTAGCCTATGTAATGCTGTTTGTAATGAGAAATCTAAACAGGGAATGGCAGTGAGGCATGGCAGGAATGTGTTTCCATTGGAGAAGTCAGCGTAGAGAAAAAATATAAGCAAAGCTGTGTCCAGAAGGCCTTTTCAGCTGGCCAAGACGGAAGACTAATGTTATTGTACATAGGCTGTTACCCTGCCAGCCCTTCCTCACGAATTTGCTTTCTCTCTCTTTTCCCCTCGCCTCGCTCCCCTCCCCCCTTTCCCTCTTTCATCTGTTCCTTCTCCTTCTCTTTCTCCCTCTCTCTTTCTGCGGGCTCTGCTGACTGTTTGCTCAGGTGGACAGTGACACCATTTGGAATGAGCTGCACTCGTCCGGTGCTGCACGCATGGCTGTTGGCTGTGTCATCGAGCTGGCTTCCAAAGTGGCCTCAGGAGAGCTGAAGGTGAGGTCTGGGTTGCATTAAGTGTGGGAAATCCAGAGAAGAAGCTGAAACAGAGATGTTGTTGTTTGGGAATTGTGGGGAGTGTGGTGTGGTAATAAAAGGAAAGGGGCCGAGGGAAGAGGGCAGGGAAATGGCCACGAAGGTGTGATAATAACTGGTCTGTAGGTAGGTAGCAGCTGATCCTGCTCGCAGGGCCTGCCTCCCCTTGGGGGAACTCTGCGGTCAGGGCACACTGGTGTGTTTTTAAGAGCATAGAAATGGTGAGTAAAGCTATGGTCCAGGTTAAAAATACTCAATATATACATATCTGTCATGCCCTCCTGGGATTCTCTTTTGAAGCGATTTAAAAAAATATGATTACTGAGTACTATGTATAAGCTCAGAATACCACCCAGAGAGAAGGGGGGCTGGGGAGAAAGGTAAATACCAGACGGGAAGGATTGGGAGGAAGAAGGAAATTGTTGATTAGAAGGGTAATGATCCAGAATATGTTTTTCCACGAAAGAACTTCAAAAATGAGCTACGCTTTATTCTTTTCTTTTTTACAATCTCTTCTTTTCTACACCATATGAAAAGAACAATGTCCAAACGCAGCATTTCCCAGTCTAAACAATTTATGAAAGCCAGAGACTTGACAGACGATGACATTTTATTGGTATTTTAACAGTGCTATTTTAAGGTATGCCATGTGCATCTTGAATGCAGTTGCCCAGTAAACTTCGTTAATGCTAATGTGGCTTTTTAACGCTCTAGTTTGCACACTTTGTAATGAAGTCTGGGTGGTTATTAATTTGATATTCTTAGCAATTGTGGGGCTTAAGAGAAATATGTTGTGATCAATAACATACTGTGAGTTTTGTTCATCTAAAATAAAGTCTAATTAGCATTATTTTTTAAGTCTAATGAATTTTATTCAATGCCACTTGTGATTAAAAATTGAAGGTTAGGAATGTATACTTTATAATGTACTGTCTATTGCAAAAGTCTTTGCTCTATCTCTTTAAGAAGTTGGAATCTACAGAAATATAATTTTGATAAGGTGGGCTATATTGAAATTTACATATATATATATATATGTATATATATATATATATATATATATATATATATATATATATATAGGTAGGTAGGTAGGTAGGTAGGTAGGTAGATAGATAGATAGATAGATGCCTTATGTAAGGTTGACATTTCAGAAAATTAATTGCTCATCTCAGGATTTACAGAGTCATTAATGTGGTATTTCCTACTCAGTCTTTATCTTTGGTAACATGCTATTGAAGAGAAGAGGACTCAGCCTTATGGAGAGGTTTTGGCTGTTTCCTAGTAGCACTTTAGCAATAATCATTTCTGTTGGAGTATGTCACTGGAATAGACTGGAATAGACTGACTTTTTAAAATAATGATATTGGAATTGTTTTGAAAAATTTCAAATCATTTCTTCAATTAAATAAATAAATAAATAAGAAGAATGATATTTGAGGGTCTTATTTTTGGAAGAATGCAAATGACAGACAACAACTGAGATGCAATATTATAGTTTTTAAAACATTGTCCTGGCATCAACTCACTTCATAACAAAGAAAAATGATTATGTTAACATTCACAGGTTCTAATTATTTTGACTTTTTGGAAGTTTAATCAATAATTCAGAAACTTTCTCAAGTAGAATGCCCACATATAACACTCAAAATCATCCTCATTAGCCCCACGGAATACAGAATTGCCAAAAGTATATATGGAGAGTGTTGAACAAAATCCTAATTCCGTTCTTTGGAGGTAGTCGTTTAAAATAGCCAATTACAGACAAAGTGGCAAAACATAAACTATGGACATGCTGACCTCCAGCTGTACCAACATTGGCTATTTATGTTAAGATTAAGAATTCATACAAATGCTTTTTCTCCCCTTGATTGAGAAATCTGCAGGTATGGTTGGTTAAAAAAGAAAAGAGAATAGAGAAAGAGCCAGCCTAAGAATCAAGAAATCTTAGTTCAGGCTCCATAAATTAAATGCTGTGTCATTTGTGGCAAATCACTTCACTTCTCTGGGCCCCAGTTTCTTGTTCTGCAGGATCTGATTCTCAATTATACACACTATGGCATACCAAGTAGTAGATATTCCAAAACTTATTTAACTTATTTTGGTGAGTATTCTAGATTTTGCAGCTGATTTATCTTTCTGATTGCTAAGCCCAAAATAAAAGCCCTAGACAGGCAGGATCATAACAAAGGCAGTGGTGCTGACAGGCCAAGAGAATGAACCCATCAGTTGCTAATAATTTGGAGAGACCTATGGGAATGCTGTTTAGGAAAGGTAACAGTTATAAATGATTTGTGGCCACAATGAAGAATTGAGGTCCAGAGCCATGTGGCCATGTTTACAGACCTCTAGCTAACCAAAAATGCTACTCAGTGTCTGTCTACCTGTCCCAGAGGACTATATGACCTGCTGGCCAGGAGCATTAACACTTATGGCTGTGGAGTCACTCCATTCGGATCTATGAAGAAAATAGGGAAGCTTATTTGAGGACATTGGTAAGTTATCCTGTGATAAGAGAGTAAAAAGAGAAAACTTTGGTGTTTCATTTCTTGTTTTCTGCATCTGCGTTCAGTCTCACCTGTTCTACCTCATTCTCAAGGTAAATCAATAACTTAATAAAACAACATTTGTGCATCATAATACTGCATTTTGTGAGTCTCTACTAATTTTGCTTGGAAAAAGAGAATTAAGAGCTTTATTTCATATAGGATGGGCTCGGGTGGAATACTGAAGTGAGACATGACAGATGGCTAGAGACAGTGATCTCATAGAGCATAGGGACCTAGGAGATAAGAAATGTGCACAAATAAAGGACAATGCCAAAGACAAATTTGATTACCCAGAATTTTTACCTGATGTTGAACTTGATCATGACCACTTCCCTAACTTTTGACCTTTCTTCAGGGGGCACTGATGGACTGAAGGAACTAGAAAGAACCACGCACGAGGAGTAGACCTCTTGTTGATGCTTAAGTAAATTGCGTATGTTCAGTAAATTGGTATGTTCTTGGTACAGAATGGACATGCTCTTTGGAGTTCATTAGAAACTATGAGGCTTTTAAGTTTTCTGGGTTTTTAACAAGCTTTTAAGAAAACATCCACATAGGTGGAAATTTCTCAAATTTACAAAAACCCAAATTAACTATTTATCAAGTTCTGGTACTAAGGAGCACAAATGTTTTGAAATGGTGAAATTTTTGATGTATTAGAAACTATAATTGGAAGAATAGTTATTTTAAAGTGGTTTTATTATTCCATAGTACATTTTTAAAAGTATGTCTGGAAATAGAAATGTTTCTAAAAGATGAGCATTTTTTCAAGTTACAAATGGTTCAATACTTGGTTCAAAGCTGGTGCAAAATATCATGCTGTAGGCCTTAAAAACATACAATTTTTATTTGTCAATTATACCTCTATAAAGTTGGGGAAACATGGTTCAACGCTTATCAAGTTTTACTCTAGGGATTCATTTTGGTGCAATTTTTGGTAAAGGCTATAATGCCCTGAAGAAAAAGTAAAAATTGCTTTAGCTGTCTGGAAAATTTTTGTCAAAAAAACTCCTAATTATCTGAGCATGGGTGAATTTTTTAATATTTGAATAGGTATTGCGATGTCATGTTGTCAATAATACCTGTTTTTCATTGAGAACCTCCTATAGGCTGGCAGTTTGCATGTAATTTGCCATTATCCTCACACTGTCCTTTGAGGTTAAGTACCACTGATAGAATATAAGCTTGGAGACATCAAATAACTTTCTAAGATTCTACACACAGTTTAATAACTGTCTAAGCCTACAGCAATCCCCTGTTCTCTTTCAACTGCTCTAGAAAAAATTTCTTGTAGAGTTAGCACAAATATGTAAGAAAAAAGGGCGAAAGCAACCTTTTTCAAATGGTCTAGATTCTCTTTTTATGGTTATAAAACATTTAATACATACAAAAAGGTAAGAAGTTACATTAATATCTTCCGAAGCACAATAATAAACACCTTTGAGCCCTTCATCTAACTTAAGAAATAATACTTTGCTAACACTAATTGAAGTTCTTTCAGTCCTTATCTCATTCCTATCTTTTTGACCCAGGAATAATCATTAATCTTGAGTACTTTAAAACTTATTTCTTTCCCTTTCTTTAAAAATTTTAACCATATGTTTTAGAATTTTATAAGAATTGAATCTTATTGAATGTATTATTCCTCAAATTTCTTTGTCCCCACTTAAAATCATGTTATGAAGATTTATCCATAGGAATTTTTATAGCTGTGATTCATGCATTTTTATTGTTATAAAGTGTTCCCTTGTACATCATATTTTTTTATCCTTCTGTTGGATATTTTAGTTGTTTTCAGATTTTATTCTTTTGAACAATGCTGCTGTGAACACTCTTGAATATGCTTTCCATTTCACTATGGTATAACTATGGATAAACCAGCAAGCTTGTAGGCTAGAAACAGTAAATTTCAGTAAGTAATGCAAAGTAGAATTCCAAAGTCATTTTGCCGCAATGACATCAGCAAAAAATGGCAGTTTAAACCTCTGAAAATTATTTTTTTATAAAATCAGTGACAAAAGTGACAAGGATTTGTCAATTTAATTTTTTAACTATGAAAAGTAACCAAAAACTTGCAACATCTCAAGAAATGTGTATTCAAAAGAAAACTGGCCAAATCTGGGTAAAAACAGTGAGCTTTGTGATCTTTTAACTCATCCTATTCTCATCTTATGCTTTCCAGTCTCATAGTTGCCTTAACAAATGACAACCTGCATTCTCACTGAAAACCAATAACTTAGCAGTCTGCAGAGGAGATGCAATTGGGTTGAAACTTCTTCAAAGCCTCATTCTCTGAATATACAGAGAATTATCATTATTTGTTCCTTCTGGTGCTTCAGTATAAGACGCCACATGCAAGGCTGTCTTTATTTGACCTGACTTGGGGTTCACCAGAAGCATTTGTTGAAAATGATTAAAGGCCATGGATTAACTTCATGGTTGCCTAAAGTAGTGAATAATAGTGGAAAAAACAATAGACTAATCAAAAACTTCAAAGGAAAAACTGGAGAATGAGATGTGCATAAGAGCTCTGAAATGTTCCATCAGATTTCTAAAAATCTAGAAGACCACGGGTATAAATATTATGTTCCAACTCAGCAAAGACAGGTGGAGGCTCTAAACTCTTATCTCAAACTGACTTTGAGGCTCTACTCCAACAAGAAGTGAAGGCCCAGTTGGAGTTGTCAGCTGCCTGGCTGAATATTGAAAGTGTGTCCAATACATACCCACAGGGCTCCCTGAAAAAGGCTAGGGACGATTGATTTCACTCATTTAAGGAACCCTGTCCAATCATTAACTGATCGCTAAATTAACCAAAGACTTCTATGCCACACTCAACGTAGATTACAGACTTTATAGAATTAGTTCAGAAAAGGCAATAAACAAAATAACGACAAACCCTGGGAAGGGGTGAAAATCTGATTTCCAAAATTGCCATGTTGCTTTGTTTAAAATGTCCAGTTTTCAATATAAAATTGTGAGACATGCAAGGAAACACATGAATCCACATGAAAAAATAAAGAGTACCAGCAAAAGTCACTGCATAAATAAATATAAAATATAATAATTGTATTTTTTGTTTGTAACTTTTTCTCCTCTCAGATTAAAAGAGAACTGGATAAAACAATAGCCATAAATATGTGTTGATGGCACATAGTTCATAAAGATGTAAGTTTTGAGACAATAGCAGCACAGAAGAGCTGGAGCTTTAGAACAGCAAAACAGTTTTTGGATACTGTTGAAATTTGGTTCATTTCTGAACTAGATTGTTAAAAGTTAAGATGTCAATTATAATCCATTGAACAACCAGTTAGACAATAGCTAAAAATACATAGTAAAGGAAATTAAAATGGCACACTAAAGCGAGAGTTCCCAAACCCTTGGGCCTCGGAATTGTATGGTCCGTGGCCTATTAGGAACTGGGCTGCACAGCAGGAGGTGAGCATTGGGCAAGTGAGTGAAGCTTCATCTATATTTGCAGCTTCTCCCCAGTGCTAGCATCACTGCCTCAGCTCCATCTCAGATCATCAGAAATTAGATTCTCATAGGAGCACTGGGCCCTGGTGCCAAAAAGGTTGGGGACTGCTGCTCTAGAGAATACCTATTTAACTTAAAAGAAAGCATAATGGAAAAACAGAGGAACAATAACAAAAAAGACGACACAGAGGAAAAAATACCAAAGTCATTGTGCCAGTTTCAAACTCCACCAGCAGCACATGAAAATTTCCAATGTTCTGCATTCCTGCCTATATTTACCATTTTTAGATTTTTAAATGTTTGCCAATCTTGTGGGTATAAACTGTCCCCTAATAATGAATATCTGTTCTCAGATATAGATACATTTATTATATCCATCTTAAATCTTTTATTAATATTTAATAACTCTTAAGTAAATTTTTTTGTGTAGCATCACTAGCTATTTTTTTCTCCTAGTATTTGTCTACTTCATTCCCCATCTCTTTACTTGCAAACTTTCTCATTATATATTAGGTCTACCTCTTATAAATAGCTTATGGCTGGATTTTGTTCTCTGATTTGACTATTTTAACTGCAGAGTTCAATTCATTTCTATTTATTATGATTAGTAGTATATACAAATATATTTCTATCATCATATCTTTTTTTCTATTTGCATACTATTTGTGTCTTTTTTCCTTCACTCACCACTTCCTTTGCTTTCAGTTGAAATTTTTTCTCATTCTATGTCACTTATAGTTTCTTTTAAAAAATACCTTATTTCTATTGTTTTAGTAATCACTTTTTAAAATTTAACCTATTTAATCTTAAACTTAATCATTGTCTTTATTCTCCTCACTAACAGGAACTTTAGAATGTTTTAAAGGAAGTTATCCTATCTTAATTTACATGTTATTATAGCTCAGTATTTTAGTTTTATCTTTTTAAAAAAATGACTAATAGTACATTTTTATACTGTTTTAAACCATCACTTTTTCTTTTTACTTACCCACATACTTACCTTTATTCTTTTTCTTTTTTTTCATCTTATTCACCATTTATCTTTGCATTTGAGGCCTCCATTGTAGGATTATTTTTTTTCTTCCACTATATTTTCTAAAAGTTTCTTTAGTGATGCTTTCTCAATTTTTGTTTACCTATGATATTTTTTTGGCCTCATTCTTGAAAGATAGTTCTGTTAAGTACACAGTTCAAGGTTGACAGTTTCTCTCAGCACTTTGAATATGCTCCATCCTTTCCTGGGACTTGATAATGAAAATATCAATTCCCAATGTAATTATTACTCCTTGTGTTTTTATCTCTCTGATTGCTTTTAATGTCTTTTTGGTTTTTGTGTTCTATATTTTGCTTATCATGTGTCTAATAGTGGATTTCACCAATTCAAAATTGTTTAAAATATATATTAGTGAAATTGAAATTTAATGCACCCCTGTGATGATACTTTGTGATAAGTCACCCATATTAGACTGAAAATTAACAATGCTGATTTCCATTATTAATTATTAATTTCTAAAATAATAACTACATAACAAGCACTTATTATGTACTAGGAACTACTATAAATGCTGAAAATATCAAGACAGGGAAATGAGCTGCCCTCATGGAGAAGGATAAATAGATAAACAAATACACGTATGATACAAATTTAGGTAAAAAAATATCTGCTATGGATAAAAATCAAAGTGTGAGAAAAAAATTAAAGCGTGAGAGAGAGTTATTGGGAGACTTACGAAGAGGGCTAGCTCTGTTAGGTAGTCAGGAAGACCTTACAGATAGGAAGAGATTTGAGTTGAATGAAATAAGGGAAGAACCATGTAGAAATGTGTGGAAAAAATATTCCATAGAAGAGAAAAAGGAAATACATAATGTTTCCTAGAGGGTAGAATAAATAAGCCTTGATAGGTTTAAGGAACAGCACAAAGGCTTGTGCGTCTGCATCTGAGTTATCTGCAGAGGGGCTAATAGGCATTGATGTTAGAGAGAAAGTCACCAGCCAGATTATAGGATGTACACACACACACACTCACACTCACACACACACCATACATACACATTATACAGCAATACCATTTCATATTTTGCCACCAATTTGGCCTTTATTAAAATGTTATACTGTTGTTTGTACTAAAATTGTACAACAAATAAAGTAGAGAATAGAATATTTGTGTTGATTCCACTTTCAATCAAGGTCGCAGACTGAAGACAATGGATGTTAATGTACTACAGAAATCCATTGAAAGATAGTCAAATAAGCCTGTGATTATCTTCCCTAATCCAATTTATAAAACAAAAGGCTGGATAATAGTTATGTGCTTGATGAAAGATTCTTTAAAAGGACTTTGTGAATTTTGATTATTATTCTCTGTTCCTCTGCTTTTCCCCAACATAAGCCAAATGTGTAGGAGATTGAGAAAGTGTCCAAAGAAATCATTTATGCCTGCAAATGAAAGGAGTTGCTTTTCAGTCTTCAGCCTGATGTATGTTGAGTTACAGAAATTTGTAGGATCACTCTAGACTACTACCAGGGTGGGGCATTAGAGAGTTCACTGGAGGGGCCTGAACTATACAGGTCTCACTGCAGCCCTGGGGACATCTCGAGTTTAGCCCAGTGAGACCTGTACAGTTACCTTGCTGAATCAGATATTGGCAGAATTCATTTCCATGTGGTTGGAGGACGGACAGAGGTCTCTGTTTCCTGGCTGGCTGTCAGCTAGGGTCTGCTCTTAGCTCTTAGAGGCCTCTCTCTATTCTTTGAACATAGCCCCTGCATCTTAGAGTCAGCAAGAGGACATAGAACCCTTTTCAATATTTCATTTTTTTCTGACCATTTTCTGTTATTGCATCTCTCTTTGACTACAGCTGAGAGAGGTACTCACCTTTTTAGCATGTGCATGATTTGAATAGGACCACCTATATAAAGCTGCGTACCCTTTCCGTCTCAGGATATTTGATCTTAATCATTTCTGCCAAGGCTCCTTTGCCATTTAAGGTAACATTTACAGATTCTGGAGATTAGGACATGTATATCCTTTGGGGGACTTCTGCCCACCACAGTTACTCAAAATTCAAAGATTACTTTAATATTCTTACTCTTAATAGCTGTAAGCTGTTTAGTAATTGCTTGAGATATTTCAATTTTAGATAATATAATTTATTCTATAATCAAGATATAATGCATATTGAATAGAATGTATGGGTTTTCAAGGATATGTCTTTTGCTACCACCACAAGTTATAAAATATTTAAATCACCCAGGAAGTTCCATCATGCCCCTTGGTAGTTGCTCTCCAGCTCAGATAAACACTGATCTGATATTTTTCAGCCACCTAATTTTTCCTGTTACAGAACTTTATATATATGGCAGTATGCAGTGTGAAGACTTTTTTCTTTGTGTTTTTTTTCACTTTGTATAATGTTTTTGAGATATGCCCATGCTATTGTGTGTATCATTTAGCTTGTTAACCTTTAAATCTCAGTTGCATTCTATTTTATGAACATCGTGCAGTTGTTGGACAACTGTGAATAAAGTTTTGGACTATTGTGAATAAAGCTGCTTTATTTATATAAAGTATAAAGATACTTTTTTAAGTCTTTTTTGGACATATATTTTTCTTTCTCATGGATAAATGCCAAGGAGATAGATAATTATGTTATATGTTAAGTGTACGTATAGCTTTATAAGAAAGTAAGAAACTACTTTCCAAATTAATTACTATTTTATCTATAGTTTTGTCACCTCTCTCATTCCTGAGAGTAGTAATTTGTGTCGTCTTTCTTTTTTTCTTATCAGCCTGGCTAGAAGTTTATAGATTTTATTGATCTTCTCAAAGAACCTGCCTTTGTTTTCATTAATAGTTTTTAATTTTTTCTCTTTTCTATTTTATTGACTTAATCTTTCTTATTTTATTTTTTCCACTTACATTGGGATTCATTTGCTCTTCCTTTTCTAGTTTTTTAGGGTGGAGGCTGAGGTCAGACTTTAGACTTTTTTCTTTCAAATAGGCATTCAGTGCTATAAATTTATTATTATTTTTAATAAAAATTATATGATATATACCACATGATTTGAAATACATATACATAGTGAAATAGTTACTTAGAGTCAAGCTAATTAACGTATCAATTTCCTCAGTTATCTTTTTTTATGGTAAGAGCACCTAAAATCTACTTTCTATTTTCTGGTATTTGAAACAGTATTACTAACTGTTATTAATTTTTTTCTAAATACTACTTTGGCTACATCCTACAAATTTGGCATGTTTTCATTGTATTATGTTTTAGAAATGTTTTTACTTAGTGTCTTTTTTGAGGATTTTTTTCCAGTTATCTTTCTGTAATCAGTCATAAAATATGCTTTGTATGACTTGAATCATTTTCTATTTATTGAGACAATAACAGTGTAATTCTCTTTACCTCCTCCTATAGTCTGTATTAATTGTACCATACATTTTACTTTTATACATATTATATATATCTACAATGAATTATAATTATTTTTACTGTAATAGTTGAAAGTTTTGAAACAAGTTCACAGTTTGTGCATGTGTGTGTGTGTGTGTGTGTGTAGGTAAGAGAGTGAGAGATGTGTGTAGAAATATATGATATAAAGATAATTTATAAAATGTCTTTTATATTTGGCCACATATTAATGCTCTAGTGCTCTGTATTCATGTGGGGGTAGATCCAGGCTTCCATCTGGTATCATTTCCTTTCAGTCGGAAGTATTTCCGTTAACATTCTTTGTATTGCAGTTCTATTGGCAGTAAAGTCATCTTTTGTTTATAAGAATTTTTTTCTTTTCCTTTAATCTTTGAATGATATTATCATTTGATGTAGAATTCTGTGTTGATCATTATCTCAAACTTTAAATATATCTTTCCAGTGTTATTTTTTAAAATTTTGTAGATGATGAAAAATCAGCTATCATTTTTATCATTGAGCTCTTTATTTAATGATTTAATGAATATTTTCTCTCTGTCTTTAAGACTTTTTATTTATCTTTGCTTTTTTTAGTAGTTTTGTGACTATGTATGGTTTCTCTGTTTTTATCCTGCTTGGAGTTCACTGAGCTTATTTAATCAGTGGCTTGCTGTTTTTCCTAAAATTTGGAGAACTTTTAGCTAAGATTTCTTTAAATACTATATTCTACCTTGTTCTCTATATCCTTTGTTTCTTAGAGTTCAGTTATGTTTATTCGATCATTTCACACTGTCCCAGTGGACACTGAGGATCTATTTATTTTCCTCAGTTTTTTCTCTTCTCTGTACTTCTGCTTATATAATTTCTCTTGACCTATTTTAAAGTTCATTGTTTTTGTCTTCTGTTGTATTCAAGTTGCCATTAATCCCATTTACATAATTTTTTATTTCACATAGTGTGCTATTTACTTTTAAGATTTCTGTTTATTTCTTCTTACATCGTTCAGATCTCTTTTAAAATTGTCCTTTTCTCCACTGTATTTTCACCATCTTTCCTTAAAGATTCTTTAAGATGTCTATCATAATTATTTAAAATCTTTATTTGATAATTCTAATATCTGAGTCACTTGTCAATATGTTTCTATTTCCTTAATTTTTACTTGATTATGACTCATTGTTTTGCTTCTTTGCATGTCTTGTAATATTTGATTATATGCTAGGCATTGTGTTTAAAAACAAGTAGAGACTGGAAAGGGTTTATTTTTCTGGGGTTTAATTTTTAAAAATATTTCTTTATGGCCAAAGTTCTTCACTGGTTAAAAAAAACAATTTTTCATTCGTTCCATATTTTATTGTTATTATTGCAGTACTGAAGTTTTGTACATACTTTTTTCATCGAAATCAAGTGTAGATCTCAAAAACATATTTTTGAGAACATGTCAAAGTTCTCTTCTATTTCAAATTTTATCTCACATTCATAAAGAACAAATGCCATTGATTTTAATGGGGGCACATTGACTTATTTCGCTATTCGATTATTCAAATTAAATAAAGGAAAAGACAAGTATGTTACTTATGTACATGCTGTCTGCACATGCAGTGTGATTAGCTATCCAAACTTCAGAGAAAGAGAAACTTTGGCTATATGTTTATTCTTATGGGAAACAACCTTGTTCTTTACCTTTTTCACCTCTTATTACACCAACTGCTCCAACTTTTTTCTGGAAACTTTTAAATTGGTCTGCTTATGAACTATTTTATACCTCTGAAAAATGACAAATATGAAAATACTTTAAAACTCTTAGGTTAAGTAAAAGGTTAGCCTATGCATTATTCAGATTCTTTGCTCAGGAACCAAGACCCATTGACTGCTTGGCCTGCCTGTGATGATCCCACTGCACAGTCTGCTTCCATCTAGGTTTTTATTCTGCCCATCTGTTTTTCTGATGGCTAATATTTCAATTTCTAGTTTGTAGTTTTAACTGCCTGCTCTATGGTAATTGGATCTGCCTATTTCCAGCCTTTTCATCTGGTTCTTGGCTTTGGACTGTCCAGATTTCATTACTTATGTGTGGGTTAGCTCATACTGACTAAAAATTGCTGCATCTGCTCTCAGAATGTAACTATGTACATCGCTCTTCCCTCTAAATCTTGCTGAGCTTTTCTTGGTCTCTGACACCTACTTTACACTCTTAGTCAAAGTCCTGATGATATTTTAGAAATAACTTAGATGGGAAAGAATGTTTCCTGAAATAAGTTTCAGTCTCAAAGTTAGCATTTACTTACAATGTTTTCTGCTGTATTTTCACCTTGATTTTTAAAGTATAGAATATTATATAATAAAAAAATCTCTAAGCTAATTTATGTTTGTTTTTTTATCTTTCATAGCATTAAATTTGATACCTGCTGGTTTATGTATAATGCAGATGTTTCCTTTCCTTTTTGTTTCAATCTCTGCAAAAGACATTGTTTTTGCTTTTTGATACCAGTGTCCAAATTGTACATATCATACACATTTGGAGAATATAAGTATTTTACACCTTTGTAATTTTATATGACAGTAAATTTTATACACACACACACACACACACACACACACACGTGTGAACTTGTAAAATGAAAAGTTTTGTCAATTGAGTATTCTTTCTATATGATGTTGTTATGTACATAATACTATATAATTTAATTTCTTTGATGGAAATTTTTATTTATTTGCCTACTTTTGACTAAATTGACCAATTTAATTAATAGTTGGTTGCTATTCTTATTACATTGTGTAACCATGGAGAAATTAGAATTTAATGGAAGAAGAAATCTTACAGTTAGAGTATGAATAATATGGGCAAAGTTAAAAATCACCTGCCTAAAAACCCAGACACGTTGATGCTAGTTATGAAGTATACATTGCTAGTTATAAAATATACATTAATTTTTTTCTACTTTCACATATCTAATTGAGTAAATATATGTATGTTCCAAAAGATACCAAGAATATTAGAACTACCATTGATTGAATGCAACTCTGCTGTAGTAAGATGTGAGTGTAATGATGTGAGTGATCTTACCATGGCATATTTATTGATACAGTCTTCCCCCCCCCCCCCCCCCAGTATTACCTATGCTCAGGTATTGGTCATTACTGTTATCTTATTATAATATGATACTCTTATAATTACTCTTATTATAATGTCATACAATTGTGTTATTATCTTCACAGAAGGTTATGATCATTGATCTTACAAATGTTCTGTTCTGGTTCAAATAAATTAAGTGCAAAACTCTTTCACCCTACTTAATAATTTTTTCAGAATTTTTTTATACTGAATCTCTTTTTACATGATGAAAAATACCTGCTTTTTCTGGTCAGAGTGGTCCAAAAACCAGTCATGTTTTAAAAAGTTCAGGGAATTAAATTGTTGGCCCTTTTGTCAGCTGAAACCACTGATTGATAAACTAAACAAATTGCTTTCAGTGGGTTATTATTGCCTTACCAAGACCCACATCCTGATGATTCCCCCTTTCCACTCACACACAACAAAAACGTCTTCATAATGGATCCATTGTTATTATTTTCATACAAGGCTCAACTTAAATTATGTGTAATATAAGCACCATCAAATGCCCTGTCTCCTTTCCACCAGCATACTGGTTTTTCATGAATGTGTTTATTCCCATCTGTAGCCACATCTTTGCCAGGCTCAGGGCTTTAGGCATTATGGGCCACAGATGCCAGGCTTCCTAAGAACTGTTTTCCAGTGCTGTCATCAAGCTCCTTCCTTCTGGATTCTTCAGGGAGAAGGGCTGGCAGCTGTGCATATGCTTTGGGGTCCACCATTTAGTTAAATTGCTAATGCTGGGCTCCTGTTTTCCTGGCTCCCTTGAGCTCACTCAAAGAAACAAGATGGTATTCCCATATGTCCCTTATTGTTTTCTTGGCAAGTCTCCCTACTTCCTTTAACCTCCCAGATTCTGTGAGAGACAAACTTTCTTTGTGAAATTTCTTTCCCTCAGAGGCTGTGATAAATAGCATTGATTCTGAAGCTAACTGTCTTTTTAGAAAGTCCTTTTTTTTAGGGCTGAAGTTAACTAGTTTTAAGGACTATATTAGCATATTCCAAAATATTATGCATCCTAGCAAATTGCAGTTATAGGCAACCCAAAAGACTTGACTTACTAATTTGAATGTCAAATTTTACAAATGGTTCAGATAGCTTTAGGTGATACCTGTTAATATTGCAGATATTCTGCAATACAGTATTTTATCCTTGTATTCCTATTCAATTCCTTCCTTTCAGAAAAAAATCACAAAACTAGATTTCATATTTTTAGGTGTAGAATTAACAATAAAGATATTATACAGTATACCTTAAAGACTTGTAGAATTGAGTACAAGTGGATAAAGTCTAGCATTTGTCAGTAATATGTCCCTAAGAAGATACAATTTGGTCCCCTCTCTCTTGCTTTTAAAAACTGGCACAGTAGGGCAAACCAACTATTTATGATGTTTAGTAAATGTAATGTATCTTTTTTTATTTCTAAATAAGATTTTTATTGCAAGAAATTAAAGTTAAGAAAGGAAATATTCTACTTTCACATTATTGTTGCCATACTATAAACTGTGTGGAGCTATCCTTTGTTACAGATATTAATATAGCTGAAGAGGAAGACCTCAGCATACACAAAGATTTGTAGTTACTGCTTAATAGGAACTTTGAATGGGAACTGGTATAGTGGTTCCCACCCCCCGCCCCCCGTGACCCTTATCTGCAGTTTTGCTGTCATTTGTTACTGGAAGTCAACTGTGGTCCAAAAATATTAAATGGAAAATTCCAGAAATAAACAATTTAGAAGTTTTAAGTGCCATTCTGAGTAGTATGGTGATATCTCATGCTATCCTGCTCCTTTCTGCCCGAGATGCAAAATCATCCTTTTGTTCAGCATATTCATACTGTATATATTGCCTGCCCATTAGTCACTTACTAGCTGTCTTGGTTATCAGATCAATTTTCCTGGCATTGCAATACTTGTGTACAAGTTACCTTTATTTTTCTTAATAATGGCCCTCAATCACATAGTTGTGCAGCTGGCAATTTGGACATGCCAAAGACAAGCCACAGAGTATTTCCTTTAAGTGAAAAGATGAATACAGTACAATAAGATATTTTGAGAGAGAGCAAGAGAGAATAATTATTACAGTATATTGTTATAATTTTTCTATTTCATTATCAGTTATTGTTAATCTCTTACTGTGCCTAATCTATAAATAGATTGTAAACTTTATCATAAGTATATATGTATAAGAAAAACATAGTGTATATAGGGTTTTAGACATCCTATGGAGTCTTAGAAGTGTCCCCTAGATAAGGAGAGAGTACTCTGTAAGGTATGTTGAACAAATGATTAGGTATATCATATCCATAATGGTCAATTCAAGATTGGAGGTTATTTATCAGTTCATTAACATTATTGCTATGCCTGAGCTGTTCCTAAAAAGTGGACTCTGAGCCAGTTGTTGTACAAGGTTTTTCCTACAAGATAAACGGAAGTGGGGGAAGCAAGGCAGAAGGACTCAAAGTCCATTTTTCTTTCTCTGCTCCAGAGTTGTTGTCTGATAATCTGACTCCCCCAATCCATTACTGGAGAGTGATAGGAGGGGAAAGTAGCATTTATGATCTTTCCTTAAAATTTTAACCTCCAGTGATCCCAACAAAGACACTGAAATTTTCCATTGAACAATTTTTGGTTTCTTTAGCCAAAAGAATAGACTCTTGTACCATTACAGTAACCAGCACCATTTCGGATGGGGAAGCATAGTTGAGTCAAATTTAAATGCACCACCAGAGGTGTCCCATAGTGTGCTGGAGAATTCTGATGGACATTTTTGCCATATTAAGCTTTACCTGAATAGAAAGATGTGAATTCTTATAAACAAAGCACTTAATGTAGCATGATGAGCAGTAGTATTTATATTTTAAATCTTTTTAAAACAAATATTATTATTCCCATCCTACCAAAAAAAACAAACCAAAAAAGAAAAAAGAAAATGAAGAAAAATCCCATACAACAACTTAAAAAACCAAAACAGGATCCAAGGAACAACACAATTATTTCAAGCAATTATTTTTAAAATAAAAAGTTTAGCATAACAAAACGTTAGGGTCTTCTATTCAATTACATATTTTGAAATCAATTACATATTTTGAAATACTTTCAAATTTGACGTCTAAATGTCAAAACCTCTTTACCACGTTTCTGACTTCCTAACCTCCGTACAACTTAATGTAAAGAACCAAAAGTTATTACTATGTTTTTAAAAATATTTCAAACCAGCTAATGGATGCTTTATTTTCATTACTCTTTTGATTTATCACTAGGTAAAGAAAGACTTGTATTCTTGGCAAGCGCATTTATTGAGATATTAGAAAGGGCACTTAGAGCATACTGATTTGTTAGGAGATAAATTGTGCTATCCTAGCATAGTCACGTAAATTGCAGTTTCTGGCTTTCAACCCTTATTTTTACTAGCATCAAATAGCTTATGCAGCGGTATACTTGATAATTATAGTTATTATTGAATATCAAAGTAGATTAAAATATTTCCAACTATTTGTGTTAAAAATCAAACTATATGTAGGTAAAGAAATGCTGCTTAAAGTTGTTTTTAAAATTGATATTGCTTCAGTATGAATCAGGGGTACCTGAGATTTTGGCTTCCAGTGAAATATTTCAATCATATAAATCATTGCATGACTTTCCAATTCAGCAAATGTATTGGGAATAATAATTCAACCATCACATCTTTACTTGGGAATACATGCTATAGAGTTTTTCCATGCTGTGCTTGTTTTTGATACACATTATTTCATCGAGGATTGATACTTTGGTACATTTAGAAATGCTTTAGCGGTAATACTTAGGCATTGGGAAGTAATTACTGAGTTCTAAATTAGTAATGCACTAAACGAGACATTTTAAAAACAGAATTCCAATCAACTGGTCTGATATGCTCAATTAGTCTTTGGACTGTAGGCAGTTATATATAAAACATTTTTCAGCAAAGAGAGTTCTTTGTTTTTATTCTTTTAGCTTTCCAAAATAGAGTTACATTTTAAAAAGTAAGTAAAAATATAATATTTGATCAGCTACTCCTAACAAAAAAATATAATCTCTTGTCAGTTTATAGATATCACATAGACTTTCTATACTGTATCGCAGTTATGTTTTTATAAAGAATAAATAAATCTAAATTAATTAGCAGCTAACTGGACTACTGGGTATTACAAGTATTTAAAGCTCTGGTTCATTACTTAATATTTTAGAGAGTATATAAATAACTTTTGCTTTTCTCTTTTGGATTCTGTATATATTGGCTGATTCTGTTAAACAGTATATTCTTGACTTTCTGCATCACTCTCATTGGTGGTGATTAGGCCCTACTTTTTATGATTTCTGAAACCTAAGTTATTTTAATAACTTGGATTTAGTAATGATTCTTGCTCTCCATTCAATACCTGCTTGGCCATGGGGATGTTTGAGAAATAAACATTTACATTTCTGCTGTCCATGAAAATGTCTTAATGCATGCAAGTAAAATAATCAGAATATTTTATACTTTTCAAATTTTCAATTCACATCAGTGTTGTGGCAATAAACTGAGCTTATGTAGAGGAATTTGAACTTTGGTCAGTTAGAGTAAAAAAAATGAACCTTTAAAGTGGTTTTAGTGATATGTTTACTACTTGCCCTTTACTTTCTTAGGGAGGATTTGACTGTGCATATAAGGAATGCACAAATAAGTTTGACATTTTGATAAATTTGACCAGAAAATGGAAATTTCATCAGGCAATGAAAACAGACTAGTTTAAAATAATTGAATTCCTTTTCCTCTCATTCAAATTCATTTTTACATATAGACAAGTCCTCCATTTCCTTTCCCAGGTGTCATTTCACTATATGGGGAACAAATAGTCTCCTGCATTTTCCCATGTGATGACACCAGAGAATACACCCTTTTTCTCAGGGGGAAACATCCATAATAATAGTTTAAACAATAACAACAATAGAATTGGGATGTAAGCGTACTCAGTACTTGAAAGATTAATTGTTGCCCTCAGTGATGTTAAAATACTGCCAAAGATCTGTGATCAGTGATGTTTATAACTGAAGATAATTTAAAACTGGAGAAGATGTTTTAAAAATCAATATTAAGATAAAAATTGCATCATTGTTAAATTAATATAAATCCACAGAAAAGTCCATTAGCATGCATTTGCTTAGGTAAACTGCTTAGTCTTCATGACTTTGTATAAAATATAAAGCAGAGTTTTTTCATGGAGTAAGGTAGAAAAAATTCAGAATTGTATGAAATTATATCGTATTTGTAGGTTTTACTTCTGAAGTCTGAAATGCTCACAAATTAACATAGATTAAGTAGGAACATCGTACACACTCAAAGATTTGAGAAAACGGTATTTTCACAAAATGAAAAGGATTATTATTACTATTAGATGAGAAAATAGTAAACTGAGCCACTGAATGCTTTATACAGATTTTTTTATAGTTATCTTCTGTGAGGCAAATAGTTTATTAAGTTCTTTGAAAACACAGTAAATTACTTACAAAGGAAGCTCATTTAAATATTCACCGAAGATATATATGTTCATAAGCCAAGGAAAATCTTGGTTCAAATGATATCATATACAATAAAACTTTGTGCCAGACAATAAGGGGTACAGAAAAGTACAAAACAAATTCCTTGTCAAGAGATCTGGAATCCAGGGTGAAAGTCAGATTTTTCTGTAAGAATAATAATGTCATTTTTAAAGCACTTTCCACAATAGTTTATTGAATCAAAGACTTCATTAATCGTAAGGAATAGAATATTTTGTTTTTCTAAGAAACCAAAATGCTACCAAGTCTAATAGACAACCTCCCACAAAAAGCAGGCCTGCAAAAGCTGGGACCTTTGAGAGAAGGAAGAACTTGCAGCCAAGTTCAGAGTAAAGGAATGACCACAGACATAAAAGCCAGAATAATATCTATTCACAAACTTATATTATCATTCTTTACCAATCACTGGCTATGTGCCAGGTACTATATAAGTGTAAATAATAAAGTGATGAACTGAGTCATAAAGTGGTGACCCCACAGTGGGGAGTTAGGGTGTGGACATTAATCATATAAATCACAATAATCAGAAATAAGAGATAAATAATCCCTCTGGAAGATGTATTATTACAAACTAAGAAACATTCTTAGAAGAAAGGTTTGGCAGATCTTTAAGAGTATAACCAGAGGAACCTGGTAGTGACCTACCTAGGCTCAGGGATGGTTTCCCTGCAGAAGTGATGTTAGAGTTGAAATAGGCAAATAAGTAGGTGTTATCCAGATAAAGGGATGGGGGAGGTAAGTGCAAGACATCCTACACCAAACTAGGAGCACGTGCCAAGGCCTATGGGTGGAGGAAACAAGGCATATTAGAAGAACCAAAAGGCCAGTGTGGCTGGAGTGGAGAGAACAAAGTGGATGGTGGTATAAGGTGAAGCTGAAGAGGTGGGCGGAGGCCAGGTCCTGTAGTCTTAAATACTCATTTTTATTAAATGCACCTGTTCTTAGCAGCCAGACTGTCTTGGCTAGAATCCCAGTGCTGTTATTTTCTAGTTATAAACCTCAAGCAAGTTCTTTAATCTTTCTGTGCCTCAATTTTCTCATTTATGAAATGGGATAATATTATCTGCCCTCAGATGTTAAGATTAAATGAGTAACAAAATATTAGAGATTACTATTTATTATGTCATTACTTGCATATATGATTTTTATGTATTATGTATGTTGTAGCATTATCTTATACTATTACTTGTTTTGTTTTTATTAAGGAGAGAGACTTAAATATGTTTTTGTTCTCTTGGCAACAATCCAATATAGGAAAAAAACAGATGATACCAGAGAGAGAGGGAGGAGAACTGAGGGTGAGATGTCCTTGAATAGGTCCAAGGGGGTTTAATTAAGTACCCAGAGGAATTTATTGCTCTTAGATAAGATAAGATGGGTAGATTTTATTATGGAAGGATGAAGAAATTCTATTGTAATTGCTTCTATTTTCTATGTGAAATAAGAAGCAAAGTCATCAGCAAGGAGCAAAGAGTGAGCAGGGTTAATGGGGATTAGAAGGAAGAGGAGCTAGAAATGCTCTTCTGAAAAACTTGGAGACTTAATTCACTAAGGGATATAATGTGGTTGCTGGGCATCATGAAGAACCTACTTGAGGTCTGGAATCATGAATTTAAAGGAAGACCAGTCATGTGGATTTTGTATAAGCTTAGGTGCAGGAACAGAGCAGATGTGAGTTGTTCTTAATCAGTGTTGTAATTTTGCAAGGGAGTATGTTGAGGGAAGGAAACAACAAAGTGCCTGAAATTATGTTTTGGACTGGATGTATGTGCCCTGCCCCAAATTTATATATTGAATCCCCAGCTCCCAACATAATTGTATTTGGAGAAAGTATCTGTGAGGGGTGATAAAAGTGACATGAGGTCATAAGGTGGGACCCTATTTTGATAGTAGGATGAGGGCTCTGATAAGAGGAAGAGGCACTAGAGTTTGCGCTCATGCTTCCTCCTTGTCTCTGTCTCTCTCTCTCTGTTTCTCTCTCTCTGCCATCATGCCTGTCACTCAAAAGAAAGGCTATGTGAGGACTCTAGGGAAAAGAAGAATATCTGTAAACCAGGAAGAGTGCTCGCAACAGACAGACACCAAACCCTGCCAGACCTTAATCTCAACTTCTAGCCTCCAGAACTAAAAAAACAAATTTCTGTTTTTTATGTTACCAAGCCTGTGGTATTTTGTTAGGTGGCCTGAACAGACTAATAAACCAGGGGAGTATGCTGGAGGGGAAAAGAGACAAGTAAGTGAATATAACAATAGCCCCAGAAGACTAAACAGATAAGGAGAGAAGTGAGCATGGTGGTGGGGATGAATGATGGACAACAAAATTTAAGGTCAGTGGACTGGAACTCTCAGTATAGTTGCATTAACTGGAAAATAATATAGTAGGAGAGTAGAATATTTGACAGTGAGATTAAGGAGGATAATCTTACTGTTAGTGGCAAAGTCTAAGAATATAACTGTAAACAGAAGAAAAATTTATTGAAGGTGAAGAGTCAGAGAACTAAGAAATCAGAATTTTGAATGAGGTGTCTGTGTGGAGATTGAAATCACTAAGAATAATTACTGGAGGACTGATGGAGAGAAAAGTAGAAATTCCAAAGGCAAAATATTAATGAGTGGATAGAGATATAAACATTTAGATTTGAGTGATATTTGAAAGCAAAATCAATAGGAATCAGTCATGAATTAAAATAAGATAGAGGAAAGCTAGGGAGCGGGAGCCATTATCCTGCTTGGGATAACTGGTCCCTGACTTAAGCCACTAGGTAAATCATGGTATCATTGGTAAGTTAGAGAAGGCTGGGAGAAGTTCAAGATTTTGATCTTAGATGTATTGAATTTGAAGTGACCCTGAGATATCCAAGTGAAGATATTGAGTAGGTGGGCTGATATTTTAGTCTGGTGATAGGTGGAAGGTTCATTATAGAAATAGAAATCTGTGAAGTATCTGATGATGGTTATTAATTGAACAGAAGAGAATAGTGCCATTGCCTAGGAAGTAAGTATTGAAAGAGAAGAAGAAACATCCAAGACTGGGCTTCGAGTAACTTCAGTATTCAATGAGCAGACTGAAGGATGTGAGCCTTCAAATGAGACTGGAAAGAAGTGGGAAGAGATAAGGAAACCAGGAGAGTATTAAGTCACAGAAACCAAGAGGAGAGTTTGTTTGTTTGTTTTACAGAAGGTGTAATCAATAGTGTTGAAAGCTAATGAGGGGCCAGGTAGGCTGAGACCATAAAAATATCATTGGACTTAGTGAAAATGTATGGGAGTTTGTCATCTCTGAGAACACAATGGAAGTTTGGGGTGGATCGTAATGACATGGAGGCCTTTAAGTAAAAGTTGCTTTAGTAGACGATGGAAGTGGAAGATAAATTAGAGATTGGTGACTGAGGCGGAGATGAGGGAAAGGAGAAATGAGAAAGCAAGATAGACTACCCTTTCAAGAATTTTGGTTTCTAAAAGGAAAGAAAGGTGTGGTCATTGGAGGAATCAAAGAGATTAGGGATGGAGATTATATATATATATGTGTGTGTGTGTGTGTGTGTGTGTGTGTATCTTGGTTAATGTATATTTTTATTTTCAAGATGGCAGAAATAAGTCTATTTAAATCTTAATGAAATATATATAATTGGGAATTTTAATATGAATTTAATATGTTAGTGAGAAAAACAACTGACAGCAGAAAAGTGGGAGGGGAGAGGATGGGGTCCTAACTGCAGGTGATGAGATAGCTGTGAGGAGGACTGTCACATCCTCTATCACAACAGGAAGGAAAGGGAACGGACTACCACAGGACTCAGTCTGTTATATTGTGTTCTATCTTCTCAGTTTCTGGGTGATCTAATCATTTTACAAGAGAATATTATTGGGTGGAGCGGTGGGGAAGTGTAGTACACCTTATGTTTTTAAACTGCAGTGAGAAACAAGGAGAACACCAGCTCCATCTTTTGCTGCAGGCATGTTTGTAAAGTGTGAGAGAGGAAGCAGCTACAACTTTAGCAGATTATGGGAGAATCAGCCTTGCCGGGTTCAGCAAGGGGGGCATTGGTTTAGCAAGAGAGCATTCAGAAAAGACACAGAAAATGTATGGGAGTTTGTCATTTCTGAGAACACAATGGAAGTTTGGGGTGGATTGTAATGAGTGAGAAAAGGTTTATTATTCACAAGAAGGTAATTTTCAACCCCAAATCAAGCAGTTTCAGAAGCAGTTGGGCAGAATGATAGAGGTTATAAAGTGAAAGGCAGACACTTTGTTCAAGGAAATTGGCTATAAGAGTAAAAAGGAAGATGGAATTCAAATTCTACTTGGCTTTTTGTCCTCTGTAGTCCAGCTAATTACCTATGAGATTTCATTTCTGTTTTGTTCCTTAATATAATCTCTACTCAGATAGGTATCACATACACAATATTTTCTAAAATCCTTTCTTTTATGCCATTGTTCATTCTTTTCCTCCTGCCCAGAATATTCTTTATATATATTTTTTTGCCTTTGGGAACAGCTCTTTCTTGAAGACCTGTTAAAATCTACCTCTCATCTTTCTTTTTTGTTTTATATTTTTTCACTGTAAAATAATGTTTGTTGTAAAACCATTTTCATATAATTTATATGAACTTATAAATTAAAAATCTACATATTACTATCACTTAGATATACCATACTGTGTATTTTTAATATTTCTAAAATTGACAAATATTTCTGTTTCACTTAATACTTATACTAAGATTTTAGTGACTGTATAATATTCCATTGTATAGATGTACTATAATTCATAAAAACATTCTCATATTAGCAAACTTACACGATTCCCATTTTTTTTATCATAAATAAAACCTCCTTATTAACTGTGTAGACAAGAAATTAGAAATTTCTTGTCTACACAGTTAATAACACTATTAGGGCAAAAATTCTAATTCAAAGAGTATTTATAAATGTGTTTTTAAAAGCTCTGGATGTACAGAGGTGGATTATTTTCCAGAAAGGCTATAATTTATCTTCCTATAAGCAGCATTTATGAGTATATAAAACACAACTCCACTGTTCACATGGAGAATTTTTAAAAATTCTTATTTTCTGGGTAGAAAAATGTCTTCCCATTGAGCTATATCCACTGGATGTTAGCTATATCCTTTACCCATAAAACGTAGTATTTTAAATTGAATTGTAAAAGATCGTTATTATTGTTATTCTAATTATAAATGTTTGTTACATGCTGACTATACTGCCTTATATTTGTTGTTGTTTTTACCCCATTGTTTTCCCAATAGAATATTTTGCATGTATCAGAATCTTTACTGAATTCTTCATTCTTAGAAGTATCGTACTGTAGTCTCATTCTACAATCTTAAAATTTCAGTCATTTGTCTTGTGTAGTTCATTAATAGTTTCTTTCATATTAATCTTTTATTGCCAGAGAGGTAGTACCTTAATAATAAGAGTAGGGAATATATTTAGCACCACTCAGATTTATAATTGAGGTTGTGTTATTTGACTTCTAATTTACTTCTAAGATTATTATTATGTATATTTTCATCAAAATATATAACAAATTAACTCATTGTGTGTTAATTACCATAACAATCTAGAAGAAGGTATGTATATTTAAAGCCCTAGGTAATAGATTATTTTTCTTGATATCTTTATGCATATAGTAAGATTTGGGGTGAAAATATCCGTGGGACATATTTAAATTATTTCAGATCTTTTAAGATTGTATATTAAAGAAACATCGTCTTTTGAGCATGTTACTTGAATCATAGTTAAGTGAAAGGTGTTGTGAACCAACTCAGAAATGCTTTTTTTTTTTTTTTTTCACTTCGTGCAACTCAACTTTCCTGAGCATGCTGGCTTTGCATGGATTTATAGTTCCCTGCCTCGTACTGGAGTTCCTTCAGCTTTCTGTGAAGCATTCCAACTAATCTGGAGGTTAAGGCATTCCTTGATCATGGATATATCTGATTGCTACTCAGCCCTGGAATTCTTTATAAAATTCCAGAACGTGGGCTAGAAATTGACTTAAGGAATCCAATAAAGTTGCAAGTCTTGGCAGTCATCCAAGCTAAATTTATAGACTGGAAGAAATATGGGCTTTCCATTGTTCTCTTTTTCACCTTTCTGGGGTTTCTTTTGTGTGCATGTGAGTGTGTGAGTGTAAATTTATCATTTTGCTGACATTGGAGTGGAAATAACCATTGAGGGAATCCAGCTAAAGAATTTTCACTTTGGGTCTTCCCTGGTCTTTCCGAACTTTGACCCAAACCTGCACCAAGAGTGAATTTCTTCTCCCTCTGTAGGATGTTGGTGTCATAAAATAAGTTGTTTTTGAAAATGAATCATACTAGTATAACAGCCAACGTGCACATTTGCCAGCTAGGTACAACTCCCATATCCCTGTTCTTCCCCTGGCTCGGTGGGAGCCTTCTTTTTGAGGCACAATCTGAGGAAGTGTAATCAGTTATATCGTTTCTGTTCATTCTATGAAACGGTAATGGGGGTAAGAAAACAAGCTCTGACGCCTCTGTAGACTCCAGTCTTTTTGTATGTGCCTGATGCTCTGTAGTACATGGAGATTCAAGGAGTCTTCCCACATCTGATCATTAAAAACGTGTCTTATTCTTACAGAATGGGTTTGCTGTTGTGAGGCCCCCAGGCCATCATGCTGAAGAATCCACAGCCATGTAAGTACCAGGGACTGTTGCCCATCTCCAAGCGCCACGGTTCCTGGCAGTCACCTGCCTTGTGCATGTCTCTGAAGCCTCTAATTGTTAGCAGATGGACTGAGAAATCTTGCGAGGTACTCCCAGAAGCAGATTTATGGCTTCAGAGATCATATAGCATTTTAAAAAATGCTCTGAACATTATTTATAATGGTTTTCCTGGCTGATTTGCTTTCTTATTTCTCTGTTCTTCTCTATTCCGCAGGGGGTTCTGCTTTTTTAATTCAGTTGCAATTACCGCCAAATACTTGAGAGACCAACTAAATATAAGCAAGATATTGATTGTAGATCTGGTATGTATTCCTGGCCAGAGCTGCATTTTCAGTGACTCTAGATAAAAGGGAGTGAATTTGTATTTCTCTGTTAGGTTGTCTTGCTTTAGCACTTGCAAACAACTGAAGGGTGCGTTTCCTTTGAATGTGGAAACTCATTAAATTCAGGATTGCAGTTCTGAAACCATAAACATTCACGTTTCACTTTCATGGTGTTAACTGCAATTTAATGAGAAGAAGGCGCAGATCAGGGCAACTTTTATGATCCTTAAATGAATTGATACTTCCACAGTTAAAATAACGCAACAGAACCTGAATTTACTTTTCCCTACAGAATATAGACTTTAAACAGTCAGATGTGCTGGAAAGAATGCTGTTGCTTTGGTAACCAATTGGCCACTTCCCCTGGTTAGCAATCATGTTGCTTGTTGTGCAACAGTGGTATTATTAAAACAAGTCGGCATGTCATTCTTTCTGAAAAGATCTCAGATCATGTATGCCAGTTTGGGATGACTCCTGGCAGGGACCCTGAGTGATTAAAAGTCAGAGGGATTAGATTAGTCTTGCATTTTACCATGATGCATTCTTACACAATAGAGTTATAATTTGTTTAACAAATGGTTTGTTTAAATGCGGATGACACTTGGCATGTTGTCTATAGTATATTCATGAATAATGAGCTGGAGATCTGCCCAATACAAAAGGACCAACCCAGGAAAAGGGCGAAAGAGAGCTGACTGGTGATTTATGAGCCCCGTTTTCGGTTTGCCTCCAGTTCACGAGGAGGTGTAATAGGTTGTCTGACAAAGCATAGACAGGAAATGAACCCTGGCATCCAACGCGAACCTGCTACATCTGCACTTAATTAATTTTTGCAGGTGATAAAAGATTTAAAGGCAAAATATGTTAAAAGTTTTTTTGAAGTGCAAGGCTTAATAGTCTAAATCTTGTTCATATCTGCACTCATAATTAAATCTTATTGAGAAGTCGTGGCCTCACCATCCAGCCCTCCAATTCAGTTAGGCAAGCACACCAAAGGGTTGAGAGAGCACAAACAAAGCCATGTGAAGAAATACTTAGTTTAGTTAAAAATGAAGATAAAAGGAATGAAAAACTGATGAACATTTGAGTGCTTGGTAGCAATGGATATTTTTCCACATACTGTGTTGTGTAGCTTTCGTGCGAACACTTTGCTGCTGAGAATATCGAAACCCATGTCTTTTCCAAAAGTGCTTAAGTTTCAATGTAGGTCATAGTTCACTATTAAAGAAATGTGTTGAAGGCCTAGATATACTACAGCAGCAAGGTCTTAAAACTTAACAAAAATGAGGACATCAGTACCTATTTTCCCCATTACATACAAAAATGACATTTTAAATAATAATTATTAGTTTATATATTTATAAGAGAGTAAATTTTAAGAAATAATATGCTTCTAGTACTGTAAGTTCTGCTAAAAAGATAAGCCAAAAACTTGAACAAAGGATAGCAGATAAAGATTAAGGATTGAGGCAAAATTTTTCTAAGCTTTCTAAAATTGTCCAAATTATGGGGGAAGAAGAATCTTTTCCTTAAGAATCTTTCAGTATTACTTTCTGAGGAATATTCTCTGCTACTGTTTTATGGTTCGATGAAGATAATCAATAACCACTGAATCCCTTTGAAAACACATTTGTGATATTCAAACTATAAAGTAATGAATTGTACAGTAGACTTGAAAGCTAAAAAGCCTAGCTTGTGATAGATGGACACTTTGCACCTCAGAGGATTTGTAAAGTTTTGTTTTTGTACATTAATATAAGAATAAAAGACTGCTGGAGATAATTCTATATGATTTATAAAATAAGTTGCTTGGTAGCTCCAAGGAGTGTCCCGTAAGCTTACTGGCCTTTGATTATGAATTTGCTGCACTATCCAATCATAAAGAATACTGATTTCCCAGCAGGCTGTAGTAGAGGAGAAGTTTTTGTTTCAGATTCTCTAAATATATGAAGTTCTGTCCAAAGGGCTGCCTCTGAGATCACCACCAGCCCGCCTATTCTTGCTTTCAAGTCGTCCAAATTCTGCAGCTGCAGGGATCCTTTGAGGAAATTCCCCTGTTTCTTCCAGCTGCCGAGAAGGAAGTTTTAAAGTGCCACGTGGCGCTGAGACATCCGTTCTCCCTGGCTGACAGGTCTGTTCTGCAAGTGAGTAAAGAAGAAGGAGTGAAGGATCTCCAGTGGTGAAGAACTTCATTCCTGTATATCCGAAGTCACTAATTTTAGCTAATCAGTGTGAGCTAGCTCCTGAAATTCTCGGGCCAGCAGAAGTCAAACTACTTTACTGTCCAGCAGCTAGTTTCATCATTTTTATGTGCCTCGTAAATAGAGAGCCTGGGCTCTAATTCACCTTTTGAAGGCCACGGCCAAATTCAGAGGCATTGAGTATTTTAGGCAGGAATGATTCTAGTTGATTTGTGGAGCTTATTCATTCCAGTTCTCTTTCTGGAGAAGATTCCAGAGACATTCAAGTTGATGAGGAGAGCGAGCAGGTGCACTTGATTTTCAACTTGCAAGAGGCCATTGTGTTCAGGACATGAACCTGTTCTAGAAGTATGATTTGCCTGCATAACTCAAGGTAGCTTTTATTTAATCTGACTTTCAGGTGAAAATAATATGTTTTAGGCTTTCTTCATAAAAGAAAAGTCACTTTACGTGTCAGATTTTTGGGCATTTCCATTTTTGGCCAAGCCCTAAACTCAACCAAAGACTTGTCGCAAGTGTTTACACTAAATAATTATAAATGATAATATTAGCTGAAAGGATATGTTATTTATTCAAAGCTATTTTAACATCATAGTGAAAACATTGGTTCTAATTTCTTATATAAAATAAATTTTCATGGTATATTTTTGAGCAGTAAAATATTGAAATGATTATCAGCATTTTTGAGCAAATCTTGTATACAAGGTCTATTTTGAGGTATTTAATGATTTAGTTAATTTCATTGTTATAATAATTTCTGATACATCAGTGATTTTCTTATATCAGTCTAGTATATTTTGTTGCTAAGGAGAAAACATCTTCAAATTATACCTGAGCATTAAGTACTTTGTATGAATATTTTGCAACAGAGAAAACTGAATAAATATATATGTGTATATGTATAAATATGTACATGTATATATAAATATACGTGTGTGTGTGTGTGTGTGTGTGTGTGTGTGTATTCTCAAGGTCATATTATAAGTTGTTGCCCAAAATGAAAGGCATATTTTCTCTTACTTTTATCTCTAAATAGTATGTGAATATTTAATAAAGAATTATCTAAGTATTTTAAAATTGGATTTGTGTATTTCAATGTCTGTTGAAATCTTATAGTGCTATGGGCAAGACTATATTTTTTATTTATCGATTTATGTAATAAGCATCCAACACATTTTTCAAGAATGAATGCTTTTATATCTAAGATAAATTATCATCTTTTATTTAACATTTTAAAATAAACTTTTATATCATTAAAGAAACAGATGTGATTAAGGCGATATATAAATAAATAAATATATATATATATATATATTTTTTGGTTTTCAAAGTGTGGATGCATTTAGTCTTAGAGCAAAATTTTCTTTACAATGCTGACTAAAAATTCTATCATGTAGTAGAAATGCAAACATTCCTTCTCTGTTGTTTTTCAAAGCATTCTGTTTGTCCATCCTCTAGGTATGCGGTAGCAATCTCTGAAGACATTGTGGCTTAAACTATTTCATTTTGTTCACGTAAAGGAAAATAGTTTTACTATCTTCTCCTTCCTTTCCTTTGAACATTCAGAAATACAGGAATTGATATATTTTCAGCATGCTATTTTTTTTTTTTTTTTTGTGATGAGTATGCCTTGAGCCAGAATAAATTTCTGGAATGATGCATATCTTCCCCTGTATCTTATGATTCCTTAATTGATTTTGGATGCATGTACTATATAAAAGGCAGAAAGGATTAGTGTATGTCTACACTAAAAGAAATGGGATAGCAAGCTTAGTGCAGGCTTTCAGGACCAACTAAAGGGAGGCTTTGGTGGTGTCTAGTAAGGGAGTTCTAGGCTGGAGGTTGAAGTGGAGACAAGTTATATAAACCTCAATAATAACCACAAATCTCACTTCACAGGTATATTTGCTAAGAGAATCAAAGAGATAATGAATGTAAGTGTAAGTTAACAGTATAATGGGTATAAGTTTGGCCTTTGGAGTAAGAAGTGCATTCAAGACACATCATGCAAATTCTCTGTAAATTACTGAAACTCCCTGAGTCTCAGTTTACTTATTTTTAGATTAGGAATAATGCCATATATATCGTATAATTCTTAAATAAGCCATGCAAGGTATTTAATATAGTGATATAGTGCCTGAAGCAAAAACTACAGGAATCGTTTTTGAAAATAGTGTTTTTTACTGATATAAAATAAAGTACAATATAAGGATATAGTTACAAGTGACCAAAACTTTTTTTAACAGAACCTGGAAACCATATCTGTTACACATGTAGAAGTAATATTATATTGAATACAAATATGAAGGTTGTTCACTTTTAAGAGTCATATATTTTATTTTTGTTCAGAAGATATTAGAGAATATATTAATTGAAATTCTTAACACGAGATATTTTTTGACACATTTTAAAAATACTATTAATGTATTTTCCCATTTTTAATAATTTTTAGCAAGTGTCTATATCATAGAAAAATTAGAAAAAAAACATTTTTACAAATATCTGAAGAATTTTTTATTTTTAAAATGACATAAGATTTTTGTTTGTTTATTGGGGGAAGAGGTTGTGGTATGGGGAAGAAAAAAAGAGGGGAAAGGAAGCTGGGAAGAGAGCCATGAAATAATATTAAAATTAGACAGATTGGACAAGATGCATAAAGCCCTTATGCCATCTTTCTGGTTTGGATGAAATGATTTAATAGCTAATGAGCTCATGCTCCTGTGTCTTTGACTTGCCATCACAATTTTACCAAAATAAAGTATGAAGTCTTTTTTGCATCTGGCATCTCTTTTGAAGTTATTCTAACTGCTGAGGGATTGCTAACTGAACTGAACACTTCAAGAAAGCCAATTTACTCAGCTGGTTGCAAAGCCTTTGACCTTAATGGTGGGACTTGGCAAATCAATGCATACACGTATGTTTAGTGTTCTGTCAAGAATTGCAAAAATGCTCTGTAAGCCATAGATCCTTCTGCAAAATTCTAGTTTGTAGTTTAAACATTAGTCTTTCTTCAGAGGCCAATGAGGCTAGTTAATTAAGCCTAAGGGGTTATGAACTGTTGGCAGTTAATAAGTCATAAAATTCCTCCATAAAACAGGATGCGAGATTCCATCACTGAAGCAAAGAGTACAAAGGGCCGGTGTATAAATATCTAATTGTACCAAAGGACTGGGCTTTCTCAATGACTGCTCATCTGGAGTCTCCAGGGCATGTTCGCTGTGGTTTCCTGATTTTTAGAAGCCAGTTTAAAAAATGAGTGCATTAAAGGGTAATTTGCCTGAAAGTTCAGGAAGTAAAGGGGGTGGTGTGGAAGCAAGCTAAAGGGGAGAGAGAAAGAAGACATAGTGAGAAGACAGAAAATGAGAAGGAAGGTGGGCTGGAAAGACAGGGAACTCAAAATCAGAAAAGTTGTCTCCACACAGAGTTAGACATGACTGTATTTGTCATTCGTTTTCTTTTCCCTGTAGGATGTTCACCATGGAAATGGTACACAGCAGGCCTTTTATGCTGACCCCAGCATCCTGTATATTTCACTCCATCGCTATGATGAAGGGAACTTTTTCCCTGGCAGTGGAGCCCCAAATGAGGTTCGGTTTATTTCTTTAGAGCCCCACTTTTATTTGTATCTTTCAGGTAATTGCATTGCATGATTACCCATAATTTTCTTGTCCTTTGCTGGTGTTTTAAATTACATGAGATTACTGAATTGTCCCACGGGAGCAAAAACCAGTGCAGAACAAGTGCATAACCCAGAGCACTAGTTGTCAAGCAAGGGTGGGCTGATTTGACATGTTGTTTGATGTTTATTTCAAGAGCTCACATGTGTTTGTTTTCCTCTCTTCTTACTTTCTTCCTTGTGTACTTCCTCTACCTACTGTGGCATGGCTTTTCTCTTCCCAGGTTGGAACAGGCCTTGGAGAAGGATACAATATAAATATTGCCTGGACAGGTGGCCTTGATCCCCCTATGGGAGATATTGAGTACCTTGAAGCATTCAGGTTGGTACTTTTTTCTTTGAAAGTGGCAAATTAGAAAACAAATGTCCATGGGAACAATGCCATATATAAAAGAGAAATGTAAATTTTCAAATGAGCTAAAGTGTCTAAAGGAACGATTCCATCAAAGCTTAAAAAAAAATTGTTTGATTTTGGGGACCTGAATATTGCTTCAAAATCAGTAAGGAACATACATACCAAAAAAAAGGTTCATAAAGATATGGTTGTATCATTGGTGAGTATCTTACCCCATTCAGTAGGTTGCTTTTCATTTGGTTGATGGTTTCCTTCATGGTGCAAAAACTTTTTGGTTTGACGTAGTCCCATTTATTTATTTTTGCTTTTGTTGCCCTTGCCTGAGGAGATATATCCAAAAACATATTGCTAAGAACAATGTAGAAGAGTTTACTGCCTATATTTTCTTCTAGGTGTTATGATTTCAGGTCTTATATGTAAGTCTTTAATACATTTTGAGGTTATTCTTATATATAATATAAGAAAGTGGTCCAGTTTCTTTTTTTCTTTCTTTTTTTTTTTTTTTTTGCACATGGCTGTCCAGTTTTCTCAACACCATTTATTGAAGAAACTGTCTTTACCCCATTGTGTATTCTTGCCTCCTTTGTCACAGATTAATTGACCATATACGTGTAGGTTTATTTTTGGGTTCTCTATCCTGTTCCATTGATCTATGGGACTATTTTTACGTTGGCGCCTTGCTGTTTTGATTAGTATCATTTCATTCTATAGTTTGATATCAGGTAACATTATATTTCCAAATTTTTTCTTCTTTCTCAAGATTGCTGTGGCTATTCAGGATCTTTTGTGATTCTGTGTAAATTTTAGGGTTATTTGTTCTAATTCTGTGAAAAATGCCATTGGTATTTCATTGGTATTTTGATAGGGATTGTATTTTGATAGATCACTTTGGGTAGTATGGACAGTTTAACAATGTTGATTCTTTCTATCCAGGTGCATGTTTATGTGTCCATTTATTTGAATCTCCTTCACTTTCTTTCTTCAGTGTTATAGTTTTCTGAGTACAGACTTTTTTTTACCTCCTTGGTTAATTTTATTCCAAGATATTTTATTCCTTTTGAGGCACAGGGAATATAGTCGGTAATGTTGTAATAACCACATATGGCATCAGATGGATATTTCACTTATTGGGGTGAGAACTTCATGAAGATGTATAAATGTCTAATCACTATGCTGTACACCTGAAACTAATATGATATTTTATTGAACTGTACTTGAAAAATAAAAACAAATTTTAATTTAAAAGTTTATTTTTTAAAAAATCTAATTTTAGATAGACCTAGGCATGCAATAAATAAATAAATAAATAAATAAATAAATAAATAAATAAATAAATAAATGAAAAGAGGAAAACAAAAAGATTTTATTATTAAGCAGTTCTGGAAAAGTCTGTTCTTATAACATACGATATGATTGAGACTGGGCATGAGCATATTAAATTGTCTGAGAAGTCCTTCACTACCTATTTAACTTTTGAACAGACATTTCCCAAATGGCAGTGGAGTATACGATTCCTTTGGCACATAGCACCACTTAGCATTCTTAGTTCTGAGGAGCTAGCTCACTTTTGAAATGCTGGTCTAAGCAGTCTCATTTCATGGTAGAGTAAGTGACTTTTCCCTTTCATAAATTGTGTATTTTCTTCTCATATTAAAACATCAACTAATTAATTGGTTGTTTTCAGTTCCTCTACAAAATGCAGACAATAGTTGAAATGTACATTTATGTATATATATTGCATTCTGCTTATCTTATTCCAAGCAAGGAACTTTTAATTTAAACAAGAAATACAACAAATTAAAAGCTTGCTTTTTGGATATATTTTTTTAAAGACATTTATTCTCTGGAATTAAAAAGAATCTTTTAGTCTTTGAGGAGGTCTCTGTTTTAAGGAAAAATAGCAGATTGTGTCAATATGTGCTTCACTTGCAAGATTTTAGATTTTAACCTATTGGTAATGTATGATATTTTGGAAATTTTGTTTAGTAGAAAGCAAAAGGAAACAACTACATGATAAGAAACTTTAGAAGCATTATTTTTTTAAATTTAGAATGTGTAAATTCCCAAGGGTAAAATACTGTTGATTTATTTAAACTTAAGGAAACAGTAGGGCAATTTTTCAATAAGTACAGTTTTGGCAGGTTTCTGCTGTACTGTGTATCATGCGTACTTCAATTTCTCTTATGAGGGTCACTTCTCATTTGAAAACAGGCCCAGAAAAAATGATAGAAAATCAATGTTTTCAAGAAAATACATTAATAAATATATTGGATTTGGTATTAGAGATACTAAGGAAAATTCTACCCATGCTTTAGATTCGTACTTTCAAAAAAAGTATTCATATATCAACACTGTTTACAGAAAAAAAATAGCTGAAATACGTTTATTTACTTTAAGACTTGAGTAGTCCAAGAAGATATTTTGTGTTAATTAGCAGTAAAAATAAAATAACATTAAGAAACTATAGGGGTTTCAGTGTTATGAATTCTGTTTGCCTGTATATGCAATTGAACATTGTTACTATCTTAAAGGAATTCTAATGGTATAATAAACTTTAGTATTATAGTATTAAATTTGTCTGTTTTACCAAGTTAACCTAGTAACTTATATGATAGACAGATTAAGTTCTCAATATTCCTGTAGTATATGATCATATCCATTGATCTGCAATACAGAATTCTTAGTTTTTTTATGATCATACTATTTGTGGTACTAGAACTTTACATAAAAATGATCATGCTTTCACAGTAGGGAAAGATAATTTATATTTTTTACCTATTGTTTTTACATGACAAAGTGAGTGGTAGATAAATTATTTTTTAAAGAATCCCTTTGCATACAATTTTATTAAATAATGTGAAAACAAATGTTAAGTGTACGTTATCAATTTTTGATTGAAACAGTAAGTGAATCAAGTGTTCCTGAAAGTGACTGAATGTCCTCAAGAATGGCACCTTCTCTTTGCCTGAAATGTGAGACTCTATACTCTCAAACTTTTCTAAACTTCCCAGTATAGTCACCATATTTAAGCTTAATTAGAGGAGAAGCACTATTATTTAGCTAGGCTGTAGAAATATAAAATGTGGCTTTTAATGTTCCTGGTTATTTAAAAATCACATTTAAACCATAATAATTCTGTTAATTTTGAACTATACTATGTCTGTTTGCCATTCAATGTGTGTGACTAGAAATACTGATGAATTTGTTATGGAGGAATTAAGTAAATCATTAATTCAAAAATTATTGATTGAACACATTATATGCCAGGCTCAGTGATGAGCACTTGGAATTCAGAACTGACTTGCTGTTAGGGAACATAAGAGAAGTGATACTGTTCTAGAAAATAGATGTCCTTAGACATAGGATAAAATGAGGAACTCTCCTTGAAGAGTTTCAGGAAAGGCTTCATCAGTTATTGTTTGACCATGCTTTCAAGGATAAGTAGTCTTCAAGGGCTAAGGGAGGTGGACTAGGGGAGATTCATACTGGGCAGAGAGAATAGACTGAAAAAGATGGAATCTTGAAGTGGTCTTGCTCTGTTAGCTCAATGCCATGAAGATGGGATTGTGTGGCAGGAATGCAGATTATACCTCATAAAGTCGTCTTGCAGGCAAATAATTGCCTTTCTAAAACTATAAATTCCTTTCTGACTTGAAGCTTTAATGAGATAGACTCAAGTAATTTTGATGTATTATTTTATAAGCATATCCTTCTTAACATAAACTTTGTTTCCCAATATTGAAACTGGAGAGCTTTCTGGCATTGGTGTGTGAATGCAGGATATAAAGGTGGGAGAAAAAAATAAATAGTGCCCTTTTTTTCTGAATTTGCAATCGTTTCTGGACTGTGATAAGTGTCTTTGAAAGGAAAGCCTTTTTCTGTGAAGCTACATTTATAGTGGGATATAAAATGGTTGCTTATTTTACCAGCCAACATTTGTCACATATATTGCCCTTGTGGTTTCTATTATATCTATGGCAAAAATAAATTTTTAGGCAAGACAAACAGTTTTATGTTGGTTATAACCTTAAAAGTAATTGAAAAACATATAATGGAATATCTAAATTAGTTCAGATTACTATTTCTTTGATACACTTATTGTTCATCCTTGAAATAATGGAAGAATATGCTTGAGATTTTTCACAAGAGTTTTTTATACATTCGGTAATATCAAATGTCTCTTATGTTCAACCAAATATATTTTCAAAGTTACCATTTTATAAAATAATTATGGATATTTTTATTGAGGTCTTACTTGCCAAGTCCTAGATTAGACATTTTATAGACATGATGGCTAATTCTTAAGTGGTTTGTATGAGCCACAGAACTACTAATTGGAAGGGCCATGATGTGAACTCAGTTTCTGGCTCTAAAAATCTTTGCTCTTTTTTTCTTGCCACACTGCTACACTTTTCTACTGTTCATGACTCAAAAGACTAAGGTGTAATAAAGCACACTGAACTTTTATTGAAATGTAAGACCTTCTCCCCCCTGACTTAAGTCACAGATGCCTAGAATACATCACAGCAAAGAGCTGTTCAGTAATATGGGCCGAATGAGTCAATGAATAAATGAATGAGTCAGAGAAGAGAGAAAGAAGGATGCTAACTACGAGAGAAGTGTTGGCAACCCCTGGTATTAAGCGAGCCTAGCAAGAATCTGAGGGAGCTACATGAACCCTATTTCTTGGCCCCTCAAGAAGTATGGTTTACAAAGAACTCTGAACACCCTTTCATTTGCTTTTAACAATGTCAGCCATCTTCTCTTTATTCAACAAATTTTACTGAATGCCCGTTAAGTAGTCTGTGGTCCAGTCACTTCAAAAGGTTGTTTCAATGGTTCAGTGTTATCTGTAGTCCCTAGGTGAGTACTGGACACATTATTTTTTTTTAAAGAGGAACTCTTTAAGAGTTCTGCAAATGCTAAAGTCATTATTTATATAAAAAACATTTAAATAGTTTTGTATAGTGGGCAAGAGACACTCTGCATCTCGTGCTTCTAATTAAACCAAAGAGGAAAACATCTCCAAGTATTTAAAAAAATAAATAGCAATTTCCACTGTAGAAGTTAAGATATGAATAGTTTTTGAAATTATGTCCATTTTGTTGAATTATTAAATGAGTAAATAAATGATGACCCTTGTGTGACTTGTTAATATCAAAGGAGAAGTACAAACCCCTTAAATTCTGAAGATTTTGATAATAACAGACTCATTTGACACACACTGAGGACTAGCTAAGAGAGTAGTATAAAGCTGTTGATCTGAGTTTCTTTGATGCAAAAATGTTGTGATATAAAAAGTCACAACTCTCCAAGTCCCGGTGTGTTATAGTCTGTAGCTGCCATGTAATATTTGTTAAAGATGAGGATTTCCAAAAGACAAAGTGTCTAACATATCAGCTCTTCAGGGATATTCTTCTCAGGGGAGAACTCTGACCCAGGTGATTCTGTTTCATTGAGGCTGTCCGTGTGCCAACTAATAAAGTGGATTTGAGTGAGTTGTTTAATCTAGAAAGTAAGTATCTAGTTGAAATTTTTTTTTAGTATTTTTATTATAAACTACCTATTATTTCTTTTCATTGACTTATGAAGTATCTGTGCTTAACCAAAATGTTCCATGCTTACAAATGTAGCCTTTGCTAAACTACTTTGCCATGTAACCACCTAGAATGTTTAAAAATTAGTATATTTATTACAGAGTCAAAGCAGTTGAATCAGTTGAGCACATACAAACAGTCCAAACTACCTATATCTTTCTCCTTATTTTGTTCATACCTGTTTGATTTAATGGTATTAGGAAATTTAAAATCCATTAGTACAAAACTGACTGGAAACTTGACTAGATAGCATATCTATTCTTCATCAGTCAAATGGTCAATTGCTTTCTAGATGCAGTATCTTTAAAATAGGAACCTTGGCTTTCTATGATTTCTTCCCTGCTTGTGGCAATAATAATAATAATAAATACTCATTTAACTTAAGAGCAGAGAATAGAGTCCTGCTGTCATGTTCACAGAGCAAGTATTTTTAGACAACTAGTCGATAATGGTCAGCCTGGAATTTTCTTAGAGTAATTGGGTTTACCATGGAATGATGGTAGATAATTTTGGGCAAGACACAGAAATAAGTGCAATATTCTATCTTATCTCCTTGTTATTGTGTTGAACATGTCATTATTACTGTATTTAATTTTAGAGCACTGATTTCTAAGTAGCTGTCTCATATGTATAGACTGAAAATGAGGTTACTAAAGTCTGCTTGAGAAATGAGATGGGACCATAGCAAATTTTTATGTTCTCCCTTGTCGATAATAACAACTAAGTAAATTTTGATGGTTGTTATTTTTATCATATTTTAATATAATTTCATGCTAATAGAATGGAAAGTAATGTCATTGTAAAAATAACAATATAATGAAATAATAACATAGCAATATAGAACATTCATTGAGGACTTAACATTTGCTAGTTGCTCATTTCTTTTCATCTTTACAAGTTATTGAGCTAAGTGCTCTCAGTTTCCAGATGAGAATACCAAGTCCTTTTGCATTTTTTAGGTTTCCTGATGTCACGCAGCTGGTAAATAGTGATCAGAGCTTCGGTGGCAACAAGTATGAGTGTGTAGACAGTAGTCCTTTAGCCCCAAGCTATAAAGTATAGTTCCTCGGTCAAGAATAGGGTGACAAAAGAATACTATAGTGAGAAATTATTTGCAAATGTATTTTAGTCTGTCCAGCGTTTGGCTTGAACCTATCTAAATTGGTAATGCTATTTTAAAATTGAAAATAACTCTTAGACTCTCACTACCCTTGTATCATATATCTCCACATCACTTCTTTTTGTGCCTGTCCCTCATCTGACATACTAAGAGAAACTATCAAATGAAAACCCTTCCTTTTGATAACTTAGACTATTGACAATGAGAAATACACCTTTTACCTTCTTTGTCAAAATAAATATTTTCTTATGTATACATTTAGAATTTTTGGAATGCATATGCAGTCGAACTTGAGAAATACCTAATTAAATTTTAATAGAACATAGAGTGATAAATGAGCTTATAGATCCAGTTTTGAAATAAAAATGATTTTTTGTCATCTAAAAATCGTACTCAATACTGCAAAATGATTTGGGGTCTTATTTTCTCTATAAGAGCTGTGGTTGATGCTTCCCACTTTAAAATGGATTCTCAATTGTTAGTGACAACCAAATATATTATGCCCATGATAGTATGTATTTTCCCAAGGATGTCGAAGACTTTTTGGGAAAGGGTGGAATTTCTTGAAACAATTTGCCAATATGAAATACTGTACATATCAAATTGGCCCTACTACCATCTTTCCCAGACCATTTATCATAGCTTACAAATCAAGTCCACATTTTCTTTTTCTGAAAGACTTGGCTAATAAAGAAGATATGGGCTTCAAATTCAAACTTGTCAATCAATCTTTGGAACAAAGCAGTTATGATTTTCATCTATTGATATTTTATTTCAATGAAGAGCAATACATATGAATTTACTGCTTGTGTGATCTACAGTTTTTTTCTGTTGCCCAGATTCTATTTTTTTATATTCAGTATGTAGAGATGTTTTAAGAAGTTTTATCAGAACAGGTCAGAAGAAAAAGATCTGTAGGAATAAATTTTAGAAAGCTGTCAGCTCTATTGGCTCTTCAGTTTCAGCAATAAGTATACTTTAAGAACAGTTTTTTTCTCTTTCATCTGTGCAACATATTGTACCAATTTTCATCAAAAAATTACAATTTCTATAGGTGTGTGTCTCTAGATACCCTTAGAATTCTGCTCTTTGACCCTGGGAGTAAATTGATCTTATGCACACCTGTCTTCCTTGGGAAACTTGCAAACTTCATTTTTGAGTTGAGCATCAAAGAGATATGATATTATTAGACAGTATAGAGCTCAGGTAAAAGTCCAGGAAGTATCTTGAAGTGCTTAAAGATTCAAAAGGTGAATTATATTATCTGCAGTGAAGAACTATTTAAAATAGTTCAAATACTACAACATTGTTTTTACTATTATTTTAAAAGTTCAGATCAACTATAAAAAATTTAAGACAACATTTTTCCCTGCTGACTTAGAACAGTTTAAAAGCCAAACATTTCCAGGAATTTGTGTAGCAATTATATAGTTTTCCAAATAATAAGGACTAATTAAAAGAGTAGCTATGTTCAATTAACTCTTTTTTCCTAGCAGTTCTCTCTAAAATAGAAAGCAATTTGCGTGACTAGAAATGATTTGCTTTTATTTTTAAGATGGAACAATGGACTGTAAAATACTTGTCTTTCACAAAATCCTCCCAACATATGTGGAATACTCACAGATACCAGGAAATGAAAACTTTCCATGAAATACTAGGCCAGAAGTAGCAGATCTTTTAGACTGTTAAGCAACTCAGATCAATTCATCTATTTAAATCATCTCTTCTAGAAATAATGAAATTGCTGTTCAGTTAATTATGATATGGCATAGCCAGAATGGAAGAAAAGTATAATTAAGAAACTATGGGGTCACACTTTTTTCCCAGTTTTAGTGAGGATTTTAAGATTATGCTTCATTTACTGGTAAGATCAAGCCAGATTAAAAATCACTTTTCCTATATCTCATTGAATAGCAATTTTTTAACCAAATTTCAGTGCCTTTACATCTTAGATGTGTTTTCTTGAAACTGAGTATCCCCCCCCCCCACCATTTCCATGGTTTTACACCTAAAGTTTACCATAACTAAATTTATGGAGAGAATAAGTAATGTGAAAAATTACTTTTTTCACATTTTTTTAATATACCATAAACATAAATTTTTGTTTTAATATACCATAAACATAAATTTGTGTCCCTCTTTTGAGAACTAGATAAATATAATATTTACTAATAAGAATTTACTAATTAACTTTTCCAGATAGAAAAATCATTTTGGCGGATACTTCTATCCAACATAAATTTTGTTCAGATATTACTTCTGAGGTGCCGAAGCTTATACCATTTTCTGGTAGGCAGGAATTTCAGAGACTAGGCCAAGTCTTTGCATGACATCAGACATCTGGATGATAGACTCAGTTTTCCATATTTCATCTCAGTGATTTGATGTCATGTAGACAAAAATGGTAAATCAACATCTGTTCCCATTTGTGCAGATATTTAAACTCCTCTGGCACTCTTCTAGAGGGATGAGGGCTTGTCCTTGTGTCTGTTATGCATCTGTCCATCTCTCTCATGGGCACCACGGTCCTGCATACTGGTTGTCTAAACATCTATTCCAGAGAGTGGCATAGCTGTAGTAAAGCCACAGGGAGGGCAATGGGTTTATGAACTGCATAACTTCTAATGACAAAGGCTTAGGAAAATAACTTTCTGGCCATTATAGTTTATATTTCACGATTTAAAAAAGTAGGTGGGAGAAGAGGGGAGATGGATGATTTAGTCACTTTTCAATCTGAGCAGAATTTAAATCTACCTACATCTCAATTTGGGATATTTCATATCCCAAACCAATTGTGAAAAAGCCATCAAGAAAATGGCATCTACATATTATCTTACCTATTAAAGAAAGATACATATTATTGCACTTGAAACAAAATATTGGTTTACCTAGGATGTGTATATTTTGTTGGTTCTTGATTTCTTGCAATTAAAGCAATATCGGAGTTAACTAGAATAGACTGAATTTCAGAAACAGATGAGCATTTTTATCCAAACAATAGTCAAAGACAAAGAAATGAAGAGTTTATTTGCAATCCAGAGCAAGAATGGAGTAGGCATAGATTCATAATTTAAAATTTTTGTAGCCCAGAGAAAGCTTGGTCACTGTATCCTCTGTGCTTTTAGTTTTAGAAAACGTTTCTTAGATATTAATGTTGCCACATTGGGCCTCTGACGTTGCTTTGTATACCCAAGTCCTCTTTCTACAAGTTTCTGAAACTATTAATTCTATTTTATATTCTGGGATTTCAAAATTTAAAATACTATTGGAAAAATTATTTAGTGATGCTTTTCTCTCCAATAAATATAATTATATCAAGTGTCACAGTAGATGAAAAAGGCAGGGACAGAAACAATAAAATCTGAATTGTGTCATATTTTACTGATTTAGTTAAAAATCATCTGAGTTAAATCCTAAGTTGAGAGAACAGAATTCTTTCAGGAATTTGTTAATATATTTCACTAAATAATATATTGGGTTAGTTTTTTGAGGATGTGACAATTGGTAAAAATCAAATGATTATATCTGTAGAATCCAAATGAAAAAAAATATGAAAGGACCACTCACCTGTTAGTTTACTAGTGTCAACTTTTAAAATAAACATTAATGTTTTGTCTGTGTTCTAAAATAGAAATTATATATACATGTATACGTCATCTCTATTATACATATAACATTTGACACTGTTCTCTAAACATGCTTTCAAGAAATTTGAATGTCAGCAGATCATCCCATTGTCAGTGCTGAGTAGGCAATTCTGTACCAATTTGAAGGGCTTATGAGGCCCAATTTAAAATTTTGTTGTTTTATAATAACTCTGGAAAAGTGTATTGTTCCTTGTAAAATACCCACATGTTCTCCTTTGGAATGGCTCCAGACTTTAACTGAACCACGAGGTTGCCCCCTGGTGCTTTATGTATTGTTTAATTGTTTGCCTTTGGTGGATGTTTTTATTAAAAGCCTATTATTTAGGATAAGACCAAAGTGTCATTTTAAGAACAACAGAAGCAGAGCTGTTCAGTCCCATAGTTCTTTTTCATAGGTGTGTTAGTGAACACTAGATGCAGCTAATGAGGCTGCTGACATTTTTTCTTGTAATACTTCAAAAAGAGCAACAATAACAACAAACAAAACCCTGGGTTTTTATTTTCCTCCAATAAAGCATGACTAGATTGGCTAGGAGAGCCGTGAGCCTGGATGGTTGTACTCAGGGAAGGAAGAGAGGTGTCTGTGTGCTGTGAACGCTCACTCATTCTATATGTTTTGGTGCAGAAGGAGCTAACCTGGAGTGGTATGCACTTTGGCATACTTAGCTGTATCAAGCCCAAGGAGCATGGGGGGCAGAGAAGTCCATGAGTGGGCTTTCGTGGGGTATTTACCAAGTATGCTTTAAAGAAGCTGCAAAGAAAGTTCTTACTGTCCTCTCCTTCCAGGCAATCCAATTGTGAGATAAGTATCATTCTGAGAGTCTCAGATCACTCTGCATATAACTGAGGTCTGGGAAAAGTTTCGAATTCAGTATTTAATTCTAAATGTTCTACTTCTCCCCGAATATTTTCTTTTCTGAAGCGGCATTGTCATATCACTCACTGTTATCTCAGAAGTTGGCTGTTGGAAATAATTCACAGTGTTCTCTAGCAGGTCATTGCTACAAAAAAGCAAGCAAGAATTTGATTAGTCTTCTTCCCAAGCTAGTCTTTGCGACTGTGACCCACCCTCAGGCAAAAAACTTGAAGGCAGTATACCTTGATACAATTTCTAGGACTTAAATGATCTCATTAAATTCCGATGCTAGATATCATTGACATTTGAGGAAATATGATTATTGACAAAATGTAAGCCTGTTATATACTATATCACTTCAAAAGGAGAAAGGCCATTAGGCCATAATTACATCAGAAACAGTATACACATTTGGCTGGTTTATAAACTGTCACTTTCAGAAGTATGAAGACGTATAAAAGTTTCCAAAGGCTCCATTATGACCCTATTTCTAACAGTATTCTCTGACAAACTAAATAAATTACTGCATATATTGGACCTTTGAGGCTTGGGGCAAAGAATGGAAAAATTATTTACCAAAGCTTGAAAATATTTAATCACTAGAGGCAGGGGGCAACGGTGTTTTAATTAGCAGGTCCTCGGGCCATTGGCTGACGAGAGGCTTTCTCAAACAACCACACAAATGCACTGAATAGCTGTTTGCCAGCCTTAGGGTCAGGCCTGAGATGAAACAGATAAGATAATTGGCTCTAATGAAATCCAGAAGGCCTTGGCTTTCTTGTTTGAGCTTGGATTTGAAAAGTGCGTGTGGAAGTGAGGCTTAATTCAAACCAGAACTGAGCTAGGCCCGTTTCTCAGTGACTTTGATATTGTTTGAAGTTCTAAAAGTGTTCGCCACACCACTAGCCTGCTGGGCTGGGCCTCCCTGGTACCCTTAATTACTAAGCTTTATTGCTGACTTTACTACACAGGAAAGGGGCCATTATATGTTCCATCAACATCAGCTCTTCTCAGATTGGAGGAAAGGGCAGGGTTAAAGGCCACTGTAGGAAGGCAAAAACTTCACTTTGAGGTAGTCAGATCATTTACCAGTGTTGAATTTCACTGTTATGCACATACATTCCTTACAACACAGAAGCCCAATTTCCATTTTTTAAACAAGTGATTACTTTTCAAAATATTTTTGTTTGTGACTGTTTTTTGCAGAGAAAGCATTTATTTTTAGGGGCTGAAATGATTGCACCTGATATATTTTAAAAAACATATACTTCCCAATTAATCATCACACTGGAAAGGTCTGGTTGGATTCTGTAATAAGGAGGATTATTATTGATGCCCCTTTGAAGTGGAAATAAGTGAGGAACCCTCCTGTGGTGTTAGAGTTGTCCTGACACCCCAGGAATAAAGACCCCTCAGGAGACTCTACAAAATTAAATTCTAGCTTCTAGAGTCCCTCACAAAGAGGTTACACAAAAGTGCTCCCAGTTTAGTCCAAAGCCAAGAAACAAAAATGAGGAACTCTCCTGCTTAGCAGCTGGCTATAGTGTCACCAAAGAATTCATCCTTCTTGAATTCACTGCTGTTCCTTTTTTGGTCCAATTGATAAAAATGGGTTATGCATCTTAATGAAGTAATAATTATTCAGTCCTTAGTCCTCACCGATGAGGAGACCTGGTCATGCTGTGGAAGCCAAGGGACTCGGAGTCCAGACCTATTTTCTGCCCTATTTATCACCTCGTGGGTAGGAGAGTCATGAGTGATAGCATCTAATTTGGCTCTCTTTGAAATAAAAAGTTAATTATTTTTGCATTATTTGAGTAAACCTGACATTAATATGTTCTAATTTCATGCTTGACCCTGGAGACCATTCATCCAATACTCCTTTCTGAGTATTCTTAATCACCAGCTAGATTGGACACTAACTCTTTACAGGATGTGTGCAGGCCTAAGTAACCATATAGAGGACACAGGGAGATCTGTGTTGGAAAGGCAAAACTGAGCCTCCACTTCATAACCTCTCCTAAGAGAAACTGAGGCCTGATAGACTTTTGCCAGTGATGAACATGATGTCAGCTCACACCAGAAGAAGGAAGATTCTTAGAAGAGTCGGTTAATTCAAAAAAAGTTGTTTTGTTTTGTTTGTTTTTTCCATTAGGCACTATTACGGACTGAATGTGCTCCCCCAGAATTCATTTGTTGGTACCCTAACCCCCAACGTGACAGTATTTGGAGATAGGGCCTGTGGAAGTAATTAGGGTTTGATGAGGTCACAAGGGCAGAGCCCTGATCTAATGACATTACTGTCCTAATAAGGAAAGACATCAGAGCCCTCTCCCCCCACTGCCCCGTGTGTGTGTGTGTGTGTGTATGCGTGTGTATGTGTGTGTGTATACATGTGTGTGTATGCGTGCCAGCACCATATGAGTACATGACAAGGTGGTAGCTGTCTACAAGCCAGAAAGAGAGCCCTCACCAGACAGAACCCAACCATGTTGTCAGCCTGATCTCAGGCTCTCAAGCTCTACAATTAAGAGAAAATATTTCTGTTCTTTAAGACCCCAGTCTATGGAATTTTGTTATGGCAGCCTGAGCAGAGTAAGACAGCTACCACAAAGACCTTTGGGAAACCAAACAACCCAATAATGGCCCTAAATTTGAGAAACCTATAAAAGTATTTCCAAACTACATTTTGATATTCACTAGTTACAGTGGAGATTAATAAGTATTTCTCAGCAATAAGATATATTCTGTGGTAAATCAGATCTCCTCTTGCAGATACAATAATTTGTAAAAGCATATTAAAGGCTAAGAATTTCAGTAGTAAGGTAATCTTAACATTATTTTGTTTCCTAAAATTAGTTGAACATAGAAATCCCCACTTTCCTCAGTTGCTTTTCTCCAAAATAATTATAAACATCAAGAAAACTACCATTCTACAGGACAGAATTTGGAAAATCCATAATGATGTGTGATATATTAGTTCATCATTAAATAGATATGATAATATGAAAGTAAGTAAAATGCATATATCCTTAAGATCCTCATAATCTAATAAAAAGGAACAATAAATTATTGTATAATACATAATATAATATTTTATTATCAGATAAACTGAGCGTTTGGGTGACCCATATTCTACAGATTATCTTCTCCCTTTCCCACTGGTTGTATCTGGGTGGATCTTAGTAACAGAGTCAAAATGACAAAGAAAGAAGGAAAAACAGAATCAAGAAGAGAGGAAAGAGGAAAAAGAGGGTCAGTTTCCTTTGATATCACTATTAAATCATCCAGTGAATTTTCTTAGGGTAAAGTTACTGCCATTCAAAATTATAGCAAATTGGTGATATTTTACAGTCACTGTGTATATTTTGTTTCAGGTTAAATGTGTACTCATATCTTCCAAACTTATTTTAGATTAGATATGACACATTAAAAACATGGATTTGTTTTTTTTAACTCATACAATTAGCAGCTAATTGCCGGGCAAACAAATAATTGGTTTTATGGGTAAATCCATTTATGGACTTACAAAGTTTTAAGACCTCATTTGTTATTCATGACTATGTTTTGCTGAGGGAAAGAAAGAGAACTTAATTTGTCTTTATGTCAGTAGGGGAGAGTTTCAATTAAGTGAATATCCTTCATGATGAGAAACCACACCCTGAAATAAGTCAGTAAATGTTAAAATATATTTCTTTTCTTCATTAAAAAGGAAAATCGCTTTGGGATTGCACCCTATGGTGTCATGGTGTGCCAATGTCATTTTGTTTCCAAAGATAATATTTCTAGATGTACAGATGTTCTGAACTTCATTAAACCACAGTTGTGGTTATCACATATTTATTCAAAAGCTGTTATGGCTATCAAAACAATAAATCAGCAAGGTCTTTAGTCATTTGCTTGAAATGCTCTTTAGTGTTATTGCACGTATATGTTCTCAACCAATGTCTTTAAGATGTCCATGTAAGTTGAATTATATGAGTCAAAGAAAGAAAAACCCTGATAAAAACACATGAATAAGCAAAATATGTTATTCATATCAAAACATTCATATGTCATTATGACACATGAGCTTTTATGATATTTAATAGATTCCAAAAAAAAAGAGAGAAAGAGACAGAAAATACTTTTCTTAAATGATAAAAGAATGCAGCTTTCCTTTGCTAAATTGGCCCTCATTTCAGCACGCCTAGTACAGGATGTGCTTGAGATATCAGAATGTGGCTGAAAAGCACAGTACTCCGTGTGATACAGACTCCTATTTCTTGTTCTGGGAGATCCAGAAGTGTGACAATTCTCTTTCCAAATGACAGTCAAGGGAAGAATTCCCTGGAATAAACCTACAGAATGCTCCCTTTCATGAATAATCAGTAGATTTTTTTCCCCTGCCCAACATGATGAAGTGTCCTTCTTACCAAAGCTCAAAAGCTCTACATCTACTGAAATATTTTGTGTGTCCTCAAATATCCTTATAAATTGGACAATGTACTTATAAAGATCATACAGGAAATTAGTGTCAGGGCTAGAACAAAAGCTTGGACGTTCCCTCACCAGTAATTCAAAATGGGAAGCTGAATGCATTCCCAAGACAAATATGAATGGATTTAGAAATGCACTGAGAAGAAACTAATTCTCCTGGTTGCAGTACTTCAGTTTGCCCAGTAGTGGCTCACCTGTTCTCAGCAAATTTCCACCAGGAGGATCTAGGCTGCATGTCTGTCACAAGTTCTCTGGTGCTTTGCTTTATTATTCTCTCTTAGTAATTATCATTCTACATTGCCTTCTTAGGAAATTGCATCTTTAATTTTCAAAGCATGTGCATGAAAATTTAAGACCTGGACTTATATGATTTTTCGGAAATGTTAATTGACATATTGATTTATATTACATCATCCAATCAACTTTTAAAAATTCCATTAACCTTGAATGTCTAATTAATTCTGTCTTTTAAAATACATTTATGAAAGCAAACCATTTTCTATTTTCTTTTACAAAAACATTAGTTCGAAGTTGGTTTCCTGAATGCTTAGATTCATTAGACTTTCTTTCTTTTTATAATACAGGACCAGCTACTCCGCAATGCCTTCTTCCCTTCTGGCAGGCCGTTATGCCTGTGGGGGAAATACCATAGAAACTGAGGTTTATTGGAAACTTGTTCCCAGATAAAGTTTTCCTGACATGGTTGCTGAGGGGTGCAGAAATGGCACAGCTCTGTTCTGACTGCCTAATCAGAGTCTCAGTTCAGCTTTTGGTACGGGAGGCATCTTTCATTGGTATGAATGTGCACAAAGCTGCCTGACCTACTACAGGCTCTGTTCTGAGCTCGTAGCTGTGGAGCAAATTGCAGAAGTATCCAGCAGTCTCCCTGGGGAAGTATACAGTGCTGATTGGGAATGAAAATTACTATGAGACAATTAGAGAATGAACAAAGCATGACATATTGACCATGCAATCAGAGAACACAGGTAAAGGAAAGAGACACTAATCCAAGCCTTATAGGCACCCTTGTCCCCTTCTGCAGGCATGCAGGGATGATTTCACAGAGCACGGGCATGTTATCATTCCCCTTTGGGGTAGACCTGGCTCTCAGTCTGCTACACTTATAGGGACTCTCTTTCAGAGAAAATACAAAGGGAAAAAATTAAAAATGGGTACAGGGCATTGTGAATGAGAGACTCTCGAAAATTAAGCTTCACTAGCTTTATAGTAAGTACTCCTTGGTTCGTATAACCCTAATGCCTTGCATTGCCATTATTTGGAATGAAGCAATGTACAACATATGTAATGAGTCTTCAATAAAGTTAGGGGTGTGCTAGCTAGTGTTGGGAAGCAGAGGAATTCTACAAGGGTGGAAGATTTCTTAGAGAAATTACACTGACAGGGAATGGTCTTGACATAAAAATTTAACTGGGGATACTTTTTTTATCCTAGGGCACATGCCAAGGAGATGAAAGTAAAATAATTTTTGTCTCTCTTTTCAGTGTACCTTAAAGTAGAGTAAAAAAAGAAAAAAAAAGAAAAAGAAAAAGGATTCATCAAGGGAAAGTAATGAAGTCAATTCAAACAAAACAAAACAAATCAAAGTGGGGTTGGGGAAAGCAGCCATGTTTGCATGGGGAGCACACCCTTTCCTGTAGATGTTGGTGTGAAGGGTCTGCACCTGTTTGTGAACATGTTCAAAATCTGGACTGAGGCAAAGCCCTGAGCTGGCCCAGCCCTGACTTCCCTCCTAAGGGATAGAGTTGCTTTAATTTGGTTCACATGTAGGGTGTTTCATCTTAACCAGAATGATTTATGTTAATGAAATGAAACAGAGAAAATACCCTTGACATCCTCATCTCTTTTAAAAAATATCAAATAAATATGTCCAGGACTTTTGTATGATTATATTTATTAAAACAAATGGAGGACTTCAATACATTCCAGAATAAATTTGTAGGTGACCCTGGGTAGGGTTAAGTCCATTAGGGGAAAAAAATGAGTTTTGGCGTGCCTTACCAATTCTGAAATTTCTAAACAGCCATTAAGATCAGATAATGTATATCAATTCTAAGGTAATTCATTCTATGATTTAGAATTTTTTTTGTTCTGGCTTCTGAAATTGTGGTCCCCCAAATCGTTCACAAAATATATTCAGAGCCTCTTTATAAATCTGACACTAGGCTCCTTACTGTGCCATTGGAAATTAAGTTTGTGTCATCTTTATCTCTTAAGTATCTCTGAAAATATTATAATTTAACAGTTTAGGTTCTAGTGTTTAATTGTTTTTAATAATTATAGAACTGGTCATTTTAACAACTTACAAAGAAGGAGACTTTTTTCAACTCTTAGATTTTCTTAATGTGCATTTGCTGTCTATACAACACAAATATGTAATTAATTTCCATGGAAGTTAAATTAGTCAAATAAATAGATTTAAAAAAACAGTTATCTGGAACTTTTTTCAGAAGTTACCTATCTGAAAAAAACACGAGACAAAAAACATGTCTGGTTATCTTAACTGCCAATTGAATTGATTGTGACATTTAAAACCCCCAGAATTAGCCAAGGAAAAAGTTTACTTGCTAGGAACATATTGACAATGTTTTAATTCCACTAGTACAACAGTAATCTATTTTTGGAAGACTATTTAAAGTCTAGATTAAGAAAGTAAAACTGAATAAAATTTATAGTTTTATAAATATTTTTGTCCATTGCTGTGAACAGATTTTACCAGATATGTACCAGAAATTTGCCTAGTGTGATGGAGCTGTGGGTATTTATTTGGCAAGCATGTGAAGTGGCAGCTACCTGCCAATATGCAGGACAAGAAAATAAAATGAAAAGGAATTTTATAACATTTCTGAGAAATGCTGAGCTCTATCTGCTGGTTTATATATCATTGCACTGTCATATATTTGCAACTGAGAAATTGCATTTTGATTTTTGATATCTTGGATATAGATCTTAAGTAAATGATATTCTTCTGGGGCTCGTGTTGATGGTGATGGTAATGATGATGATGTCTATATAGTGAGTACTGAGATTGTTATTGTGTCTTATAACATAGAAAATAAGTCTGTAACACTTCAAGAGCATTCTCTACTAGACAGAAAAGGATATCAAAAAGAAGAGTCAGTATGTGCGTAAAAGAAAGTATAGATATAGCTATAGATATAGCATTATAAGGAAATAGACAAAGGGAAATAAGGGTAGGGTACAAAGGCTTGAGTATGAAATGCTAAAAGAAAAAATATGGAGGAAAAGAGTAAATAATCAAATTGGGGGAAATTTTTTTAAAATAGGGGCAAGGAGCCACTACAGCAAGGAAAAAGCAAAAAAAAAAAAAATAGTAAAATGCCATTATTTTTAATTCCTGATATAATTTATAAAAATTATAAATTATCATGGTCATTGACATGATAGCTTTTATGGTCTGTGTATTTTGTCACTACTCTTAAATCCCCCAAAAAGGTAATGTGTCTCAGGTCTTCTGTTGTGATTGTTAAATATTTTGAATATTACAAAAGTTTAAAATAATACTTTTCTAGCATAATGGGAAAACTGATACAGTTGGTTGCTAAAGTGACTGGTGTCAGATTTCAGATGTAGATAGATGGAATTAACTTGAAGGGATCCTTTAATCGCACCACACACTACTCTCCAACCAGAGGGTTCTGAAACCAGAGGAACAGTCCATGCCTCCCATCATGCAGCCTGTGAATGGCAGAGCCTGGTTTCAAACTGTGTATACATCCCCAAAAGATCTACATTGCCCCAGCCTCGTGTTCTTGTAGAAAAGGGGGTTTGTAAGCTTGACTAATTGATCGGTGGCAGCTCTCTGTGAACCTGACATAAACACACATTTTCTCTATTTAGAGAAAATAGTAGCAATAATTTTTTAAAATCTGGCCCATTGTCACAGCCCTGTTCTCCCCCTTCCTATCATTGCTAGGGATCGTCGTTCCCTAAGACTTCACCACAAGCACTCCGGCTTCTGTCCTGTGTGTCCTCTGTAGACGCTGCTCATAGCTCATCGCACCCACTATGTTTAGAAATGGTGGCCGTGCTGAACTCGAGCATTCCTTTACAGCTGCCTGTGGTTTCAGCACTTCTTAATATGTTAAATTTAATTAGGCTGTGGTCGCTAGCCCCTTACTTTTTCACTTGCCATTATGTCAGTTAATGTTTCCCTTGCATAGGTCAGAAGGCACAGGGGGGACGAGAAGAGGGAAGGGGATCCTTAGCCAAATCCAGGTCAAGCTGTTTAAGCAAACGGTAGCTGATTCTACTACTGACTCAATCTCTGTTTCCCAGCCTTTGTGGTACCAGGAGACCTTTGCAGTAATGGAAACATTCCTTCTTTTACTCTTGTGCACCGCCGTCTTCCTTGACTTCATGCAGAGAAACATGAGGGGCAAAATAATTGTAAGCATTACAGCCTTTCGCTCTAATGACCTTGACTCTGCACTGGAATAAATGTCTAATTATGAAGAATTTAGCACAGACCACATTAGCAGGGCTGATATTTGTTTTGCACACAGACCAACATCTGTTGTATCTTTGCAATGGGGCTGTTGGTTAGGGGAGCTGAATCCTGCTGTTCTCTTAAAATGCATGTTTGGGAAAGAAGGTGCACTTACAATACTTTGATCCCGGGATATATTGCATCATAGGTTCAGGTTAAAGGCTTACAGCCTCCAAGAAACTGTGAGGAACTGGTTAGGTTTGGAATCTTAACTCCTAAACTAACCTTAAAAATAAAAATTTATTCCCTAAACTAACCCTAAAAATTGGAATACATTTTGCTGTTTTGGTCATTACCGTGAGTGGACAGAGTTGACCACACCACAGTCTCCTCGCCAGTCATGGCTACTCCATAGAAAAGGCCTCCAAAGGGTGTCAGTATGATTGATTTTAGAAACTATGTAGATTAGAACCTCTGTTTTTCTTCTACTGGACTTGGAGTAGGCAAAAAGAAGTCTGTTTTCTACAGATACATTAGCATCTTTCTTTAATTTCAGTTTGTGAGATAAATGGCAGGAAACAGAATTTCATGTGCTTTTTCATTTGGAAATAGCATTGTGATTTGATTGCTTTCTATTAACTCTTTTTAGTTAATGTCAGCCATACTATCAAGTTAACCTCAATTCAGGCGCAAACTATTTATTTTGGGGGAACCAATTTTCTAGTTAGTCCCAGTCCTTATTATAGAGCAGGTTGTCTATTTACTTAAATTATTCAGAGCCTGCGCTCAGGGGCCAGACTGCCTGGTTTCAAATCTCTGCTCCTCCACTTACTAACTGGGTAACCTTGGGAAGTCAGTTAAGCCATCCGTGCCTCAATTTTTTACATCTGCAAAATGGGAAAAAATTAATAGACTACTTTCCAGGATCCTGTGTGGAACATATGAGTTTATTTCAGTAATCAACTTAAAATACAGCCTGATACAAACTGTCATTTACTATTTGTATTACTATTTTGAAATAGACTTCCTAAAGTTGTAAGGCCATTCCAATCACAATAAATACCCAGAGATAAATTTAGATTACATATCTCTATTGTGTACTCTGCTTTTGCACTGCTTCTGATTTTCAGTAGTCAATTGTAAAGTATATTTACATATCTAATCATCTAAGTGTTTCACCTCTGTGTAAGAATTGTGATTTTTGTCACAGTAGCCAAATACAGATTTTCTGTAGTCTTTCTGATTTTCAGGATATTTTGGTCTTAGATAAGATCCCATTTTTTCTTCAAGAAAGTATGGTAATTGATTAAAGATTTGATCTGCAACTTTCAATGGGCATCATCTCAAATACAGTTCTGAAAGCTACATCTGTATATTATGCAGTATAATTCTAAGAGTTACATGTCATGTTAGGACATCACAGTTCTTCATCACATAAGATGCAAATTTTCTTGGAAATACGTTAATAAAGAACAGTGTTAGGAGCTAAGGCCTCAAAAAAGACTGCTTGAAATGAGCTATATCCAGAGATTTCTCCTCTCCAGGACATCACTCTGCTCATAGCCCTGCCTCAAAATGGCTTCTGGGTCATTTTTTGAGTACTCATGGAGATGCAAACTAATATACATAATATACATTTATCATAGGCTATAAACACATGTTATAGAATTATTTTAAAATGTTCATAATGAAAATAACTCACTATGATTATTGAGATATCATCATTATTTATACTAGTTGTTTCTATTTTTATTAAAACTATTTTTTGGGGGATAGCCTGTGCATCACATTCAATGTGCCAGTGATCTTTTTAGCCTATGACTGTATTTCTCAATCTTATGGTAACTTGATATTCTCTTTCTTGAAATGTATATCCTTCTTTATTTTTGTAGCACTGTGGTCTCCTGATTCACCTCTTTTAATTTTAAGACCTCATTCTCTTATACTTTTTCTTATTTAACTTATTCCTTCTGCTCTCCAAAAGGTAGAGTGCCTAGGGTTCTATCTCAGAGTTTATAATTTGGGCTGCTAATAAGGATCTAACATGTTTTTTAAAAGTTGAAAAATGGAGATAAAAAAATCATCTGTAATCCTTCTTACAAAAGACTGTAATAATTTTAGAATATATATGACAGTTTAATAATTCTGCTAGTTAATTAACAATATAATTGCATTTTTGAGTAAATTTTAAATCTTATTTTAAATTTTGTTCCTCTGAGAAATATTAAATTGGGATTCTTATAAGATGCTCCTTGACTAATGATGGGGTTATATCCTGATAAAAGTTGAAAATATCATAAATGCATTTAATACACATAATCTACTGAGCAACATAGCTTAGCCTAAGCTACCTTAAACATGCCTTATATTAACCTACATTTGGACAAAATCGTCTTGCTGCCATTGTCCAGCATCATGAGACAGTATTGTACTACATATCGCTAGTCCAGGAAAAGATCAAAATTCAGAATGTGAAGTGTAGTTTCTACTGAATGTGTATTACTTTTGTACTACCGTAAATTCAAAAATCATAGGTAGAATCATATTAAGTCAGGACCATCTGTATTTTGACTGTTGATTGTGGTCGCAAATACTTTTTAGATAACTTCTTTATTGTCCAGAAGCCAATTTGATGATACCAAACAAATGTCTTTGCAAGAAATTTTAATAGTAGAAAAAAATATATATAGCATTTTCATAGAAATACATACTTCTAAATTAGCATTCTCTTATAACCCCCAAATTCTGGGAGGTAATATTTTTTTATCCTCATTTAATGAAAGAGAAACAATAAAAATCTCCACTTATTTATAAATGTATAATTGTAAATTTTAATCTATAAATAATACTGAGAAATTTTTTATACTATAATTACAAAAGTAGTACTTGTTTATAATAGAAAATATGAGAAATGAAAGCATAAAGAATAAAATAAAAATCTTGATGAATCTGTAATAATTTTGTATTTTTTTATCTTTCAATGTATTTTGACTCCCATACTTTAATATTAATATCATAATCATTTCCTTATGTCATTAATTATTTTTAAAAATATAATTAAACCAAAATCATGTCTAAATAATATTATTTAATCAGTTCTCTAATAGTGAACATTTAGGTTTTTTTTCAGATTCTTATTTTAAATATTAAGAAGTCTTAATTTTAGCTCCATTAAATATAGTTGTTTCCTTAAGGGTATATTCTAGAAAGTGAATTATCAGTCCAGAGATGTGATCATTTTTTACGTTTCTTAATACAAACTGTTCAATTCATTTTAAAACAAAAGCCAAAATATTTATAATCCCCCAGTAACATATGTGAGTACTAATTTCAACTAACTTTTAACGATATAAAAGTTTAGTGATCAAAAAATATTTGCCAATTGACAAGCAGAAAATGGCATATTTTTCATTAATTTACATTTCTTTGATTACTAACAAGATAGATATTTTTTGATATTTAATGATCATATTAATTTATTACATGCTAATTTTTAATAGTAACATATAAAGAACTGCTTGAATTTTAAAGAATATTCAGTTAAATACATGAATCCATATAAATGGTTGCTTAAAATTTTGGAAATGAGAATGGTTTTGTTTATTTTGTATTTTCACCATTCTGTTTTGTTCTAGCTGTACTACGATATATGCTGTAAGACCAACTTTTGAACTCAAATTCCTTTTGAGGAATACCTCTTAAAATTGCTTGTTGCTATTCATCCCCACTAACTCTACCTTGGCTGACATGTCTATTATTTTTTCTGTCACCTGCCTCATTGTATTCTGGGTTTTTCTCCATATAATTATTTTTCCCTAAAGCAAGGGTAGCATACTGTTTTCCACCTTAATGATCTCTGCTGGTTCACTGCTGTCACATCATAAAGCCTGTATTCCTTAGATGTAAATAACAGTCTGGTCTTACATCTTTCTTCTACCTCTCAGTCTTACCTTTTTCTTTCTCTCTTGGATTCTCCCATTCCAGTTTCAACTCTTCACCCATGCCTGACATAATTCAATTCCACTGAAATTTTTTACCATATTCTCTACATGTCATGGCTTTTGTAATTCCATGACTGGCACACAGGGTTCCCTTTGTCTGGTATTATTGTCCTCAAATGGATAATTGTTTCTCTTCCTTTAAAATACTATTTTTTAAACTGTGAGTTGCTCTTCATTAAAATGTTATAAAATCATTTTAGTGGGTTAAAACTAGCACTTTCGAAATAGAAAGGAGTGGAACATGATAGAAAATATAAGGCTGTAAGTACTGTTTTCTGAAACTGTGTGTGTGTGTGTGTGTGTGTGTGTGTGTGTGTGTGTGTGTGTGTAGCCAACCGAAATATTTTATCTATAAAGCCTTTCCTCTATTCTCTAGGGACAAGTAGTACCTTCCTTTTCCATGTCTACATACATATCTGTATTTTAGAGTACTTATCATTTTAAAATTGGAAGGGAAAATCTTTATCTGTATTAGAGAACTTATTACTCTCAACTAGGGAAATTTTTTTTTACTAATCTATTTTATATATGCCATTAGGGCTCCTTAAGTATAGGAATCTGTCTTAATGGTATGAAATCTAGCACTTGGCAAAGAGATACAGTGTAGATGTTAAATGATAAATGAACAATTGAACAAATCTATAAGTAAGACAACCTTGTCAAAGTCAGCTTTCTTTTCAAATGAGAATGTGATGTACACAAACCAATTTGAGAATATTTATAGACTATCTCTTAATTGGAAGGGTTTTTAAAAGCAACTTAAGTCTTTTTGATATAAGGAAGCGGCACTGCTGTACAGATGAGAGCAGAGAATATTTGGTTGTAAGACAAATATGCATTCATAAAAGATTAGTCTTCAAGCTTTTTATCCTTTGGAATCTCTGTTTCTGCCAAGTGTTAAGCAGCCTATTTCACATGTCACGGTGTCACAGCAGCAGCATCCAGGTGCCAATATAACATCCAACTTTTACAAACTGAAAATAATGAGGTAGATAGCTAGTTGTGTTTATGGACCTAGGTATTTGAAGAAATGGATGATTAGCATCTTCTTTCACTCCTTATCTGGAATATTTTCATGTCCTTGTAAATTGTTTTCATGTTAATCTAACTGATAATCCAGAGTCTAACTGACTCATTGGTGATATGTTATATTTTTGTCATAACGAATCAACAGTAAAATCAATTACTCTATCAGGCCACCATGGAAAGCACATGCTTGTTGGTGGAATGAACAATGTGGTTGGAATGTGCCTGGAAATAAGTTACTGCTGAATAAATGTTCATAGCCAGCTTCATTCCTACCATCTCCTGTACAGGAAGGCATTGTAGCATTTTTGCTTCCTTTCAACTCACAGAAACGTTGAAATGATTAATTTATGCACATGATATGCCTTCATTTCTCATAGAATCATAGCATTTGAAACATTCATTTGTCATCAAATGATGGAGTTAAGAGACAGAGAAATTGTCAGCTTTGTGTACAAATGATCTTTGGATTCAGACAAATCTGGGTTTGAGTTCCAATTCATGCCAGTTCCTTGCTGAATCAACTGGACAAAAAAATTAACTTAATTGAGTTTCAGTTTAATTGTCTATAAAATGGGGGACCCAAATACATAATTGCAGGTATGTTGTAGGTATTACAGCATTAGAGATAGGTATAAACTGTGTAACTACATGATTGGCATATGGTACATTGTCAGATTGGCTGATAATTTTATTGTCATTGCCAAAGGAAGAGATTTTGCCTCCAACATAAATGAACCATTTCTTTAGCTTTAGAATTAATGCTAGTCTCCTGTCATTTTAGCTAAGAATAAAATTAAAACTCCTTGACTTTGGACTGATCTGCTGAGGAGATGCCCTGCCATGGCACTTCAGAGCTCCATTCAGCCCCCAAGTCCTTCCTTCTCAGTCTTTTTCTGGCTGTGTCCCAGGGATTTAAATTACTAAATGAGTTTGCCTTTTGTCTTGTTCATCTCATATTTTTACGCAATTAAAAGAAAAAAAATGTTGATGTCGCCTCCCTCAGAAAGGCCACATCAAAAGGTAAAGTTCACCAAAAATAATACACATTTTTTCCGAAGATACAAACAGTTCCTTGAAAAGGATGTCATGCTGTAATTTGTTTTGTGAATTCTATAAACCACAGAACATTTATTTACAGTCAAGTTTGACCTTTCTTTCTCCTTTTAATGCCTACGAAGCTCCATCTTCTCTCGAGAAGAAATATAAAGGCTGACATTCTCTTTAAGGATGTGTGTGTGTGTGTGTGTGTGTGTGTGTGTGTGTTTGCATGAGTATATATATATATATATATATATATATATATATATATATATATGAGTATATATATATATGAGTATATATATGAGTATATATATATGAGTATATATATATATGAGTATATATATATACTCATGCAAACACACACACACACACACACATATATATGTGTGTGTGTGTGTGTGTGTGTGTGTGTGTTTGAGAATATATATATATATATATATATATATATATATATATATATTCTAGGTTGTATTTTATTAGAATACTGAATTTAATTTTTAACCAGGGTCCTTCGGCTTTATGCAATAATATTTTATGGAATGCAATCACTCGTACAAAGACCAAAGAGAGGCCCATCTGAAATTTTACAGAAAGAATATTCTGTGCTCACGGGACGATGGGAAAGGCAATATGTGTCCTAAGCTGCACATTGCGCCCCACTGAAAGCGGAGAAATCCCTGTGACTGATTTAATGGTAGTAAAATCTCTTTAGGGATTTTTTTGGATAAAGAAAGTAATAACAAGAAATGGGCACATAATTCAGTTTCCAAAGTGCATCTCATTCTCCCTCTGGAGAAGGAATTTACTATTGAATTAGGTAGACATTTTCCTGCTATGAGCCCATTTCTTTAAATCAGCCTTTCTGAATTCTCTAAACAATTCTCTACTATTTGAGTTATAAGACTATTTTACTGCCATTGATGTTTTATTTTATGCTCATTATGGCAATCTTTTGCAATCACGAGGTTGCTATAGAAATGAAAATAAACAAAGATTTGGAAAGATACATGTGTCAGGGACTTGCTTCGCCTCTTTTCCTAAATGTGTGGATTATGTTGTTTTTTGAATATACTTTCTTCCTTGGTTATCCTGTAGGTCTTCACCTGAGGAAACAAAGTTGAAAATTTTGTTACTCAATTTGTACAAAATTCTCCAAAATCTTCTTAAATTATTTTCATGTTCTTTAAGAATAAAATGATCTAAAAAATAGAAAATTAGAAAACAAAAGAAAGAAAAGAAGGGAGAGAAGAAGGGAAGAGAGAAGGAAGGAAGGGAGGAGTAATAAAATAGACACAAGAGAAGTTAAGGTATAAAGTCTGCTGTGGAACTAGCATCTCCGTAAGTGCCCACTGTAACTGTAAAGAAAAATGTATTCTTCTTGAGTAGCTACAGGAAGTTTTGAAAGGGTTCAGGAAGGAATCACTGGTTCTAGTGCATCACCCTGAAGAAGATCTTAGTCGTTTCTGTTTTGGCTCAGCATTGGTTACCTATGACTCAGTCCTTTGTTAAGTGGTTAGTGGCAGAGCAATTGTTCTTTTCCAGCCCTAGATTTTTACAAATTTGGAAGAAATGATTTAGCAATACTTAGGAAACTAAAGACATAAGACCATCTGTAAGTCACTATACCCGCATTTGGAATCATAATAAAATATTTTTGAAAACCACTGTTACAAAATTATAGCCACATTTTTGGCATATTAAAATACATGGTATTTATATACTTTCATAAAATAATGATTAGGAAGGGATACCTATAAACATATATATATATATATATATGCATAAATATATATATATTTCTATATTTCAAAGCCAAAGGATGTTTATTTCAATAAAATATTAATATTAACTCTTAAATGACTTCTAAGAACTCCAAACTGCGCATGTCTCAGAGTTCCCTAATTCTGGTTTGTTAATTTTTCTAACCAAATTTCAAAATAGAGTTCAACGAAAGCAAATCCGTTAATTCAGTTACCACTGTATTTGTGTATGGTAGTTACATAAGATTTACTTTATTCATCTTGATAGACTAGCAATCTTATAATTTTGCTCAGCTTGCTATGCTTGAGTATAGGATCTTGCCCAGAAAGCCAGCATCATTATATTATTCAGAGGAACACCAAACATAATATCAATACAATATGACACTCACTGACAGTGTCCCAAAAGCCAGGAAGAGTTACTGTTGAGAAAGTTTTTTTTTCTCCCAACTCTCAGCTCACAGACACATTGAGTAATATCTTTGAATTAGTCAGAATCGTTACTGGCTATATGACACATCTCAGGCAAGGAAAGTCCCTTAGTCCCTTCAAGTATTCATTCCTTTTTAATAACAGAGTTCTAAAATTAACAATGGCATTTGAATGTTCTAAAGCAAAATAAGTTCACTAAATGTCATATTTGAAACTCTTAATTAAAAAGAATGACCTTAATGGACTAGGAATACGTGTGTGTGTGTGTGTGTGTGTGTGTGTGTGTGTGTGTGTGTGTGTGTGTATACACACACACACACACACACACATATATATAATATAGATATATGTATTTATGTATTTAGTTAGAATATATATATTCCTAGTATCTCTGAGACAAAAAAAATCACATTTTATGAGAGTCACATATTACTTTAGAGACCATCTAGATTAATTTCTCCCACCACCCTTTCATTTTATAGTTGAGGAAACTAATGGCTGAGGAAAGACCATGTACTAAGGTCACAGTGAGGAGCAGTGCCAAGAACAGAAACCAGATGTCTTGAGTTGAAATCCATTGATTTTTTTCTACAGTTTTACACTGAGGCCAGAAAATTTAATTTTAAGATGGCACCCAGCGGAAAACATGCAGAATTTGGTCTCCTTTTTGAAGGCTTTTGGAGAAACCCTACTCCCCCCAGCACACACCTTTTTTTTTTTCATGCAGCATTCCAATGCTTATCAAAGCAAGATGGTTAGAGAATAATGTCCTCTGCAATGGCAGAGTTCCTATTTTAATGCTTGATTTGCAGAAATACAGAAGAACTAGACACTGAGAAACGTATCTAAATCAATGAACAAAAATAGGTCAAGATAAGAGGAAATTAATATTGAGCAGAATTATGAAGGGGAAACAAAAGGTATGTAGGCAGAGAAGAAGAAAATAGACAAAACATCATATAAAGAAATAGAAGCCACATCTTATATATGTTACATCTTCTGGAGCTGTGAAGACTTTTTCTCCCTGTTTTTTTTTTTTCTCATTGGTATATTTCTATATTAAAAATTAATTAAATTATCCCTATTTTGATTTTTTGTTTTATTGTTGTTGTTTTTGCTTGGAGACTTTTATAATCAAATTACCTGGTGATTGTACTCAGAGCAGAAGCTTACATACAATGAAATGACAGTAGAAACATGAATATTATCTTTTACTAAAAGAGACATTTCAATTCTATATGAGAAATGGGCACAGGATGAAGAAGAGTAAGAGACTAAGAAAACCTGAGCTGAAAACATGAAAACACAGAGAGGTTATCATTTGACATTCCATTCAACAACTATTTATTGAGTATCTATCATGTGGGGGGCACTCTTCTAGGTCCCTGTGGATACATCTGTGAACAAACAGGCAAACAGTTTCTTCCCTTTGGGAGCTTGCATCTAGTGTGGACAATAAAGTAAACAAGGAACATAATAAATAAGTAATCACATATTGCTTTGAAAGATAGTAAGTGTTATGGGGGAAAAGTTGCAGAGTAAGAGTTAGGAATGATGGAGGTGGGGGTACTTGTGGGAAAGGGCTTCAGGGAAAGGTCTTACTGAGATCATGATAATATGAGCAAAGACTTGATTGAGGGGAGGAAGTTAGTCATCTATGATAGAGCACTTCAGGTAGAGGAAAGGGCCAGGATCAAATCCCAATGGCTAGAAGGCACCTGGAATACTTATGAATCGAGTCCTTGTAGCAAATGGTAAGAGATGGGATCAGAGAGGTGCTGGGTAGCCTCATTGAGCAAAGACTTATTGGTCATTTTTTAAAAAAACCTTTACTTTTACCCTGAGAAAAAGGATAGAGATTTGATTAAACATATCAGCCTGGCTGCTGTGTTGAGAACAGAGTACAGAAGTGGGATAGTAAAAAAGGTAATAGGAGTACCTCTTAGGAAGCTGTAGCTGTAATCTAGGTGAGAGATGTCGGCGGGGCCAGAGTGATGACAAAGGAGGTGTTGAGATGTAAGTTTCTGGATATAGTTTGAATGTGTAAACAACAGGGTTTCCTGATGGATTGGACGTGAGTGTGAGAGAAGAAAAAGGAGCTGCTGAAGATGAAAAAGGAGGGGCTTGAAGGGGAGAAAATGACATTGTGTGTGTGTGTGTGTGTGTGTGTGTGTGTGTGTGTGTGTGTGTGTGTGTAATGGAGCATAAAGATTAAGGAAGAAGAACAGGGCTGAGCTGATGGGTCTGGTGGAGAACACCAGTTACATTTGGTCTTAGAGTTCTCAATGCTGACCTCTTCTGCAAATACCCGTGATATCCCTTCCTTTGGTGCTTCTCCAGAAGGGAATGAGGTCTTGGGGGACATCTTGAAGTGCCAGCAGCCTCAGCCACCCACTGGAATCTGTTTAGCAGCTGCTCTTTGATGTGCTGCCTTCACCACTTGTCCAAGCATGAAACTGTCATGAAGAGTTTTTCTTGGGAGCATCTTTCTCCTGCACTTCGTGCACAAACATATGCAAATGGATGAAAAAGTATGCATGCTGTAATGTGCATTTTGTTTTCGTTAGAAAAATCTAAAAAGAATAGAAGTTCTTGTACCATTTAAAAATGTATAATTTTATAATCTGATGCTTTTAAGCAGTGACCTACAATTAAACTATAGAGAAAAATATAGGCTTGGATTTTCACCTATAATTCATATCTGCATGATTATATGCCATTATAAATTATACAGGGAATCAGAATCTGCTGTTATCAGAGGTCAAAAAGACCTCATAATTCTAAAGGACACTTTTAAATACATAGCTTAATTGATGAGGACAGAAATGATATATATCATATCAATCACTGACATACTCAAAACTTGCAGTTTCTCTTCTTGCTCGCAATGAAATCTGAAGTCCTTACAATGGCCTAACAAACTGGTTTTCTGACACCTATCTGGCCCCATTTGCAACCATTTTTCATTTCATTCCTTTTTGTGTCAACCACAATGACCTTGTGCTGCCTTGAATATACCCAAGACCCTCCCACATCAGGTCCTATGTAGTTACTATTCCCATAGACCACTGCTCTTTCCCATAATTCACTTGACCTACTTCCTTACTTCATACAGAGCAGTTTTCTGTTTCACTGTCATCACCTCATAGCAGCCTGCTCTGTGTACCCATATCTAAACGTGTGCCATCTTCCATGACTTTATTTTTTACCCTAGTCTTTACTACATGCTTGCCTATTCATTTATATACTGTCTTTCCTCTCTATCAAAACGTAAACTCCATGAAGGCAAGAGATCATGAACTTTGCTGTTACCCTGGCTGCATCAGTGTCTGGCATGTCGCACATAGTTGGTAAAGATTTGTTGAGTGAAGAAAGAGAATGGGATGACTTTTGTGATGTGTTTATACTGCAGTCCACTCTCTAGTTTTTGAAACACTTGGCACCACCATCCCCACCCCCTGGCTTCCTCAACTCATGGCTCTCTTGGTCCTGTTCAGATGCATAGGGCTTGGGATCTGCAGGCCTGCTCTGCTATTGCTGTCCCATATGATCCAATCATATCAGACTCTTTGTCACAAGTCCCCATGCTCTTTCCAGTGTCATGCTTTTGCCCTTGCTGATTCACCTTCCTAAACTGTCCTCCCTACTTTCCTTCCTGGCCACCACTTACACTAATGTCCAAATTCCTCTTCTAGTAGACCTTCTTTATACTGTTTTCAACCTCCTTGGCTTCCCACTCCCCCTCTGTCTCTTGGTACACTGCACCTGAATCTATATCATGCTACACTTCAAAGACCTGTTTTCTTTCTGCCTTTCCTTCTAAGTTATGGTCTCCTTAAAGGCAGAGCTGCAACTTACTCATATCTTTGAATTCTGGCATAATCCCAGTGCCTCTCACATACTAGGAGCTCAACAAATGACTTCTGAATGAATATAGAGTTACTCAAAAATATTGTAAGAGTAGTTTGAAATACTTTAAAATTTGAGTTGTAGGCTGAGGAACCAAGCTTTTTGTTTTCCTTAAAGCCAGAGCGCTGCTCCTTTGCACCGAGCATGCCATGTGAGCAAGGGACATGTGTATACTGTTCGCTCAGCACACACAGAGGTGAGTCAATGGCCATTGACTATAGATGAAATAAATCCAGAGATCTGATTCGAACTGAGGAGGTCCCGAATCAGAATCACATTTCTTGGAAAGAAATCCAGAATGGGATTTTTTTTTTCTTCTTACTGTGTTTAGTGTCTGGTCACATCATCTATGTCTCCTTTTATTAGTGCTACTAGCAGTATTTTTGTCTCCCTTTGTTTTTAAAAGCTCATGCTCTCTCTAGCATAAGGCTCACCTGAAGAGAGGACATGTCATAAAGAAGGAAGAGCTTTGCTCTTCTGTGAGAGCATGACAGACTCTACAGGATCAAATCCTGACAGCTAGTAGTTAGGTGAAAATGAAAAGGCATATATGCATTATTATTGCTTCAATCTTCAATCACTGGTTTGCTAGCAAATAAATACATTTACAAATCATCAGTGGACCCTCTTTATCATTCTCCTATGGCTGTATCTTCTACATTGGTCCTATGCTGCTCAATCTCTTTGGTTTACTTCCTTGCTTTGCAGAAATACATCCTCAAGAGTGCTTTGGAATTAAATTTCTGAGTCCCCAAATGTCTTAGGGTATTTTTATTTAAGTAACATACTTGAATACTAGTATTTAATGTCTGGGAGTAGAATTAAAGTTGAAAAATGATTTTCCCACAGTGTAAGGATATTCAGTGTTATTGATTAGGACTTTGCTGTCAATCTCATTGTCCCCCTCTTTTGAAGAAGCCTTTTGTTTTTTTTAAGACTCTCTGGGGATTTGAAGTATTATGAGGATATGTCTAAGTGTGTCTATGTTTTTATTTGTAGACCTTTGCACTGGTTGAATCAGTCAAATCTGTAGACTTGAATCATTTTTCAGTTCCTAAAAATTATCTTCTGTTATTAGTTGAAAATTTTCACTCTTCCTTTCTGAAGAATCTCAGGGACTCTGTTATTCAAATATAGGATGTCTGCATAGCCTTTATGTCTCATATTTCCCTAGTTATCATATATATTCTTTATTTGCTTTCTTTTATGAGAGATTACTTCAGTTTTATTTTTTCAGACCTCCATTGTAATTTTTATCTTTAAGTGCTTGCCTTGTTCTTTAACTTTTTTCATAACAGCACATTTGTGTGTCTTAAAAATAAAATATTTTCTTGAATCTCTTTGAGATTATTATTTCTGTTTCCTGAACTATCTCTGTTTTGTCTAGAGTTGTTTAAATTTATGTTTATTTTCATCTTTTTCTTCATACTATTGGCTCTCCTTATATGCCAGGAAATTCCTGCTTTGTTAGTTTTCCCTGTGGTTGTGTAAATGGGTCAATTGGGAGCTCTGTGTCAGCTGATGTGGGGTAGAGCATGTGGACTGCTAAACCCTGCTCTGGGGTATGCATTCCAGAAGATGGCTCATGGTCTTTGAATGTCCCTAAACAATAAATCAGGAAGACTCTCTTCTGGGGCAACAATATCCACAGTAACAGCCTTGGCTTTCTCCATACACATCCTTTTCTTAAGAGTCATCTGAATGTTCTGCCTGGCATTAAACACTGACTGCTGGTGTAGAGAAATGGTAATTAATGTGTTGGGATGTCATCCTGGGCTTCTTAACTAACTAATATATTTTTTTTAATGTCTGTGATTCCATGAGAGTGTGTTCAGAGTGGTAGCTTTCTTTTTTGTTTTAATTTTTTCAGCTATTTTTAAAAATATTTATCAATTCAGATTTATCTGATGTTTTCTCAGTATTAGATTTAAGGTTATACATTTTCAGCAAGAATACTCTACAACTGGTCTGCCTTCCTCAGTGTATCCTATCAGTTAGTATTGATGTTGATATGTATTTTCACTAGAAATGTGAACCTCGATTTTTTTTTATAAGGTGGTGTATGCAGGTTTCTTCATTGTAATATTTCTATTTTTTTTTCCTTTATAGTTATCTTAGAAAAGATACTTTGGGATTATATAAATGCCATGTTTCTTCACAAAATTTTGCCCACCTATTTCAGCACCCTTCCATGCATGGCTCTTGCTTGCATCAGTTATATCTGCCTTATTCAAATGGTGATTTTCCACTTTCTTCAATTCTTCTATAGTTATTGAATTTTTTTGTAAGACAGAGCTCTTCTTTTCTCTATTTATGCTGTTATTTTTAATCTCCGTGGATTCGGGGATACTTATTTGACTCTGTGAATTATAATCCTCTACTGTAAATATTTATTTTCCCCAAAATTATCCCAGCTTTGGCTATTGGGAGCTCTTTCACATAGATTCATATTCCCTACTGATATGTCTGCATCTTTTTGTGAGCATTTTGTTGTTTTGTGTCACCACAAGATATTTCAGAAATACCTTGTATGTTCCTTGACATAATCCTGGAATCATCCACTTCTCTAAGGATCTCCAGATCCTTTTATTGGAGATTGATATTAGAAAATAAAATCTGGGCACTAACTGTGCTCTTTGGTACTAGGCAACATTACTTTTAGGAAGTACAAACTTACCCATGCATACACACATCTAAAGTTATTTCTGTGTCTGTTTACCTGATATATATTTAAAATCATGAGTTCATAAGTATATTCTTTCCTTTCCTTTCAGTAGATATTAGGAAAATGAGGGACAACACATGCTTTGTTTACTATTTTTAACCAGAAATCCCAATTCTTCTGATCAAAATTTAAATGAATGCCTTCAAGGATTTGTTTTATTTAAGAAAAAAGTACATTGTGTTTTTACCACTTAATAAATATGTTTTTCAATCTTTAAGACATGATACATCTTTTGAATAAAAGTCAATCTAGACTGGCATAAATACCACAGTGCAAACACTTCCATCTACATCGCTAAAATAATCACCACAATGAGAACATCAGCGGAGTCTTAGTTTCATCAGTTTATCGAAGAACTAAGCATGACAGAGTTTAATATCAACCACAGGAAAAAAAAGAGATTCAGTTCAAAATTTAGCACATCTTTAAGCCAAAACAGTGTTTACAACCTCATAGACAGTATGTATTTGTTATCACTAGTAACCATCTGTCACCATGTGGTTCTTCAGTCCACAGCATGTATTGTAGCATGGCGTCATACAACTCGTAATATGCATCACTAATTTATTCAACAGACAACACTCAGAGACATTTCTAAGTATGTATATCTTTAAATGGAAGGACTTTATCAAGTAATATTTAATTTTTTCCAATTCTCCACCTTTTTCTAATTTTTTGGTGTGATTTCAAATGTATAGGATTAGTCCTGCAAGGTGGAACATTTTGAAAGCCTATGTGAAGTCCTTGTTTATGTATTTGGAAATAACATACATAACAAATATGGTATTTGCTTCAAACAGAAACTAGTGGATATGTAGATTTGGAGATATATATTATAAATAGATATATTTTTCCTGTACATGGGAAAGATGTCTTTATTAACAAATAGTTTCAAGGAAGTGAAAACTAATTCTATTTCATACCAAATTTCCAACTGTATACCAAATTTCCACTATTTTGTTCTAAAGTTAGAGTATATTTAAAAATTTTTTTCAGCCGAAATGGACATTCATAATAATGTTTTATGGAGGGAATGGTTTGTGTCTTCTTCTCTTTCTTAGTTGATACCTTCATTTTGATGGAGTATATCATCCATTACCTTCTGGTGAAAATATCTGTAGAAGATGCTATTTTTTTTTTTTTGAGATTTTGAATGCCTGAAACTCTGTTATTCTGTTCTCAATTTTTATTGGTAGTTTGGATGGATATGAGATTCTAAATTTAAAAACATTTTCCTTAGATCTTTCTTCATATGTCAATTTCCTAAATGAGTCTTTTAAGTTTCTGCTCTCTTCCTGACAATTTTCCATATCTATTTTGTATTATACTTTCTGAGAGAACTGTCAATTTTATCTCCTAAAGAGTCTATAATATGTTTTGTTTGATGTTTCTTCTTAATTATTTTAATAGCACCTTTATTTCATTTCATAGGTGTACAGTCATCCCTCAGTATCTGTGGGGGGTCGATTCTAAAACCACTGTGGATGGTACAAAAATCCATAGATCCTCACAGCCCTTATATAAAATGTCATAGTATTTGCGAATAACCAATGTATATCCTCCTGTATACTTTATATCATCTCTGGATTGTTTGTAATACCTAATACAATGTAAATGTTATGTAAATAGTTGTTATACTATGTTACTGATGAAATACCGATAAGGAAAAAGGTATGTACATGTTCATTGCACATGCAGCATGGTAGGCCTATCTACATAGTACACATCAGCAACAATGTAATTTTTTTTCTCTAATGTTTTCAATTTATGGTTGGTCACATCCATAGATACAAAACCCATGGATACAGAGGGCCAACTGTACTATCGTATGTCTTAGAAAATAATCCTAATTTTTGTAGTTATAGCCTCTTCACTACATTTTCTCCAGTGTTCTGAGTTCCCTCTTTTTATTATTGTTTGTATGCTTGTTAATTTTATTGTATTTCATGCTAGAAGCTTGCTTCAAACAGTCAGTCCATCACGTTTGAGAAATGAGAAACAGGAACTGATAAGATAAGTGGGAGCTTTATATGCCTGAGTGAGGTTTTTTGACTGGTGAATTCACTATAGGAAGATTGAGGAAAAAAACTGACTGTTGATCTAAGTGACTCACAAATGTCAGTCTCACTAGGTATTTTGTTTTTGTTAAGTTTATTTTTTTAGGAAGAGAGAGGAAAGTCAGCTTACTCTTTGTGGCTTTGTCTCTACAGGCATTGACATTTATATTTAACTTTCCCCCTAAATCTAAATGATTTAGATCATTTCTGTTTTTCATATTCTAAAATTATTGACAGTCATTAACTTCTGTTGTCTCCTGTCCTTTGCCCTTCAAAAAATATACATATTTATTTAATATTCGTATGTAGAAAGAAACTTTTATGGAGAAGGTAATAAGTGAGCTATGGTATGTTTACCCTTTAGTCAAGTTTATAAGTGTAGATTGATTGGGGAGAAAAGAAAGGAAAGAAACCAAAGAGAGGGAAAAGAGATGGAAAATGAGTTATCATGATGAATATGTTGGATAGGCAACTTTGCTCAATCATCTACCTATATATTTTTCTAAGAGTATTGTTTGTTTTACAAAGGAATACATAGGATTAATCAAACTGAATAGAGTCCCTTTATAAAATACTTTTGATTCTTTGAGACAATAAATTTCAATATGTAACATCTCAACGTCATATATCACCTGGCTATTTCATTCATATGAGAAGCAGTGTTGATAATATGTGATGCTTTAATGAAAATTGCAGTGTAAGCATTGATATTATTAGAAAGGAAAAGCATTGACAAGACTGCTTCTGATAATGTAGCTGTATTAGGGATTTTTAATTTTATTGAAGAACAAAATAATGAAATTTTACATAGGAAACAAAATTAGGTTTTCACTTACCTTCATTGATCAGCCAATTCAGATGTAAGTGGCTTTCCAATTATTGGAAGGACTTCTGTGGAAGTACATTTATGAGTTTGAAGGACTGAACTTTTATACTATTATGATGGTAGTAGAGTTCCAAAAAACATTCCATTGTTTATTTCTCCAGGTAAGTTTCAAATAAGTAGTTTTTATTTTGCAACTTCAACTTCTTGTTTACATGCAAATTTTTTACCTATAAACATTATTATGGGAAATTTGCAAATATAAAACAATTTAAAATAATTATGTCACTACTCAAGAATAACTATTTTAATATTTGGTTTAGTTATTTTTTTCCAAGTGCACAATAGAAAATATATTACTTTCTAAATTTCCTATATTGTACAGTTTTCCCCTTTTATTAAATTGTCTTTGAAAATTTGAATTTTAATGATGGCGCACACTGGTCTTGAAGCCTACATTCAAGAAACATGGTAATTTAATAAAGCCCCGTAGCATCTATCTGTTAGTCACTCTCTCAGAAATCCAGCCCTGAGGAAAAAGGGATCAGGGAGGCCTAAGAAGCCTGAAGAGATGAGTGTGAAGTGTCTGAGTGGGACCATCGGGGCTTGCTGTCATGGATGAGGCGACCACATTCCTGGTGTCTCTGACCTTAGACTCACTTAACATTATTGTCTGGACTCCATTAAAGAAAATTCATGTTTTTCCTTTGAAAGAGTCACCCCCTACCATGACAAATATTTTTAAATGTCTTTTTTAAAAAGTTGGAAAAGCAACTTTTTCCCAAAAGAAATTTATAGTTCAAATTTACACCAAGTTCTCACTAACTGGAGCAAACCAGGTTTTCACGAAAGCTTCAATTTTCCTCTGTAAAACATTAGTCACTCCCTTGGAAGAAGTAGTTTTTTTATAGGCAGTGGATAAAACAGTCACAGATGTGCATGTAAATGATAGACTTAAGAATGTACCTGCAAAGCACTTTTAAAAAAATTTTGAATGAAAGAAAAAAGCCTGAATTGAGATGCTAAAATAACAGTGATTCACTATTAAGGAAATGATAAGCTTTTGATCCATTCAAATCATATTCTCTTTTCCCCTGTTCTTTATTCGTGAAAAGTTCTTGAGGTTGTGTCAAGTCGTTTTCACTGCACGATTTTTAGAGGTACTCACTGTTCCCACATTTAACTGGTTGCCTTTTTTACTGTGCAGGGCTGTAGTGACGCCTGTGGCCAAAGAGTTTGATCCAGACATGGTCCTAGTTTCCGCTGGATTTGATGCTTTGGAAGGCCATGCCCCTCCTTTAGGAGGATACAAAGTGACAGCAAAATGTAAGTATACCCTTTAGGGTTTTATGAAATGCTACCACATAATTGTGTCTTTTAGGTCTTTAAAGTGGATAGCGCCTTTCACATGTGTCTAGTAAACTTAGGTGAGACTTGAAAATGATTCAGATAGTGTTTTCGGCTCTGTCAAGATTCATCCCTTTGTAGAAATTGGCCTTTTAGAATAACAAAGTTAGTTTGTTTCCTTTGGTGGACTTGATAGGATATTTCAGAACCTTTATGTTTTTCAGGAGTCCTCTTTTGGTATTTAAAGGCAGAAGTGATAGGGCTTCTATTTGAAATATGTTGAATAACTTTGAAAGGTCTTGATCCTACAAAAGCGACTGGGCCTTTTACAAAGAGAATAGAAGTCACTGATTTTATTCCTTTGTACATGGAGTAAAAATAGCTTTTTCCCAGTAATTCTCTGCTGTTCGGTTTGGATACAAAGCACGGTTCCCTGTGCACGCAGGCTTTGTACATGTCTTTGGACAACGTTCAGGATCTTCTGTTGTATTGCAAAGGTTAATTTTTTGGCTGTGTTCCTTATTAGCTAGACACCAAATGAACAAATGAATTGTGTGTTATATTGCATTTGAATGATGTGACTAACACAATTTAACTAGAAAGAAGCTTTCTTTAAGAATAATTTCTGTGTTCTCCAAGTGTGAAAACGAGATATATATCTATATTATATATAGATAGGTAGGTAGGTAGATAGATAGATAGATAGATAGATAGATAGATAGATAGATATGTATTCCACACATACATATGTTTGTTGGCACTTTAGATATCTAAAAAAGAGAAGGAAATATGTAAAATTACACAAAGAATAAGATTCATTATTGTGTTTTTGTTACCAGGGTAGGGAGAGGATTTGAAAACAAAGAAATCAAAAACAACCCAAATAGTTTTAAGTGAGCAAGATAAATTTGGATCGAGCGCATTTTATTAATTTGAAAAGAACCAAAGACCTAGCATCGTGCCAACTTTTGTTTTTAGTTGGCATCTCATGTGAGTTTTCTGTACTCTAATTGTTCCAGTAACATTGTTAGGTAGTAGCTATTTTTAACATCTATTATTTGCCCATGGATCTTAGTGCCATGTTGTTTATTAAAAACATACTAAAAGAAGCAACTCCACAAACTTAGACAAAACATAATAATTCACAATTTTGGTAAACTTGAATAGAGAGGTGTTCAAGCATATCAGATATCTTTATGACTTTTTCTTTCTTCATGGAATGCCACTCAATGGAAGTCAGTCTTTCCACTAGAAATAAAGTTCATTTGAGTTAAGATAGGTGAACAGTTTAGCTTAATTAAAGGAAAAAAAAAGAGCTTGCACCCTAAATCAGGAAAAACCCAAACAGTAGAAAACATATGGAACAAAGGTGGAAATTTAGAAAAAGTGTTCCTTGTTATTAAAACCAAGAAGCTCCCTCAGGAAGAAGGAATGCCTATATTTGGCCTCCCAGCGAGTGGGGGCAAATCATAACAACTCTACTATGCAGAATTAGCTGGAAGGAATTAACCTTTTTGCTTGCTTGCTTGTTCATTTTTTTTGTGAAATCACAATCAAATATCAGATGTCATAGTAGCATAGTAGTTTATTTTAGTCATAGACATAAGAAACATGGTTTCTTCCTCTTGTTATCTTCAGTACTATGAACTAAGGCCTATATTTTGTTATGTTTCTTTATCTACTTGAGGGGATGCTCTTCATCACTTTCTATTCCAGGATAAGTTTGTCTATAATATTTCCAAAATGTCATCCCTTTTTATCTATTTCTTCTCTGTTGTGTCTTTTCTACTCAACAGGCCATACGCTTCCCTACTAGGTGATTAGTTTATCAAGAAAATCAGACAGACCTGAATTTTAAGTGATATAGTAAATGGCCCTTTCTTGAGTACTTGCAGTTAATAAGTAAAAAAATATACACTGTAAAGAGGAAGTCTTAGAACCCAAAGAGATTGTAGTAGCTAGCTATCCAACAATTCACATATATCATAGATGAGAGAATTTATTTTACCATCCAAAATAATTTGGTTAAAACCAAAGTGCTTATCCTGAATTTGTAGTTAGATGAAATTGCATAAGAATTTTACTGGACTTTTTCCACTAAAGAGAAAAGCATTTCATAAAATGTATGAGAATAGAGAACTTTGATGCACACTGCAGAGGCCATTTTGGTGCCTAAGACCCTTAACTTTACAAGCACAATCTGTGATAGATACTAAATGGTCCTGTAATATTTAAATGAAAAACAACAGAGCATCACATCTGGGCAACCGTTTGTATATATCATCTCATGCCCACCCTGAGCTTTCCAGAGATATTTTCTAGAGATGCTGCCCCATTAACTTGTAGCTGTGTAGTTATTCCCCAGAATGCTCACCTGTGGGTCTCTTTATCATCTTTCTGAAAATAATGCCACTCAATGGAAGTCATAGACGCATTTACATTGCTTTGGTCTGAAAGTTCTAGACAGGCAATTAATATTGGGCCTTCTCTGTCCCAAGCTAGAAGTCATCCTGCAATGGAGAGGAGTCCCAAAATGAGGCTAGAAATGGGGTAAAACTGAAGATAAAAAGTAGGTAGAAATTGCAGAAACAAATTCCTTTCATAATGTTTTCCTGTTCTGTCAAAACTCACCCCTACTCCAAGTTGAGTTTTCAGAGATTTGAGAGAGTGGTTTCAAGGATTATATTCATGTCAGAAATGCTAAAAGTTTGTTGTCTTAGCACAAAATGAATTTAAATGAATTTTAAAAATAACTTTAATATTTCAGAAAGGAAAAGATAAATTAAGTCAAAACAACTAGCATCTTTATTTGTTTTTAAACATGTAATTAGCTACCTGATTTTTTTAAAGAATTGGTTGATATTATGACAGAAGTCTCAGCCCAAATATAGAAGTGATTTAAACTTAAAGTTGAGTCTTGGCTAATACTATTTTTTCTCTCATCTCCTCTCATTTTTTTATGTTTTTTTTTTTTAATGAAACTATAGCAAAAATATTCAGATTTGTTTGTGCTAAAGTTTTAAATAAAATATCTGAATTAGTTATTTAAAATCATATGTATTTTGAAAAAAATATTTTTAATAAAATCTATTTTGTTTTTTCAATTAACCACCAGGATTAAGGCCCAAACTGAAGTATCTTTGTGTCCTGCCCTAAAACTTACCTCAAACTTTACCTTGAAGTTATCAGTTTATCTTTTAAAATACTCTCATTTAGATCTAATTGTCTTCAGGTTACAGTTTAAGAAGGTTGGCATAATAACTAAGTGCCATGTTAAAACAATGAAATCGAATAAAATCACTTTACCATATTGAAGCACCCCCTGGCTTTGCAGTGTTGTCATCATTAAAAATAATAATAATAAGCTTCTTTAGTTAAACTTTGTCTTGAAAAAATATATATTTTTCTTTACTGTCGACACATTTATATATTCTCTACTTTCACTGGCTTCAGGTAGTGAATTCATATGGGCAGATTGCTTTTATCATGTGGATAAAGTTTTTCTTTTCTTTGAAATAATGCAAAAGTCATTGTAAGATGATAGCCATGTCAGATAGAAAATGTTTCTTTGATAAACATGGAGTAGTTTTACAATTCTTGAGATAGAAACCGTTTCCCTCATCAAATACAGAAGTGATATTTTGACAAATAAAGAATAGCTAATAGTTGGGGAAAATATCAAGTAACATCTCTCCGAGTCTTGAATTGCCATCTTCTCCTAAACAGAATGTTATATCCTTTTTAGTCATCTTCTCATTCCTTCCCCCCACCTTTGTGAATGTCTGTCTGACACTCTTGTGGGGCAGATAGCTGTATAAACAAATTCATACTTAGCTGTGAGTTATTCCTAGAGAAACACAAAAATTCCTTGATTAGTCATTCCTCCACAAATAAGTCTCTAAGAAGTTAAGTGCTAAACCAGTCAACAAATAAGTCCCATTAAAGAAACTGTTAAACAAATAAGGCTATGTTCATCTGCTAGTAATGAATGTATGTTTCATCCCCCATGTGTTTATTAAGGTATGTGGCTCAAAACATTTTATTTGTCCACAGAGTTGAAGACAAACCGAACCCACACTCAGTACATTTTGGTGAAGTCTACCTCTATTTTTCTTGTTTTTCTCTCACTGATGATTCTGCCCCTACCTGAAAATGTTCATGATTGTCTTAGATCTCTAATTTTGTCTCCATTATCAAAACATATAAAGAACTTGATCACATTCACTTGCATGCTTTATTTATTACTTGATTGTACTTTTTTATAAAATGAATGTATTTCAGCTAAAGTGAAGTTTCCCGTTGACAGTTTCATCTTTTATTACTTATCTGTAATTGTGGAGTCAATGCTTTGTCTTCTTGTAATAGAACTTTAGGCCACAGCAAATAGATGTGGAAAAAAGGAGTGCCCGGAAGACATCTACTAAATGCCACTTCTTGAAGGATCAACCTTACACTTGAACTGCTTCAGTTCTTTTAGATTAGGGTGGAAACTGGGGGAATATCATACAGGATTGATTATTCAAAGTGTCCTCCCATCCTGCTGCCATCAGATTAACCTCTGTTACATACTTCTGTACAGTGTCCACAGAAGCTAGACCTGTTACATAGTGCTTGTTGCATAGTCTAAATAATGTTTTGTTGTTGTTTTTAAATTAGTAAAGCTAAAATCAACTCTTTTTTTAAGTAAATCATATGCTTTCTTCCAATATATTTGATGCTATGTGAATTACAATCTCATGATTTTTTTGTTGTTGTTTTCCCTCCATCTTTCTCACTTCTTTCTAGGTCTTAGACCATGTATTCATATCTCCTATAATATTTTAATTAACACAGAACTGTGTTTCTGACAATGGTCACTTGCTCAATATGTCCCTTTAATAGATTAAAAAGAATGTAAGTATTAAATGGGAACATCTTGGTTACATTGTAAAACTAGGCCTTGGACAAAAGCACTGAGTCCCAGCTGTAAACACTTGCTAGCATCTAGATGGTGAGATAACTAATTTCATCCCTGCTCTGAAAAGCAAGATTGTGAGAGAGCAAATCCTTTAAATAATGAACCTGAAATAAACATCTTTAGATCTATGTTTAAACCTCAGCTTTGTTCCTCACTAATTTTGTGATCATATTAATTTCTTAATCAACAACAAAAAAAGTGGTTGAATAGGGAGATAATCATTATACCTACTTCATAAGAAAAAAATGATTAAGCATTATGAGTTAATAATTTTGAATTTTACTGTTTATATCATTTTAACATCTAAACAGTCAACAAAAGACTGAGCATTTAGGTAGTATATTGGAACACAAAATATACAACACAAAACTACAACTTGTTGAAAGATATTTCATAGGCTTATTTGAACAAATTGAGAGGAGAATGGCTAGAAGTTTTAGGAAGCTGTGCAGTATTCTAAGTGGTTAGTGTATATCCATTCAATTAAAAATTAGCTTAGTAAGAGAAGTGCCTGTATCTCACATTTCCAGATTTGTATGCATTCCTTCATTTTAATAATTCTGGGAGCAATTGGAATAAATGACAATGCTTTTAAAAAAACAGTAAAGAATTATTATTTTGTGATGAGAATATGTCATGCCCTACCTGCCTAAAAGCTGTGCAGTTTATCTTGGTTGATTAAGGTGTGCTTGGATCTTGACATCATTAATATGCTGATGCAGAATTAGTTATCCAGTGGTGCTTGTTTAGTGATTGAGCTATCTGAAACACAAGTAAGAATCAGGAAACAAACAGAACTTCTGAAATGAAAAACTTGATGCAGAAAACCCATTTATAAATATATAGACCCGGCTTCTTGCCCCTACTGAGATTCTGTTTAATTCTTTACATGATAACTAATATACTTGATTATCTTGTTAATTTTACAGTCTGTAGCAGATTTAAGCAACAGTTTAGAAGTGGAGGCTGATGAATAGATTGTGGACATACTTCCATCTCAGAAGTTCTTAAATTTGGGTTCACAGACCATCCAGAAGTACATGTATAGAATTCGTGGGGTTCATGAAATTAAATGGAAAAAATTACATTATTAATTTTACTAATCTAGTCCATTATTAGGTGTATGAATTAGGTGTACGAATGTTTTTTCTCCCATTATAAATGTAGGTGACAAACCATAGAAATATGAGTAAAGCAGGTGATCTTGTCACCTATGGAAGTGATAGCTATTTTCATATCATCTTACTGTTGTATAAATATTTCCAGTGATTAGTTACTCTTATCATTATTTTGAACTAATGGTGTATACCAGACCTACTGCTCAATTAGTTATTTGATGCATTAATACAGAATTTCATGTATTATACCATGACTTTCCCCTGTATTTTGGTAGCTTTTTTCAAAATAATTTCCTGTGTTATCTATGTGCTTTATTTTATGCTTTTAAAAACATTCTGAGAAGGGGATAGGCTTCATTCAAATTTATACACACATTCACACACATAATTTGTACTTTGGGACAGTATAATTGTTTTGTGTGTGTGTGTGTGTGTGTGTGTGTGTGTGTGTGTGTGTGTGTCTGTTTGTTAATTTGCTTCTCAAATTATGCCTGGCATAGTTATTCCATTATATGTTGTTGATCTTTGAAGCAAACACTAAAAAACAAAAATTTAGTGTTCAGTTTTTCCGAAGATTTCTTATATGTAAAACAAACTTCAGATATGTCTGATAATGCAGGCTGATCTTCATATATTGTAACTGGAAGGCACGCAGGCATTGTAAACAGTTACTTCATGTCAAGGATTTGTACATTAATATGTCATCATTTTTTAGAGCAAACTAGTGCAATCTGGGAATTAAGAAATTGTTTAAAATCATTCATTAAATATTTTTAAAATTATGGATGATTTAAAATATGAAGAATAACACAAAGATATATATATATATAACAAATTTGTTATATATATATATATATATATATATATATATATATATATATATATATATATATATAACAAATTTCCACCATTTAGAATTGGCAAAAGCTAAATATTTTTATTATATTCGCTCTGTGTTTTGTTTATAAAAGAAATTAAAATTGCAGATGAATGTGAACTCCCCTTTAATCACTGTCCCGAAGTCCTGTTCCTCTTCCTCTCTTAACCACTGTCATAATTTGTGTTTCTTTTTAGTATGCACATACATACCCACACAATACAGTATTATTTTAGTGAGTATGGTTTTATGTTTACCATATATAACAAAAGATAAGTATTAAATCATTATTCTATACATAGAGTTTATGAAGCTCACTTGGTTTACTTTTAATATCTTTGTTTTGACATATACTCATAAATATTTATATATCTTTTTAATTTCTATGTATTTGGCCATTATGGACACATACTGTTGTATATTTTATCTTCCCTCTTATTAATGGACCTTTACGTTGTTTCCAGGTTTTCGCTATTATAAACAATATTGAAATGGACATCCATTCACAGGTTTCCTCTTGTCTGGCTGTTGCTTTCTCCTGGGCTTCTGTTTCTTTTTCTGTATGTAGCACTTAAAAATATGGAGGGAGGCAGCTAAAGAGGGAAATAATGCCTTCTACCTACCTTAACTATTCCTCAAGTCACATTCCATACCCCTTGTCTCTCACAAACACATACACCCACACAACGAATCTTTCCTCTTCTCTTTAACATTTTATGCTTCATATGTCATCCGTCTTTCTCTCTAGTTCAGATTGGCAGAAAGGATTTTGTTGTATACTAATATTCTTTGAGTCTCATCCAAACTTTAAAGAAAAAAATAAGCCAGAAGTCATGTAACAGATTTTAAAAATATATTATTTTAAGATGTTTTCAAGCAGTACTTTGAGAATTAAATTGAAGTCTAGAAGAAGATTTTCTACTGAAGGCCAGTTCAATAGGCTGTACTTGTCAGTGACCACGGCTGACACTGACCCTCAGGTCAAAAGCACAGTCTGATCATCCAGTAGACAAATCATAACCCTGGCATGGGCCCTGAGAATGACCACAGGAATGTCACTGAACCTCTTGAAAAATGCTTTCTTGCCTGGAACGGGAACATTAATTTCATCCTGGCAGTGCTGTTGTTATTGATGACAGAGTAGTAATACCTGCTGGCAATCACTAGTGTTTTCTCTGTGCCAGGCACTATGCTCGGGACTTTTCTGCATCAACTCATTCTGTTTTTATGATTAAATGAGATAATACAGATAAAGTACCTTTTTCTTGTACATTTTTATTACTGTATTCTTGGATCTCCTTATTACCCTGAAATTAATAAAGGGGATTTAGCAGCCATTTGCAGTCCAAAATTTTAAAAAGTGATAGAAGAATTAAGTGACTTGCTCAGAATCACAGAGCTAAAGAATAAAAACCACAACTCAATCTCATGTCTTTTAACTTCCAGCATAACATAGTTTCCATTTGGCTCAACGGGCTATTAAAACTATCCCACACAAATGAATAGAATATTTAATTACAGTAGAAGCATATTCTGAATTATGAAAATACAGAATATAAAAAAGGAATTTTCCAACAATGAATTTCTTACCTGAATAAAATTCTCCAAGTCAAAAAATAATCAGAGCTTTTCAAATATATGGGAGCTTCAGTCTGCAGATTATATTTGCTATCTGCTATGGAGCACGTTGCAGAAGAACCAGTCAGGGACTTAGCCTTTGGCTCACAATTCCTGCATATCAGTTTCTTTGTTGCACTTGTCATCAAGTAGGTGGCCCCCTTTAAAGATAGGGGGAAGTGGATTTGTAGGACATTTATGTTCATAAATGACTTATGCAATATAGTATATATAGAACATATATGCGTATGTGTGTGTGTGTGTGTGTGTATGTGTGTGTGTGTGTGTGTGTGTGTGTGTGTGTGTGTATCTAAGAGGCAACATAGCAAATTAAGAAAGAAAAATGGCAGTGGATTAAAAAAAATAACAAAGAATAGATCTGAAAATGATTTTATTTTGAAATGATAGCCAAAACATTATTCAATGAGTGCTCCATGTTTGACTATTACCCTGCCTCCATTTTCTCACTCAATTGCCTGTTTCCTTACACCACGTGACAACTCAGATACCAAATTATAGAAGAATATTTTCCATCTGCCATGCTTAGTTACTGATGTCATGAAACAATCCCTAGGCTAGGATGACTACTACTTAACTTTCAAGAGCAAAATTACTATAACTGTATGATAACCAAGGCCAGATCAGTATTGCTTTAGAAAAGAAAAAAATGTAAGCAGAATTTGCCCCAAGGGAGGACACCAGCTGCAACTGTCTATTAAAATGTGTACTGAATTTCATTGATACTAAGATGCACTTTTCGTATTTTAACATGTCTGAATTGAGATGTCTCTTACAGCTGATGGCATTTTATTGTTGGATTAGCAATGTTCTTTTTATTATCATAGTGGTATATTAAAAATGGTCACAATTACTGTATGCTATAATCAATGACATCTTAGATTCAGTGACATATTTTACTTTTTTAAATCTTGTTTAAAAATCCCAAAGACAGTATCTAAAATTATAGCTCAGATTTCCATTTTGTATTTCCTCTTCATGCTTTCAGTGATTTAATAGAATTTCAAAAAAGTAAAAAATAAAATAATAATACAAAACAAACAAAAATACATTATCAAGGAGAAATTTTAAATAGTGGATTCTATTAATGTGACTTTGGTTTTAGCTCAGACAAAAAAATTGTCTTTCTCAGTCTGACATGTCCATGACCATAGGTTCTGACCCTTAATTGTGATGATCCCTCTAACTAAAATAATTAGTTTCCCATTCACATTACAGGTCAAATCAATACAAAGAAGCATTAATCAAATAATTTGTTAAGTAATCAGTAACATGAGCATATGAGCCACATCTGTGTGACTGAGAATCAATTGTCGGCATATGGATGGCTAATGAAGTTACCAAGGAAATTACAGGGCATGAATGTGTACTTTCCACCTACAGGAAATTTTCCTAATACTGCTCTCAGCGGCCGTCAAGTCATTTCAGTCTAGTACAGTGGTTTCCAAACTAGCAGGCATCGGCATCACCTAGAGCCTTGTTAGGCTACTGGGCCCCATTCCCAGAATTTCTGACCCTTTGGGTGTGCAGTGGGGCCTGTAAGTTGCATTTCCATGTTCCCAGGTGATGCTGATACTCCTGGTCTAGGGACTAGCTTTTGTGAACCACTGGGCTAGTTATAGAGAAAACACCCAGGATTTTGAGTTAGTTGATCTGCAGCTTGAGTCTAACTGGCTACCAACTGAGTTTTCTGTTTTATTAATGTTCTTGTTTCTCAAAGAGAAATAATATAAAATATATCTGATTTGGCTAAATATAGGGCTATTATGAGAATAAAATGAGATAATGGACTTGAAACACTGTTTTTCAGTATGTGACACTCTAGATATTATAACAAGCTGTCGATAATATTGTATACATTAAAGTTAGGGATGTTGCTGTTTTCAAACACTTAAGCTGAGTTCAGAATTCACATGTCAAAATACTTTTGCAATCTTATATGAAAATATATGCTAAAATATTCAGCTATTTTGAACTGTTTAGCATATTTAAATATTTAAAGATATTTTAAAACGTCTGAAATATTTTATTGAGATAGAATTAAGGTATAACATTATGTTAGTTTCAGGTGTACAACATAGCGATTCAATATTTGTACATATTTTGAAATGATTACCACAATAAATCTAGTTAATATTTATCACCACACATAGTTACGAATTCATTTTTTTGTTATGAGAACTTTTAAGATCCACTCTCTTAGCAGTTTTTAAATATACAGGATTATTAACTGTAGTCACCGTGGTGTACATTATATCCTCAGGACTTATTTTATAACTGGAAGTATGTGCCTTTTGACCACCTTTACCCATTTTGCCTACCCCCACCCCCACCTCTAAGAACTACCAATCTATTTCCTATATGCATGAGTTCATTTTTTCCATTTATTTATTTATTTTTGGTGACATTGGTTAACAAAATCCAGTAAATTTCAGGTGTACAATTTTTTTGTTGTTGTTTCTGTTTTTATAAGGAGATGGCTGGAATCTCACACATCTCTTCCTCTTCCGACTCCTTTCCAGCAGAACCTCCAGCTTGCCCGAGGTGACCGTGGGGCTCATGATCACAAGTCACCAGGAATTGCATTGATTGTCTTAACACCAAGTCTTATGATTCTGGAGAATCATAATTAGGCTTTTTTTGCTCAATATAAACTTCCCTTCAGGAAGTTTCAGACCAAGAGTCACTTTCAAGAACCTCCCATGATCTCTTCACCTAAGGCACAGTATTGTTACTTGGTAGAATACCATGAACTCTGACAGATCCCTTGTAGAAAGAACTCTGTAGAACTCTCAATCTCAGAACGTGATGCATTTTCAATCAAACAGTGTGAAAAGTGACAAGACACAAATGTATAATTTTCTTTGAAGTTGTTTTTAAATGTAGTACTTCTAAAGAAGTTTTCTCATTCCATCTCCCAGCTCCACTCTGTCTACAAATTTCAGTACCAGCTTGTTTCATAAGAAATTGCATGGATCTAACCAGACTGTAAACTCTTATTTGTCTCCTATCATTTCTTCACATTTTTAGTGTGGAATTTTTCAGCCTAAATGAGTCACTTGTATAAAAGAGTATTTTAATGAAGGAAGTAAAAGAAATGCCTAGGGCTATGAAAATGCACATAATAAATCTCTGCTTTGATTAATGCATATTTTTCTAATGTACACTTTGTTTCAGGAATGACTTATGTTCAGTCATATATAACAATGTAATCTATAGGTCTTTATTCACTGCTGTTTTTCTCTTTTCTCTGACTTGGTAGAATTTGTCTGTAAACCAAAGAAACTACCTATTTCAGAAATTATTTTTCCAAATCATTGACCATCTGTGGCAGATCACCCCTATGTCTAATATTCTTTTCTTATAAATATAATACCATTTTTACTTCTTACCACATACGACCTCTCTCCACTCCCCACCTAACCGTCATCCTCCTTAATCCTCCCTTTTGTTATTATGCTCCAGCCTTGCAAGTCTTTCCATCTGTCCAGCACACGAGACTCACGTCAGGGTCTTTGCACAGGGTATTCCTGCCATCTGGATCCCCCTCTCCTTCAGTGTTCCCTGGCTATCTTCTCAGGCTAGATAGCGCCTTCTCAAGGAGCTCTCCCCTGACCCTGGTGCCCATGCCCCCCATTCATGTTCCATCCCTTTCCCTAATTTCACTTTGTTAAAACTGAGCTATTTGGTACTATTATAGTTAATATTGTTTCCTCAGGGGCTTAAATATCCCTTCACTCATTGTCCAGCATCAAAAGATATTTATTGACTTTCATTTATTGTACAATTATTCTCTTTTTAAAAATCAAATGAGCTCATTTAAAATGTGTTTAAGTTCTGTAAATTAAATCTATCTTTTAATTTGAAATGTTTGGTTCATGGGTGTATACTCAGGATATTTTCATAAGTGTCCATGTTGTACTGTTTGTTGCTATGAAAAAAAAAAAAAAAGCAAGGGAAAACTATATCCAACCCACCAGGCGCTATTAGGGAGTAGTTCAAACAAAAAAAAGGCTCTGAAATGTAACTGTCTAGGATCAGCACTTGGCTCTGCCACCAAAGTGGGACTCAGTTTCTTCAAATGCAAATAGGTCTATTTCATGTGTTTGTGAAGATTAAATAATACAGCTCATTTTTTCAACATAAAGAGTTGCATTTAGTAAGCATTCAACAAATGTTAGCCAATATTAGATAATTTTAAATTTTCCATGTGCCTTGAAAGCATTCTGGATTATAACAAATTTAATGCATGCATAGCATATTACTCTTATTGGAGTTGAACAGGTCTAGATAATAGACTGTGTCTGGATAATAGCATATAACTCTCTGGCTTTTAAATGCCACAAACTAATTTACAAATGAAAAACTGTAATAATGAACATTATTAACAAAAATGCATGAGTTCGTACATTTCAGTAGATCATTTATGTCGATGGAAAGAATCTCCCAGACTTCCACTTAACAGGGTGTCAGTCGAGCTAGCCAAGCTCAGATACAGGCTGGTAACACAGTAGTACAGGCTAATAATATTTGGGACAGATAGCAAAATTCTTCACTTAGTATTTTCATAAACATCTCCAAGATTTTAATATATAGAAAAAAAAAGACTGCTCATGTTGGTTAAGATAAAAAACAAGGAATAAAGCAGGGAACATTTGGTCTATTGGTGATTGGGAATATATTACATACATTGTTATCGATGAAGTTTTCAAAAGAGACTTTTTGAAACTATAAAGTAATGAAATTCACTGTAATAAAAATACAAGATAATGTTTACTTTTAAACAATTTGTAGAAGTTAGCCTTCAATCATACTGTGATGTAAAATTTAAAATAAGACAGAAATTAGAAACTTAAAAGAATAGATGGAGCTAGTGATGAAAAAAAACAAAGATAAGTTCAGAGAGCCCAACAATTAGGAAAGGTAACGTAGTCAGGATTTAATTTATTTGGCTGACCCTTACTTAACTCTAACAGCGTGGGATATTTTGGCAAGTCTGTCTGATCTGGGTTTCATAGCACGTGTGTGTGTGTGTGTGTGTGTGTTACGTGCTGTTGAGTCAGCTCTGACTCCTAGAGACCCTATAAATAAGTGATGTCCACAGTGTCCTGTTCCCATCAGTCTGCTCAGTCCCTTGAATTCCTGCCTGTGACTTCTTTTATGGAGTCAGTTCATCTCATATTTGGTCTTCCTTTCTTACTGCTGCCTTCTGTTTCTCCTCAGCAGCATCATCTTTTCCAAGAGAAGCCTGCCTTTTCATGGTGTGCCCGAAGTAGGACAACATAGTTGTACGCTATATAAAACTAAGCCATCTCATTTAGAATCGCTTATGTCAAATTTAAGAGGAATTGCCAGTTCTGTTCACTTATTTGCAGTTTTCTGGACCTACTATAAACAGTTTTCTCAGATGTTGTTATTTCTAGTCAAAGATTTCTTCCCACAGCACCGTCCTTATGCACAACATTTCCTTCCTGTTTGGGGGTAATTATCTAAATAAGGCACACATCAGAGTCCCTAAAATCACTTTATTGTCCAAGTAGCCAGCAGAGAGAATCATTTATTAATATAGCTAATTTCAGTAACTGACAGGCACATGAAGTGCCTAAAGAAAACAGGAGTATCAGGCTACTTGGGATGGTTCCAGGAAGGTTGTCTACTTTAAGAGCTGCATTTTATTAAGGATTTTGATGGTTATTGGAACTTTTCCTGTTGTTTTACTCAGTAGTCTCAGGGGGACTATTTGGCACTAGGGTGCAAAATGAGATCAGCAATTAGGAAAAGACACCACGGCAGGCACTTTAAGAGTAAATCACCGAGTACCAGACTTAATAACTAGCAAATGCCAGGCCAGAGTAATAGCTCGAGGTTATGTGAGGGTCCAGCTTCTTATTCTTTACAGTGTGCCTGCTGCTGTCTCATCGCAGAGATGTCTCCAGAGGTGGTGTTCAGGTTGGCAAGAGGAAGGTCAACCACAATCGACCCTTGATCCCAATAGAATAGATCACCCAAAAGTTTAGGAGTTTGATCATCTAGAACCTAAAAACCCCTATGCTGGCCCCATCTATCTATCAAGGAGCAGCCTTAGAGCCACCTTCACATAGGACAGAGGCAATGGTGTCATGACAGCTTGGCAGGGTTCCCCCTGGTGGTAGTGATCTGTGTGATGACTCCCACATCAGAGAAGGAAAAACTCGAAGAGCAGAATCTTAAGAAACTTTATACTTGCAATCAGAGCCACAATTTTTTCCTCCAATTCTCCTGCATGTGATTACTCCTTTTATTTTCATATAATAATCAAAGAAAGAATGGAAAGGAATAAGGGGACATGGTGGGTATTAGAGTGGTGTATTGGAAAGTACACTGACTAAGGAGATAGAGACTTTGGTTCTAATCCTCATTCACACACTAAATATCTGTTTAAAAATTGATGTCTCCAGTCCTCAGGTGTAATATGAAGTATTTGGACCAACTAGTTGATTGGTTTAAAATTTTCTGTCTACAATAGCAAGAGCTGCAAGCATTGAATAAGTGTTTATAATCTGTAGTAAGTGCATTAATTTACATTTTTAATATTTACAACACTCTAAGATACAGTGATATCGTTATGATCCCCATTTACAGATAAAGAAACTAAAACATAATAAAGATAAGAAATGACCCAATTTATGAAAGAGTTGCAGCTGGAATTCACAGGTGGTCTGGCTTCAGAGCTCATAAAAATGTATTTTTCTGTGTATGTTTATATCAAAAATTGACCTTGGAGAAGCAAGCAACAGGACACGTTTAGGACTTGCATCACTGTTGAGATTCAGGTTTATTACTTCTTTGGCTGAAATAGCTACATCTGTCTCCCTTTCTGTTATTTCTACTCATTTTCCTTCACTGCTAGGTGGTCATTTTGTGTACTGAGAATATAAAACTGTACCATGAAGGACTTGGGCCCTAACCTGGGCCCGTGTGTACCTATCGCCTCATGATGCTTTATTAAGGGGCAATGCAGAGTGGGAAAAGGAGATTAATTGCCCAGAAATGAATTCAGAGGGCTCCGGAGAGTGTGTTTGATTTTGTCTGAGACATGCAAAGCCATTAAATGTTCCTCATGTAAGATTGGTGAAAGTTCCTTCTTGGTAGATAAGATTTATATTCTAAGTATAATTACTATTGAGTTTAAGGAAGTTAAGTTTATGTCCTATCATTTTTTTTTTAATATTTGATACTTCTAATACTTGGCCTTTCTTCTAAAGCTGAGTGTTGAATGCTTACACAGGGTTTCAAGTAGGCAAAAGGATTGAAGGAATAAAAAAGAGCCCTAAGTACTTTTATCATTAAGGTAGTGATAGAAGACAGAGACAGGCAAACTCCTCCATATCAAGGACTCTCCCACTGTGTCCTTGCCCTTTTTTTACATTGATAGCAATATTGGTATCATAAGGAAAGAAAGCTGCAGGCTCTATACAGCTGGTAATCTGCAAAACCAAGTCACTCATTTAGGGTGACAGTCTATAGCTATGTAGTGTGTGCTTTGCACAAAGGGTTCAGGGTGAATGGGAGCTAACATGTAACCTTTGCTCCATTCATCAACCAGGTACCATGGCCTGGGTCAATGTTTAACTAGGAAAATGAAACAAGAAAGAAAAGAAAGTACTTAATTCATTCAGCCGATATACATTGGACACCTACAGTGTGCCTGATGATGTTGTAGGTCCTCGGGTTACATTAGTCTTAAAAAGTCAAAACTCTGTTTTCATGCAGCTTATATATCCAAACTCTGCTGTCTAAAAGGGTACCCATTGGCCACATGTGGTCATTTAAATTTCAATTAATAAAACTATATATTTCAAGTGCTCAATAACCGTACATAGCTGGCAACTGCCACATTGGGCAGCACTGGTATAGAACATTTGCATCATTGCAGAAAGTTCTTTTGGAGAGCATTTTCTAGTGGATAAAGACTAAACAAAATAAGTAAACCTATAGTATATCAGGAGTGATATACTATGAATAAAATTATAGTGAAAGGATCAGGTTATGCTGGGGAAAGTGAGATTTTAAAAAGGGTGATCAGAGATGGCCTCATTCATAAATAATATTTTCATGAAGTCCTGAAGGTGATGAGCGGGAGCAAACTGTGAGACCACCATAGGGAAGGGCATTTTAGATATGAGAAGGGACAGGGCAGAGGCCCTCAGGCAAAGTTCCCTTGTAGTGCTTAAGGAAGAGGGAGGCAAGTATGATTGAGATGGAGTGATCGAGGGAGAAGGAAGGTGAAAGTGGGAAGGAGGGGTTATATTTGGATTCACTGTACAGGTAAGTGAATTGGATTTGCTGATAGGCTAGATCTGCAGTAAGAGATAACTCCAAGATCTTGGGGTCTAGACATCAGACAGGAAGGAGTTGATATTAACTGAAATGGGGAAAGTTGTGGAAGTGGGTTTGAGACAATTATCAGGTGTTCATATTACATTAGATATGAAATGTTTCTTAGATGTCTGAGTGGAGCTCTCTAGAAGGCAATTGGATATATGTGCTTTTAGCTCAGGATAGAAGTCAGAGTTAAACATGTAGGTTTTATCAGTGTATAGATGGTACGGGAAGCCATGAGCTTGAATGAAGGTCACCTACAGGGCAAGAGTACTTAATGAAGAGATCTAAAGACTGAGACTTGTGGCGCCCTAACATTATGACATCAGAGTCCAGAGAAGGAGTGGGGTAAAGAGTGGTGGGTTTTCACAAGCAGAGGGTGATGTCCTGGAACCCAATTGAAGCAAGCGGTTCAAAGAGGAGAGCACAATCAGCTGTATGAGATATTGATGGGGTGGGGTAAAAACTGGCTATTGAATTCAGTCACACAGAGGCCACTGCTGGTTTGAAGAGTTAAAAGTCAGAATTGAGAACTATATGTATAGACTAGTTATCGTTTGAGGAATTTTGCCCTGAAGGGGAATAGATAAATGGAGCAATAGGTGGAGAGAAGAATGTGAAAATTAAAAAATTTAATATTAGTAAAATAACAGCATATCTAGGACATAGCGAAAATTTAATGCTTTGGTGGAGAAAGAGGAGAGAACTTAATTTCTGGAGAAATTTTCTTGATTTATGAAAGGAATGAGAACTAGTGCACACATGGAGGGTTTGGACTTAGATGCATGGACAGTTTATCCATCGTAACAGTAGGAAAAGCAAAGCACGTGGGTCCAGATGCTGGCAGGTGTGTGAACGTAGTGATAGGAGATTTATGAAGTGTGCTTCTGATTGACTTCTTCCTCGGTGAAACAGGAACCTAGGTCATGGCTGAAAATGAGAATGGGGAGGAAATTTTGAAGGTTTGAAAACCAAAGAGAAGATATGACATAATTAGCTACAAGTGGAAAAGAGAATCTACTAGGAGATGGCGTGAAGCAACTTTAAGGGCCTGCATTAGTTTCATGGACATCACTTCAAAGTGAGACCATTCAGCATGACTGTGTCATTTTCATGAGCCACATTGAGCCACAGTTTAAACAGGGTTGAATTTGTGAGAAAGAGGCAAAGAAATGATTATTTGTTGTAGTAGGAATTTTAAACTCTTTAAAAGAGGGAAGTGAGAAAATGAGACATGTAAGAGAAATGAAAAATTGATAGGATCAGTGAATTGCACATCCGAAAATAACTGCAATTGCAGTAGCAGTAGAGTAAACCGAAAAGACAGGAAACACGAGAGGAGAATGTGGACTCGATATTATGGAAGGGTTCTGATTAAAGGGACCAAGGCATGATCATCAGAGTGAGTCACGGAAACCTATTCTAGAGATCAATTCCCAAAGGCAGTTACTTCAAATTTTTATTAGGTCAGTGTACACTATGTCTGAATTACAGTGTTATTTCTTTATGAAAGAAGAAAATTTGCGATAAGGTACAATCAACTGATGCTTGAATTTAAAATTTTAAAAATAATAGGGTAGCACACTCCCCTCAGGTAGCTCTCTTTGGCTTATTCTCTCATGAAGCTTGACAGTGCAATGCTGGGGTTTGCGTTAGATCAGGGGCTTAAGCTTCTCGTTCCACCCAATTTCCAAAATTTTCCTGTATCGGGACTTAAAAACAAGCCCAGTAATAATAAGAATTATTTAATTTTATGTAGCCACTTTTTCATGAATATATTTCAAAAAAAAAGAGGAATGACAGTGTCCTGGGTGTTGATTCTGGACTACTTGACTCCACAGCCATGAAGGAAGAATCAATCAATTTGTTATAATCAGGAAAAGCTTTAAAAATAGCAGGTACATGTTTCATTCATGCAAAAGGGAAAAATCAATAAGATACTTTTCCTAATATGTAGGAAATTCCAAATGTTATTTGTGAAAGAAGGAAATAATTGGTGAGATACAACCAGTTTGATGCTTGTTTAAATTTTATTTTTTATTAGTGTCTTACCTACATTTCTAAAAAAGGAACAAAGAAATATTTATATTTATTCTTGGAAATATTTCTGCCCACTAATTTGAAGATTTATCGGCAATCAATGAAAATCAAAAGAAAGTATACAATTGCTTTATTTTAAGACCTAAGAAAAATGTGTACATTTCCTCCAACTTTAAAAAGACTTTGGTAAAACACTCAATTTGGTCTGGCAGGATTCATTCACCATTACCTTTAAAAGTACAAGGTAGAAACTTATCTTCATTAAGTGCCACTGAATGTCTGGCACCACATAACTAACCAGAGAATTGGTAGCTTAGGGTCCATGGGATGCCTCAAGTTCAAAGGGAATAGAGACATCCTGTTTGGTGTTGTATTTCACTCGTGCTGTTAAAGCTGCCCAGACCCCCTTAAATGTTTTCTTTTTCTTTCTTGAGCATGATCTTCTTTGTTCCTCGAGAATAACACAAAGCATAATAAAGTTCAATGTCAGGCCAAATAATTTTCATAGTGTGTCACAAGATTTTATTTTTAGATATAAAAGTCTTCTTTCCTTTATATAAAGTCATTTTGTTAATAATGGTGAAAATGGGTCACATGCCACTCCTGAGGACCTGTGGCTTGTTAGAAAAGAAAGAACATTGTTTCAGAGTTACCAATTCTGACCCAGCACGTTAAAAGTGGAAATTCTGTTATTGAAACTTTTAGTACAGAGGATGTCTATTGAGAAACAATGAAGGTAGTAGATAAATTAAGCTCTAACATGTCTAGTTAGGAAAATTCATTCTTAATTCCTGAGACTATAAACATGAACAAAGTAAAATAAGGTGTTTTAAACTACCTCTGTATTCAACAACATTCTAAAAGATTTAGTTATATGTTCATTCAATCCAGAAAATGCAGATAATAATTTTTTTCTAATATATAAACATGACCTGTAATTTCTTTGAATAACTCAAAGCTTATTTTCTCTATCACTTACTTTTTAAAAAAACTAAATCATGGAAAATATACTGGCTGTACAAAATCTAATCTAACTGAAGTTTTCAGAAATGGCTTAGTAATATCTTTATACATATTAATTTATAACAGAAAGTGATAAGTATGAAAATATGAGTCCTATATTTGAGATACATATTGAAGCTCAGCTACCATTTGGGGAAAAATTAATAGTCTCTCAAATGATCACTTACTGAATAATTTTTGAAACCTAAACAATGGTCAAAGACAGAGAATTCATGATTTGTCAAAACTTTAAGACTTTATACATTTCCTTTTGTTTTCTCAGAATATCTATGTTGATAGATAAATGTTGCATGACTCCTAAAAGCCAGTGTTACAATTACTACAGATTGTATAAAGGAAGCTATATAGGGGTGACCTTCATCTGCAGAATAGCAATTGATCAAAGTTATAGGTCATGTTCAATCTGACCATGTTCTACTGGAAGAAGTCTGGCTAAGCCGCTTGATTTGGCAACCAAAAAAAGAATGAATGATGGGCTGTAATTCTACATATAGTATTTTTAATAATTTTCTATTTAAAAATTTTTTTTGCAATTGGTTATATATATTAAATGGGTATAATTAGATTTTAGTAGTGATTAGAAGATAAATGTTATTTTTCTCCCATCTAAATATACTTTTAAAATTTGGGTGTTTTTTAACATTGTCTCCCCACCCCCATTCCAACTATGGCCTTTGCCACAAATGAAAAATGAAAACAATCTAATGCTGTTAAAGACTATGTCCATGTGTGGTCTTTCTTGATTGCTGCTTTTTACTGTCATTTTTAAAATGTCTCTTATGAACATCTCGATCTCTTCAAGTCTAAAAACAGATGATAATAACATGTAAATTTTTGTATGTATACAAATCAGCAAAACATTTTATATATTTAACTAAATTATCTCTACTGAAGCATGAACTTATGCTATTGTACCTGGCTACTGTACTTAGAAAACACAATTTTAGACATTTCTCAGTGGAACTAGTTCTTAATTGCTGAATCGTGTGTCGATTCATTTGTTTCATTTAAAAATATTTATTGAGTCTTTAAAATACAATAAGTATTCATGGTCTATTAAGATGGACATATATACAACTATGGCAATATGCTTGTAAAATATTTACGTAACCTATGGGAACATAGATGAGGAAGTAGATCAGTTTACCTGATTGAGGAAAGACTTTGCTGACAAGGTAACTTAAGTATGGCTTGAAATGTTGAGTGGTACTTAGCTAAATGGAACAGACAGCTAAAGAAATTTCCCTAATTGAAAAAAAGAAATCCTGAAAGTATGATGTATTTTCATGAAAAAAATAAGTGGCCTCTTGTAGGTAGTGTTTGGAATATTGAAAGACAGTGATTAAGAGAATGGTTGCCTCTCAGTTTCTTGTGACCACAAAACAAAGTGAGTTTCAGTAAGTAATACTGAGAGAGGCAGCACCTCATTTTATTTGGGTTACAAACTCACAGAAAGGCTGTGAGTCTCTATGTATGTGTGTATGTAAATATATATATATATATCTACCTGTCTTATTTTATGCAACCCTCCATCCATCTGTTATCATTTTACCTATTTTGGGATTCACTTTCACAATATTTGAATAGGAAAAGGGACTGATAGTTTTTTCTGGCTAAAAAAGATAGTCTGATCTAGTTGACTGGTGTGGCAAAGGACTGATATTGCCAATTTCGTTGAATGGTAGACATTTTTCATAAGTTGAATAAGCTGGATCAAGAGGTTTATTATTTTGAGGAAATAGTTTTAAAGCACTTATACAATACAATATACTTAAAATACATCCTTTAAAAAATACTAACTCATAAAAATACTAGACATCCCCTTATGATATGCAGGAGAGTATCTGCTTTTTAAAATTCTGTTAAAGTTATACTACCAAAAAAGCATGAACATTGCTGAGTTAGAAAGTTATTGCAGGGGGAATGTTTCCAAAGTGTGGACTTAGGTTTTGGAATCTCCACTAAGCTAACAATTATTAATGAGAAATCATGTTTTAATCTTAGGATATATTTGCTATGGTTTCACTAATTGAAAACATAACTTTTGGATGAGTTATAGACTGTTCTCTCTCAGAATCAAAATGCTAATTCAAAGTCCAATCAACAGAGGGCACTTTCTTTGTTGTGTTTAGACTTGAACTGAGCTCTAATGTGGTAAATAGCAATCAATATGGTTGTTAACTCACTGCCAGTGTTAGTGCTGGCATCACTTTTTCTGAAAGTTACTCACTTTTCCTATAGCTAAACATAACCTTGATTTCTTCTTTTTCATAATCTTTACTGAAATTTATGAAGAATCTGACAGCCTAACCTATGTTAACCTATGAGGTTATGTTAAAGATATTGATAAGGAAAGACCATCATCCACTAGTAGCAAATTTTAACTAACTTCATGTTGATTAAATAAATCATATTTTAAAGTTTTATAGGCTCCAGATAATATAAATTGTATTGTTTTAATCCAAACTTAAAATTAATGGTATTTTAATTATTCTTTTAGAAGACATGACGGCTAACTTAATTTATAAAAGAATATGAATACAATGGGTTAATAATATTTAAAATCAATGTATAAACTTTGAATTAGTCAATATAATTATTGTCATCTACCAAGTAGAGTGGTTAAAGGCAGATATCCATATTAATCATATCTAATGTTTAATAAGCTATATACTTTCCATGACCTGGCATATAAAAATATTTTTTATATTAGGTTTGAAAATAATAACAGAAAAATTTAAGTTTCTAGGTCTTGTTTCCAGATCCCCAAAATTGAGAATGTTTTGTGTGTTTTCTGAAATGAAGTATTCTTTGAAACAGTTGATAGTATACACAACTATTTGAAAAGATGACAGGAAAGGTATTCTTTATATGAGGCTCAAACAAGGAGTTTCTCTAATTTAAAAAAAAAAAAAAAAGGTCACACAATACACTCAAAAGAACACAAAGAATTCCAGCAGCACAGCACAGCATTCCAGAGTATTTTCCCTGCCCAAAGGATGTATGAGTTTTATGAATACATACTTTAGTTTTGTTTTAATTGTGAGTCTTACTTTTAAGTCTACAAAGAACTACTTAAATCCCCAAAACACATGTAGACACACACATACACACACAGGCACACTTGCACCTACACATACTATCATTATTTAGAGAGGGTAAGGTAAATAAACAAAATATGTATCATTAGGTTTGCGCAAGCTCTGTAGTGCTGACACCGATAAGCATGAAATGTACTTGATCCTGGGATGGTGTGAAAACTCTGAGCAGATTCAAGAACAGATGGCCCCATGTGGCTACATACACAAATGCCAACCTCAGAGACGCCTTACCTTTGCCCTGTCTGTCCCTTCTAGGCTGGCTCTGTTATATTAAGGGTTATTGCCTTTTTGGCCCTCCCTGCAATCAGCTTTTGAAGTCCATGGCCAAGAAGGCAGTGTGAGACACCATTATGAGAGAGGTGTTTGCTTAAAGACGTTGTCTGAACAAGATCCCATGGACCCCTTGATAGTCTAGCAGAGAACCACAAACTCCAGCCAATATATTCTAATCCCCTGAGAATTCAGAACTGCCCACCATAAAGTCATAATGGGCTGTTTATCTGAGCAGCCAGGAGATAACATCTTAAAGTTACAATCTGGGTTACAGACTGGTGACATGAAGCAGTAAGAAATTCGAATACCTCCCTGGCCCTGGGAAAAACAACACATGAGCAACCCAGCATATAGATCCACTGGACGCTCCTTTCTCATGCTAATGAAAGTCACATTTTTTTTCCCAACATTTTTCTGTTAAATAAATTAAATATACTTGGGAAGAAATGGATGGGCCCTGCCCCTTACTCCATTTGCATGCTTTATACTATTTTTGAAGTTTGGGACTATGTTAAGAAATATTCCCACTGGCACAATCAAGTGAATTTTTGTGGCACATTTTGACTTCTTTTCAAAGATTGCTTAAATTCTGTGACATTAATCATGATTGTCTAATAAAATACTACAGAGATTCCCAACATGATGCTTTATTCCCAGGGCTCCCATACTGCAACAGATCAGACAGTCGTTAGAGAGAGAGAGAGAGAGAGAGAGAGAGAGAGAGAGAGAGAGAGAGCGTGTGTGTGTGTGTGTGTGTGTGTGTGTGTGTGTGTGTATAAGAGAGAAAAAAAATAATATATTTTCTCCTAGAATTCTTTGATTCTCAACTGGGGCAAAACTGAAATACCTCAAAGTTAAAAAATCCTTCTCCAAAGGCCTGTTATTTGTCTGTATTGCTGACATTAGGAAAAAGAGAAGCTAGAGTTGATATTTCAACTATGTCTATTGTCCACATAATATAGTGGAGATTTACAACCATTTGTTCTTGAGAGCCTGTTTGTTGTTATCAGTCAACTGGGAAAATTCTATGCCTGTAGGGGATTTTAACCCCCCAAATAAATGAATCTCTGTGATTATGGATAGTAATCAAATTAACCACTTAGTTGCTAGACTTCTCATTGGATATTATGGGTATTTTAGCATATATAAATTACCATTAACTATATTTCAGCCAACTTGGTGCATTATAACCATTTCCTAAACACTTAATATGATTGTTTTCATAATCAAGCTTATGTAATCATAAAAATAGACTCTAAATATCAGTCTAATATGTTTAATCTTTTTATCCTCCGACCTGCATATATACATTTCTAATCTACAGTATTTAACAAGTAGCATTCTTTTTTAGTTCTCCCAAGGCTAAGTCATATTATTTTTACCTTAATCACAAGCTTTGCAGATTCTTACCTGCTTTGTTTTCTTCTACCTTTTCAATAACACTGTAAAGTGGCAGAGGAAATTTACATATAAATTTGCTGTGAAATATGCATAAAAAGCTTAAGTCACAATTGTGTAGTGCTATACAATAGAAGCTACCCTCATGGGTGACTGCCTGTAAAAGTCTGAAGTCAGAACTAATCTCGAAGAGAATCCACTCCGTCCCAAACAGTATTCCTTAAGGATGACAGAAAAGTGAAATGTCTGCCCTCCTTGGGAATGTGAAATAATGCTGCTTTCTCTTACAACTTGAAAACCTTTTATTGGCTTTATGAATTTGTTTAATCAAATCCTAGTGAAGGTCCTTCTCACTCCTGGGGCTCTTTAGTAAAATATGGATTAGGGCAAAGCCCTCTAATATTTCCTTGGGAGAGTCATCATGGTGAGATCCTTGGAGCGGTGGGGAGAAATGAACAGTCTCCAGAAAACAGCTGTTAGCCAAAAAGGAGAAAAATGAGGATTTGGCAGGACAAACCTCCCTGTGTTTAAAACAAAACTATGAAAGAAAAGTATGTCAGTAAAAAAAGATTTCCCTAAAGATTTATTTGGAATAGAATTTTCAATATAATGAAGATAAAGCACTTCTTGAGAACCCTCTCGAACAATATTTCATTCCTAATAGAATTGCCTGTGAGCAACTGAAACAATTGACAAGGGCAGGGGAAAAACACTTGATTGAATAAATCGCATCACTGAAATAAATAAAAAATATACTTACTTACCTTAGTTAGATATCTTGGAAGTTAGACTTCCTAGAATATAATTATTTTGCTAAGTAATCAAATTAGCACACAAACAATAGAGGAACTCTTTTGATTGTATTCCTGAGGAATAGAAAATGTTAGGGGAAAGAAATTTCACACTATTTATAAGTGGAACGTTTTTCTGCCCTAAATATGGAAGCTTTCTAAACCCACAACTTTCACTGATCCTTGACATGTTTTCTAACAAGTATAATTATCTACAGGAAGAGCACTTATTCACGTATGGTATTATAGTGCTAAGGGTTGAACAAAACAAATTGTGCAAAGATACCCCTGCCTTGTAGGAAAGAGAAGTCTGAATAACAAAGCATAATACGAAGTTAATTTCAGAAGGAATTTAACAGATATCTCCAGCCATGTGCATGAGCTATTTGCAAACAATTTATATGTTCAGTACAGAGTATAAATTTATTGATCACAGGAGGAGAAATGGAATGCTTTGAAAACTGATTCAAATTTCAACCTGGTAATTAAATATAGCAAGGACAGCAGAGCTAGGCAAACCTGAATTTGGGTGCTAACTAGGCCTTTTGTAAGCTACAAGACTTTAGGCTAATTGTTAACTTCCCTAAACCTCAGTTTCCTCATTTACAAAACAGAAGTGACAACTGTACTCATAGTTCATGTAAAAGACTTGCATGTTGCCTAAGGGATGATATTAGACCAAAATTACTTAATCGGTAGTAACCCTCTCAAGCTTTAATTCATTTTCATCTTTTTTGAGCTCTTTATTAGTCTTCTTCCTGCCACTCTTTCAAATAGACTTTCAGTAGAATTTCCTCTCTTCCATTTTCTGAGGACATCCATAAAATTTCTGTTTTTAACTTTCTTAATTTTCTCTTTACATTATCTCACTGACTGCCAGTATTTGACCATAAAAAAGGGCGAGTTTTCATATCCTTGCAAAAAAAGTATTCACAGTTTTCTTGTCCTCCTTGCCAGCTATTTACTCTCATATCTTCAATCATCTTTCTGCCAAATATTCTTATATGTCCTCCTACATACTATACTAAAATAGAACTTGTATTCCGTTCTGAAAGTCTCGTCTTCCTTTCATTGTCAGTCACTATTAGTCAAGAATGTACCATTTGGCTCGCTCTGGTTTGGGGTCTTTGTAGTTGTGCATGCTGTTCCCTCTCTCTCTTTTATAAATCTGGAGTCACTTTAATGTTTCAAGTGGAATTGGAGCCAGATACCTCATATTCTGCTCACCTCCACATGACCTTTACACAACTGGCAAAGAATCTAGAATCAGAATAATGCTGGCTACATGATTCTGCTGAATGTCTGAAGCTGCAATAGTCATAATTAAAATAGGCACAATTCCTATCTTTCCAAAAACACCCAACAGTTGGAACAAGTACAAGCTGTCAAATACCTTAGACAAAAAAATATGATTTTTTTCTATTTCTTTTAAAAAGATAAAGGTTATTATTTTTATTTTAGTAAGAAGTGGAAACTTCCTTAAATATTAAAATAGTAAGATTTATTTTCTATTTTACATAGCCATACCATGAAAGTAGAAGACATGTTGTTCTTCATATTCCCAATATGATTAGAAAAGGAGAAGCAGCCAATATAGCTAACAAGGCACAGAATTCACGGTGTATCTCCAGTGGTTAGCACACCCTGCTGCCACTGCAGTGATAAAGTCTAACTAACATATGATGTGGTGTTAGCCCTTATATTAGTTTTCTGGGGCTCCCATAACAAAATACCACAGGATTAAACAACAGAAATTTTTTTTCTCCTAGATCTGGAAGCTAGAAGTCCAAGATTGAGAGGTGTCGGCAGGTTTGATTTCTCCTGGTGCTTCTCTCTTTGGCTTGCCAGATGTCTCTCGCTCTCTTATAAGTATACCAGTCATATTGGAGTAAAGCCCTACCTAATGGCATTGTTTTAACTTAATCACCTTTTTAAAAATCTTATCTCCAAATATAGTTGTTATATCCAACATATGAATTTGGGAGGGGAACAGAATGCAGCCCGTAGTGGCCCTCATGGAGATTAACATCTATTTGGAAGAATAAGATCTGTATTGCAGGAGTGAATTTGCTCTAAAACCCTTGGATTTATAAAATATGGCATCGGTTTGTTTTTCTAGATCAGATTTGATCGGCTCTGAATTTCCTACTTGCTACATCCTCCTCATAAGTCCGTGGGGAGCCCTCTGAGATAACCATCCCGGAAGTCGTGCTGAGCCCTCGGCGAGGCAGTAGAGGAAGGTTGCATAGTTACAAAGTTTCAGAGGAGGCCATAGCTTTCAGACCATCACAGTTGCTCTTGTCCACAGTCCAAGCTCTTTTGACCAATTTGAAGACAAGTACTTTGACTCACCTTGTGTCAAACAGAGTTTAGTTCTCCTTTGCCTCCCAATTTCACAAGTTCTTAGTGTCCTATTGCTTATGCTTTCCCATCAACACTCTTTTCACTTCGTGAAAAACTGTTAAGGCAAGGTAAACCTCTCTGTTTTTGCTAGAACCTAGTCTTTTATTTAGGGAATGATCAGTGTGTGTATTCTTCTGTCTGCCCCTCCACACCAACTCTCCAGTCTGCTCTGTGTCTGGGAGACCAGCCTCTACGGTCTGCAGCACCAGGCTCCCTCCATTCTAGATGAGTACTGGCAGGAGCTCAGAGGGCAGAAAGAGAGACTGGAGTGTTTATTCTCCAGACCCAGCCTCGGGCAGGGCTGCATTCTTCTACGTAAGGCCACAGCTTCTATCACTGAGCCTTTTCCCCACAGCTACAGACTGTCTCACTCCTCTTCCTCTCCCCTCAGGACTAAAGGTTGTGGTGACTTCCCACTGTTACAAGTATTGCTTCCATCTTGGTAAAAGCTCCCTTTATTAAACTTTTTTCTCCTACTCTTTGAGGTACCATCTGTTTCCTGCTGAAACCCAAAGTAGTGTTGCTAGGGACATAGTTGTTAGAATGAGAAAGATCAATTCACCATCCTCATTGAACTTACTTTCTGGAAGTGATAAGGGTGTGGGAATCAGGCAGCAAACAATTAAACAAACATGGATAATATTAGTAGCATTAAGCATCACAGGAAAATTACAATGAGGTGACGTGACTAAGAGTGACACAATAGCTATTTTACATTTAGGATCCTCCCTTTCATCTCTGTGAAACCTGGGATTGGACAGGTTTCTCTCCCTTTGGCACGAGCTCTAGTCTCCATTTCCCTCCCCCTCAGTAGTAATCTATATTAAGTGATCTTAATCAGACTGGACTTCTCACCAAACGTCTGGATTGTATTCTGTTATCTGGCAGCTTCTCTTTTCCTCTGAACCACAAAAGACATCAGTAGCCTCTGAAGACCAAATAACCCAGCACTCAGAACCCAAAGGCTTGGGATTTCTCTGTAAATAGAAGAGGGTGTGGTGGGGGTGGGGTGTTAGAAAGAAAAATTTTCCATATTCCCAAAAAGAAGAGGAGACACTAATTAACAGCTCAATAGATTGTTTGCCATATATATATATATATATATATATATATATATATATATATATGCAAGTAAATTTAATAATAAGATAACTAAAACTTCTTCACTGATTTTTATCATCTATATTTGGATTTATTCCAGTGCTACAATTCTATGCATTTATGGTTTTTATGTGATAAATGAGTGACTAAAATAAGTACTCTAAGCTTTCAGAAGATCACTTCAAGTCAAGATGTCAAGGATAGGGAAGGTTTTATGAAGAAACAACATTCAAGAGACTCCATGTGCTGTTTGCAAACTTCCCTTATTATGTTTGCCCTCTTCTGCATAAAGCTCCTCCTTATGTTAGCTGAACAACCCCACATTTTCTTTCTTTTCTTTCTCTGTAATTTACTCAGTATACTCTCTGCCCTCAAAGCCCTTCCTCCCAATTTCACTGGCCAGATTGTACTGATCCTCTAGCTCCAGTGTAAATTTCCTCTCCTCCTTGAAGATTCAGCTTCCTGGTTTCCCAGCTGGAAATATTCCCTCTTATGAATCACTCATGACACTCACTGTTGGAATCTCTTCTCTTGCTCATTCCTCCATCTCTTTACTGTTGCAATCTGTGAACTTGCCTTATATCTCTTCCCAGCCTACAGGGACTCGGGAGTTTGATACAGCATCTTAGAGTAGGTGGATGTATACTAAGGCTTTCTTGTCCCTTACGAACTACTAAAATGTATTCAAAGTTCCTTTCCATTGACTTTGGAGAGCCTGTTTTTCTCCCCCAATATTATGAAGTGTCCAGGCTTGAGATGGTGACAATAGTTAGGCATTTTTAGTTTTATGGATATCTTTTAAGTTTTACCCTCTGGAAAGCTCTAACATAGATCAGTGAATACCAGATTTCATGTCTAAGAGATGGGGCAGTTGGAAGGTAAACCTGGGGAAAGAGGAAACACAGGCTGGAAGGAGTATCCCTCTTTTCACATCAGAAGTATCCCAACATGAAGAGAAGAAACCAAACCCATGGGCATCCAAAAGTTTAGAAACCACAAGTAGATGCTATAAAAACTCCAGTAAAAAGCAAATGACCCAAAGGGTGGGGAATTCATCTTATATGTTGAAGTATCTACCATTCAGAACATGGAAAGGTGAATTTTTAAAAATAAGTTTGTTTGAGTGGGAAAAAAATGAGTTTATGGTAGAAGAGGAGGAGAAGGGGGTTCTCACACAAATCACTAGAATAATCTGATTTGGAAAATGTTTCCCAGGTAAAATAGACAATGCCCAGATTAACTTTCTATTAAAAACCTTTATCACTAAATTAGGTATAATAGAAATTTTAAATTAATTAATTCTTAAATGATGAAGTTTTGTCTAAAAAACTTTTTAAAGAGAGGGTACATCATAAGATTTCATGATGCTTTTCAAGATTACATCACTCATGTTGTTCCCATTTGAGTCATGCTGCTAGTATAAGAATTCCCCTCAGAACTAGTCAGATAATATCATATTATTTGAAAGGCAAAATTTGACTATAGGTGGATTATACCACAACCTTGAATGCAAAGTAGAATCCAGCAATGATGTCATTGTGGCCCATCCTTGCGAGGAGGGTCACAGACTTAGGGAGCCATAGCTAGGAGAAGGGCGGACCAGAGATGCTCAGGGTCATACACCCAGTGATGTGGAGTTAGATATCCTGGAAAAAAACCAGAATGCACCAAAGAGCAACATGCATAGTGTATAAGGCATTTTAACAGTTTATCTTAGTCTTGGTACTGTAATGACATATTAGTAGAAAAGTGAAATCTTGAGAGTGCGTGTAAGAATGTATGGTCATTTTCAGCATCATTTGGGTGCAAAAGAACCTCATAAGTGAAGATTAAAGGTGACTTCTATAGAATTGGTTCTGATCAAATTTATACTTTACATAGTGTGTATACATAGGCTATTTTGGGTATTTTTATAGTATAATACATTTTCAAGGATAATGTACTTTATCCTAAAGGAAGAGACAATTGCTATACTGCCTCTTAACATATAGAAGAGAAAACATTTATATGGAGCCCATTTTTAAGTGTTGCATGGAATATTTAGTACTTCACAAATGATATATATGCTTTAAAAGATTAATGTTCTAGGAGTAAGCATAATATAAAAACTAAGAGCCACACCAGTCACACTTCTATTATGAGAATTACATAAGATAATGTGTTTAAACTTTTTGAAAACTACAAAAGTATTCGATAAGTGGGAAAAACTACTATTATATTGAGGTTTACTTCTTTATCAATAGGTAAGACACAAACTTCTAAAACTAGGGTATGTGTCACATTAACATTTTCACTAAAATTCAGTCTAATTCAGAGGCTCTCAACTGGAGGCGATTTTTGCGCTCCAGGGGATATTCGACAACATCTGGAGATGTTGCAGTCATCACAGCTGGATGGTGCTACACGCATCTGGTGGGTAGAGCCCAGGGTTCCTGCTAAACATCCTCCAAGGCACTGGGCAGATTCCTCCAATAAAACGCTATCTGATCCAAATGTCAGTAGTGTGGAGGTTGAGAAATCCTGGTCTGATTTTAAAATTTAAACTAAAAACTAGAATGTAATACTAATTATAATGACTCTAATAAAAATTAGAATAATCTTGCTAGAATTTGGGATAAGACAGATTTGTTTTGAACCTAGGTAGGCCTGAGATTTAGGTATTTCAGTTTCACCATGGACATGCTCATGCTCCCTAAAAAATAATGTTATATCAGAGCTTAGGTAAAATGTTTAGATTAATATTCTCATCCCTCCACTACAAATAATACTAATTTTAAATATTAGAAAACTGCCTAAAGAGAAATTCTCAATAAAAAAATTTTTATTTAGTTGTAACACATACAAATGAATGATTTCTATTTGTCTACTTTAAAATGTTTGGTTTCTCTTTTGGAATCTAGCATTTTTGAGAACTAGATGAAAGGCTATATACAAGTATATATAAATAATCCAATTTTTCCAACTCATGGCTAATTTTCATGGTCAGACTTACTCCAGTTCTTATCCAAAACTCTTCCACATCCGTTTTGGAGAAAGAGATCTTAATTTTCTGTGTCTAAAATCTGTTTGTGTTCAAGACAATCATTCATATCAGAATAATAGAATTTAAGCTACTTGACATAGGAATGTTTTTCATTTGTAGATGGAGGCTGTTTTCAGAGTGGTATGGGAGGAAGCTTGGCAACCCATCTGATGATTATTTAATACTTAAGGGATTAGGCTACTTGACATACTTGGTACCTCCCTTCTAGACACTTACAGTCCAAGATTCTAAGGTAATGACACAGCAATACACACTTTAGTCCCCGCTCCTTTTTAAAAATATATGAATGTACAGTTTTCTTTCTGTTTCATTTGGACCACATGTACCTGATCCTGTGCCAGAAAATAAGAGGGATCTTATACTCACCTTCCTAATTACCACTGACATCACAGAGTATGTAAGGTTTCATTAAAGCTTTAAGAGGTAGTTCAGTAGATGTGAAAAATGTAATTTTATCCTAGGCGGAAGAGAAGTTAAACCCCTAGAAGCTGGGGACATAAAGAAAATCAATACATTGAATAACGGTGAAAGGTTAGGGACTAGTATGCAGTTAGGGAAGTATGAAGAGGTTCAAGTTGTAGGAAAATAGAAATAGTAGACATAGTGCCATGTATTCTAATTCTCCCCTTCAATCCTTCCCCCTAAAAGGAGGACCAACAAAAATAAATTTTAGCTTTCAATTCTTACCTGAAATACACAAGATAAAAGATAAAGTGATGATTATAAATTGTTAAACCTAGGTAGGTTTGAGAATTCGATGTTTCAAGTGTAAATTAGGTATCAATTATAAATTACTTTTTTTGAATAATTGCTGGAATGCAAGTAAATGTTTAAAAACTAATTCCCCAACATAAACAAACAAATAAGCCTGTCATGTAATACTCCCACCTGGCCAATTTCAGCTACCAACATGAAGTCACTAACACAAGTTGAAAAGAGAGATAGAAAAGCAAATTATAATATTCCTATCATATCAGTACAATAGATGTAAGTAAAGCCAGGAGCATAAAAAAATAGCATATATACCAAAATAATGAGGAAATGTGGTTTTGAATGTATGTATAATACCTTTGTTTTTAATATAATGTTTAAATTGTAAGTTTATATATTTTTATATTAATAATGGCTGTGCTTACAACTAGCTCACAAAATTTCTGAAAATTTAGCAGTTAGTTCTCACAAGTCAGTATGAGCTAACCCCTGATGGGGGTAGTTCTTTCATCTTCCCACTTCACTTTGCTGTATGGAGTAGGAACTTGATATAAAAGTTCACAAGTAGTCTCTGAGTGTGTAGTGACATTCAATATATTGGATGAAAAACATAATTTTTGAAATTTTGACCATTAAAAATATACAAGAAGAAACCTTGAATGGAAGTTTCACTGTAAAAGTGTAAAGAGCTAGAATAAAGTATAGCAGTATTTTGAGAGACTATAAGTATTAGAATACTTTATATGATAAAACCAATAAGAGAGTACAGGAAAAATATAGAATGAGGAAAATGATTTTTAGAGTTTAAGAATCTTAAAGAAAGCTTATTTATATTTGCATATAGATTTAACAGGGGCTGTTGAATTATAAAATTCCTGTGTACCTTGTACAAAATAAGTATGTATGACCACCGAATAACAGGATTAAATCAGTTTGAGTGTGTTTGTGTGTCTGTGTGTGTCTGTTTCTGTCTGTATGTATGTATTTTCAAATGTGGCATCCACCAGACATAATTTGAAATGCAGTTTTTATTAAGTCCCCTTGAAATCTTTGGTAGGGATCTTTTGTTATTAGAGCATGAAAATGAAGTAGACATTTTCTTTGGACTGCCTGAAAATTTAAGGTACATTTTTGTCTTTATGCCAAGAGAATTGGGTACTTTAAGAGCTAAACCCTATATTGCTATGGCTTTTATCAAAAAGGTTTCATTTAGTATATTGCTCTGGATTTTCCCGTTCTTTTCTTGTCTTCAAAAAACCACAATAAACTATTCTTTTAGTTGATTAAAATAAAAGTAGAATGCTTCACTTTGGAGGGGAAAGGAATAACTGAAGATTAAACTTAAAGAAAAAAAAAATTACAAAAAGGTATTGCCACAATGAAGCTTTGAAAATGAAGCCCAAAAGAAATGAAAGAATGACAATTTGTAAATCAGAAGTCCAAAAGTTCTGTTTCATGATTATGTTGCAGTTTAATTTCTTTATATCTTTCTGCCATTGTTAAAAAAAAAAAAAAAAAGCAGCCAGAACTTCAAAGGGACCTCGCATGTGTTCCGAATCAGGGCTTCAGAGCTGATGTCTGACAGCCCAGAAATTAAAACGAAATAAATGTGCTGTTTAAACTCCCAGTTTTTCTACCACCACCAAGAACAAAATCACTTTTTCTGTATAAAGGGTTTTTTGTTGTTGTTATTGTTGTTGTTAACTTTAAAATTCTGTTCTCTTGGCTATTTCCTCATTTACCAGTTATGGGCCTGGGCCTATGAAGTATATGGTACCCATGGACTTCAGAAGGAATTCAGATAACCAGAGGGGATGTCAAGACTTTGGAATCAACCTGTGTAACTTTTTCTGTATATTAAAACAGATTCCCCACACACACACACACAAAAAGACAAAGAACTGTAGTTGTTAGGCCATGCCCAAACACCTGCATTTGACTATTCTTGCATTTTCTTGGGATGATGGAAACAGACATCTCCAAAGAACAAAGAAAGGCTTGGGATGGTTTGTGTTTGAAAGTGTGGATGTGAAACGTCAGTCACTAGCCAGAAATTTGGCAGTCATTTCTTAGAATGCCGAAGAGAATAGGGTTTGACCTGGTGAGCTGTTATATGGGGGTTAAGATGAGTCCCTCACTGAGGTAGAATCATAGATGTAAATAAATTATCCACAACAATTTCTTAGTTTTACAAACGAAGAAATAACACTGCACCTCAGAGTGGCAACATGGTTTGCTCAGAATAACACAGTATCGTGGTATAAAATGTTGGTGCATTCTATCATGGGGCTAATGACGTGGATGTAGAAACTTGGGCTTCAGAGAGAAACAAACAGTCGCATAAACACTTGGGGTTTAGGCGCTGCTTTCTACCTGCCTATCGGAGCCATTATTCTCAAACCTACCTTTGCCTTCCTTTTTTTTTAACCGAAATTAACAAGCATCCAGAAAGTATGGGCAAACAACAACCAGGAGCAACGGGCTCACCCACCCCTACCCCTGCCCCCACCCACATGTCTTTTCAAACAAAGTAAGCCACCCTGGGAATATGCTAGATTTCATGGGCTTGGGTTCTTTCTCTTCTCTCCCACATGTCATCTCATAGTCTGCACATCTGGCCTGCAGAATATCCCAGAATGTTTATTTCCAGACCCTGAGAGGCTTTCCTGAGCATTGCCGGGTAGACTCCACATTTTGTTCCTGTAAAGTTCCGTTCTTAGAGTATGTAGTGCCTAAATGAAGGGGACGATAACACCTCAGTTTTCCCGTTATCTTACAAGTTCGGTGAGCACATGTGATGGAGAGGAAAGTCAGGAAAGATGAATTGAAATGCTTTCAAAGCCTGCAAATATGAAATCTTTCTATATCCCTGGGGAAAGAGCAAAGACATTGCCAGAGCATTGATCTCCCTGACTCAAGTGTCACAGTGTTTGCAGTCACTTTGCAAAACTCGGATTCAAGCACGGGCACTGCTCAGTCTAAATATCCCTCTGGATGTGAGTGTGAGGGCTGGCATTTTATTTATTTAGTAAATACTGCCATTTTGGTTTACTGTCTGACATATTAAAAATTGAGATGTTGAACTGCTCTTTTAGAATATCACACTTAAATTGAAAGTAAAAAAAAGGTCATGTACGTGAGAAGAACCAGTATCTGATTAACTGAATTCTGCAGCTAAAATGTGTAGTGATAAGGGAACTTTCTCTAAATATAGTGACATGGGTAGCAGAGCTGGCTCTTGAATGCTGAATTAGACATAGATGAAAGGAGGAAAGCAGATGCAAAGAAGGACACAAGCAAATGTGTCACACTTTTTCTTCAGCAACCATTTGTCAGCATCCTCACTTGTGTTTACATAGATGTATGCATTCTTCCATGTATTCACCATGACATCAATTCACAGAAGAAGAAATAAAAACTTAGAGAAATTAAAAAACATGCCTGAGATTACACTGGTGACCGAGAGAGAAATGGAATTCAGCCCCCAAATCTGTGCTCTCTTCCAATACACTATCCAGAAGGAAAGCCAATTAGGAATATGGCATGTTAAGGCCTGGATTACCAAGCCAAGTAGTTTAACCATCATCATTGGCAGATGTTAAGAGGATTTTAGGAAGAAACCTGTGGAAGATAGATAATGGATAATATTTAGACATGTTCGATTAGAGTTAAGTGTGGATGTGCAAAGAAATGCTCTACTAGAAATTTGTGATTATGAATTAGCTCTAGAGAAAGAGAGTAAGGAGAGATAAAGAATTCAATTTCTGACTTAGTGATAATGGTTGTAACTGTGACAGTGAAAATATTCACTGATGGACAGTGTTTGCAGAGGGAGAGTAGAGTACTCAGGGCTGAACCTTAGGAGTCCTCGGATTTCTCAGGTGGAAGGATGTAGAGGAACTAGACATGGAAGAGGAGAAGAAAGAGGAAAACCCGAGAGTCTGATGGCACAAGGCCAGTGGAGAGTGTTTCTTAAAGAAGGGGAGAAAACGTGTTAATTATACAGAAAGTCAGAGTATTATTCAAGAGATAGTCTACAAGTTAATGTATTTAAATTAGATAATTATATAAATTATTTATAATTTTCTTCACTTATTTATGCTAAAAATAGACATATTAATTCCAGGGGTTTTTGGGGGGTGATCATTAAAAATTACCCCTAAATTAAGCCACCAAAATAACCATGCTTTATTACCTTTTGTTTTGATTTTCTTTATCTCCTCCACTAAAAGGGTAGTATATTCCTTTTTTATTGTTACATTTATTGGGTTGACATTGGTTAATAAAATTACATAGGTTTCAAGTGTACAATCTAATAATACATCATCAGTATATTGCGTTTTGTGTTCACCGCCCAAAGTCACATCCTCCATCACCATGTATTTGACCCCCTTTACTCATCAATCCCTGCTCCCTTCCCTCTGGTAAACACTAAACTATTGTCTGCATCTATGAGTTTTTGTTTGTTTGTCTTGTTGATTTGTTGCTTTCAGTTTTATATCCCACATATGAGTGAAATCTTTTGGTTCGCAACTTATTCTATCTGACTTATTTAGCTTAGCATGGTAATCTAAAGATCCAGTACATTCTTGACTCATGTATTCACACACAGCCAGTTTGATCATATAGCCTTACAAATGCCTCAACCTTGTTTCAGCCAAAAAAAAAAAAAAAAAACTTTAATAGATCCAATATTTGGCTGAATCAACCAATTGGAATGGTGATGAACCCTAAAAACTATTTTCCTTTGTACATTCAATGATCACAGTTGGGATTCACCATAGTTCTCCTATTAGAAAGCTTTGTTTTAATCCAAGGGTCCTGGGAAGTTGTTTTCCATGGATAATCACAACCTCTCAACTCTAGTTGTCTGGTTGGTTAAATCTAAGCCATGTCTTTTTCGTTTAATATATTACACGTCTCAGATCCTGTATTCAGATCAAGCCTTGAACTTCAGATAGTAGGTAAAAAAAAAAAAAAGGCAAGTACAACATAGAAACTTTTCCTCAATGAACACTTTAATTAATAAGTTTATTAGGACTGAGTTAAAGGCCTAGTCATAAAATTTAGTGTTGTTAAGGAATACTTTGTTCTCTTTAGAAACATGGAATCAGTAGGACACATATGTATTATTTTGCAAATTATTGTTTGCAAAGAGCTGCCCTATTATCATTATAACTTAAACTGTTTATTTGTCATTAATGGAAATTATTCTTCATGTTGGCATTTTACTCTTTATAATTCATTATAAGAGTAACAAGGTTTTGTCTTAAATGTGAATAAATAGTTCCCTTTCAAACTAATTGTGGGTAAACTAAGACATAGTTCCACTGGAGAAATCTTCCTAATGGAAGGAAGAAGCTTTTATCATTCCAGAATTAACAAAAAATTACATAATTTTTATTGCAGTGGGTCAGGCACGTTTTGTTTTGTTTTGTTTTGGTTTTGGTTTTAAAAATATTAACAATTAAATATTTAGATGAAACCTCCATATCTAAAGCATTGTGATAAAGATAACCCATTAATACAAATTTATTGTATGAGAGCCCTTCTTGAAAGAAGTATATTTCATGAGGACCAGAAGGAAGAAGAGGATAGTAGATGGAAGAGAGGTTGGGATATAACCCAGAACAGGTAAAAAATGAGAGGGCAGGTTGAAATGCTTCCTCCTATGCAATTTCATGGAAGCCCAAACCTGGAGTAAGAATGCACTCTATTATTTGATTTTAATGACTATTTGCCTTGTTGATAAAATAAAATTGGGTTTATTTTGCTTGATTTTTTTGGTAGGCTTAAACTTTTGACTACTACAAAGTTTTAAAAGATCAAAGGATCAACCTAAATGGCAGAGCTGAAAGGAGCTTTGAAGATTTTGTATTCAGATGTCTCTCAAACCTCAGTTGAGAAACTTGCCTTAAATGCAAAATCTGGGTCTCACTCTCAAGATTTGGATTCCAACTTGGCTGTTAATGAGGCTCAGGAATCTGCATTTAATAAACACCCATACGATTCTTATTAGGCAGAAGTTAATCTTAATTTTAAAAAATACTGTGTCCAATCCCTTTATTTGACCCACAGAGAAATAAAAAACCTAGAGATGGGAATTGGCTTTATCCAGCAGGTCATACAACTTGAACTAGAATTTAGTTGTCAATATCCATTGTAATTGTTGATTTAATGTTATCCAATGTTATCCAAATTCAGAATCAGTGATGTCACAATGGTTATGTCACTGATGCTTCACAAGACAGACGAGATAATCTTTTTTCTAGAAACTAACATTCTTTAGGTAATAAGAATCAACAAATGTCTTGGATGATTGAAGCAGCTGGCAGACAACATCTAGGCATCTCTTAAGAGAATGAATTTCTCTCTAATGAATTTGAAGTTGAAAGTGGTTATGATGAGTTACACAACTCCTTTGAGACATAATGGTTAAGATAAAAGCCATATTCCTTTAATAGTCACTTTGAATGTCTTTTGTAATCTATCATTAATTAGGTAATTTGGGGCACTTAATTGCTTTTTTTTCCCTGAAGCTATGACACTTGTGATTGAGATAAGAAAAATGCTGATAGTCATACCTAAATAAAATTGCCACATTTTTCTGTCCATTTATATTCAGATTCTGAAATTTTGACTAATTTTTGTAAATCTGAACTGACACTCTAAGGGAGAAGCAATAGACTCAACAGCTGCATATCCAGTGTATTTCAGCAGGACTCCCAGGCAAATGTATCTGTGATCATCTTTATTTTGAAAATTGGTTGCCTAATCTCATTACAGACTCTTGTTGAAAGATGTCCATGACCTCCCAGTTCTAATGATTCTAGAAGTATCAGCAGATTATGCTCCTTCATTTATTCTGATGCATCTCCAGCTAGACTCAAAAGTCCTGGCAACTCCTCTTTGTCTTTGATCTACCCATCCTGGATCTGGCCTCTGTTTATTACTTCACTCTCTCACCATTCAATTCCACAGTCTTGTCATCTTTCGGATCCCATAAGTGCCTTAAAGTGTTTGACCTAAAATGCCACCACCCTCCCTGGAATACTGTTTGCCATGTTGAAGGTTTAATAGCATTTTATATGATGTAAGTTGGATATTGGACTTCATTCACAAAGATATTGTATCTTTAGATGCAAGACCTCTAGCGTGATCAAGGGAAGGCTTCTTTTTCATGTCATACATCTCCAACTTGGGAAAGCAGGAAGAAATACAGGATAAAAAACACAATGAAATGTACTATGGAATATTTAATTTTTCCCCCAAAGAATGATCAGTTATATTCAAGTGTCTGATGGATATGTGAGGGAGTGTCTGTAATAGCTACCCTATTGGGCTTATTAGATTCTCATGGGTTTTGCTAAATGCTGTATTTTCCTTTGTAAATGTTCTTTAAGTATTTTAATTAAACAGTAATTTATTTTAAAAATCAGCAATAACAAATGTGTAATAAAAGCCAAGTATTACAGAATTCTTAATCTTTAACAAATATATTCAGAGCCTTTTCATATTTATTTAACATACACTTGCTGTCTAATTTAATATAAATTAAATGCTTGCAACCTATAATTTAGAGGGTTCTTGAACCTCCTTTTATGGCAGGAAAAATAAGAAATCATCAGTTTTTCCCAGAGGGTAGATACTTATCTTTTAAAATCAGGTATTTTGTCTTGAAATTAAAAACCTAGGTCATGTTGGAAATGAAATTGCAAGGAATGTTCTCAGAATGAGACACACACCCTCTTTTTTCTTAGAAAAGACTAATTTGTTTTTCTGTCATTCAACAAACCTTTAAAATTTATAAAGAACTCAAACACTTCCCTGCAGAAGACAAACAAATGGCCAATAGACATTTTTCATCTTCTCATGAACATGAGAAGATGCTCAACTTCACTAGTTTTTAGGGAAATGCAAATCAAAACCACAATGAGATACCACCTCATACCTGTTAGAATGGCTATTATCAATAGGACAAGATATAACAAGTATTGAAGAGATTATAGAGAAAGGGGATTCTTCATACACTGCTGGAAAGAATATAAATTGGTACAGCCACTATGGAAAACAGTATAGGAGTTCCCCCAAAAAAATTAAAAATAGAGTTACCATATGCCCCAGTAATTTCTCTTCAGAGTATCTACCTGAAAAATTGGAAAACATTTATTTGTAAAGATATATATACCCCTACATTCATTGCAGCATTATTCACAATGGCCAAGACATGAAAACAACCAAAGTATCCTTTGATAGATGATTGGATAAAGAAGATGTGGTACATATATACAATAGAATATTACTCAGCCATAAGAAAAGATGAAATACTGCCATTTACAACAACATGGATGGATCTTGAGAATATCATGCTGAGCAAAATAAGTCAGACAGAAATAGTCAAGAACCACATGTTTTCACTCATATGTGGGATATAAAACTGAAAGCAACAAATGAACAAGAAACAAAAACTCATAGACACAGAAAACAGTATAGTGATTGCCAGAGAGAAAGGGGGTTGGTGGGGAGGTAGAAAAGGAAAAAAGAAAGTCAAATATATGGTAATGGAAGGAGATTTGACTTTGGGTGGTAAACACATGATGAAATATTCAGGTGATGTATTACAGACTTGTACACTTGAAACCTACATAATTTTATTAACCAATGTCACCCCCAATAAATTTAATAAACTAACCAAAAACATTCTTCAAGGAAAATAGATATGCTATAGTAGGTATATTGTAAGAGCATAACATTTTTAGGGCCTTCCTTTTCTTTTCTTCAAAAATTGCTCCCCAGTATCACTTGGGCCCTGAGTCAAGAAGAGCCTGGACTCAAGAATCTTACCTCTGCTGTTGTACCTTGGACAATATACCTGACCTCTCTGTGTTTATTTTTTTCATTTCTAAAATAAGAATAATAATAGTTTGTGTGCACATTAAATAAGTTATGAAGTGTTTAATACAGAGCTAACCATTCAGTAGGTTTCATATAAACTTTAGCTATTAACACACATTCAGCCAGGTCCATAAAGTGAGCATCTACTTTCTCTACTATGTATACATCAGTCATTTCATTAACATACTGAAAATGCCGAACCCTGTACTAGGCAGTAGATATACAAAGTCAGGCAACATGTGGTCCCTCTTTGCTAGCAGTTCATAGCTTAGTAGGGTGAACTTGCAAACCCCGGACAAGAGAGAGAGAAATAGAAATGAAGGAGATGCATAGAAATAATTCTGCATTGCATAGGGGGTTCAGGTTGTTGCTTATGCTGAGTTTGGAAGATGAATAGGAGTTAGTTGGATGTGGACAAGATATCCTATCAACAGAAGGTCAGAATTGTGGGTATTATGTGATTGCAGTATTCATCAAACTGTATAAATAGTTAAGTATAAGTTAAGGGAAGAGTGAGTGTGAGAGCATGGCAGAATATGAGGCTGAAAAGACAGAATATGTTTTGAAGGCTTTGAATTTAATTCTGAAAAGTATGAGAAACCAATAACAAGTAGTTCGGTAGCCTTGCAGGGTCCAAATTGATATGGCCAGTGATCATATATCTTTTGTATGTATGTGATCATATATTTTTAACAGAACTCTTGGTTCTTTAGGAGAGTTCACAGTTCTAGAAATTGCTCTGCTTGCCAAAGGTCACCTAGTCTACGTAAACTCAAGGTCATTTGGGAGTGAAGTTCTCATGTTCTTTTAAACAAAGTGACCTGCAGATTTGGCTTTGGTTCATGGTAATAGAGAAGCCAGCAGCACTGACTCTATTTGAAATGTCTCATCCCATCTGAAAACTCATCACAACCTTGTTTTCTTCCGACAACCGATCTCCCGCAGATCCAGCAGACAGTTTGTTGTGGCATTGTCTTATTCCTCAGCATATTGGCATTTGGCACTTAGTGGGGAAAATGGTTGGAGAATAGTGAGAACAGATGAATTATTTAGGCACATGGGGACATGCACTGGTTACATCATCTCATTCTAAACGAAAAGTAAACATACTTTATATGTGCAGATTTTTTAAAAATTATGTGGGGCTCTTCTCATTTATTTTAAACAGGCAGTATATTCAGTATTTAGGACTTAAGACTCCAAAGTCAACAGCCTGAGCTGATCTTGATATTACTAACTTCTAGTTGTATGACCTTGAGAAAGTTACTCAACCTCTCTTTATTGGCTCCTCTATAGAAAGTTGTACATTCCCTGTAGCTCCCTCAAGAAGTTGGCATAAGGATTAAATGAAACATCTATATGAAGCCTAAGACCTGGCACAGCACAAATATTTTATAGTTGCTAATTATTGTAGTTACTATTGTTATTCTAACTTTCCTTTGATTTATCTCATAAAGTAGAATTACTATAGGCCTGAAGTATATTCAGAGATCTCTGACAACTTATAACTTAAAACATTGTCCATTTATTAGCTCAAAGTTCTGTAGGTCACAAATCTCGGCAAACTCAGTTGGGTTCTCAGGTTCATGTCTTATAAGGCTGGTATCAACATATTCTTGAGGTTCTGAGAAAGAATCTTCTTCTGAGCTCATTCATGTTGCTGGCCAAAATTCTGTACCTTCCAATTTTAGAACTGATACTCCCTTTTCTTTGCTGGCTAGAAGCCATCAACATTCCTTCTCAAATGGATCCCCTCCATTTTCAAAGCATCAGTGGTGTATCAAGTCTTTCTTGTGCTTCAACTCTTAATTCTTTTTTAAAATGACCACCTGAAGAAAACTCATTGCTTTTAAATGGCTCGTCTAATTAGATTATCTCCTCTCAAACACTGCCCCAAATCTCTCTTGATTTACCCGAGATCAACTGAAAAATCCTTTTGCTATATTGCAGGAGTGTATAATATTCATAGGTTCCACCCACAGTCAAAGGGGAGAGAATTATACAAGGCAAGAATCATTGGCAGTCATTAAGAGAATTCTACCTACCATATTCTCCAGTTGAAATGGAATTATGCAAACATCCCTCTACTAAGCTCTATACATTTTATAAAAATGTGTTTATTTTATAACAATTATCTTTCTCTGTGTTAAATTATATTCCTGTGTGTGTGTGTGTGTGTGTGTGTGTGTGTGTGCGTGCGCGCGAGCGTGCGCACGCGCGCCTTATATTTTAGTTCATTGGAAACAGGAACTATATTTTATTCATCTTCGTATTTCTCTAGCTATTATTAGAGTATGTGCCCACTAAATATTGGTTGAATTTGAATAGTGCTAACTACTGTAATAGGATCATTATTGCTTAGCATGAGTATGTCCTGTTCTTGTTCCATCCCACTTGGCTAGTTATGACTGAGCATCGATGGGAGGATAGATTCCATGTGTTTGATGCATTATTGAAAACAGCAGTAAAAACTAGTAATTGGCAAATCAAATTGCAGTTGGGGTTTGGCAAAAATGATTTTGTTGAGGGGTGGGAGGGAATGCTTCTATAATGCCCAAAAGCATTTTCTAGGGTTTTATATTTGTATATTTTAAGAGAAATTTAATTCACATGTTTCTGGTGTGTTTACACTTAACACACCAAAGCAACAATTTATAAAAAGCCATTTGGTGTCTAGGAACTCTTTCTAAATTTCCTTTTGATGATTATGTCTGAAAAATATGGGCAATATTAATATCTATGAGTCAACTGATTGGTGGGGAATCCACTCACTGAGAGCTTTGGGTTCTCACCCCAATTTTGTTAACTGTTTGTCTTGATAATTCACCAATATGGGTAATAGTTTCCTCATCCCTAAAATGAAAGGATTAGAATATATATATATTCATTTCTAGATCTAAAATTCTTTGATTAAAATTTTTTGTTAAAGAAATATACAAACTAAGTACCTGTGATATAGCAGAGTCTGTTCAAAGTATTGTGCTTATCCTTTTTTTCTTTTTTTTTGAGATAGATTTTTATGATTAGATATTCATTTTTAAGCTATGAGGCAGAATAATAATTCTTAGTTATATTTATAGTGAGAAAGCTAGATTCACATACTTGAAGTATCAGATGTATATATAAAACTGTGACACATAGTAGCTATTTACTAAATAATTGTTGATTTGTAGCTGGATTGTGTATGGACGGACAGACAGGTGGACAGACAGATGAATACAAGAATGGATGGATGGTCAAAATAACAGGCAACTTTATTGCCATTTTATCCTTGGAAATTCCTGAGGATAAATGTTTTCAATTTCACTTTTCGGAAATAATGGTATTGGAGTATTCTGTTGTCTCAGACTTTTTTTAGGATACAAACCAACTATTCACTTGTTTTTAAAAGGTGCTGAGAATATAAACTTACCTCCTGGAGTATCACTGACTACAACAGTAAAAAGATTTTTACTATGGTTGAAAGTGCCTTCTTTGAAACATATGCAGCATTTATAGGGCTGCTTGGAATAAGCCAACTGAAAGATTTAATGATAATAATCTCCATATTTCTTCTAAAATTGATTTCCGGCTTCAATGAACTTGGAAAGAGTCCTGGGACATCAAATAAATAAAGATCATAACATGAAATGAATCTTCAGAATATGTTCATAAATTTACATTTTAAACATGACCAGAAAATATATATCTTTGCCCATTATTAAGGTGATACTTTAATGAAAAATTTTCATTTGCATGAAATAAACCTTTTTGGCTGCAGATGAAAGGATTTTATGGTAGCGACAATGGTTTTGTGAGTTAAATGATCCCAACATCATCAGGAATGAATCACAAGTGCCTACCATATGAATTACAGCACCATGAGTCTTAAAAAGGTATTTCTGTGGAAAGCATTCTTCCCATCTGCAACAATCAGATTCTGCTTTGAAGTCCTGTTAGAGAACCTCACAATACATGAGACGGCCACATGCTACCCAAACTTCTCTCTCAACTTGAGTTCGACTGCATTTTCTTAAAGAACAACGTGGTAACAATGACAAAGTGGTTTAGAGAGGAAAATAGCTACAGTTTTTACTTATACTTCACATTATATGCATTCTGCAGTGATCCTTTCTGGAAATAACTATAGAAAATATGCCAGTAGATATGCAAAATAAACTTTTGAATGAAAATATGACAAATGTGTGTGACTCCTTTGATCCCTCCTATATTGAATCTGCAATGAAGTCTTCTCAAACATTTCAAGCCCAAATGAAACTAAACTCTTAAAAAATGCATAAGTTGTTATTGAGGCTTCTTAGCTATATAAAGAGATACAAAAATGGAAAGAGATACAAAAATGATATAAATCAATAACATTAGGTGTCAGTATTTCAAAAGAAACTGTTGCTGTTGCTGACTTCACTCCACTTCCTCTGCTGAATAGCATCTTGGGGATAGAGATTTGCTTCTGTCATTCTTGCTTTTTTTACATGAAGCTTTCCAGACAGACACAGAAAACTTTAAGGGAAAAATACTAGTAATGAATGGGAGACTGACATAAGCAAAATTAGGAGATTTATAAATAGAAATAAAGTGACTTCTCTAATCAATCACTTTGTGTCACTATTTTTATTAACTAAATGAATCATAACCCAGGTATCTCTCTTTGGAAGTTGGCTGCTGATTCTAGAGTCTGGTCTATTATAGGATGGCAAAATAGCAGTGGCATTAAATTGTAGGTTGGAAAAAAGTCCCTCTTTAACCTACAGCACAATTCTCTGTTTTGGCCTCCATAGAGAGGCCAGTACACTATTTGCAATTTCATAATATAAACAGATTTTGGGGGAGTATTCTTCATTTAAACTTCTGTAAGAATGTTTGTTAATCACAACAGGCATTGCTGAATACACATAGGTTTTAAAAGAATGAAGTTTATAAAGTTTAGACTGCACTTCATTTACATATTACCTTTATGTGCTTTACTATTTATTTATATTCTGTCTCATAATCTGGTAAAAAAAAAAAGTTAGCAATATAAAGAGCAGTCCTCTTTCCATCCTAAAATAATACATAATAACCCTAGAATTAGATAAGTGCTAGTGGGTGGTGGCTACTTCAACCAATAGAATATTATTTGCAATCTTATATATAAAACTAAACACCTAGTAAAAACTTAAACATCTAATACTAGAAAATTGGTTGGTATATTAAATACATTTAAAAAGATATTGTAGAGAACATGAAAAGTGTTTTACACGATACTGATATTTGTAAATGTGAGTTAAAAAATTATAATATGATTTTATTTTATTTTAAGAATACATAAAGATAACAAGCATAAAATACCACAAAAGTCGAATTGGCTCTCTCTGGTTTGAATTTCTTACTTTATGTAGATGTGATTATTTATTACTATTTTATTTACTTATTAAAATAGTATATTTATATATAACAACCTATATTTATCATATACTGTTTTATTTATTTAATTTTTTAATTTTATTTTCCAATTTTTCTGCAATGAACATGTGCTAATTCTGGTTTTTAAAATAGTTGTTTTTAAATGGAAATTAAAACTAGTTAGGGTTGTTTCCTTTCACTACCACTGTTCTCTGGGACTACTTAGGAAAGAGAAATGTTCGAGACATGCCATTTCAAAGTACGAATGCTTTTGTGTCCTCTGTCTTAGTTATTCAATACATATCTAAAGTTTACTCCTTGAGCCTTCTTAGAGCTACATTTTATTTTAAACAATTTTTCTAACTTGTGCAAATACCAAACACAATATGACTTTTTAGACAGAAATAAGCCCTCGTAGAACATCAGGAAATCAAATTGAAACTGTTAATTTAAACTACTACCATATTTACAACTTATTTAATATTCTTTTCAAAGGCAACAGCATTTAAGCCAAGAACATTTCTAAACTTTAGGGATCAGAACTTCACATTACACATTTTCTGAACGCTCCCCATTCTTTTTACAATAGTCAGGTAAGAAGGTAGAGTTTAGGAATGAGTCAGCCTCATTCCTAAGAGACCTGTAAAAAAGATTTTTACTGGTGTCAGATTTGCTTCTAGTAAATCAGTAGAACCGAACAGAGGATATCTAACTGAAAATGCCCTTCCAATTCTCTTTCTTAGTGGTTTCTCAGTCTTGATAGTTACCAGTTCAACTGTGTTTGGTTGTGAAAAGAAATGATTTGTTAGAATATAACTTTCTCTGATGCTTTTAATTTAATGTTGATAAATTAGATTAAGTTGATACTTTTTAAAACAACCAGGCTACAGATAGGATCCTTTAGTGTAGTAACAGCAGTAGTAATTGTGGTGGTGGTACGTTGCTAATGTCTCATTCCAGAAAGCTTCCTTAAGAGAGTTAAGGTGCCAACTCTCAATTTGCAAAAAGCATTTCTTAGAGAATTCTGTCATAGTTAGTGCAGGCAGTAGGGACAACTGCTGGGGCTGATTTTCCATGACTCTGTACCAATTCCAGTCACTAACCTTAGCCTACCCAGGCACTCAGGCTCCTCCCGAAGCTCTGTACCCCTCCTGCTGTAGGAAATTCAGAAACTAAAAGTATGTGTTGACCTAAGAAGCCAGCTCCATCTCCATTTCTGGTGCTTGCTCGAGCCCATGATGCAGGCTGTTTCCAGACTTGTTTTCTCACTTGATCACTTCTTTTCCATCAGCCTTCACACTGAGGATACTTCAGCTCTCTTGAGGAAAACATTGCTAGCTATGGTCTGCATTACAGTTTTTCAGCTATGCAAGGTTAAGTTTGTTGCAACAAGTAAGATGAGCTTTGGTCCCTTTTGTGATGCTAGAAGTAGAATCTATTAAATGAAACTTGCATTTATACCTATTTAAGGTGTTATATGAGTTCTAATCAAACACACACACACATATACACACATACACACATACACACCCCACTGAAACTTTTATCTCACATGCCCTAAAAAATAGTACCTCGAAATTGGTAGCCATATGCGGCTTTTCTCTCATATATATATGTACAGCAGTAATGGACATAGTAGAACTCAAGTTATTAGAACTAAAAAGTTGTTCTTGAATTCCATACTTTGACTGGGAGAGAGGGCACAAGCCTTGGAGAAATTTCATTTTTTTATTTTACTTGAATGTTGTGTGCATGCATAACTCAGAGTTCAGCTGCCTCATGCTGTGTCTCCAGAGATCACATGGGTAACATGTGAATGGAAATAAACCCTGTAGGTAAAAGAAAGAGGAATTTGGATAGAGATCAAAGATTAACTTCATTCCATTCTTTCCATCCACTTTTACTCTCCCATCTAAATGTGATATTTTATGGGACTTCTTTTTATTCCTAGAGGAAGGAATGAATTTAAATCAGATTTAGGACTTTCTCTTTTGCCCTTTTTTTTATCCATGTGATTTGATCTGCCTAGTAGTGACCTTAGATAATTGAATTCTCAATCGCTAGGACCCTGCAGCATGAAGGATATGGTGTACTGACTTGATTTATTATTAAATACTTTTAAGTTATCATTGTAGCCTAGCTTACATTATAGGAAAAGTTGTCTAGAATATTTAGCAATATTATTAGCAGAAATATTTCCCTATGAGTATTATGAGCATTTCTCACTTTTTTTGTTTTCTAGATTGGAACTAATTCAATGTGCTATTAACATTGACTTAAGCCAAGAACATTTCTAAGCTTGAAGGATCAGAACTTTGCATTACACATTTTCTGAAAGCTTACCATTATTTTTATAGTAGTTAGATAAGAAGGTGGAGTTTAATGTAGTCAGCCTCATTCTTAAGTGGCCTGTGGAAAAGATTCTTATTGGTATCAAAATGAGATCCATGGGAAGTGAGAAATATTGTAGTGCTTGAAAACAGTTTTCACTTAATCTTTAAATCCTTTTTAGAATTTAGAATAATTTTTGCCACGTATTCAGAATCATAAGATAATTATAAAGTGACAATTTTGACTTTCATCAAAATAGTAAGTCAGTGTATAGAATCAACACATTGACGTGTTTCAAGGTATGGAGAAATAAACATATCATGTCCAAGACTAGCTTCAAGTGCCAGAAATTCTGGAACAGAAATTCTGGACAGTTCTGGTTTATTGGATAGATATCTCAATGCATTCCAAGGATTAAGATGATATTATTTAAGCATCCCAAAATGGAAGCAACTTTGATTTAGGGGTCTCATTGTTTGACAGTTTTATAAACTTTCATTTACTTCTACAAACTGTTTTCTGAGAATTTCCTTTCTTTTCAAATAAAAGACCACAAGACTTAAGAGAGGAACAGAGGTCATATTTGAAAACAGCGAGGACAGGCTTGCAGAACGTGTAATATCACACGCAAGGTTATTCTTTCAAGTTTTCATAGATATAGAAACATTCTAAATATAAGTATTATATAAAAAAGGGAAGTACGATAATAGGGTTTTTTGTACTTTAGGTAATGCAAGAAGCTAAAAATTTGAATTATGTGGACTTGGAAACATGTGTGACAAAACTATAGGGGGAAAAAGATCATTGGCTTGCAAGGGTTGGGGTTTGGTGAGAAGGGATGACTAGTTGGAGCACAGCAGATTTTTAGGGCAATGAAACTATTCTATATGATGCTATAATGGTGGATACAAGATATTATGCATTTGTTAAAACCCATAGAACCATACAGCACAAAGAGTGAATTCTAACCATAAGCTTTTATTAACAATAATATATCAATTTTGGCTTGTCAGTTTTAACAAATGTACCACACTAATGCAAGATGTTAATAACAGGTTTAATAACAGGTTAACATGGTCTGTGGGAACTCTGTTTTCTGCTTTTTCTGTAAAATGAAAACTGCTCTAAGAAAATAAATATTAATTTTTTAAAAATAGAATCAATTTTAAAATTAATGTTTATTCTCTGAAAATTTTTAAAATATATTAAAAATAAAATGTCATACCAAACACATGGTTTTATTTCTTTTCATTTATTATTTTTTATTTTTTTAACAATTGTCTTGAAATTGGGCAGGTTATATGAAATATGAATTTTTTAAAAATTTTGATTGAGAGACATTTACATTTGGCAATATGAGAGACTACACATCCTGAAATACTCCTACATGAAACTATCAAAACTACTTTAAGTTTATGGATAACTTCCAAAATGATGAAGAAGGTGAGCAAATACTAGAGGTATTGATTGCCCTGGGCTATCCCAAAGTCTCCAGTTGGCCAGAGCCTGAACATGAAAAAACTACTGCATACCGGAAAGGGAGTCAAAAACTTGGGCCTATAAAGGGAAAAGTTTTGATTGGAGACTAGAATAAAGAAAGGAAAGATAGAAGGCCAAATCTAAGAAAAAGGATGAATAGAAGAAAAGAAAATACTGATGATTATAACAACAAGTCTATCTTAGCTATGGCTGTCAATAGAATTTCAAAAGAAATTAAAAGAAAAGGAAAGAACTGAACTTTTCTATAAGAACTTATAATCAAGTTTTGTATTCCACATTTATAATCTCTGTGCAATAAAAGAAGAGCCCTGCAAACTAAGAATTTAAAATTGATCATTGTTGGTAGTATTTCACCTATCCAGCAGAAGCAAACAAAATCACACTCATACCAGGTTTCAAAGATAAATATCACATACAACTCAGTCTTCAAAAGACTACTCACCTATAAATTTCCAATGAATATGAGCTCCAAAAAATTCAAGAAACACATGAGAACTAAGATATCATGAGGATGAATCAGAAGAAACAACAAATAGTAAAACTAAACCATAAAGACTTCAGATAGCAGATACAGAAAATAAAAATCATTATGCCTAAATAAATAAAAGGAAGAAATAAAAATATTAGCAAAGAGTAAGAACTTATAAAAAATGACTAGGAAGATATAAAATATAACCAAACAAAACATCTAAGATTGAATAATATAACCACTGAAATGAAAATATCAATAGAAGTGTTAAACAGCAAATTAGGCACATCTGGAGAGAGAAAGTCTGGATGGCAGATCTGAATCGAAAGTGCATCATGCAGGACAGAAAGAAACATAGAAAATATGAAAGAAAATATAAGATTAAGAATATTTTTAATATACTTTAAGAAATTTCAGAGAATAATCATTTAATTTTAAAATCAATTAAGGATATAATGGCAAAGACCATGAACATCTAGTTAGAGTTCCAAAATAAGATAATGGAGATAATAAAAACTTCATTAATAAATTTGAACACTTAAAAGAAATTGTTTAGAAAAATATAATTTAGGAAGATATAAAAAGCATGAGTAGTTTTCTAATCTATAAATAAATTCTACCAATAGTTAAAAATCTTCTTCAAAAGGAATATAAGACACAAATGGTTTTACAGAAGATTTCTACATAGCATTCTAGGATCAAATAATGGAAAAAGAGGATCTCAACCACATCAAAAGTCAATATGATTAATACAAGAATGGAAAATTATAGATTAATCCCTTTCATGAACATAGGTGAAAAAAAAAAACCCGAAACAAAACAATTCCAGCTGTGTATAAGGAAGATAATACCATCACAAGCAAGTTTATTTTAGTCCATAAATTCAACAAGGGCTTAATATTAGAAATAGTAATTAATGCAACTAACAACACTACAAAATTATAGAAGAAAATCAATCTTATTTGGTTTAAAGAAATAATTAAATTCATCATCTATTTACAATAAAATCTCTAATTTATTGTAGAAATAGATCCTTCTTTATACTAAATAAGAACACATTAACATGCCTATTATTTGCCTACCCACTTCAAAAATCATATCAAATATTGTCAAGGATGTGACTAAACAGGAATTCTTGTATAGTCTGCTTCACATAGTGAGGATTGGGGATAGCCCTTTGGAAATAATCTGGTATTCAGCAGATTTTAAGCTATAAAAATTTGACTCCACCCTTGCACATGTACACTGAAGACTTCTATAATAATATTCATGGAGGCCTTGTTTGTATAATAAAACACTGGGGTTTTGTAATAACAGGAAATGCAAATATCCATCAACAAGAGAATGGATAATTATTTTCTACACTCATAGAATAGCCTACTAAACAGCAAATATATGCATCAACAAAGGTGAGCTAACAAAATGTGTGAAAAGAGCAAGTTGCAAAAGTATAAAACCATTTTTATAAAGTTCAAAAACAAGCAAATGAAACAAAGGGAAGCAAGGAAACTATAAACAGAAACTCGGGATCTTGATTTCCCATAAAGAGGAGGAGGGACATTATGAAAGAGAGGCACAAGGGGCATCAAAAGTACTGTTAATGATATTTTCCTTAAATTGGAAGGTTAGTGAACAGATGTTTGTCATATCATTATATTTTATAACTTTTTTTGCATTTTCCAACTATTGCATAACAAAAGAATGTCTATAAAAATCTAATGTGATAGTAAAGTAATCAAGTTGATACATAGAAAACTTCTTTTTATAAGGCATTAATGGTTCATGATGGAGACAGGAAACAAATGTCAAGCAAATGGGATTATTTACCTTATTAACAGTGAACATATACTATTCAGTCTTTTCATCCAGTTACATACAGAATGTTTTGTGAAAGGTAGCACTGTGCTATGGTGAGAGCCAGACTGGGGCAAATTTTGGTTGTGGTACTTCTTAGCTGTGAGATCTTGAGTTTTAGTTCTCTCATTTGTAAATAAAGATAATAAAATGACCTAATTTATCAAATTATTATGTTAAATGAGTTAGCACATGGAAGGTACTGAGACAGGACATGCAGAGAATAAATCCCCAATTAATGTTGGATTCTAGTCATTCTGTTTTGATTTAATTCTTTGAAATATTGTTTGTATTATGGTAGGCTTTGGCCATTTGACGAAGCAGTTGATGACACTGGCTGATGGACATGTGGTGTTGGCTCTAGAAGGAGGACATGATCTCACAGCCATCTGCGATGCATCAGAAGCCTGTGTAAATGCCCTTCTAGGAAATGAGGTAAAAAAACTAAAAGTACAAAAGATCAGGGGTAAAGGACCAGAAATGTATGCATGCATATTTTTAAGTCTTTAAAAAAAATTCCATGTACTCAAAAACACAATGTTGTGTAAGAGAAGTTTATATGTTCTCATTTTATATGCTATAATGTTGTCCAGTGATAGAATCCACATAGCATTCCCCTCAATCAAGTTATTGGCAGAACTCAAATAAGATAACCCTTGGGAAGAGAAATGCTTTCTATACTGACCCAACTAATGAGCAATGGAACATTGAAAAAGAAATAACTCAAAGAAAATTTCTCTCAAGATTCTCTATAAGACTATGTTAGCTCAGAGGGGCAAAGGGCTTTTTAAAAGTATTTTTTAGCTTTATTGAGGTATAATCAACAAATAAAATTATAATATATTTAGACTATACAATGTGATGATTTGGTATATATATACAGTATGAAATGATTCCCACCATTAAGTTAATTTAACACTTTCATCACTTCATATAGTTACTTTTTGTTTGCAGGGTTGTGGGGTGAGAACACTTAAGTTCTCTTAGATTTCATTTGTACAATGCAATGTTATCAACTGTAGTCACCATGTGAACCATTAGGTCTTCACATCTTTTTATCTTATAACTAAAAGTTTAAAACCTTTTTACCAACCTCTCTCTATCTCTACCCACCATCACCATCCCCCCCCTGGTGGAGGAGGTTACAGAAGTAACACTATGCATTATTTAGTATTTCTTGTCTGGCTTTTTTCACTTAATTTAATGCCCTCCAAATTTATTCATGTTGTTGCAAGTGACAGGATTTTTTTTCTTTTTCTAAGGCTGAATTTTCATATATATATATTACATTTTTCTGTCCATTTGTCAATGGACACTTGTTTCCATACCTTAGATATTGTGAATAATGCTGCAGAAAACATGGGAGTACACATCATTTTTGAAGATCATGGTCTTGCTTCCTCTGTATATATATCCAGAAGTGAGATTTCTGGATCATATAGTAGTTCTATTTTTAACTTTTTAAAGAATCTACAGCTCTTTTCCATAATGACTGTACTACCAGTTTACCTTCCCACCAATAGTACACAAGAATTCCCTTTCCTTCACATTCTCACCAGCATTTATTTCTTTACTTTTTGATAATACACATCTTAAAAATATGCAAGATGGTATCTGATTGTGGTTTTGATTTGCATTTCCCTGATGATTACTTATGTTGAGCATCTTTTCATAAACTGTTGGCCGTTTGTATGTTTTCTTTCAGAAAACATCTATTCAGATTTTGGATTCAGGTTCTTTGCCTATATTTTAACTGGTTTGTTTATTTGTTTCTTTGTTTATTGGCTGTTGAGTTGTATGGATTCCTTGCTTATCTTAGACATTAACCCCATTACTGGATATGTGGTTTGCAAATATTTTCTCCCATTCAGTTTACCTTTTCATTTTGCTGATGATTATCTTTGCTGTACAGGAGCTTTTTAATTTGATGTAGTACCACTATTTTTGCTTTTGTTGGTTTTGCTTTTAATTTCAAACCCAAAAAAACAATTGCCCAAGACCTATTTTAAGGAGCTTACCCCCCATGCTTTCTTGTAAAAATCTTATGATTTCAAGTCTTGCATTTGCATCTTTAATCATTTAGAATTTATTGTTGTGTATGCCATAAGATAAGGGTACAGTTTCATTCTTTTGCATATGCATAGTTTTACCAACAACATTTATTAAATATCTTATTCTTTCCCCATTGTATACTCCTGTTTCCTTTGTTGAAGATTAATTGACCATATATGCATGGGTTTATTTCTTGATTCTCTCTTCTGTTCCATTAATCTGCATGTCTGTTTTTGATGCCCATGTCACATTGTATTGATTACTTGTAGTATAGTTTGAAATCAAGAAGTGTGATGACTTGACCATTATTCTTATTTCTCAATATTGTTAGAATTTTTTTCTATTTTTGTGAAAAAATGCTTTTTGACAGGGATTGTATTGACTCTATAGATCTCTTTGGGTAATATGTTGGTTAATATAAAACATGAGACATTATCCCATTTATTTGTATCTTCTTCAGTTTTATTTATCAATGTCTTAATTTTTTTGGTGAACAGGTTGTTCACTTCTTTGGACAAATTTAGTTCTGAGTATTTTATTATTTTTTGATGCCATTGTAAATGGGATTGTTTTCTTTATTTCTTTTTCAGAAAGTTCATTGTTAGTGCATAGAATCACAACTGATTTTTTGATGTTGATACTAAATCCTGCATCTTTATTGCATTTGCTTGTTAGTTCTAACATTTTTTATGGAAATTTAGGGTTTTCTGTATATATCATGTCACCTGAAAATAGTGGCAGTTTTACTTCTTCCTTTCTGATTTGGATGCATTTTATTTCTTTTTCTTACATAATTGCTCTAGATAGTACTTACAGTATTGCATTGAATAAAAGTGTCAAGAGTGAGTGTCCTTGTCTTATTCCTCATCTTAAAAGCTTTCAGCTTTTCAACATTGAATATGATGTTTTCTGTGGGTTGTCATATATGGCATTTATTATATTGAGGTATATTTCTCCTATACCAAATTTGTTAAGAGTTTTTATAATGAAAGAATGCTGAATTTTGACAAGTGCTTTGTCCGCATCTATTGAGATGATCATATATTTAGTCCCTATTTCTTCATGTGGTATATCACATTGATTGATTTTGTGTGTTGAACCATCTTTGAAGCCCTAGAATAAATCCCACTCAATTATGCTATATGTTTCTTTTAAAATTAGCTGCTGAAATTTGTTTGCTGAAATTTTGCTGAGAAATTTTACATGTATGTTCATTAAAGAGATCAGCCTGTAATTTCCTTTCTTGGCTTTGTATCAGGGAAATGCTGGCCTCCTACAATGAGTTTGGACCTGTTTCCTCTTCTTCATTTTTTTAGTTGAAGTTGAGAAGGATTGATATTAGTTTTGTTTGTTTGTTTGTTTGTTTGTTTGTTTGGTAGTATTCACCAGTGAAGCCATCTGATTCTGGACTTTTCTTTGTTGGTAGGTATTTGGTTACTAATTTAGTTTCCTTACTAGTAATTAGTCTGTTCAGATATTCTATTTCTTCATGATTCAGTCCACGTAGGTTTTATATTTCTAGGAATTCACATACTACTTCTAGGTTATCAAACTTCTTAGCACATATTATTCATTGTAGTTTCTTATGATCTTTTGTGTTTCTGTTATGTTGTCATCTCTTCTTTCTGATTTTATTAATTGAAGCTTTTTTTTTCTTGGTTTAGTTAAAGGTTTGTCAATTTTGATTATATTTTCATAAAACCACCTCTTAGTTATTTTTTATTTTTTATTGTCTTTTTATTTTTATTTTATTTATTTCTATCTGTTTTTTTCTTTTTTATTTCCTTCCTCCTACTACCTTAGGCTTCATTAACAGTTTTTTTCCTCTAACTGCTTAAGGTGTAAAGTTGTTTATATGAGAGCTCTCTTTAAAATTAATTTATTTTCATTAAAGTTGATGTACAATATTATATTAGTTTCAGGTGTATAACATAGTGATGAAACGATATAGCTTACAAAGTGATCACCCCAATGAATTTAGTACCCATGTGACACCATTAAAAAGTTATTATAATATTATTGACTATATTCCCTATGTTGTACTTTACATCCCTGTGACTATTTTAATAGCTAACGATTTGTAATTCTCAATCTTTTACTTTTTCACCCATCCCCCAAGCTCCCTCCTATTTGCTAACCATCAATTTATTCTCTGTAACTATGAGTTTTGTTTATTAATGTAAATATTTATTACTATGAGTTTTGTTTATTAATGTAAATATTTATTACTATAAACTTTCTTTTAAAACTTTTTGTTTTATTTCATAAGTTTTAGTATGTTGTGTTTCCATTTTTTTATTTCTTCTTTGACCCATTGGTTGTTAAAGAGTGTGTTAAATAAATGACCATATGTTTATAAATTTTTTAGTTTTCTTTTTTGAATTGATAACTAGTTTCGGGCCATTGTGGTAAGAAAAAATACTTGGGATGATTTCATTCTTTCTAAGTTTGTTAAGACTGGCTTTGTGGCCTAATATATGCTCTGTTGTGGAGAATGTTCCATATGTGGTTGAGAAGAATGTATATTCTGTTGTTATTAGATGGACTGCTCTATATATGTCTGTTAGATCCGTATAGTCTAATGTGTAGTTTAAGTCTAGTGTTCTCTTATTTTATGTCTGTATGATCTATCAGTTGTTCAAATTAGGGTATTAAAGTCCTCTATTACTTCTGTAATTTCATTTATTCTTTTTAAATTTGTTAATATTGGCTTTATAAATTTAAATGCTCCTATGTTGGGCACATTATAATTTACAGTTGTTACATCCTCTTGATGAAATAACCACTTTATCATTATATATGACCTTCTTTTTCCCTTATTATAGTTTGTGTGTTAAAATCTGTTTTTTCTGTTATAGATATACCTACCTCTGCTTTCTTCTGGTTTCCATTGGCATAGAATATCTTTTCCATCCCTTCACTTTCAGTCTGTGTTTCCTTAAAACTGAAATGATTCTCTTGTAAGCAGCAAATAATTAAATCTTATTTTTTATCCAGTCAGCCACTTTATATCTTTTGATTGGAAAGTTTAGTTTATTTACATTGAAAATAGTTATTGAGATATATGGACTTACTATTGCCATCTTGCTGTTTTCTGCCTGTGTAGTAGTTCCTTACTTCCTGTCTTCCTATCTTCTTTGGTGAATTGATGATTTTCCCATAGCATTGTGTTTGATTTCCTTCTTTTTATTTTTTGCTTATCTACTATAGGGTTTATTTTTGTGCTCACATGAGGCTTGCATAAAACATATTATAGATATAATAGTGTATCCTAAGTTGAAAACATATTAACTTCTAATGCATGTAAAAATTCTACATTTTTACAGTTTCCCTCTTCAATTTATGTTTTTGATATAACAAATTATTTTTATATTGTTTACCCATTAACAAATTATTGTAGTTATTTTTAGTATTTTTTCTTTTAACTTTTATACTAATGTTATTTACCTACTACTATTATAATATAGAGTATTCTGAATTTATATATTTATCTTTACCAATGAGTTTTATATTTTCATAAGTTTTCATGTTACTAGTTAGCATCCTCTCATTTCAGCTTGAAGAACTCCCTTTAACATTTCTTGTAAGGCTAATCTAGTGGTGATGAAATCTTCAGCTTTTATTTATCTACAAAACTCTATCCTTAAGGACAAATTAACTGGGTAGAGTATTATTGTTCAGCAGTTATTCTTGCTACACTTTGAATATATCATTCCATTTCCTTGTGATCTGCAAAGTTACTGCTGAAAAATTCACTCATAATCATAATGAGATTCTATTATATGTGATAAGTTGCTTTTCTTTTGCCACTTTTAAGATTCTCTCTTTGTCTTTAACTTTTGACAATTTAATTATGATGTATTTTGATGTAATTCTCCTTAAATCTATCTTATTTGCTACTTTTTGGGTTTCCTAGACTTGGATGTCTGTTTTTTTCCTCCAGATTAGGATAGTTTTAGCCATTATTTCTTCAAATAGGTTCTATGGCCCTTTCTCTCTCTCTTCTCCTTCTGGGACCCCTGTAATGTGTATTTGGTAAGCTTGTGGTTCCCCAGAAGTCCTTTAAACCAGGGGTCCCCAACCCCTAGGCCATAGATTGGTACTGGTCTATGGCCTGTTAGGAACCTGGCCGCATAGCAAGAGGTGAGTGGCAGACAAGCAAGTGAAGTTCCATCTGTATTTGCAGCAAGTCCCCAGTACAAGCATCACCTCCTCACCTCCACCTCAGATCATGAGGCATTAGAATCTCATAGGAGCACTTGTCCCTAGTGCCAGTAAGGTTGGGAACCACTGCTTTAAGCTATTTTCACCATTTCTCCTGTTTTTGTTTTTGTTTTTGTTTTTTTCATTTTTTTCTACTCTGACTGGATGAGTTTCACTGCCTGGTCTTAGAGTATACTGATTCTTTTTCCCATTTGATTTAGTTTAACTCTTGAACTCCTCTAGTTTGAATACTCTATGGGGTAAATCACTTTTTTTCCATTTCATTAAGATCAGTTACTGAAGATTTTGCTTGAAATATATTCCCCTGGTTTTTTACCTTGATCTTCTTTGTTGGTTTCTGCACATTAGATAAAACAGCCACCTCTCCCAGTCTTGAGAGACTGGTTTCATGTGGGAGATGAACATTATCAGTCAGCCTGGCCTGAGCTTCTGTTTCTTTCTCAAACCTTTGTGACTACCCAAGCTGCAATCTTTGCTGTTAGTGTCTCCTAGCAGTTGAGTGTGTGCCAAGAGCTGTCAGTGTCCCTAAGGTGAAGATTAAAGTCAGCACCTAGATATAGGCTGACTAGAAGCTGTACCCTCAGGCAGCAGCTGGGAAAGTATGCATTCCTATCACTTCCATGAAGAAACTATGAAATAGGCATTTTTACCTGTTTCTTCTGCATCGAGCTTAAGTGTATAGCCCATGGAGTGCTCCAGTGCCTGTTTAAAAATTCTTTGTTATGTTCTTGTGGGACTCCTGAATGCATTAATGTTGGGTATCAGAGCTAGGTGATTGGTAGGCCCATCCTATGGGTAACAACCATAAAAGTTGGGGTGCTAGATATGTTAACAAGCTCCTTCCAGGGAGATACTGGTGACTTGTTTTTATTTTTGGAGTAAATCAGAGGGAAAAGGTGGGAAAAGTGCCTACCAGCTCTTTTAGGCTCTGGGGAAAATCAGTCAGCACCTTGGTGTATACTAAGTTAGAAGCCAGACTCCTCAGGCAGCAGCTTGTAAAGTGTACAGTCAAACCCCTTCCAGAGAAAAACTGGGAGATGGGTGTTTTTGCTTGTTCTCTCTGCACTGAGCTCTGGGGCGTGGATAGCTATAGCACATGCTTGCGCACCTGTTAAGAACTGCTTCTTTGTTTGCAATACTCCAGTGGGACTCATGAATTCAAGCCCTTTTGGCTTTCAGAGCAAGGTGTTTGGGGAGCCCATTCCTCGGGTGGGAAATTTAAAAATAGAATTCTAGATGTGTGGTCCAAACCCTTTACTCCTCAGAGAAAAACTGGCAGATGGGGGTTTCCTCCCAATTGTGCTAGAGGTGGAGTTTATGGTAAAAGTGTGTCTCAGTCTTTCCTACCCATTTTGATATGAGTATTTTCTTATTTGCTCAATGTATAGGAGTCAGTCCGCTAGTTTTTGTATTTCTCTCAGGGGACTTGCTGGATGTGTAGGTGTACATTCAGTCCATCCATGGAAGGAGAGAAATTCAGGAGCCTCCTATTTCACCATCTTGGTCCAAAGTCATAAAAATATTGGTAAACTCTTTTTTTCTGTTTTCAATTTATAAATTATTTCCATCTTACAGATGGTGATAATGAATTTTTGAAAGGCTTAAGAAATTCATTCAAAATTGCGCAGCCAGAATGCATTAGAGCCAAGATTTAAACTTGAAACTACATTGCCAAAGGTCATTCTTTCTTCTTTTACATCACATACATATTTTTTCTGACTACTCTGCAGACTTCATATCAAATTGCCATGAGGTTCACTCCCAGATCATGGCAAGCTTTTAAACCAATTATTTGCAATTCCACAAATATTTCAAAGTTTATATGTATTCATTAATATTATCAATTCATTTCTTTTTATAGTGAATGTATAGAACTATTTGACTACATAGTTTCCCTTTCCATAAACTTGAAATACAACTATATATATGAAATAAACATACACAAAATTATTTTTAAATTTTTTCTTTCATAATGTTTTGAACAGTAACTCATGCTTGTGCCTGTACTATTTATGAAGAGAAAAAATATGTATCTTTCCTTCTGCACACTAAACATAATTTTTATTGACATCATTATTTTAAGACATATAGTGCTTCAACATGATTACTGTGCCATATTTATTGAAGAAAATATGTACCTATTTTATTTGAAGAAAATATGAGAGAGAAAAATTAAGCACTATTCAAGTATTTACTGTGTTGTATGACTTCAGACAACTCAGTAACCCAAAGAATGTAAAATGTCTGTTTAGGTCCTTTGCCCATTTTTAATCAGACTGTTTGTTTTGGTCATGTTAAGAGGTAGGAGGAGTTCCTTATATATTTTGGATGTTAACCCTGTATTAGATGTATCACTGCTGAATACCTTCTCCAATTGAATAGGTTGTCTTTCATTTTGTTGATGGTTTCTTTTGCTCTGCAAGAACTTTTAGGTTTCATATAGTCCATTTGTTTATTTTTTTTCTTTCTTGTGCCAAGGAGACATGGCAAAAGAAATATTACTAAGAGTGATGTCAAAGAGTTTATTGCCTATATTTTCTTCTAGAAGTTTATGGTTTCAGGTCTTACATTTAAGTCTTTAATCCATTTTGAGTTTATTCTTGTATATGGTATAAGAAAGTGATCCAGTTTCATTTTTTTGCATGTATATGTTCAGTTTTTGCAATGCCATTTATTAAAGAGACTGTCTTTACCCCATTGTACATTTATGCCTCCTGCGTCATAGATTAATTGACCATATAAGTGTGGGTTTATTTCTGGGTTCTCAATTCTGTTCCATTGATCTATGGATCTCTTTTTATGACAGTATCATGCTGTTTTTATTACTATACTCTTGTAGTATGATTTGATATTGAGTAGCATGGTACCTCCAACTTTGTTCTTCTTTCTCAAGATGACTATGGTTATTTGGGGGTTTTTGTTCCATATAAATTTTAGGATTATTTGTTCAAGTTCTGTAAAAAATGCTATTGATATTTTGATAGGAATTTCATAGGATCTATAGATTGCTTTGATTAGTATGGACATTTTAACAATGTTAATTCTTGCTATCAAAGGTATGGTATATACTTCTATTTCTTTGTATCCTCTTCAGTTTCTTTCTTCAGTGTCTTAAAATTTTCTGATTACAAGTCTTTTACCTCCTTGGCTAAATTTATGCCTAGGTATTTTTTTTCATGCAATTATAAATGGGATTTTTAAAAGTTCTCTTTCTGAAGTTCATTATTGGTGTATAACAATGCAACTGATTTTTGAGTATTAATTTTGTATCTTGCTACTTTACTGAATTCATTTATCAGTTCTAATAGCTTTTTTTGTAGACTCTTTAGGGTTCTTTATGTTAATCAGCAAATAAAGATAGTATTACTTCTTCCAATTTGGATGCCTTTTATTTATTTATTTATTTTTTTGTCTGGTGGTTATGGCTAGGACTTCAAAACTATGTAGAATAAAACTGGTGAAATTGGACGTCCTTGTCTTGTTTTTAATATTAAAGAAAACACTTTTAGCCTTCAAACTTTGAGTATGATATTAACTGTGGGTTTGTCATATATGACCTTTATTGTGTTGAGGTTTGTTCCCTCTTTTCACACTTTGCTGAGACTTTTTATCACAAATGGATGCTAGATTTTGTCAAATGCTTTTTCTGCATCCATTGATATGATCATATGATTTTTATTTTTCATTTTGTTTCTGTGGTTTATCACGTTAATTGATTTGTGGATATTAAACTAACCTTGCACCCCAAGAATAAATCTCATTGATAATGGTGTGTGATCTTTTTAATGTATTGCTGAATTTGGTTTGCTAATATTTTGGGGGGGGGGGATTTTTATATCTATGCTCATCAGGAATATTGGCCTACATTTTCTTTTTTCTTTTTTTTCTTTCTCTCTTTTTTTTGTAGTATCTTTCTACATACCCTTTCAACTAGGATGTCTGTGGTCATTTTATTATATGAGTAAATTCTACAGGTCAAATAGACTGTTTTCATTGACCAATTAGTGACCTTAGAAGGATATCATCTAATTTAAGGTTTGATACCTATGCCTTTTCACTACATTTTAGGAAGACCAGGCTTGATATAGAGGAAGAGATAAAAGAATTGTTGGCCAATCTTAACATGCCCATGTGGGTGTATAGATGCTAAAAATTCCAGTAACTGAAATAATTATTTTTTGGCTATATTGACTATTTAATGAGCTTTAATTATCTAGATGTCTTAAAGTACATTTGATTTACTTGTTATAATACCCTAAATACCATCTGTCTCTTTTTATTGGCTATGTTCAGTTACATAAGCACAATCTAAAATTTGTTCATTCTGATTTAAAGTAAGGAAGATTTGAAGAAATTATGTCCTTCTGTATTTTTTTCATTGATATTTCTTCAGGATATAAACAAGAATATAAAGTATACAAGATACTTTAAGGATAACAGATTTGGTATATTGTACTTTAAAAGGTAAATTTTGATATGTTATATCTATCAGTACACAGAGTAACAAAGCTAAGAGAAATTAGGATTTTTTAAAATGAAAAATAGAAGAAAAATACATGTGTGTTATACATTATAATTTATTTGAAAAAAAGGAAATGAAAATGTAATATTTGAAACAACATAAGGAACAAAGAGTTCTTCTCACTTTCATTGACAATATAATTTATAATCCAAGGCCTGGTTTTCTATATTTTTTCCTTCAGTTCAAAGGTCATTATGACTAACAGCATGACTACATTGAAGTTTTAAATTTCATTCCTTTAGCAAAGTAATATATAAGGCATATTGCATGTACTTCACCATTAAAAAGTACATCACATAGTTTTCACAGTAGTTTTATGTGGTAAACTCTAGGTAAGGAAATAAGAAAGGACGTCTTTCAGATATCAGTTGTGCAATTTCAAATCCTAATTTTCCTTCAAACTCCCTTTTCAAGTGATTAATAGGGCAATTATAACTTATTATCTGGGATTTCACTTTTACAAATAACAAAATGTAGTAAAGGTTGAGCTTAAAACATTGGCAGAACCTACTCTGGCTTCTCAACACTGAACATGCAATTGAACTCAAATTAGGAAGGTCAAGAAGGGCCTTTTTGAGGGACTCTGCACTTTGTCAGATGTATTTATTCATGTGCAGAGGATTAGAATTCATAAACATTTTGCCAGTTTTTTTAATGCTATTTCTTTTCCTTGTTGTTCTTGGCTAGGCCATGTCAATACTGCAAAATGCTGCTTCATATGGCTTATTATCAGCAGAGTAATATGTATTACATAACCCAAAGGAATTGTAAATCAGCAGGAACTCTTGGCTCTGCACCTCAGTGCAGATACATAGATGGGTACCAAAAAACTTTATTTTTAAGAACTTAAGCTGAGTGCCATACCCAAAATAGGCATTTCTTCTTTTAAGATTTTTTTTTATCATGAAAGTGATCTAGTTAGCAAAACATCTCTTAACTATTCCTTTAAGAAATATGCACAAGGTCTTTCAAACTAATATACTATTGGATTAAAACTAATTTGAGCATGGTACAGGAAATTCCTAGAGGCAACTGATTTTGAAGGCATACCAGAAGACCATTTTTTTTCTTTTTCTTGGCAAAGTTCAGAACTTAGATATATCAGTCCAATCAGTGTGTGATGAATATTTTTGAACTTCTTCAATGAAGCACTTAGAAACAGCAGTGTGGAGTTTACAAAAACTTAAAGTAACTATCCAAATGAGAAGAATCATTAGGTTTCTTAGAATGGCATCAGAGATACTTATGTGAATAGTCACATATTTTTTAGAATCATAGAAACATCGGTAAGGTTCTCAAAGAAATTGATTTTGGTAATTTGCATTTGTGCTGGCTGGTAAGCAGTATCACAGTTGCTTTAAGGCCACATTTGTCTACTGTTATGCAAAGCCAATTAGCAACAATCTGGGTTGCTGCCTCTGAAAAGAGGTGAGAAAAGCTTAAGCAGTTGTCATTCCTATGGAATCTAAAAGGAAAACATTGAAAAACTTAAGGCAGGTAAAAGGAGAAGACATATAGTAAGAGCCTTGGGTAGCAAAGTTGAGAACATAGCCATTAAAAGACCACCTGTCAAAACAGAATAAATGACAATTTTAAGCTTCTTAGAGAAAAAACAAATTGCCATAGATAATGGAAACTGTTGAAATGATGCTACAGTCTCTAGTACTAAAGGTTCAGCACATAGTTGAGTCTATAGCATGTTTTCTCTTGATCTCCCCCATTTTTTTTTTTAAGTTTTGGCTCCTAGTTCTTTCCTTCCTTCCTTCCTCTCTTTCTTTATCTGTCTGTATGTCTGTCTCTGTCTCTCTCTGTCTCTCTTCGAGTGATACATATCACTCTACTTTTCTTTGTAATAACTGCAGTCTCTTGTTGAGTAGGCTCAACTGCTTTCACTTGACTTGGATTCAGCAACAGTGGCTAAACTTCATGAGTGTGTATGTTGATAATCTTTGCACAATGACTTTTTGCTCTAAAGCTGCTGAAAAAATCTCTTGAATTAACTCTAGTAAGTGTTGACAACCACCTCTGAGGTAACTCTTGAGATGTTGTTGTTCAAGTTATTCATTAGGGGTTTATTTTCATTAGATTTTGAATGGGGGCGTAGTTTTGCCATCTTTTTTATCCTTTAGATTATGTATGGCTGATTCCATTGAGGAATTGGTGTGCATCTGGGAAAGTTTACAAGCTCCTATTTCCGAGCTTGCAATTCCTGAGTAGAGAGGAAGGGAGAACTGAATATGGGGAAAACATGATAATCCAGAATAATGTTTTTCTTAGATTTTGAAACCTATTCATGCTCTGCAAAAGAATGTATAGATAATCTAAATAGAGTAAAAATATTTGGAAAATATTATTTGAAGATACTTTTCATTGTAGATAGGGCCAGTGATGTTGCATTTCTCATATTCAGCAGGTTTAGGAGAGGCAGAGCCAAAGTGATTGTGGATTTTTTTAAATCTGTTTTAGCAAATGCTAAATGAAGTAGAAGTTACCTGGAAAATTTAAACGTCCATTATGCAAATCTTCTGTACTGTGTGTCTTTAGGGTTTTTGGAAGGTGTTAAAAGGAGTGTGGTTGGGAACCTGGACACACTGTAACATTCTGGTTACCAGTAAAAGAAAGAAAGCATTTCTTTTCAGTGATGAAGCACACATGTAATGACATTGATTTATCTGTGCATCCATTCAGTAATCTTTTATTAGGCATCTATTTTGTGGCCAAATGTTCTAATACAATTAAAAATGAAAGAAACATAAACAAAGTACCTTGGGAATGTAGGAACCTTTGTTTTTAGCTATATCTGGATGGAGAAATATTTTAACAGAGGAGGTAACATTTAATGTTGGTCTCAAATAAAAATGAGATTTTGACAAGCTGAAGTCAAAAGAAAGGATTTATCTTTTACAGTGGAAATGCATAGATAAAGATATTAAAACTTCTTGGAATTATAGATGGTTCTTTTTTGTGTTTGTTTTGTTTTTGGCATAAGAGAGACTACTTTAAGTGGAATAAAAGTAAATAATAAGGCTAGATCAGTGGCATTTGGGATATCATAAGGAATTAGAATTTCTGTGGAAAATATAGAAGCATTGAACAAATGAGTTCCATGCTTTTGGGTACTATAATAACAAAATAGTGTACAATTTTTGGAAATGGAGAATCCCATACAAGAAAACAAAAGTTTATTAAGGAAATAATCATCAGAAATAGTTTTCCCAGATTATCAATAAACAAAATAATACTCTTTCAGTGATATAATGGGCCTGACTTTTAATAGTTTGTGAGATTATGTGTCTCTACTCAAATCTGAGTTCAGTGAAATCACATTATTAGCTTGAAATAGGCCAAGGTGGGAATATTTACACGACAGAAATCGGCAAATACAATAAATTACAGCTGTTTCTTAGACAGCCAGCTGTTAAACACTTACTAGTACACCCCTGCTACATGATGTGAAACAGGTCTTCTTAGCTGAATAATCAATATTTGGAAAAGAATATATTACAAATCTCGTTACTAAACAAAAAATTAAGGACAACCAGTTTAAAGCATGAAAATTAGTAAATTAAAGAAGATATAAAAGCAAAGGAGGGTAAGTAAATCAAGGATTAAAGAAAATTAAACATAAGGATTCATCAAGTATAATTATAAAATGTAAACTTATTTACACAAACAGGGACGAGGAAACAAGATTTTTGACATATATGATGAATTAAGCCTTTTTCTGTAATAATTCATGTCTAAAATTTGGACATTATGCTAAGAAACAGCACTTAGCAAACTTTCCTTCAGTGCTATTGAAACTTCAATTAAACATGCACCTTTCAATATATATAATATTTCCCTACCTCAATTATGTGGTTTGAAATGTTTCTCATTATGTTGTATATCTACAATCTTACCTCAATGCTTAAACAAAAACATTGATAGTCTGAATTACCTAACTAATTGTATTTACGATCTTCTTTCCAATAGAACACTACACCTCCTTTTTACCTTTAAATTCATTTTTAATTATTTAGCTATTTATTGCCATAGGCATTTAAATATGCCATTACATCCAAACTTTTCATATTTAAGAGTCATGGAAATTATGGTGTACTATTTGGATATGAGGGTGAATAAAGACATTTTCTTATAATCTTTCTTCTTTCATTCAGTGAGTAACCCACATTTATCTAAGGTGTGGTAGTTTTGGATAAAACCCAACTAATAAAACAATAACCACAGCAGTAATCTCAGAATCTCGTCCACCTATCTCTCTTATTTTTTTGTTCAAGGAATTAATTCAGTATCTTATGTGAGCTCAAGGACTTATTAGGTTTATATCACTCCTCTTGGCTACAGGTGTTCCTTTATTGTTGCGTGATGTAACCCATCATTCGCATATATGTAGGATGCAGGCAAACTCAGTCTGAATAATCTCAGTGGTCTGTCAGTGTAATAACTTCATTATTGATAGAATCCACCCTGATTTATTTTTTTTTTCAATCTCAAGGATTTTAGTGACTTCAAATGAATAAAGGGTTATTTTGAGAATAACTCATGAGTCACAGAATAGATAAAATTGTAACCAGATTTACTTAAGCAATCAAATTAAACATATACAACTAATTGCAGACATCTCTAAGACAATTATTTAAATGAAAGTTGAGTTTTAACCACCAATCCCTCCTCACTAGGGAATCGATAATAGTTCATCAGCATAGAGGGTCAAGTCTTTATTGCAGTCTGCTTCCTTTATCCTCTTGGTCTTGATTATCATATTCTTCCATAGTTTCACAATATCTTTGATCTTGACAACTGAACCCTTTCTGCATTTTTTCTAAGTTGCTTGGCATGTCGTAGTTCCCTTTGTAGGTGAATTTGTGCCTTGTATCTAAGAATAGTAACTTACTGTTCTTGCTGCGACACTTGTAACTTCACTTTGTTCTTTGAGGCACCATAATATAGTGGAAAGAACATGGACTCAAGAACCAGACTTATTATTTTTATTCCCTTATGTCAGAGAATATATTTTCTTTTTAAATTATTTTTAATTGTAAAATAAATTTATGCAGAAAACTGCATAAGACATGAAGATACAGCTCAATGAGATATCACAAATAGAGCACATAGATAACCATCAGCCAGGTCAAGAAGTAGAATAATGTCTGCCCCTCAGTAGACCCTAAATCCCTTTTCCCAATCAGTACTCCCTTTCTCACTTCTGAAAGTAACCAATTTTCTGGTTTCGAACCAAAAGTTTTAATTTACTTGTTTTTGAACTTTATATTCATGAAATCATACCATATATATCCCTTTGGATCTAAATTATTTGGTCAACATTATGTTAGTGAGATTCATCCATAAATGAAACTAGCTATATAGTTCATTAATTTTTATTATTATAGTATTCCATCATAAAAAGAATTTCTAGGAAATCATCAGTTTATTGATCTATTCTACTTTTGATGATTGTAGGGAATTTTTCCAGTTTGGGAGCCATTATATACAATGCAGTGATGGACTTTTTTAATATGTTTCTTGGTACATCTGTATACACATTTCTGTTCAGGATATATCTAAAAGTGTCATCTACATGTGTTTAATCTTTATAGATAATAACAAACTGTTTTCCATAGTTGTTGTCACAATTTATACTCCTACTAGCAGCATATGACTGTTTCTCTTGTTTCATATCCTTCCAACATTGATATTGTCAGTCTTTTAAATTTTTAAATGTTCTGGAGAATATGTAGTAGTATATCATCATGGATAGCCATTTCTAGAGTACTAATGCAGTAAACCAGTCTTGATTTATTTATTATTTGTATATACTATTTTTTTGTAGCACCTATTCAGGTATTTTTTTCTACTTTCAGATTGTCATTTGTTTTTACTGATTTGAGCCTTTATAGTTTTTGGTCATGTGTTGTCTATCCATTTCTTATGGCCTGGTAGTGGTATCTTTGTCTATATGTACAATTCTATTCTGTTCCATACATGTTTTTATGTATTCTTGTGACATCTTGATCACTGTAGCTTTGTAAGAAATCTCGATATCTGGTAGAACAAATCATTTGGTTCATTTTTCTTCAGAGCAGTTTTGGCTACCTCTGTCTCTTCTACATTTTCATATAAAATTTTAGAATCAGCTTGTGAAGTTACACAAAAGACATGTAAGTAGATTCAGTTCATGAATAAAAGCAAAGATTATCACATTGTAATAAATTTGTTTAAGGGACAGTTTCTGCATTAAAATGGTAAAGGAAGTTTGAATACAAAAATGAAGAAAAATTAAACTACAAAAACTAGCTGAAGGAAAGCTAATATGACTATACTAGTATCAGATAAAGTGGACTTTATAAGACAAAAAAGGAACTAATGATAGAGGTACTTTATAATAAATCAACATAACTGAGAAGATAAAGTAATTCAAACTTTTTGTACCTAATAGTACAGCTTCAAAACATGTCAAGTAAAAATTGAAAGAAACAAGTGGAAAAATTTGCAGAAGCACAATCATAATGAAAGATTTTAATAAACCTCTCAGTAACTTATAAGAAAAGAAGATGATAAAAAGGGGGATATGTAGAAGATTTTACACCTTAATAAATTTGCTTTCTTTGAAATATATAAAAGAATATACCTAATAACTGCATAATATTCTTTTCAAGAACACATTTTCAAAAATAAGCCATATTTAGGGCATAAAGCAAGTTTCAGTAAATTTCAGCTAATTGAATTCATACTGAGTGTAATCTCACAGTGAAATTAAACTAGAATCAATATTAATAAAACAAATAGACATCTTGTGTTCATGGATTGAAACACTTAATATTGTTAAAATGCCCATACTACCCAACATGAGCAACAGATTAAATGTAATCCATATCAAAATTCCAATGGCAATTTTTTTATAGAAATAAAAAATTTCTAAAATTTATATGGGACAACAAAATACCACAAATCAATCAATATCGAGAAAGAAGGACAAAGCTGGAGGTATCACACTTACTAATGTCAAAATATATTACAAAGCTACAGTAATCATACCAGCATGGTGTTGCCATAAATACAGGCATATAGACCAATGGAATAGAATAGAAAGCACAGAAATAAATTTGTACATATGTAGTCAACTTATCTTCAACAGAGAAGCCAAAACATAATGGGTAAAGGATATTCTTGAACAAATGGTGTTGGGAAAAATTGATATTCACTTGTAAAAGAATAAAACTGGATTTAACCCCACACAAAAATAAACTTAAAATAGGTTAAAGACTTAAATGTAAGACTCAATTTGTAAAACACATAGAAGAAAATGGGGAAAGCTTCTGACATTGGTATTGGCAGTGATTTTATGGCTATGACACCAGAAGTGCTGACAAACAGAAAACAGAAAAACAAACAAGTAGGAATGCTCAAACTAAATAGCTTCTGTACAGCAAAAGAAACAATCAATAGAGAGAAAATGCAATCTAAGGAATGCGAGAAAATATTTATATTTGATAGGGTGTCCATCTCAAAATATGTAAGAAACTTTTACAGTTCAGTAGTAAAACAAAACAAAACAAATAAACAAACAAAAACCTAATGACCTGATTTTAGAAATGGACTAAGTTCTTGAATGTACATATCTAAAGAAATTATATGAATGGCCAATGAGTATATGAAAAAAATGTTTAACATCACTAATCATTAGGGAAATGCAAATCAAAACCACAATGAGATATCGCCTCACATCTGTCAGAATGTCAGGATGACTATTATATATTTTTTAAAAAGTGTTGACAAAAATGTAGAGAAATGGGAGCCTTTGTACACTGTTGGTGGGAATGCAAAATAGTGGAATCATTATGGAAAACAGAACAGTGGTCCTTCAAAAATTTAAATATAGAACTACCATATTGATCCAGCAATTCCACCTTTGAGATTTATCCAAAGAAATCAAAATCTGGGTCTTGAAGAGATTTTAACACTCCTATGATTCTTGCTGCACTATTCATCATAGCAAAAATGTGGAAATAAACTACATGTTCAGTGATAGACAAATGGATAAGAAAATGTGGTATATACATACAACTGAATATTGTTTAGCCTTTAAAAATAAAGAAATTCTGCAGTATGTGACAATATGGGTGAACCTTAAAGACCTATGCTAAGTAAAATAATCCATTTGCATAAATCCAAATACTGTATGATTTCACTTATATGAGGTATCTAAAATATCAAATCCATAGAATCAAAGGGTGGAATGGTAGTTGCCAGAGGCTAGGTGGTGAAAGGGGAGTTACTAATTAATGGGAAATAAGTTTCAGTCAAAAGATGAATAAGCTCTAGAAATCTGCTCTACAACATTGTACCTATAGTCAACAAAATGTATTGTACACATAAAAATTTGTTACATGGTTAGAGTTCGTCATGTTAAGTGTTTATACTACAATAAAAATAAAAATAAAATGCCAATGATGTAAAATAAAATAATGACCTAAAAAAATAGAGTAGTTGTATAATTTGAAATAAAAAAAGATAATTGGAAAATCTCTTATATTTGGAAGTGTCACTGTCAAAAAAAATCACAATGAAAATTAGAAAAACTTTAAGCTGAATGATTTTGAATATATGAAATATCAAAACTTATAAAATGTGTATAAAGCTGAATTTAGAGAAAAAATATAAAGCTTTAATTTATATATAAGAAAACTTAATATTAAAGATAGTAGCATATGTATCAAATTAGAAAACCATAGCAACAAATGAAGCATGAAATAAGCAAAGGAAATACAAAGAGATGAAATATTTAAATAGAAAACACAAAAAAGTCAAAGTTTAATTCTTGAAATAACTTTAAAAATTAATAGAACTGTAGCAAAACTGATCAACAAAGAAAAAGCATGCATTACCAACACTCAGAATGAAAAAAAAGACTTCACTGCAGATTTTAATGTATTAAAAGAATTATGAGACTATTAAAAAATTTATGTAAAAAGTTTTGAAATTTTATTTGAAATGGAGAAATTCTTACAAAAACACAACATTGCAAAAACTGAAGCAAGAAAACATAAAACTTGAATGTACTATAATTATAAACAAAATTGAATCTTTAATAACAAATTTACAGAGTAACTTCAGAAGCATGGTGGAGTTAGGGATCTTCCTAGATCTCTCCCCTTGAAATAACAATAAACTGAACACGTAAAACTCAACAAATAACACCGAACCTGTGTACATATTCTTTAGTTACTCAGATCACTGAGTAAGTGATCTGCACAAAAGAGTTTCTAAAGGTCAGAACTATAGGAATCTGGGGGATAGATTGGGAGTAACAAAAAAGCTACCTCAGGCAGTTCTAGTATTCGCAACTGGTTCCCGGAACAGCCCGGACTGAGGGATCAGTGAGTTCCACACAGCAGAGCCCAGGTTTCAGGGCAGAAAGCAAATCAGGAATTGAGTGCAGAGGGGCAACAGCTGTGTCCTAGCGGAGGCTGTTACAAAGCGGGAGGCTGACACAGAGACTATTCGCAACCCCCACTCAAAAACCCAGAGCACACCCTCCTTCCACCTCATACTCTCCCAGACCTAGCACTGTGAAGCTCCAGGGGAATTTGAGTAACTAGTATCAAAACAGAAACCACTGTCAGTACCACTGACACAGGCTGGGACAGAGGGTAGTGGATCATGATTAAAATACTCAATATATCAGAGAGAAAAAAGGCATTATCAGCCTCAAAACAGAGATCCAAGAGGCTTGGATGCCACCTACTGGAAGTCAAAAAAAAAAAAAACACCTTATCAACAGGCTTAAGAGAGACCTCCATATAATAAATCTTTCTGAAAAAAAAAGCAGAATACACTCCCATTCATGCTCATACATAGAAATTACCCATTAAATACCATGAACAACAAGGTGACAAGGCAGCTCAGAAAGAAAGAAAAATCTCCAAAAAATAAGCTGAGAGACATAGAAATATGCGATTTAAATGACAGAGAATTCAGGATTGCATTTCTGAATTCTCAATGAAAAAACTCAATGAAATACAAAATAATTTAAATCAACAATTCCAAGAACTTAAAAAAATAGACCAGAAAAATTATTTTTTTACAAGGAGACTGAAACCCTAAAAAAGAACAAAATAAAACTTCTGGCAATGAAGAACACACTAAAAGAGATGAAGAGTGAAATAGCAAGCTTAGGAAAAAGAGCTGACTAGCTTAAAGAAATAATCAGTGATATTGAAGACAAATCTAGAAATAATTCAGACAGAAAAAGAAGAGAGACCAAAGAATGAAAAATAATGAAAGAGAAATACAAGAACTAGCTGACACCATCAGGAAAGGCAATACAAGTGTAATGAGTATACCAGAAGAAGAAGAAGGAAACAGAGAGCATATTCAGACAAATACTTAATGAGAATTTCCCCAAATCTACAGAATGAGTTGGAGCTTCAAATCCAAGTAGCTAACAGAACACCCAATTATCTCAACCTAAAAGGCCTTCTCCAAAAACACATTATATTAAAATTGTCAAAAATTAATGACAAAGGAAGAATTCTCAAGGCAACCAAAGGAAAAGAAGACAGTAACCAGCCAAGAATAATATATCCAGCAAAGCTCTCCTTTACATATGAAGGAGAAATAAAGACCTTTACAGATGTACAGAGAGAATTCTCCACTGCATTACAGGAAATACTGAAAGGGGTCAGCCCACCTGAAACAAGATGACAAAAAAATACATAACAATGAGTAAGATGACTAACTGAAAGACAGAAGAAGAATAGTGCAATTCTTATTAAGAACAGGGTAATATAAGCTTAAATATTAAGAAGATAATTGCCATTGCAACATAGAAATGAATGTTCAGCATATATAGGGACAAATCGACTAACAGAAAAAGGAGGGAACAGAAAAAGGAGGGAACAAGTATCTAAATTCATAAAGGCGAATGGCGATAAGGCACACAGAGAAGAAAATGGACTACTGTATATTTAACAACTATATTTAATCTTAAGGGTAACCACAAACCAAAGATCTAGAAAGAGATACATACCATAAAACAAGAAAGATCAGAGTGAAAATCCACAAACCCCCACCAAATTAAAATGACAGACAGAAATGCAAGAACAAGGAAACAAAGGAAATACTGAGCTACCCGAAAACAAAAGATAAAATGGCCACAGGAAAACCTCATATTTCAGTAATCACCTTAAATATAAATGTATTGAACTCATCAATTAAAAGGCACATATTTGCAGATTGGATCAAAAAACAAAATCCAAGTATGTGCTGCCTTCAAGAGACACATCTCAGTTTCAAAGACAAATATAGACTTAAAGTGAAAGGGTGGAAAATAATAATCCAAGCAAATGGCATTCAGAGAAAAGTGGGTGTAGCAATACTTATATTGAACAACACAGACTTCAAGATAAAAAGGGTAAGGAAGGATACTGAGGGACACTTCATAATGATAAAAGAAACCATACATCAAGAACACATAAAGCTTATTAATGCCCCCAGTCATGGAATCCCAAAATGTATAAAGCAATTACTAAAAGAACTAAAAGGAGAAACTGACCAAAACACTATCTAGTAGGGGACCTAAATACCCCATTTTCAGATATGGGCAAATCGTCCAAACAGAAAATCAATAAGGAAATAACATCCTTAAATGAAACATTAGACCTATTGGATACAATCAACATTTATAGAGTCTTCCATCCCAAAACAGCTGCTTGTACATTCTTCTCAAGAATTGACCATATAATGGGACACAAAACTCGCCTCAAGAAAAATAAGAGGATTGAAATCATACCAGCCATATTCCGTGATCATAATGCTTTGAAGCTGAAGATCAACTGTGAAAAGAAAGTGGGAAGAACCACAGATACGTGGAGATTAAACAACACGCTACTGAAGAATGACTGGGTCAGAGAAGAAATAAAAAGAGAGATCAAGAGATACATAGAAACGAATGGTAATGATAGTACAACATATAAAACCTTTTGAGACATGGCAAAAGTGGTAATAAGAGGAAAGTTCATATCATTACAGGCTTATCTTAAAAAACAAGAATGAACCCAAATAGACAACCTAGCATTACATCTTTAAAAACTAAAAAAGAACTAATGAAGCCCCAAATAAGCAGAAGAAAGGAAATAATTAAAATTAGAGCAGAATTAAATAAAATTGAGAACAAAAAGACAATAAAAAATAAATGCTACAAAGAGCTGTTCTTTGAAAAGATTAATAAAATTGACAAAGTCCAGGCTAGACTCACTAAATAAACAAAATCAGGAATGAAATAGAAGTTACAATAAATACTGCAGAAATTAAAAAAAGATCATACAAGAATATTATGAAAAATAATATACCAAATTTAATAACCTAGAAAAAATGGACAAGTTTCTATAAATATACAACCTTCTTAGACTGAATCATGAAGAACTGGAAAATATGAATAAACTTATTAGCAGTATGGAAATTGAAACAATCATCAAAAACTTACCAAAAAGAGAAGGGCCAGGACCAGATGACTTCACTCGTGAATGCTACCAAAAATTCAAAGAAGATTTAATATCTATTCTTCTCAAACTCTTCCAAAATATTGAAAAGGATACAATACTTCTTAACTCATCTTTGCGGTCAACATTACCCTGATACCAAAACTTGGTACAGATAACACACAAAAAAAGAAAACTACAGACCAATATCTCACATGAACACAGATGCAAGAATCCTAAATAAGATACCAGTGAACTAAATACAACACATTAAAAAAGTTATACACCGTGTTCAAGTGGGCTTCATCCCAGGGGCACAGGGTTGGTTTAACATATGCAAATCGATTAATATGACACACCACATAAACAAAATAAAGAATAAGAATCTATGAACATATCGATAGATGCAGAAAAAGCCTTTTATGAGATACAGCATCTGTTTATGATTAAAACACCTAATGAAATTGGTATAGAAGGAAAGTACTTCAACATAATACAGGCCATATATGACAAACTCTTAGCTAATATTATACTTAATGGTGAAAAACTAAAATCTTTCCTTTAAGATCAGGAATAAGACAAGGCTGTCCACTATCATCACTGTTATTCAACGTAATATTGGAGGTCCTAGCAAGTGCAATCAGGCAAGAGAAAGAAATAAATGTTATCCAAATAGGAAATGAAGAAGTCAAACTGTTACTCTGCAGATGACATAATTCTCTATATAGAAAACCCTAAAGACTTCACAAAAACACTACTAAAAGTAATCAATACAGTAATGTTTCAAGATACAAAATTAATGTTGAAAAATCCATAGCATTATTATACTCTAATAATAAATTGTCAGAAAAAGAAATGAAAAAAAATTATTTCTTTTGCAATTGCCACAAAAAGAATAGAATAGTTAAGAATAAACCTAACAAAACATATGAAGGACCTATACAATGAAAACTATAAGACTTTATTAAAAGACATTGAAGAAATGAAAGATATTCCATTTCTTGGATTGGAATACTCAACATAGTTAAAATGACCTTATTACCTAAAGCATTATACAGATTTAATGCAATCTCCATCAAAATCCATTGGCACTTTTTAAAAGTAATAGAACAAAAAGTCATCATATTTGTAAGGAAGCACAAAAGACTCCAAAATGCCAAAGCAATCCTGAGGCAGAGGGTGAGAAAGGGGGTGGAAGCCAAAGTTATCACTCTGCCAGACTTCAAATATATGACAAAGCGACAATAATCAAAATGGTATGGTAGTGGCAGAAACGCAGACACACAGACTAGTGGAACAGAATTGAAAGTACAGTAGTAAATTCCCATTAATATGGGCAAATAGTTTTGACAGAGGAGCCAGAAACATACAATGGAGAAAGGGAAGTCTCTTCAATAAATGATACTGGGAAAACTGGAAAGCCATCTGTAAAAGAATGAAACTAGCCTGTTACCTATTACCACACACCAAAATTAACTCAAAATGGATTAAGGACCTAAAGGTAAGACCTGAAACAATAAATTGCATTGGAGAAAATATAGTAACTAACCTCATGGACCTTGGACTCAAAGAGGATTTTATGAATTTGACCTCACAGTCAAGCAATAATAAATGAATGGTACTATATCGAACTAAAAAGCTTCTGCACAGCAAAAGGAACTATCAACAAGAGAAAGAAACAACCATCTGAATGGGAAAACATATTTTCAAGCAGTGCCTCAAATAAAGGCCTAATATCCAAAATGTACAGAGAACTTATACAACTCAATAACAACAAAAAAATCAGTCCAATTAAAAAATGGGCAGAGGACCTCAACAGACACTTCTCCCAAGAAGACATACACATGGCCAACAAACATATAAAAGGATGCTCCATTTCACTAGCTATTAGGGAAATGCAAATCAAAACCACAATAAGATACCATCTCACAGATGTGAGACAGGACAGGTAACACCAACTATTAGAGAGGATGTGGAGAAAAAGGACCCTTCATATACTGCTGGTGGGAATGCAAACTGGTAGAACCACTATGGAAAACAGTATGGAGTTTTTCAAAAAACTAAGAATTGAACTACCATGTGATCCAGCAATTCCTCTATTGGATATTTACCCAAAAAACTTGAAAACATTTATCCAAAAAGATGTAATTCACACTGATGCTTATAACAGCATTATTCGCAGTAGCCAGGACATGGAAGCAACTGAAACGTCCTGCAATACCTGATTGGATAAAAAAAATGGTACCTGTATACAACAGAATATTACTCAGGTATAAGAAGAGATGAAATACTGCCATTTGCAACAACATGGATGGATCTTTAGGTAATCATGCTAATTGAAATGAGTCAGATAGATTGAAACAGCTGAAAACAACATGCTGTCACTCATATGGGGAATATAAATCTAAGAGCAACAAGCAAATATGACAAATAAAGACTCATGGACATGAACAGTGGATAGTGGTTATCAGAGGGAAGTGGGGTGGAGATAGATAGGGGTAAAAAGAGTCAAATATGTGGTGGCAGAAAGATATCTAACTATGGGCAGTGAACACAATGCTATATATATATATATATATATATATATATATATATATATATATATATATATATATATATATATATAACTTGCTGTTGTATACTTGAAACGCATTAGATTTTGTTGATCAATGTCACCCCAATAATTTTTAATAATAAAGAAAATTACCAAGAGAAAATATTAGACCCCAAAATAGCTTCACCAGGGAATTCTACCAATAATTAAAAGAATAAAAAATACCAATCTTAAACTGTTAGTCATTTTAATTCACTACATTAAGAGAATCAAGAAAAAATATAACCATTTCAATCAATATTTAAACATCAGTTGATAAATTAAACGCACAATTTTGATGAACTATTTTTAGAAAATGAAATAAAAGAAAAATTTATCAACTTGATAAAGCTTACCTACAAATAATGTTGGAGTATACATCAGATTTAAATCTGAAATATGGAGATTTTTCTTTGAAAGCAAAAGCAAGTCAAAGATGCTCACTTACTGCTTCATTTTAACATGGTACTGATGGTCATAACAGTGTAATAGGGTAAGAAAGAAACTAAAATACAAAGATTAGAGGAAAATAAATATCTTATTATTTACATATTATGTAATTATATATGTAGAAAATATGTAAAAAATTATTGGTATATACATTATTAGAATTAAGTTTAACACAATTGATCAATTTAAAAATTAAAACTTAAAAATCAATTAAAACATCAATTTAAAGTCACTTATATTGATTTAAAAATGAATTATCACTGTTCTTCCTAGTCTTTCATCTCTAAAACCATATCCTGATTATAACAGGTAACTGAAAGAGGGAGAACCCATTTCACTTAGGTCTATTAGCCACAGAGTGCAGAATAAAGGCTACTTTCCATGTTTTCTTTCAATTAATCCTTCCTCCATTCATTCAACATTTTTAAAAAGTGCCTATTGTAAACCAGACTCTAGCTTCACCTTTAAGTGGCTCACAACAAAGTACAGGATGGCAGAGATAGATTAATACAATATAATGTTTTTAGTAAACAAGAGTATTTGTGTGGAAAGGAGACACAGGTAGAAGCAATTTTCTCTATCAGAGAATTTTAGGAAAGATTTCACAGAACAGGCAATATTTGTGCTGGTCCTTGAATGCTTTAGTTAAGGTATCATCACCAATTCAAAGAAAGATGGAGAAAATAGAAATCAAAAGGAACAGAATAAATAAAGGTTTAGAAGTGTGAAAATACTTGGCATATTTGGGAAACATAATATAAATGCCAACAGGAGTATTTACTTGGTTGACGGATATATCTATCCTGATATACCTGTCATATTTGCAAAGTCTCTGTTTAGGTCATTAATATAATAGAGTTGATTTTCATGTCTCATAAGTACAGAATAAAATTTAAAGCTCTTATTCAAGTGCTTCTCCAAGGATATTACTGACTATTTCAATAAATGCATCCTAGCCAACTGAAATGATTTTTTGATGATTTAAATGATCCAATTCTAAAGATATATAAAAATTACCTATTCACAATATAATAATGGCCACAATTTTCATGGTATTTTAAAGTAGCTGTGGTACTTAGAAATTACATAGTATGTGCAACTTAAACATCTGAATTGTATCAATGCAGTGTTGCAAGTTTCTGTAGAAGATGTAGAAAAATTAATTTCCCTAACACCTGAGTCTGAAAATTTGTATGAATTGCTATAATGGTTGCAGTTAAACTTTAGATATGATAAAGCTGAATGAGCACTTTATGATCAAGAGGTGTGTATAATTATCTAGTTTATCTTTTAACTCCTTGATTATTATTATTTGATGGAATTGCACAACAAATATGGTATGATGGGTACGTGACATTTCCTGCATTTGCACATGCTTTATCTTACTATAACTTTTGCGTGTGAACGTTCTCTGGTTCGCATAAACTACTTTCTTATTTATCTTATTCATAATGCCGATTAGCCTCAATAGCCAATGTTTTTGCTATATCTTATCAGCCAAAATAAATACAAAATCCAGCTTTATTTCACATTCTTAGTTTTGCTCCAAATTTTATAAAAAATGACTATTTATTTAATATTATTTCATTACAGTTAGTTATTAGATTACTAATAATGACCCATACTCATAAATATTTATTAAATTGGTGCTTCAACGATGCTTTTAGTGCTTATAATTGTGAATGATTAAATCAACAAACTCTAGAAAAGACAACTCAATTCTGTGGTCCCTCTATACAAGATTTTAATTTATGAAAACAGCCTCTAAATTCCTCTTGCCTTCTTGCCAACTTAGAATATTACCCATTGCCTTCTCTGCAGAGTTACCTGAGAAAAAATAAAGAACCTAAAGAACCTACATGGAGAATTTTCTGAATTCAGCTCTGTGTGTATACCCTCAAAATGAAACAAATTGGGGCAATTTACTGAGGGTTAAATCCTCCAAATGACTTTCATTTAAAACATGCAGGGAAATGGTTTGGGAGGCTTAAATTATCAATGTAATTGCCTTAATTCTCTAGGTTGCTTTTATAAGTAGACGCAACTTTATCAAATATAACTAACGATTCCAAATTGGAGGTTTAGGGTTGTTTGTATTTTTCACCTTCAACAACCTGAATCATGTTTACTTTCTACATAACCCAAGTCTTGGCCCATAGATTTTAATACAAGAGAGTTCTAGAAGTGAGGTTTTTACATTAATGACCTGTCTAGTTTTTTTCTAGTAGCCAGAACCCTTTAATTTGTCAGCATTTTTACCCTAAGTCACAGGAAAGTTTTTTGAAGAACTAAGTACACTGATAACACCTTGTGCTTTTGTTCTTAAATATTTAAACATAGAGTGATGTTTCAAAACCTACCTCATTTCTATTAAAAATATTCTCTGTTCTGAGACAGACATGAAAGGAAAGATTATTTATGTGCAAGGTAGATCAACCCTGTCTAATTCTTAAGAGTTTTCCCAGTAACCATCCGTTTATGATTCAGTAGTTTCTCTTAGTTAAGGGTGTGTTACTAGGATATAACATATTCTTGAAGACACTTTCCAAAATACAAATTTTTTTTAAAAATGATTTTAACAAATTTTAAGAGTTAAAAATTCAGAACTTTTCACTGACAGTGTTGTTGTTTTTCCCTCTCGCCAAACTGTATTGAAAATAAATCTTTTGATGTTTTAAAGGTTTTCCTTTGGCAGCTAAGAAAAACACTCCAGAAAGTTATATTTAGTGAATTTACCCATGTATAAATATCCTTGAGCTAGTCTGTTATCCTATGGCATCTGGAAGAAAGGTGCTATTGTTTCAGATTCCATGATTGAAGTATAGAATAATCAATTCAGAAAAACCCTGGGGGGAAGATTCACTCACATATGCTATGGAAACTTGGACTCCCTGAGTTTTAGTTTTTTTTTCTGCAGACCAAGAGACATAGATGAGTTCATGCTCTGGTATAACGTCTAGTGATATCGGTTCCCCTTCACGCTATGTGATAGTTTGACCATCATTTTGTAAACCGCTAACTTTAAATTTTCTAAGAAAACTCCTTTTTTCTTAATCTCTTTGTTACTATGACTTTCCTTGCTTTCTGGGTCACAAGAGCTGAACAGCTATTCTGTTTGCAAGTGCTCTGGCTATGCAGTTTGTGTTGCTACACACCAGGCTTCCTCACCAAGATATTCCGAGGGATGCAACATCAGATTTAGTTCTACCAAAACACTTCATAAATTATTTAAAGCTCATCCTCATTTCTTGCAAGGCAAAGTTTGTGGAGCCCCTCCTTGAAAAATCAGTGTAATTCCAGGATTATGATAGCTTTACAAGACAGGAATTTGTCCTGTGCTTCCACTTGGGCATCTGCGTATTTATGAATACAGTGGAAGTTAAATGAAAATGTAGTTATTTTACTTTTGGTTTTATTTGAACATTTACCACATATTCAATAGCAATTAAATAAGAGCAGCTGTGGCTTACGGTTTTCTACTGTGAAGTGTCTAAAAGTATAAGGTGGTTAGATGTAAAAATACTGCGAAACTATGGATAATAGACTGCCCACATTCTGTCTACTACAACTGTCCTGAGGTTTCCTTTGCAGAGCCCAGCTGCATATACAGACACGATGGAATTTGGTTTGTGAGTAACCTACAAAAATTACACAAATAACTCAGATTGTTAGTGAATAATACACAGACATGCACCTGCTTCAGGGACTTCATAGATTAGTCTTGTGACCAATTGAAAAGCCCTTTGGAATTCAATTATATGGTACCAAACAGAAAATAAAACTAGCTACACTTTTAGAATTGATTTCAGCAAAACGTGGACTAGTTCTTGGAGCAAGCCTTTTTTTTTTTTTTTTAGTTTGTTTCAATTTGCTTTGCTTCTGTCAGACTTACTGTAAAGTCATTATATTTGCTTATATTATTATCTACTGTTCTTGCAGCTGGAGCCGCTTGCAGAAGATACTCTCCACCAAACCCCGAATATGAATGCTGTTATTTCTTTACAGAAGATCATTGAAATTCAAAGTATGTATTAAAAGTTTTTTTAATTTTGAATCAAATATAACCAATTAAACATATTGAGAGTTTAAGCATATGAACAACATATTTGAGTTTCTTAAATATGAGAAACATAGAGTTATTATAATTTGCACATATTGTGTATTCACACCTAAATGTGTTATTGCCTTGCCCTTAATATGGCAGTCTTATCTTATACTCCTAACATAACTTGGAGACTCCAGATTTAGAACCTTTTTCCTCATATTTTTCAAATCTACCCAGAACATTGAAATTTATATAGAAATTGTGATTATATTGTCCAGCCTTACCTAAGGTAAGTTATCGCCTAATGATGCTGGAATTCAATTACTGGTTTTAAGTGTGGCAGGAGAGGAAAAGTTAATTAGAAAGCTTCACTAGAAGAAAATCCAACTAAACAAAGCAGGGAAAGTCAGTGACTTTTTTAAGTGACTTTCTAATTCCCTTCACATTGTTGTTACTTGTCAAGAGTAATTTTTGTTTTTTTAGATTTTAACATGCACACGCGTGCACACACACACACACACACACTGAAATCAAACGCAAAGCAACACAGAAGTTAGCATGAAGGGAAAAACCAAATGGCAAAATTAAGTGGGAAGGAGGATCAGGAAAACTCTTAGCTTTGCTACTGTCTTGTAAATGCATTTTTAAACATTACGAGAGAAGACACCTTCCAGCTATCTTTCTGAGTTCTTGCCTTTGCTTGCTCACTAGTAATTTGGGTGTTATATGGGTTCTATATTATTCATTCATCTGATGCTGTGACTATTTACAAATCGTGCCATACAAAAATTGAAAGTAATTTCTCATCTTACTTAATTTTACTCATGCCTGAATTGAGGGCCATAGATATCTGATAAATATCTATTGCCTATATAACATAACTGGAATAAACTATCAATTTCAAAGATTTTCAGAGAACAGAAAAATAAACATTGAAATACTGGGGCTCAAAGCCTTCGAGGTAATGCTAAGATAAAGGAACTGACAGAGACAAAGAAGGTTTCATAAGCTTGAGCACAAAATCCTGTCATTGTACTGACTTGTCTCGTTATCACTGAGGGTAGGTTAAGAGGATCTACTATTAATATTATTCCAGATATCAAGGAAAAGAATCTTGAAGTGATCTTTGACATCTTTCTCCTATTCATCCACATTCAATCTAATGCCCCCTTTAGGTCATCTATCAAATACTATTAAAAAATCGAGTTTTTATGTATATTATTCTCTTTTATTCTGAACATTCTTTTGCCATTATACATAAAGATTATTAAAAGTTCTTGTTGCTTTGTATGCTCTAATCATATAATTTTCAATAAGCATTCCTGAGTACTTGTTACATGTTGATACATGATAACTTGATCAGTTATCGGGGCACAGAGCTTATAAAAAGGAATAAGGCAGAGTTTCTGTCATCAGGGAGTTTATAGTCTCGCAAGTGAGAGGTATTACAATCCATCATTCCAATACAGAGTCACAGGTATCCTGAGATCATGAAGAAGGAGCAATCCCTTAATTCCTTTCACCTGGGACGAGAGGTTCTGGAGAGTGAGGAAGGTTCAAGGGAGAATTCTTAGCAGTGATAGGGCCTGAGCAAGTTTGATCTTAAGAGATGAACAGAATTTGGGCCAGATGAAAAAAAGATCGAATGTTTTGAAGAGAGTAACAGAAGCAAAGGACTCTATTTTTTCATAGGTGTGAAAAATCATAGTTTGTATATATCTTTCTAAACTATACTGTTGTGTTTTGTATTGAATCTGATTTCCTAGTAATGACTTCCTGCTGCGTGATTTCCTTTCACCATTGACATTTTCGAGAGACTTGTACAGTCTGCTCAGGCCAAATAAACTTGACACTTGAAAATAATTCACTCTACTACCAAAACTTGCTATATGAAAATTCTACAACTATGGATTGTGAATCTCTGTCTTCTGCTCTAAAATGCATTTCATACCACTCAAATCTGACCACTTCCTTAGTTAAAAATCCATTTCTCCTAAATTTCTATTGAAGATTCTACCCAGCCCTTGTTAATTGAATACTTGAATAAACTTTTAGCACTAATATGTAGATTTTAATTAGTGGTATTTTTGTGATTTTTTCTATTATCTAAGTTTTTTGTGTATTTTACAGTCTATTAATTGTGTTCCTCAATTATATAATTATCAGGAGGACAGGAATCATCTTCTCACCCATGCATGTATCTGCAGGAAGGATTGGCAGCAGGGAGGCAGTTTGAAGTGCGTGGGAGCCTAGGAATTGGGAGTAGGCAGATTTGAGTAGGAATGACTTGAATAACTCTTCAAAGCTCTGTGAAAGCAAAGCTTGCATCAAAGGGAGCTTCTGAAGAAGAGCTGCTCCTTGAGAGTCATGGATATATGGTGTCGTGGGTACTGTTGGCTACTCAGCAACCATGCCTTGCTCTTTTTTACCTGAAAGAAGCCTGGTTTTATTCGTGAATCCTTGCCAACAGATAACATCTAACACAGGGGAAGAGGAACATATGCCCAGCTACAGGGGAAATGTTCTTAATCTAAGGTTAAATTAGTCAGTGATTTATAGTAACTAAACAGATTAAGGAAAAACTTAAAAGTAATGGTTAGGAAATGGGTACATGGCTATTTGAGAATCAGGGCTAGCTTCATGGATGGTCAACCTGTGTAGCCACATAAACCACACTCACAAGGATTCAATGTATGTTTTAGTGTTGTTACTGTTGCTGCCTTGAAATTCTTACTTAGTTTTAAAGAAGGGGCCCACATTTCCATTTTGCACTGGGCCTCACAAATTATGTATCTGACTCTGATGAAAATAAATCAAGGTGCTGGTGTTGCAAAACATATTTACCAAGATATACTGATAGTAGCATCACTACTAACTTAAACTGTGTTGAGAAGAAACTGAATGGTAGTTGAGGTTGTAAAGGGAAAGACAGATGCAAAGTGACAGTGATTTCTTGCCATTTGGGATGTGTAGTGAAAGTTCAGAGAAGGCGATTCAGTGCTGCCTGCAGCTTTGACCACTGTGTGGTACATTTTTACATGGTTCTGTTGACTTGTGTCTTTGGGGATGCTCTTGTAGCCTAAAGAAACAAAAAGGGCTGTGTAAGATCCATAGAGCAATAAAATAAAATGGGTATTTCAGAGTTGCAAACTTCATAACGGCTTGGGAAATTAAAATTATGGTCTCCTGACTTAGCAAACAATGCAGATTTCTTTGCAAATATAAAATTGCACTGTTACTTGTATTTGTCTCTGTTTTATATTCCATTCTTCCATTTCAGCTACTCCTATACGACTCTGTGTCCTTGATTGTGCTCCCCATTTCCCCCTTGTTGGGGAAAGTAGTCAGAACCAACTGTGTAATTGGTGGATCCCAGTGCAAAATGAAAATATGTTCATGCGTCCTTATTAAAAATCATTAATAATTCAAGAATGTGACAGTAGAGCACTGATCTCAGCATGAGGGACCTCATGAGCATGGGCTCTTAAGAACTGTACAGGTTGCCTGTTTTTGAAGTTAGCCTTGAAGGTAGACTTTGTTTGATAGGAGACCCTCCTCTTCACATATGTCTCTGAGCGTCACACAGGTGCCTCCTTTGAACTTTAAGAGGTGTTTGGATTTCAGCCCACCTCCTAGCCCAGTTTCTGAAGGATTCTCTTGTGCTACAGTTTGAGACTACAGTATCAGAAAACTATGTAAATGTTGAGAAGCAGGCTTCATAGCATGTGGGAAACATTCAGGCGAGTTCCTAGATAGCCTTGTCCCCAGGCAGACAGCAAGGTGATGAAACACTGTATGTGAATTTCTCTTTGAGAACTGAGCCCCCCAGCTGAGGGTATGCAGGTGCTGGAGGATGTGATTAGCATTGGCCCTTTGCCTGGCCACATGTATGTGAGTATTTAACCGCAGGATTATCTCTGTTGTCCTGTCCTTGTTTATGTTACTCTTTTAGCTGAGAAGAAAAGGTCTTATAAGGCAACAGCAGGGCAAACATTTCTCCTGACAGGTAAATACCCCATGTGACAGGTCAGGGTCTAGTTTAATTTCAAGATGGTTGATATATACAAAGATCAACTATCATTGAGATGACAGAGTGTTCTGCCTCATCCCTATTAAGTTATCAAGACTTAGCTCAGATGTTATTATCTCTGTGCTACATTAGATATAGTTTCTGTGTGTTTTCATGACAGATTATTTGTTTTTAATTTCATATTTTTTATATGGTGTCTGGCACATGTTTGGTGCTCTACAAATGTTTGTTGAATGAATCAGCCAGCCTGTCAATGTTTGTCAAATTTTTTTCTAAAGCCCAGATTGATTTTTTAACTAACTCAAGGTAATTATAACACTTCTTGGCTAGCCCATGCATAATGAGGATTAAGAAGAGCAGGCAAAATGTGAGAGCTCATTTCTTCTTTTACCTTCACAACTCACAAGGATGAATTCTTTCTACATTAGGAAGAACATAAGCTATTCGTGAGCTACTATTTCTATGGCGACACTGAAGGTGGCAGTTCTCAAAGCTGAATCTTGTAATTGATTGCAGGCTATAATCATAACAACTGATGCCGGGACAGAGTCCACTCAGTCACACATAGGATCCTCATAGGTATATTTCTCTTCCTGAAACACATCCTAACAACTTATAGGGGCCATTGAACTCTTCCCTTTTTTTATATGGTATGGTGAGAAACAGGGTTCCCAAACACCATTTTTCACACCAGCACTGGCCCATGGTAAGGAACAGTTTTGCTGATTTTGGAGGGAAAGAAACATGAAGTGAGTTTTCCATAAACTAAACTTATTCAGTTTTAAATACTATAATTTTAAATCCTAAAAACATATAATGAATAATATTGATATTGATCTGTGAAACCCAAAAATATGAAAACCACAAACATAGTCATGGTTTCTTTTTATTTATTTAAATTCTTTTAGCAAGAGAAGTACTCCTTTTAAGTGTCAACCGATTTTGTAGACCTCCTGCATGATGATAGTGATAATCGTAGTAGCTTTTAACTTGTGGATCAAGAAAATGTACACACACAAAGATTTGAGGATTCTTTTAAAATTTTTCTCTAGCTATCCAGTGGTTTGCAGCTGATAAGTTAAAAAACACTAATGTAGAGGATTTTAAAATGACATATATTTCAATATAATCCCCTTCTCCACTCATCAACCATGTACAGTGAGCAAGCCACTTAACTTTTCTGAGGAATTTCAAAAGGAATGATATAACCTGTCACCATATTGCTGCTATGGCAACAAAATGACAAATAAGAAACAGAATCATAAAAAGAACAGTAGGAATTTTCCCCCTCCACCCCCACTTTCATCTTTTCCCCCTCTAGGGATTCTTCCCTTGGTTAGTGGATTGGGGTCATCTTAAAGTTCCTTATTATGCCAGCCATAACAAAATGGTGACACTGACCAGAATGGGAAAGTGACAGTATTTGCAATGTCACTGTACATTCATGTCAAACTTATTCTGTATAAATAAAGGAACAACACTGATGTCTCCTGCTTAGGAAATTTGTCATTATGCTAATTTTCTATTATTTAAACACACACACAATATTATTTAGGGCAATGAAAAGTGAATTGATGGTCCTCTGAATTTATTGAACTTTCAAGGCTAGTATGAAAAGGGATACGATGTTCTCATTGTGGGAGAATGTACCATGTGACTATATAATTGACTCCTAGATAATCAGTTATCTACAAGATGCAGGTGCCTGCAATGTGCAGAGCACACACTTTCACACATTCTAAATAATAATGAATTCAAATTTTCTTTGGGAGATTGGAGACTAGTTGACACCTACTTTTTATCAGAACTGCACTTAATTTATGTTTTGTATATGTGTCACTGAAGGAATGACTTCCTCCTCCTTGTCCTTCTTATTATTGTTTTTCTGTTTTCCCTTTCTCTTCCTCCTCCTCCTCTTATTATTATAATAGGATCATATCTGCTGTTCTGAAAACTATCCCTAGAAGTAACTGATGCTAGAAAAGATCAAAGAAATGTTAAATTTTGTTGATTTTATTTCTACTCTTTTTCCAATGAGAGATAACTAGTTGTTAAGTAAAATATAAACACTGGTGATGTTATATTAGAGTGGATAATCAGAGTAGAAGCATTTATTCTGATGCTTGGCTCTCTTGGTGATGAGGAGATGTGGATGGTAATTAATGAAGAAAGCTATTGAAGTAAGTTAAGACTTATTCCAAAGATTACAACAACTATTGTCTTCTTTTATGTGAAATGCCATTCTCAGCCATCTCCTCACATTACTGTAATACTTTCTACCTACCCCCTTCCCAAGGAGAAGGGGCATTTACATCAGACAACCCAGGAGAAAATACAGATTATTTCTAAGCTGAAAGGAATTTGTATACATCTCTTGTGGGGAAATTGTCCAATATTTTGACCTCGTGGGGCTATGCATACAATTCAAAGTGTTGTTTTCCCCAGATAGCAGCATGTGCTGCATAAATCATCTCACAAACTTTACTAGCTTCTTGCCTCCTCATCCAAATGCTCATCCACACTCAGTTTTTCTCTTTTGTTCCTTATTTCATTTTGACTTCCTATTTTCTATTCTTTCTCTTTTCTTCTCTTCTCTGTTTCTAATTCTATTGAAATCCAGGGCAGAATAACAAGAGATACCCACAATGTAAGAAACTCCTGAGGATTTGAGGTTCTGTTTCAAGCAGGGAAAAACATGACTAAATCTTCATTTCAAAAAATCTCTATGCCTGCAGTTAGGACAGGAGATTTAGCAGAGCTTATGGTCCAATGTGGCTGGTTTAATGCAGAAGCAGAATTGGAATGGTGTGGTAATTAATTGTCATAGAAATCATTAGTGATTTCTAGATTTCAGACTTGGAAAACTAAGTAGACGGTAGTGTCACTTACTGTGATAGGAAACAGTAAAAGTAAAGGTTTGAAAGGGAAGATGATGAATATTAGACATAAGAAAAAGAAACTTTCCTGATTGAAAGATTTGAAAATTGTGGGGAAGGAGGCACCATCCTAAACATCAGTTTTTCACTGCAATGAGGTTATGGACAGACGTTGGATAAAATGATTTGATTTATACAATGCAAATAATAAAATAACAATTATTAAATGCTTTCTATGCACTAGTCACTTATGAACACCCTTGTCATGTAAAATTCACTCATTTAATCTTCTCAGCAACAATATGAGATAGATACTATTTTTATTTGCATTTTACAGCCAAGTAAACTCAGGCACATATAGATTAACTTCTCCCAAGCTCACACAGCTAATGAGTGGACAAAGGCAAGATCATAAATCAAGCAGTCTAGTTTGAGTCGGTGGTCTTAGCCATTATGTTATAGCAGCTCACAAATAAATCCATTCCTTTTGCAATTATTGAGTACACTTTTCCCCATTTCTTCCAAAAGTGACATTTATTCAAAAATCAATTTAACTAGAGATTTGGACTTTTGAAAGTTCTGGTTAATTGAGGTTTAGCCACAGTTAGTTCTAAAAGGGCAGTACCAAATTACAAGGAGCCATGGAGCTTTGAATCTACATTGGATCCCCTCATAAACTTGCAAAATACATCTAATCACAAAAAAATGCGAGGATTGGCAGAATTTCAAATCCCTGCCCTGTTGAGTTTAAAATCCTGACTGTTGTCAGGTGTGAGCTGCTATTTGTCATAGATTCTTTGGCTTTAGACAGAGGCCTTGACGTTCCAGCCGTGGGCCAGGCAGACCTTCATTGAAGAAAAGCAGTGGTTAGACATTTTCCCACTATTAACCTCGCCAACCCTTCTTGTATCAGAGCCAGGTCAAACTTGTGCACATGGCTTTTCGAAAGTTGATTTTGAACTTCTAATTAACCATTCTCCTGAAATGTTGAAAGTCTGATTATTGTTTGGTGGAGCCCTAATACTAGAATGTACCAGAATAAAAAGGGAAATCTGCCATCTGCTTAGAGACTTAACTTGTTTGAATTTTTTTTAATTCCAACTGCATTTGTAATTATGAGTTTTCTTTCACTCATGACTCTACTAAGGCAAAAGCAATCAAACCAAGAGAATAAATGAAATTATGTGTGTTTCTAGGATTAAAACCTCTTAAAGAAATCTTTGTGATTATATAGCCAGCTCTTAGCACCCGTTTGAGCTTCACACCCACAATGCAATACCATTCACTGAGATAGGACATGATAGAAGGGCAGGTTTAGGGGAAGATCATTTGCTGGGTATATAACTAATCGTACATTGCAGAGTGGTAGGAGGACTATATAAAACTCTGCAACACATAATCAGTTTTTTCATCTTGTTCATGAAAAATTTGAACCTTAACAAGTTTAGATTGCTTGTCTAAAGTCTTTCAACTAGTGAGCAGTAAAACAACGGTTTGAATGCTGGTCTGGCTGGCTGTGCTATCAAAGCCCACTTTCCTCTTAAGCATATGACTTTCCTGTTCCAACCTCATTTCATGAATAAAAACATAATTCCACCAAACTTCTTGTTCTCCAGTGTCCCAAGATAGACATTAGAATAGACCTCTCCTAAAACATAATCAATTCTGCACATATTAAAATAGACTATTTTAATACATTACTGGGCTTGCTAGAATGTAAGGGAATAGGAGGAAAAAAGAAAACATAAGCTGAAATGTAATAGGAAGCAGTAAACAGCAAGTAACACAAAAAGGCAGGGTATCTCTGGGACAAATGATAGTGTCAGTGTTATAAGTGCACAAGAAAACCTAAGGTCTGTATCAGAGTTGGAGATATGAATTTTATGGTACTAAAGATGAAGAAATCGGTTCACTCCTACCTAGATTCTATAGGAAAGAAATACAATTCCTCTCTGGAGGAAGTATCCCTAATTTAGACTTTCAGTATATACAGAGATCAAGCTTAACAAAATATAAGCTCAAATAAATAAATACATAAATATTTAAATAAATGAATCAAATCACAAGGACACAAGCCACTAGGAAAAGTCAGTAGAAAGGAGAAACAAGGAAATAATAAGGTTTATTTGGGGGGTTAACAGTGAGGGGCATTATTTTCAAGTAATGGTAATAGATTAAAAGTACTCATATTCTTAAACTCGTCCATGAACATCCAAGAAAATAATAATAGAGTTTTTCGTTTTGTTTTGTTTTGTTTATTTTTAAGGCGTACACATAGGGATAAAGAATAAGAAAAGAAATAACAGGAACATGGAGAACAGATGATCATCTGTTACTCTCTTACCAGACCTGAAAAAAACAAATCCTGAGCCAGTGTTGGCAAGCCTGTCTCTTCCAGAGATGGGTACATCAGACCCATATGCCATAGAATTGTTAACTCACACATCTAAGACTATTTTGTTTCATCATTTTAATTCATTGTTTCTTCTCATTCATTATCCCTTTCTTTTCTTCACTTTTTTCTATGTCCAGCTTAAAAACAATAACATTTACATTTCTTTATCCTTGTATGTTTCAATCTGCCTTTAAAATCTTGCCCTTCTACTTTATCAACATAATACAATCCCAACCCTGAATATATTAAAAAAGATTGTTCTCCAACATAGGACCTACGTAATCAGGTCTATTCAAGATTGTCATGAAGCATAGCAGTTTGGCTTCCTATAAATTTGTGATGACCAAAATCAAATGGGCTCATTATAATCTTACTGTGTTTCTCAGGTCAACTTACCCTGCTTCTCTCAAACTACTCTTTCAAACGTCACTCTCCTCAAACTTCCATCAGCTCACCTCCCCACTTAATCGCAGCAACACACCTTAAAGTTTAGCTACCAAACTGCTTTCTTTCACTGTTCATTCCCGTGAACATTAGGACAAACTAAAAAGGCTCCCACCTTAAAAAAAACTCCAGCAACCTCACTCCGTCTTTAGTTTACTATCTTAGTGCTCTTTGACCCTTCAGGAATAAAATTCTTGAAAAATATTTCTATCTAGGTATCTCCATTTTTCTCACCTCCAAATCCCTGTCAGAACCCCAGTGTAATTTCTACTGCCAGATTTAAAGTGCAATTTTGTTAAACTTTTATTTCAAAAAATTTTAGATTTGGAGAAAAGTTGCAAATATAATAAGAGTTCTCGAATAAACTTCACCCAGCTTCTCTTAATGTTGATATCTTGCATAACCATACAGAATAATAGAAACTAAAAAATTAACAGTAATTCAGTGCTGTTAACTAAACTGTAGACTTTCTTTAGATTCCACCAGTTTTCTTGCCTATTTCCTTATTCTGTTTCAGAACTCAATCTATGATCAACACATTGCATTTAGTTGTCATGTTTCAGTCTTCTCTCATCTGTGATGGTTCCTTAGTCTTTCTATATCTTTTATGATCTTTACACTTGTGAAAAGTACTGCCTAATTATTTTGAAGAAGTTTTCTCAGCTTAGGTTTTTCTGACATTTCCTCGTGGTTAGATTGAGGGTATACTTCTTTTACAAGATTACCACAGCAGAGATGCAGAACTCTTCAGATCTGTGCATCAGATCTGCAGTATATAACGTCAACATGTCTTACTATTGGTGAAATTAACCTTGACCACTTGATTAAATTCTCCGGTGTAATGTTATAGTATTTCCCTTTGGAATTAATAAATATATTGGGTAGATACTTTGAAATTATGCAAATATCCTGTTTCTTCTCGAAGTTTTGCTTAATAATTTTAGCAGCTATTTAGTACATCTTGCCTGCAAAAAGTATTACTCTGCTGTTCAAGTGCTGTTTTTCTATTTTTCTTATTTCCTTTTTATTACTTGGAAATGCTCTATAATAAAGAGCTGTTCTTCCTCTTCCATTTCTTAATTTATACATTATATATTTATATTAGTATGTACTAGTAGATATTTATTCTATGGATGATAATCCTGTATATTCATCATTTATTTTCTTGTCCAAATTGTTCCAGCTCTGGCCATGCCATTCAGAGCTCTTTCAGGCTAATTCTTATGTCCTTTTGACATGGCTTTATTTTTTTATAAGCACTTCTTACTTTCTGGCACCACAAAATGTTTCAAGTTCACCTTGGTTTTCCCTGTTTGTATTAGTTTGACTTCTCCAAAGAAACAACAACAACAACACACACACACACACATACTCTGTCTGTCTGTCTGTCTCTCTCTCTCTCTCTCTCTTTCTCTTTCTCTCTTTCTCTCTCAGGAAGTCGTGCAGGTATGGAGACTGAGAATTCCAATATATATAGTTAGCAAGCTGGAGACTCAGAAGAGCATATGGCATGGTTGTAGTCTAAGTCTGAAAACTTGAGAACCAGGAAAACCAGTGATATAATTTCCAGTCTGAGACCAAAGGCCAGATAAGATCAATGTCCAAGCTTGAAGACAGCCAGAGAGAGAGAATTCTACCTTATTCAGCTTTTTATTCTATCTAGACATTCAGCTAATTAGATGAGGCCCACCTACATTAGGGAGAGCCATCTGCTTTACTCAGTTCATTGATCCAAATGGTAATCTTATCCAGGAACACCCTCACAGACACTCTCAGAATAATGTTTAACCAAATATCTGGACACTCTAGAGCCCAGTTATGTCAACACATAAAATTAATCATCACAAGTCCACCTGTTGTCAACATGGCACCATGCACATCTCTTTAAACCATACCTAATTTCCAATTAAAGGCAATAACAAGGTTCTGCCTAACATGTTACAACTGTCCTCAGTACAACTGAAAACACACTAAGCCCTTCCCCAGGAGAGGAGGAAAAGCTTTAAGTGATGTTTATTCTTATCCTCAATACTCCATCACTTAAATACTATGATGTAAAATTAGCAATACTTAAGTACTATGATATAAAGTCAGTCATCTTACATATTAAGTTATATAAAAAGGGAGTAATGGATAGAGGAAAACAAAGATATTTGCATACCAGTATACTCATAACAAAATAAGGAAGATATACTTATGATAATTACAATCCTTGTTACTCTCACTAGTCATATGATCATAGTTGGTATTTGTAACTACTTTCTTCCACTGGCCATTCTGTATTCCTTTCACTTTTAACAGGCATCTCAGATCAGCATGGTTCTTTATCTGATGGAGTGACTTAAACCTTCATTCCTGCAGGATATGGACCATTAGTAATGCTGCCTAGATTGGGTTGTTTTAGTTTTCTGTTGACCTTAATCACAGGGAATGGTAGTAGCAAGAGATATCCTAAGGGAACACCTATATTCCACACATACTCCTCCTTACCTCCATTATGGAGAAGCAGTCCCATTTCCCTTTGGTTGTCAGGATCAATCACCCCAGTTAGCACAGTAACTGCTTTCTTTGCCTTTTGATTCAGAGGCATAAGGAGTACCAAGTGGCAAGGTGACAGTCTTAACTTCCAGATTAGTGAAATCAATGTTGTGTCTCCTGGTGGATGCTTTCCTCTCTCTGGAACTAAGACCTTTAGGCTAGTAGAACATACGGTCACAGGAACAGCAGGCAAAAATTTTGCCAGCGGATCACAAAGTGTATAGGTGTCAATCCCATCTAGACACATGAATCCTGGATATGAGGGAAAAAGCATTATGTATTGGATGCTGATCTAGAGTATATACATCCTCCTGGGAACCTTGCTCCAATCCCATAGGACATTACCACCTAGCTTGTACTGAAATTGAGTCTTCTAAAGACCATTCTACCATTCTATCAAAACAGCTACTTCAACTCTGCTGCACATTATGGTCACCACACCTGCCTTGCCTTTGGTGGCTGAATGCTGCCACATGTCTCCTGACACCCTGGGATCTAATTGCTCCCATTGCATTTAGGTTTCTCAAGTCAGTAGCTAATGTTCCCACTGTAAGTTATGAATTACATAAATGAGCAATCACAGGGCTTTTCAAGAATGCCAGGGCTCTACTTACAAAATTATTTTTCACAGTCATGCTGAAAGGAATGTCTTCTGGACTCTCCCAGAGTGGGTGAGTAGGTCTTAAATGACAACTCCACCCTAACATTCTAGTATTCCTAAGTCATCAACTCCCTTCTCTATTAAACCAAGGCAGGCCTGACATTTCTAAACCACTCACTATGAGCTACCTTTTAGTTTGTGTTGTAGCCAATCAAACAAATAAACTGCTAGGGCCCTTCCTAATTCTTCTAGCTGCAACATTGAATGCAGACTCTCTGCTTAGTCTGTCATTCTTTACCTAAGTCCTTTTCACTCTATATATTCTTTTTCTAAGTGTGCAATATGGATAAGTTATTTTAACCCTCTTCAGTGTTCTCATCTGTAAAAAAGAAAAATGAAAGAATCTGTCTCACAAGGTGGTTTTGAAATTATATGAAATTACATGTAAAAATACGTTATTATAGTCATATCATAGGCACTCAGTAAATATTTATCATTTTACTTATTATTGTTTTGTTCAAGAAAATAGCTTAATAGTCATATGTATGTGAATAACTCCAAAATTTCTCTTTAGCCCCACCTCAGACCTGAGTTTCAGATATTTATTAAACTTCTAGCTTAGCATCTTTCCCTTGATATCACAAAGACTCATCTAGTCAGCATGTCCAAAGCTATTGTCATTATGTTTGCCCTAACCCTTACCCTCCTTCAGATTTCTTGATCATAACAGATGACACGCCATCCTTCCAGTTTTGTTAGACAGGAATATATGAATTATTTTCATGTTATTTCTTCCATTGCTATCTATATCCAAATCATTGACCCATTCTGGTTTTGATACTCTTTAAACATTTCATTCCTCTATCCACTTATTTCTGTTCCCATGACCTCTGCCCCAAATCAGGCTTCTATCATCCTTCTCCTGGACCATTTCTATATCCTATGAAGCAGTAAACTCACATCAACTCTTGCTTTCTTCAGTTTATTTTCTAAAGTGCTGCCAGAGTGATCTTTTACTAAATAAGCCATATTACTCTGTATACCTCCTTGCGTTAAACCAGAGGTCAACAAAGTTTTTCTGTACAATGTTAGATAGTAAGTATATACGGTGTTGGTTTCAACTGCTTAAATGTTCTATTGTAGCAAGGAAGCAGCCATAGCCAATGTGTAATAAGCACAGTTATGTTTCAATTAAACTATACAAAAATAAGATATGGGACTAATTTAGTTTCTGAAAAATTAAAAATCTGAAATAAGTGGTATCTCAATAGCATGTTGAAATAACAGACTTCAAGACACCAATTGTAAAGGACTCCTGAATTTCTGGCCTCAGAAGTAGAAGAAATATTCAACATTGCTGCTACCTGGTGCCTAAGACAGGTGTGCTGTAGCCACAGCTGTGATATACATAAAGCCACTAAGCTGCCAGAAGACAGGGTTGTGGGAAACATGGGGAATCAGAGGGTAGGTTTGCATAAAATAAAATATGTTCAAGATATAGGGGAAGCAGTCCTGCATGCAGCGTCCATACTCTAAATATTTTTTCTACATAAGTTCTGCCAATTATTTTACAGCTCTGCAACTATTTATTTTATGTTTAGTAACATATTTTACTTTTACTTTTTACCTTAACACTATTGACAGAAATGTGCTCAAAAACAAATGTACATGTAAAAAATTTGGTGCTCAATTGCTATTTCCCAAGAAGGTTGATAGTTAACATACAACTTACAAAAAATGTTTGTCAGTATTCATCATTCATCATGGAGATGGACTTATGTCATCAGTGACATGAACACTAAAGATACATGCTGCTGAATCAGTGACAGTACCTACTTTAAAATTTAGTAATTATTCAAAACAAAACAAAAATAGAAACTAAGGCCTAACGGGATAATTTAACAAGTGCAGTTGCAGAAACTGCATTTGAGTATTAGTTTATGAAGCATGACCTTTTATTTAGATAAAAGGATTATGGTTCTAAACTTTTTAAATGAGTTTTCAGTTTCAAGTGTTTTTTTTAAAGCTCCAAAGTGAGGTAATAGTTATTTGTTGACGCCACTACAAGAATCTCTTGATTAAATAATATGTCCTCACATACTTCAAAAAGAGAAATTGGTTAATCCCAATAATGGTTTTTATATTTTTCATTTAAAGTAGAGCTTTTGGAAATAAAACTGCGAAAAATAAAACAGGACATTATTGTGAATACTCTTGTAAAGGACAGTTGAAAGTCTAACACTGAAATAAAATCATTAATTTTGTATTAATAAGCAAATTAACTTTGGTTGGAGTTCAGCTTAATCTTAAAGAACAGAAATGTGTTTGACATTAATATAGAGTATACAAAATCCATAAATTTTTTAAAATTTTATAACTTAATAAAAAGCAATTATAAATTTAATAAAATTTTATTTTAAAATTTCTTTGAAAAGCAATAGGCCTGATATTCTAATGAAAATTGAAGCTATTGTCCTCAAAACTTTAAATACCTTTACATAAACATAGGGTGAAATACAGTTAAGTGAAATATACTGTTTTGGAAATATAGCTGCTATTGGTAAGCATGGCAGTACAAAATTTATCTCTTTGCTGCCCATTATCATCTGTAATAATATACTACTTTAAAAATGAGTTTTCTGAATTTTGATTACATTTTTTTCTAATTAGCTAGAATTCATTAGTTAAAATATTCATTAAATGGACCTCTGATCCTACATACAATAGAGTAACTACACGCTATAAGAATTATTCTTTGATAGAAATAAAAGAAAGGCAAAAAAAAACATATATATGTAACATTGTTTTTGGACACTGGACAACAGGCAGTGAAGGCCTATGATCCCAGTAGGAAACAAACAAGGAAAGAGAAATAAACACAATGAGTCCTACAATTGCCGGAACTTACTGGTGCAAGGTAGTTTCCAGGCTACAGCATAGGGAGGGAGAATCCAAACAGAATCCAGTGGTTTTTCTGAATTGAAGATAAAGTGAATTGAGTTTGGGGAGACTGAAATGACTAGAATTTGTGAGGCAGAATATTTGAGGTGAAGTTGCTTCACAAAGGGTGCCATGTATCTATACAGAAGTTTCCTTAAACCTTTGTCTTACTTATCTTTACATGCATAAGGTGAAACACCATAAGGTTGAGGAACTAACTAGTAGGTTAAACAATTCAAGGAGTTTCCACAGAACTAAAAATAGTTTGTTTTCTCACTAGCCAGAGCAGAGTCCATATAACACAAAGTATCATACAGTGACATCAAAATGGTTTCATCTTAGTTGTATAGTTAAATTAGCCTTATGCCATGGCCTGCTCTGGAGCCACTCTAACAAAGAGAACAAGCAAGCCTCAGAAGGATCATACTGCTTGCAAGTAACTTAACCGCATAACAAAACCAAATCCAACACTTTCAAAGAACAACAAAATTCAACAACCAAAAATGTTCAAATTAGCAAGGTTACAAATCCAGATGAAAATTATCAGGCCTGCAGTGGCAGAGGAAAATAAGACCTCGAGCTATAAAAGAAAAGAGTTAACAGAAACTGACTCAGAAATGCAAGGTATAATGGAATTAGCAGAAAAGAATGTTAAATAGTTACTTCTAATTTGGAGAGGAAAGTGCAAACATCATGTGAGAGAAACAAAAAACATAAACACCAAGGAAATGGAAGTTTTAGAGATGGAAATTAAAATACTTGAAGTTAAAAAATTCTGCACACTGTAAGCATTAATGGCAGATTGTACACATAAGACAACAAAATAAATTAAAAAACTGAAGTCGAAGAAATAATAGAAACTATCCAAAGTGAAGAGCAGGGTGCTCACTTCGGCGATGCATATACCAAAGTAAAGAATAGAGAGAAAAAGATTGAAAAAAAAATAGTATGTCAGTGATATATTGGGCAACATCAATAAGTACAACATACCTATATTTGGAGAAAAGGCAGTGACTTTGGAAATATCTGAAGAAATAATGAGAAAAGTTTTTATAAATTTGATGGGACTACAAATCCACAGATCCAAGAAATTCAATCAATCTCAAGCAGAATAAACATGAATAAAATCACACTGAAATACATCATAATGAAACATTTTAAAAAGTTGGAGGGGAAATCATATTAGACACAAAGACATAAAGATAGAGATGAAAAGATAAAGATAAATCTTTTGAATCTTAAAAGTATTATGCTATGTGATACAAGCCAGATATTGAGGATTATATAGTATATGATTCCATTTATATGAAATTCTAGAAAAGACAAAAGTACAGTGGCAGAGTTTCAGTGATTGTCAGGAGGAGAAGACTAAGCAGGAGAAGAAGAAGACTAAGCAGGAGAAGAAGTTGGTTCCAACATGCCAAAGGGAGCTCTTTCTGGCGAAGAAAATATTCTGAATTTTAATTATTGTTGTGGTTATATAAATGCACACACTTGTCAACATGCACCATAACCTACCATTAACACTGGTAAATTTAGTTGGCTGTAAACTAGATATAATGAGGCTGACAAAAAATAGTCACAAAATGACCAAAAATATCAGCTTTTGAAACTTTTAAAGAATTACAATGACAGTAAACAGTGTCTTTAAAGAATTACAATGACAGTAAACAGTGTCTTCAAAAACAGAATTACAATGAATGAATTGAAGAGAATAAGTACTCGAACAAACTATACACAAGATTTTATTTTTAAAATGTGTAATTGACTTTCAAAGATGTGTGTTTGTTGATAGAATCATTGATAAAACTATTCTTAGCTAGATAAATTTATATTCTGTAATGGAATGAAATTGAGCAGCATCTAAATTTGGTAAATAAAATTTTGAAGAATCATAAATAGAGAAAAAATTTTTGCTAAGTTTAGCTTATATAAAATGTTTGCCAAAGAAGGTACTCTGACAAAAGGAAAAAGAGTAGCTATGACAATATTTGGTATGAAATAGTTATTTGTTTCAATATTTTAACAATTGAAATGAAAATATTTTGCATTAAGCAGAAACTACTCTGAGCTTACCAAATAGCACTGCACTCATAAGACCATATTTGTCAACCAAAAATATTATAGTCTCTGGAGAGGAGTAAATTAAAGATGCTACAATTTCAAATTTATTAACCATTAAATTTCGCTTTGAAAAAGAGTGCAGGCAATTTTATGAAAAAGTCTAAAATATTTAGACCACATTGAAGCAAAAAACACATTCTTTATAAAAAATACCAGTTATATTCTATCAGTGAGAGAGATGGCCACAAAACTGATTAATATATTCAAATGTTTACCAAAACTCATAATTCTGCTTATGTTATTTTCTAATGTTAAGATAATCAATATAAAGAAGTTGGTTATTGTGCTTATATGTGAATTATGCTATTTTCATTTTTTAGAATGAATTTTAGTTGTGAAAATAATTTTTGAATAGGACTATTTTATAGGTCATCTGACCTATAAAATGATTTGTTGACCAATAAGTGAATATTTCTGTAACATGCAATTTTTATTTTTAGCCTATTTTAACCTCAAAATTATCCCAAACTTGGATGAAAAGTGACCTGGTCACTTATGCACTAATTTTCAGTACATCTTTATTTTTGCACATATACAATGTTTTGGATCCCAATGAAGTTCTCCATGTTATAAAATGTATCTTTAAAAAGTATTAAGAAGCTCTGAGCTCTTGAAAATTCATGAATTCATAAATCCCAGGTGTTAATAATCTCTAAGTTTAAAGAGGTTTTAGGTCAGTGCCAGCCTCTTTTCCTATGAAAACATGATGTGTAATGACAAAAGGTGACTTCATTCAAATGAAAAGAACAAATCTGAGAAGTGATTCTAAAGATCCCAAAATTATGATGAAAGGGGCAGATTTCTGGGGTCAAAAGGTGTTCAAATTGTCAAAGGGCTTTGGCTGGGAAAACTTTTGGTAAATGGGTTATTTCTAACGCAGACTTTCATATGTTGACAATTACCTATTTTTTTAAATTGCTCATCTGGTTTATGCTGAAGTCTGATTATGCAGTACCTGCAAGTACCTGCAGGCTCCTGCTTGACCTAGTGACACTCCTTCTATAGCCCCCACCTCTGACTCTTGACTGTCTGCATTTTCTTATCGAGTTTTTGTCTTCATTTTAGATTCATTCTTTGCTTTACCTTTACTAGACAAAGGAAAAAATGTAGAGCAATGAAGGCTAAATAGTCCAACAAAAAGTGCTGAAAAATGGGAAGACTTACATAGTGGGAAAAATGAATAAGGATAGAGGATATGACCAAAGAGAGAGTGTATATGTCCAGTTTTAATGGAAAACTCTCATTTATTGCCTTAGAAGAGCAACCCAGTGGTGGCTGGTTACTAATATTTTACTTTATGAATTGCAGCTCCTGAAAACTCTAGTAATAAACCTTGGTTTATTTCTCTTATATGCTAATTGGGTGTATTATTTCCATGCCAACAGATACAATTTTTTTGCATGTATTTCTGAAAGAAAAAGAAAAACCTACTCATCATGTGAAAACATAACCCATAAATTGTAAGGTTTGAATTGGCTGCATATTTCACCGTCTGTGCTATACCCACTTTATTTTTTCTCCTTTACAAATAAAGATAGTTGTCTATAAATGCATTATTAATGTAGAATATTTCCCTTGTTTTTATAGGCTTTGCCAGAGGCTATATTGAATTTAAAGTTTTGGGTTATTTCTGAGTCATGAACCTTATACATTTGGATAAAAGCCAGCTTCTAACATTTATTCTTAACTTAGCAGGATATTTTGTACACATTAAATTTTATTCAAAAAGGTCTCAGCTATTTAGAATCTTTCTTCCTCCTCACCTACATGAAAGCTGAACTTTGGAGGATCATTGTCAATCATTCTGATGAAAGATTGTTTTTAAAGATTCATACCTTCTGTCCTGATTGTTTTGGGAATAAAGATGTTTGTTTTTCTATGACCAAGGGCCATCTTCTTGAAGAAAAAGTACAGTGCTTGAAAATTAAATCCCTTAGTTATTCTAGATGTGCTGTATTATCTACAAGTTAAGTGTTTGCTGACCCCTTCCAGAGTTAAGGCTGATAGTAAAGTAAAATTTTACTGCCATAATATTTTTTTTCTAATATCCAAGTGATACATAACATGAGATCAGAAGAATCACAATCATTGAGAAATAGAGTGGGAAGAGACCTTTCATGATCATCAAGCCCATCACTATCATTTTATAAACTGCCCCAGAGTTATCCAAATGACTTTTCTGGGACTAGTGTGGTGTCTCCAATCTGGAAATCTTGACCTTTATTTCAAGGCTCCGTCTTTGGTGGACTTCTTATTCATATTCTTCAGTCAGCACTTGTCTCCAGTTTTGTCAACCAGGTGCTTGCAATAGTATAAGATTATGAGAAGTTAAGAGTAGAAAAATTAGACTCAAAAATTAATCTCAATTAGTGCACTAAATGCATGCCATTAAGCCAATGAGAGATGGATCAACAGAGTCATATATCTAAGGAACAAAAGTAACTTATTAGCAAGATGATTCCTTTGTAAAGAATATATATATAATTCTTTTGCATATTTTTTTAAGTTGAGGTTTTCAATATTGAGTTTATTTTTGTATTTTTATGTGTAGTAAGAGGAGAGTAGAAGAGGAGTAAATAAAAGAAGACCACAGAATACAAACAGAGAGACATTTTGCAGTCAGGCAGTCCTAATTGAGGATTTCAGCTTCTCTACCTGACAGCCATGTAATCTTAAATAAAATTACCTAACATTGCCTACATAGTCATGAGGATTAAATGAGATTATAAATTATAAATGTGTGAAAATGTCTAACACATTCCTTGGCACATATTCAGAGCTCAAGAATGGTAGTTTCTTCTCTTTCCTATAGTATTTAAAACATAATTTAACCCCAAAACCACCAGCTACCTGTTGTTTGTTTGTCAGAGGCCCGATATTAGTCACTCTAGAGAAAAAACATGTCATCCAGCATTACCAGCTTTCTGGATATCATGAGCTAAAATAATGTTTAATAATAATATTTTGTGAAACTCATTACAACTGAATGCATTTATAGATGAAACATGGCATTTCTAACTTAGGTAAGATTATAATGACATTGTGATCTAGAGAAATTAGGGTCTTGACATGGAACTGTCAATTCAGGGTCATTTTTCAAAGTTGAGACATGGGGGGCACTAAAGAATAAGCCAAGATACATTTCATTTGCCTACCTCTGAAACCTCTCTTTAGTCTATCTCTTCATTTCTATTCTGTCACTTCCTTTTAGTTGAGAGATCATCATTTCTCCTCCGGACTCTTGCCAACATGTGAAATTGGTTTTCCTGCCACCACTCTCATCACCTTCCAATCCATGGTGCGTGATCTCCCCAGAGGGATCTTTTTAAAACATAAACATGATTCTTTGTCTCTTCTGCTTAAAATAGCCCTCATTACCCCCAAGTTGAAGTTCAAGATCATTCATGTTATTCAAGATTGTGTGTTAATTTGCCCATGCCTATCACAGAAGTCTCATTCATCAAATCCAGATTTTTTTTCTCTGTTCCAGTTGTGTCTAGCAGTGGACCTTGTACCCCAGTAAACTACAGATACTTGAGTTTCTGCATATTTGTGTACACTGTTTCCTTTTCAAGGGATACCTCATCATCACCACCTCCCTCAATTTCAGCTTGACTAACTTCTGATGGTCTTTCAGATACTCAGTCAGGTGTAATTTTTTTCTGGTAAATCTTTTCTCACCTTGCCATCATCATAAGTAGATGTTCTACTTATTTCCTCTCAGGACCTTTTCTACACAGAATTGTTATTGTTTGTTAACTAAAAAGGCTCTTAACTAGACCATAAATTTCTTGGTGTCAGGAAGCATCTTTGCCCTCAACATCAGGCACAGCCTTAGCTTTTAAAAAAATACTAGTTTGTGGATTCATTCACAGTTAAAATTTCTATTGTTTGGTTCAAATTAAAAGCTTTATGATTTTTTAGACATTGGTCAGAATAGGTAATCACAGAAAGGAAAGTAGTAGTATACAACTATGTCAGAAGGTTCTGTTGGCATGGGAAGTGGAGGGCGCCCCTGGGTCTCCTCCCCTAATGTGACATTCATTCCTTTGTGAAGTAGTAAGACAAGGAAAGGCCAGTCACGAAATGTTAGAATTGGAAGAGATTTGAGGCCATCTCCCTGTTTTGAGAGGCATAAAGAAAGTGCCAGAGAGCCTTGCCAACAAGAGGTGGTCAGCGCAGAGTTGGGTCTAGAACCCAGTTATCGTCCTTCCCAATTAGTATTCAACCATTTGCCTTTCTACTCCAGTCAAACTGTTTTTTTTTGGGGGGGGGTGGGGGGCGGGCGGAGTAAGCAAACAATGCATGCTAACTAACCTCCTGCCTAACTGGGCAGGCAGCAGAGATAGTTCCAACCTGGCAAGTCATGTTAGCACATAGAGAGATTCTCCTGCTTTGATTTGGGGCTATGAAACACTTCACAAAAAAAGTAACTTAGGGGCTACAAGAAGGTCATTAACTCTGTTCTTTTGTATTTATCCCACTGTCATGTTCTCATGATACGACCTCCTATTTTCCTCTCATTCTCTTTCCCTGCCTCAAAAAAAGAAAGAAAGAAAGAAAGAAAGAAAGAAAGAAAGAAAGAAAGAAAGAAAGAAAGAAAGAAAGAAAGAAAGAAAGAAGGAAGGAAGGAAGGAAGGAAGGAAGGAAGGAAGGAAGGAAAGAAAGAAAAGGGAAGAAGGAAAGAAGGAAAGAAGGAAAAGAAAAGAAGGAAAGAAGGAAAGAAACATCCCTAAGATGTGTGGAATGGTTCCAACATCAGCCCATGCATATATTAAAGTTTTAAATCAATTATTGTTTTAGTACACACCCTGGGGTTAAGAAAGAAAGAACATCCAGGACTAACAAACCTGATTGTTCTGGCAAAGTTGCCATTCAATTCATGCTGGCATTTCTGGGCTTCTCTTTTTCTGTACTATTCCAACCTCATTTAAAAAAAAAAAAAAAGAAGAAGAAGAAGAAAAAAAAAAGCTAATGGCTCAAAGTAGCAATTTTTAACATTACTATTTCATTCAATTTCTCCATGAGACTTTTACCTCCCAGTCTCAAGGGGGCACGATGCCCAGAGTTTGCTTACTTAGTTGCAGAGACAGCTGTCAATCTGATAGTGAGTTCATTAAATGATGGATTATTCCTCACTTTATTACCTTCTGAACATGGGTGAGATTCTGACTCGGGTATATGAGCACTTCTCAACTTGGCATTCTTAGATTGAAAAAAAAAGACTTAATCATAACGTTAAGAATCCAAATTATAACTGTGTATAACATGGTGAATTTAAACTTAACAACTACTCTGAGTTGGACCTATATGAGTAATCTGGTTAATACTACTCAAGTAAAATTTCTATAAAATATGATGCATGTTTTTTTTTTAGGCAAGTACTGGAAGTCGGTAAGGATGGTGGCTGTGCCAAGGGGCTGTGCCCTGGCTGGGGCTCAGTTGCAAGAGGAGACAGAGACTGTTTCTGCCCTGGCCTCCCTGACAGTGGATGTGGAACAGCCTTTCGCTCCAGAAGACAGCAGGTATGGATCCCACATGGGAGAATCATTAAGGTCAGTAACACCCAGGCCCATCGTTAATGTTCATGAACCTCTCTCGGGCTTTCTGTCACCTGCCTTCTCCATTTCTACCATTTGTCTTCTCCAAAGCCACAGATGCCACAGTACATGCTGCTGACTTTCAAAAATTCATTCATTTGTTCCATTTTTCATGAGAAACACAGAGCTGGAGCATGTGGGTGTAGTTGAACGAGAAATGGAGTGGATGAGATAGATAGTGAGAAAAATCGCTCCTTGTTGCATAATTTAGTGCAGGTTACAGAAAGAGCTCCTCATGGGCTTAACTCCTTTCTCTGGTTATCTCTTTTTTTCCAGATATTCTTTTTCTTTCATCATTTTGAAATTGCTGATATAACAAAGGGAAAGAGAAGAGCATAAGCTGTAGGAATTAATAGTCAGCTGGATAGTCTAAATACATATAAACTTCCTATATGACTGGCCTCACAGTACAATGACTTGATAAAGATAAAAGTTACCTCCAAAGGAGACAGGGATGTGTGTAAAAGGAAGTGTAGATTTGAGTCTGATTTATTTCATATTATGATAAGAAAGTGTTGATTTCAATTAGTCTTTATATGAATAAAGATTTCAGGGGAAAAAAAAAGGTTAACCTAAGACTGTTTTTTTTTTTCCTTTTAAGAAATCTTTGTTGGTTTGTGCATGCAGAACTTCTTTTAAGTCTGCTGTGATCAAGCCAACACAAAGGTATATACATGAACACTGTGCTTTCTACTGCTGACTTCAAAGTCACATTTCCTCTGTTTAAAAAATGAATCAGGTGAGGCTTTGCTAAATTCTTGTACTTTAAAAATGCTTCTGAGAATGAAAGCAGACCCCCTCTATCAGTAACATCACCATTGATTACAGAGATCCTGCTACTAGTACATAGATTGGCAATTTTGCCAAGAATGCAAATTTGAACAGTTTTAGCATTCTTATTTTTACTGAATATTCAGACATCAATGGATTTGACATCTTGTTTTGGACAAGAGCAGGAGATATGTTGAATATGAGATTTCACTTTTATGCAATTATTTTTTCTTACATTAACCACTTACATAACAGATTGCCAGCAGGAAAAAAATTGCACAATATTTTATTAGAAAGCATCTTCATATAGGCATCTGGAATGTAAGGCAAAACTTATTTTACATCTTTGATAATATGAACTAACCCCCTGCTGTTCCCAGCTAAGAACCAAACCAAGTTCATAATCCAAAGATTGTTGTAGTTATTCCCAAGGCCAAATACAGTTGGTTGTCTGTCATTTGAGGGCTATAAAACCAAGGAAACTAGCATCTGTTAGTGCTAGTTATAAAAGGAGAATAGCTATTCTTGAGAATTCAGTTAACATAGAGAAACAAAGCAAAATTCCAACCTGAGTAAAATGAATTTTAAATTTTGCTTATTTAATTGCAAAGTTTAGAATAATTAAGAAAAATAAGTCATGTCACGAGCCCCAAGTAGTATAAAAATCTCAGTACTTTGGCAGGAATTGGCTCTGTAAGCATGCATGTTTATCCTCAGGTAGATAGTGTGCTTGACTCCTGCTAATTTACAGGGACTTAACCCTGGCTTCAGTTCACAGTGATTTTTAAGCTTCATTTAATGGTGGAGAGAGAAGGGGAATGGGACTGTTTTGGCATACAGGGAAACAGAGTTAAAGCTGTGGCCTCAATTCATTTGTTTATCAGTTTTAGACAGATTGTATCTATTTTGATTGATTTTCTTTGGAAAGAAAAATGGTTTTGCTTGAAATATTTTCTATAGCTTTGAATTCACTTTTTCAGCAGAGGAAAAGAAAAATTATTCTAGAACTGGCCTTTACATTTTATTGGACAATGCATGATTTCATTAGTCAGACAGGGAGAAATCTTGAAAGCCACTGAGCATTTATTCTTTTCAGGCTATCAGAATTGCCCCACTCCCCCTCCTCAGTACAGGAAAGATGGCTTTCAGAATGAGACTTAAAGGTGGAAATATTCTTGGGCCTTTGTTATGAATGCAGTATTATAAATGCACAGGAAATTGAAAAATTAGAAAAATCAGAGAACTAAATAAATGGAAAAGGGTGAAGGCAAGATTCTTTTTATAGGAAATTCTTGCCAGTTATTTTGGAGAATATATTGGTGTTTGGAGTGAGATGACTCATTTTGTACTAAGATTTTGGGTAGAGCAGCTCTTTTCCTGGCCAATTCATATCTGACTCATTTACCACTAGTGAATAAGGGATAAAATGCTCCTGGCTAAGAACCATTGTAAGTATTTTTTGTTCATTTTTCTTGGATGGGGGAGGGGAGGTGGAGATGACAACACAGTGCAAGCAGTCATTTTGTTTTTATAACTCATTGATGGACCATGAAAAATAAATTATTAGTAAAAGGCTGATATATGGGGATATATTTGGGGAATGATTGACTAAAATACAATTTTCAAGGTATAACTTTCAGGTGGCAAAGGACTTAAGGAGGAAAAAATGATTGATGAGTTAGAAAAACAAAAAGAAAAAACAAAAGGCAAAAACAACTAAGTGGGACTGAGTTACACGTTCAAAGAATATTCTGTAGTAGGCCTGTCACATATAGCATATTGTTTTTAAGAGAGGACTGTGATTAGTTTTTTTTTTCCTTGCTAGCCAGGAGGCTGTACCTTTAAAAGGATTATAGTTTGCATGGGTCAGATATGCATTTCCAGTGCTTCTGCTTTGAAAAGTCAATGCTGTATTCAGGTTTATTCTTGAATTCTAATTCAGAGTCTGCTAAAAAAATCAAGAAAAATGTCTCTGTCAATTAAGACTTCAGGATGATTAACTATTAAGTTATTAGGAACACACTTACACTCTCAAATTCCTGACTCTTTTTTTTAAATCAAAACAAAAACCAAAAGTTAGATTTTCAAATGTGAGTTTGACCAATCGTTTATAGTGTAAATCATATTATATTTTCTTGATACAAACCAATCTGGTTGTTTATCATTTCATCTTCGACTTTAGGCAACTTTTCTCTTGAATGAGATGATTTCAATGCATTATATTATATAATATAGAGAAAATAGATTATTCTGAGTCTGGTTATTTTGTTTTTTGAGTAACTATCTTATTCTTGAGTATGAAAAATAAATAAAATAGTAAACTGGAAAATCTTGATATCATCTGCTTTAGCTTTGAATGGCCTATCTGTAGTGCCAACGACATTGATAACCCCATTTCCTATAAAGGAAGACTTATATAGAAATATAGATTACTATTAAATACATATTCATATTCAATGTATTTAGAAAATCAACTTTGTTTTCCATTCTTTAGGATTGTGTCTCCAAGCTTCCTAGAAGCTAAAATATTACATAAATTAGGCAGATTTCTGATTTTTTTCTATGGTACCATTTGTTTATCTAATCAGGCAAACATTCTAATATAAATTTTATTCTTAATTTTAACCCAGTGTCAACAAAGCCTTAGTTGAAAAGTGGACCGATATTTGGACACTCTTGGTACAAAAAAGGATAGTCTGTCCCCTATCTTTTTTTCTCCTCTTCTTGAGACCATCTTTTTATCTCTGTTTTTAGTGCTGAGCATGTGGTCTTGGGGCATGAGTGAAATCTGACAGTATATAGAAATTAAAACCAGTGCCCCAATATGTATTTCAGAATCCCATTCTGAATTCTTTATAAAGAAGTGTTTAATTTGGAAAGAAAAATATGTCCTTATATAGATTCTTAAATAGAATCATAAAATGAGATACATGATAACTTGAGATTTCCATCATTTCATCTTAGTCTCCATTGCTTTACTGCTGTCTTCTTACCACTAGGAAGAAAAGGGTGTGACTCTAGAATCAGCTGGCCTAGGTCCAAATCCCATCTGTAGCTTAATAATTGTGTAATCGGGAACACATTACTTATCTCTCTGGGCTTTATTTTCTTTGCCTTTAAAATGAAGGATACATTTCAAAAAGTTTTGAGAAATGAATGAGACAAATACATCTTAAAAACATAACACAACACTTGATACCTAGTTAAACGCTTAGTAAAGGTTGGTTGCTGTTACTGTTTTCTATCATTTTTCTTCTATATTAGTTTGCTCTATGTTTTCTCTTAATACATTATTCATCACCCAATGATCTATAATATTAGAATTCCCAGTAGATTGTAGGTAACAATTATTCAAATACTTATTGAATGAATGAATGAATCCAAAGACAGAAAACAAAACATTGTTAAAATAGTAGCATAACATTTCATAATGACACCTGAACTCTTCTTATATCTACTCATTATGTTTTCTAAGGGAATCAGTGTTTTTGTAGTTTTATGAGAGTTTTCAAAATGTGTATTTGGCACTTATTTTCTTTCAAAGTACTACTTGACAATGTCCACTTTCAGATACGCTGATGAACCAGAACCAATAATGCTCATATCATAAAGATGGATTGACTTAGGAAATATAATGAGGGAGGGGAAGGTAAAGTGTCTGCTGGAATGGAGGAATTGCCTTCATTGGGGTAGAAAAATACAGGAGTGATGCTGACAGATTACAAGATTATCCTCCAACCTGCAGAATAACGAGGGAGAACATCTGGTTCATGCATTCTTTGAACACTTTCTGATTATTTTCTATGTGCCAGATAAATGTTGGCAGCCAGGATCACAAAACTTTCTTCCAGTCCTCAAAATATTCACATACTTGGGGATTTTATTAGTTTTTGATTGCTATCTTAAGGCTCAATTGCTATTTTAAGCCACAAACTTAGTGGCTTAAAATGACAAAAAGGTCAGAAGGCTGACACAGGTTTCTGGGGCTAAAATTAAGAGGTGAGCAGGGCGTGGTTCCTTTCTTAAAGCTCTAAGGGAGAATATGTTTCCTTGACTTATCTAGATTCTAGAGGCTGCCTCATTCTTTGGCTTATGACTCCCTTCCTCTATCTTCAAAGCCAACAGATTTACATCTCTCTGACCTTTCTTTAGTCATCACATCTCTGACTAAAGAAAAAAGCTGAGAAAACTCTCTTAAAAGCCCAGAAAAGTTCTCTAGTTTTAGACTCATATGATTAGATTCGACACACCAGGATAATTTAAGATAATCTCTCCATCTCCAGTTCATTAATCTTAGTTACATCTACAACGTTAGTTTTGCCATGCAAGGCAACATATTCACATCTTCCAGGAATTAGGATGTAGATATCTTGGGGGGCTATTATTCTTCCTAGTATAGGATCAGACATGAACAACCAACTATGATCAGTGACAACTCATTTGATAGACTGAGCTGCAGATTAAAAGAAAAACTAACATAGGCCAATAAGTAAGGAACAAATCACAGACCTGGGAAAATTGAGCCAGGGTAGAAGATTTTTTAGGACTTCACCTAGTAAATAAGAAGAAAGGCATTGAAGATGGAGAAAATAACTTGAGCAAACCATCTCTTTTTTTAAACTTCTGCCAACACACATTCCAAAGCACCTTCATCTTTTGTCCAAACTCTTACAGTAGTTTCCTTACTAGTTCCCATATCTACTTTTGCCTCCTTTATAATCTATTTTCTACACAGCAATCAGGGAGATCTTCAAAACAAAACAAAAAACAACTGCAGAGCAAATTCTACCATGCCTCTGCTTGAAATCCTTCAATGTCTTTCCATTTCTCTTAGCATAAAGACCGTTATTCTTTTTTAACTTTTATTAAAATACAGTTAACATACAATATTGTATTTGTTTAAAGTGCACACTATAGTTATTCCATATTTATATACCTGAAGAAGTGATCACCATGATAAATCTAACAACCATCTGACACCATGAAACACTATCACAATATTATTGACTATATTCTCTTTGCTTTAGATTACATCCCCATGACTTGTTTTAAACCTAGAAATTTAAACCTTATTCCCCTTTCCCTTCCCCTGTTTTTTTAATTTTCAATTACAGTTGCTATTCAATATTATTTTATGTTAGTTTCAGCAGAGTGGTTAGACATTTAAATGATTAATGAAGTGATTCCTCTAACTAGTCTAGCATCCACCTGGCACTATATATAGTTATTACTATATTATTAACTATATATTCCTTATGCTGTACTTCACATCCGCATGACTATTTTATATCTACCAGTTAGTATTTCTTAATCTCTTCTCCTTTTTTACCCAGCACTCTACCCCCAACCCATCTGACAACCATCAGCTTGTTCCCTGCATCTATGAGTCTGTTGCTATTTGTTTGTTCGTTTATTTTTTTCTTTAAATTCCACACTTACAAGTGAGATTGTATGGTGTTTGTCCTTCTCTATCTGTCTTATTTCACTTAAAATAATGCTTTCCAGGTTCATCCGTGTTGTCACAAATGGTAAGGTTCCATTACTTTTTATGGACGAGAAAAATTCTATTGTATATATTTGTATATACCACCTCTTCTTTCTTAAACCATCTATTGATGGACACTTAGGTTGCTTCCATATCTTGGCTATTGTACATAATGCTATAATGCACATAGGGTGCATATATTTTTTAGAGTTAGTGTTTTGAGTTTCTTTGGATAAACACCTAAAGTGGAATTACTGGGTCATAAAGTAGTTATATTTTTACTTTTTTGAGGAACCTATTTTCCACAGAGGCTGCACCCATTTGCAATCCCACTAACAGTGCACAAGGGTTCCCTTTTCTCCACATATGTGCCAACACTTGTTGTTTGTTGATTTATTGATGATAGCCAGTCTGACAAGTGAGGTGCTATCTCATTGTGCTTTTAATTTGCATTTCTCTGATAATTAGTGATGCTGAGCAACTTTTCATATGTCTGTTGACCATCTCTGTGTCCTCTTTGGAGAAAATATCTATTCAGATCCTCTGCCATTTGGGATTATTATGAATAAAGCTGCTATGCCATTTTTTTACTGTGGTAAAAAGTATATAATATTTACCGTCTGAACCATTTTTAAGTGTGCACACAAATGTTAACTATATGCACATTGTTGTGCAGCGTATTTCTAAGATTTTTCCATCTTGCAAAACTGAAAACTCTGTACCTATTAAACAATTGCTCCCTTTTCCTCCTCACTCCAGCTCCTGGAAACTACAATTCTATTTTCTGTTTCTAAGAATGTGACTACTTTAGATACCTCCTTTTGTGGAATCATACCGTATTTGCCTTTTTTGTGATTTGGCTTACTTAGCAAAATGTCCTCAAGGTTTATCCATGTTGTAGCATATGACAAGACTTCCATCTTTTTTATGACTGAATACTTCAGTGAATACAAGTATGTAATTATCTCTTCAAGATCCTCTTTTCAGATATTTTGTATATATGCCCAGAAATAGAATTGCTGGATCATATGATAATTATATTTTTTATTTTTTTGAGGAACATAAGTCTCTATGAAATTTTTGTTCAAGCTTTTATCTTGTGAACGCAAGGATTCAGTTTTCTCTTATATACACCTAGGAGTGGAATAGCCAAGTTTTAAGAGAACCATGGTTTTACCATGTAAGAATCTTCCAAACTGCTTTCCCACCAGCAATGAGTGAGCAGTTCTAATTGTTTCATATTCTCACCTATAATTTGTATGTTCAGTTTTCATAATTTAACCTTTCTAGTGGATATGTAATGGTATCATTGTAGTTACAAATATTCTGTAAAGAGCCATATTTATGTCCACATCAGGATTTCTTGGCATATATCCTTCACTCTATTTGGAATGCTTCTCTTGTCTTCCTTATCCTCCAGTTAACTCTACACTGGCTTCCCCGTTCTCTTCCATTTATCCTTTAGATCTCAAATTAAATGTTTTTTCCTCTTCTTGGAGAATGTTCACTGACCATCAATCCCCAAATTAGATCAAGTCCCCTGTTATACTTTTATATCTTTCCTGTTGTTCTAGTACCTAGAACAGAACTAAGATACATAATATATACTTGGTAATTATTTCTCGATCAATGAAAAATTCACTAAATTGGGGAACGCTAACATTGGTGGAGATGTGGAGCTTTGCAGCCCTTACAGCTGTGAGAAGGAGAACTATGGAAGTGATGCTGGAAAGCAATTTACTATTATTTAGTGTACACAAAACATATGTAATAATCATGCTCCTGGAAATGTATACTAAAGACATTCTCATCTAGGATCATTAAAGTATCTGTACTAGGAAGTTTACTACCACTTTATTCGTGGTGGGTAGACAGGAGGAGTCAAACTCAGGGTCCATTATTGGGAGAATGAATATTTAAGATATTAATATACACAATAGAGATGCCATGTAGCACTTGGCAGTTACAGACTCAATAAACATAACAGTGTGAATAGACCTCATAAATACAGTACTGAGCAAGGAAATTAAGCAAAATAAATGATACCTGTGTATATAAAAATAAAATTTATATAAAATAAAAATATATGCCCACAAAATAGTAACATATAGCTTTGAAGAATGCCCTATGAAAAAAATCATGTACAAAGCAAGCATTAGATTTCTTGCCTTAGAAAAGGAAGAAGAAGTAAGATGTAGGGATTAAATTAAATCGATAAAATAATATCTTACTAAATAATATTATTAATATTAATTAACAAATACTATTTTAAAAATCACAGGGTATGAAATACCCATTTAAAGGAAAGTACAAGAATTTAATTGTATGCTACTTCTTAAGTTATATTCTTTCCTTTCTGCCTTTTATTTGTATAAATTATCAAAACCTATGCTTGCTGGACTAGCTATTTCTTTCCTTAATATATGAAATCTTTACCCTTCATTGAAAGAGAGCCAGTGCTCACTGTGAGGTTGGCATGTTGTAGTAGAGGTTTATTGTCTCAATTACCTAAACTATTATATTAAAATTTATCTTTGGAGGTTTTATTTTAACCTTCCTGTGTCTCTTTTTCACCTAATTATAAATGGAATTAAATTCAAAGATATAAAGATTCATCTCTTCCATCATCCCTTTCCATAGCTGTATTATTGTTATTATTTTATTTTTTTTATTATTCTAATTGATTCAGTAAAGGGTGGGGAGCAGTAAATGGAGTATTTTTTTAAAAAGTGATTAACATAAATGATTTTGAGGAAAGAGAAGCATCTGATGGAAAGCTTTGTGTTGTACCTGCAAATCTCCACTTTTCAACAGAAGAGGCTCTATTTTTGCCAGTGATGTGGTTGCACTGCAGACACACTGCTCATGTCCACTTTCCCTGGACCCAGAGCAACAGGGATCATGAGGAATCATGGAATCCTGACATGACCAAGGAATACAGTAAACTTCCAGTAACTTACCCCCCAAAAATGGAGATACATGAATTTCCTGAAAAATAATTAGGAATAATTTTTCTAAAGATGTTCAGAGAGTTGTGGGAGAACACAGACAAACAATTTAACATAAATCAGGAAAACAATACAAGAAGAAAATGAGAAGTTCAAAAAAAGATGGAAAACATTAAAAAGAACCAAACAAAAGTTTGGAGCTGAAGACTATAGTAACTGAACTAAACAATTCTTTACAGGCTCAACTTCAGACTGAAACAAGCAGAAGAAAGAACCAGTAAACTCAAAGAGAAATCATTTGAAGTTATCCAGTCAGAGTATCAATGAAAAAAATGAAAAGGAATGAAGAAAGCCTGTTGGACTAATGGGACACCATTAAGACAGTCTATGAATTATTTGAGTCCCAGGAAGAGAAGAGGAAGAAAGGAGCAGAAGGCTTATTTAAAGTAGTTATGGATGAAAGCTTTCCAAACCTGAAGAGAGATTTGGACATCCAAGTTCCAGGTTCCTTGGAGAAGGATCCAAAATAATCCTACAAAACACCTTATTATAAAACTGTCTAAAATCAAAGACAAAGAAAAGATTTAAAATTTTTTTCTCTAATATGAGAAAACCTTAATAAGGCTATCAGTGGATTTCTCAGCAGAAATTTTGCAGGCCAGGAGAGAATAAAATGATATCGTCAAAGTGTAGAAGAAAGAAAACTGCCAACCACAATACTTTATTCAGCAAAGTTGTCTATCAGAAATGAAAGGAAGAAAAGAACTTTCCCAAACAAACAAAAGCTCAGTTTATCACAATAAGACCTGCCTTATGAGAAATGCTAAAAGTTCTTCAAGCTGAAAAGAAAGGATGATATTTAATAACATGAAAACTTATGAAAATATATAACACACTGGTAAAGGTAGTTATATAGTCAGAATCACAATACTCTAATATTATAAATGGTGATACGTTAATCATTTAACTCTAATATAAAGGTTAAAGGACAAAAATATAGAGATGAAATACTGCCATTTGTGACAACATAGATGGACCTCGAGACATTATTTTAAGCTAAATAAGCCAGACAGAAAAAGTTAAAAATCACATTAGATCACTTATATGTGAGATATAAACCTAAAAGCAACAAATAAACAAGACAAACAAACAGAGCTTCATGGACATGGACTATATAGACTAGTGGTTACTAGAGGGTAGGGAGTAGGGGTCATATATAGGAGGGTATGGGGAGGATGAAGTAGGTAAAGCAGATCAAATATAGGGAAGCTGAAGGAAACTAGACTTTGAGTGGTAAACACAAAATGGAATATATAGATGTCAAATTATAATGTACACCTGAAAATTATATAATTGTATTAACCAGTGTTACCCCAATAAACTTAGTAAAAATGCAGGAGCTGCAATAAATAAATAACTATAGCTACAATAATTTGTTAATGGGTACACAATATAAGAAGTTGTAAATTTTGACATCACAAACAAAATGTAGGAAAGAGTAAAAGAGTAGAGTTTTGTGTGCAACCAAAGTTAAGTTGTTACATGTTAAAATAGTCTGTTATAACCATAAGATGTTTCAAGTAACCCTCAGGGTAACAACGCACACACACACGCAAACAAACAAACAAACACAATATGAAGAGATGTAACCAAAATAAACCACCATGAGAAATCATCAATTTGAAAGGAAGACATCAAGAGAGGAAGATAGAAACTACAAAACAGAGAAAATAATTAACAAGATGGCAATAGTAAAACCTTACCTGTTGATAATTATTTTTATTTATTTATTTTTTAAATTTTTTTCCTGACCACAATGGTATGAAACTAGAAATCAGTAACAGGAAAAAAATGCTGGAAATTCCACAAATATGTAGAAATTAAGGAACACACTCCTGAACAACTAATGGATCCAGGATTAAGTCAAAACAAAATTTTTTCTTGAAACAAATGAAAATGGAAACACAACATAACAAAACTTGTGGGATGCAGAAAAAGTGGTGCTAACAGTTAAATATACAGGAATAAATGCGTACATTAAAAAAAGAGAAATCTCAAATAAACAACGTAACTTCATACCTTAAAGACGAGGAGAAAAAAGAACAAACTAAGCCTAAAGTTAGCAAAAAAAAAAAAAAAAAGATAAAAAAAATCAGAGTAGAAATAAACGGAATAAGAATAGACAAACAATAGAAAAGATCAATGAAACTAAGAGTCGTTTTTTTGAAAAGATTTTTTAATGCCAAACCTGTAGTTAGACTTATCAAGAAAAAAAAGAGCAAACTCAAATAAATAAAATTATAAATGAAATAAGAGACATTACAAATGATATGTCACAAGTACAAAATGTCATGAGACTACTATGAACAATTATATGCAACCTACAAGAAAAAATGGGCAACCTACAAGAAATGGATAAATTCCTAGAAACATACAATCTACCAAGAATAAATCATTAAGAAATAGAAAATCTGAACAGACCAATTACTAGTAAGGAAATTGAATCAGTAATCAAAAACTACCCAACAAAGAAAAGCCCAGTCCCAGATGGTTTCACTGGTAAATTATTCCAAAAATTTCAGGAAGAATTAATGCCAATTCTTCTCAAACTTATCCAAAAATTAAAGAGTAGGAAACACTCCCAACTCAATTTATGCAGCAAGCATTACCCTGATACCACAGCCAGATAAGGATACTACAAAAAAAAAAGAAAATATAGGCCAGTTTCCCTGATGAACATAGATACAAAAATCTTCAACAAAATACTAGTAAACCAATTTCAACAGCACATTAAAGGATCATGCACCATGATCAAGTGCCATGCGAGAATGGCTCAATGTATGCAAGTCAGTCAGTATGATACACCACATTAATAGAATGAAAGATAAAAATCCTATGATCCCCTCAATAAGTGCAGAAAAAGCAGTTGACAAAATTCAATGTCTTTGACAATAAAAACTTTCAACAAATTGGAGGCGGAGGGAATATACCTCAACATTATAAAGGCCATATATGACAGACCTATAGCTAATATCATACTCAACAGTAAAAGGTTGAAAACTTCCCTTCTAAGGTCAGAAACAAGACAAGAGTGTCTCTATGTGCTAATGGCATGATCTTAGATGTAAAAAAGAAAATCCTAAAGACTCCACTAAAAACCAAGTAAAACTAATAAATTCAGTAAAGTTTTAGGATGCAAAATAAGATCTATGCACCAGAAACAATAATGACTCAGTTGAAATAACTTGGAGAATAAATGGCAAGATATTCCATGTTTATGGATTGGAAAAGTTAATATTGTTTAAACATCATACCACCCATCTATAGATTCAGTGCAATCCTTTCAAAATTCCAATGGCATTTTCATAGAAAAATGTGGTTCTCTTGTCAAATAGTAGTTACCATATATGTTTATGGCTGAGTTCTAAATTCTGTTCCACTGTCTGTATGTCTACTTTTATGCCAGTGCTATATTGTTTAGACTATTTTAGCTTTGTAATATAGTTTGAACTCAGGATGTATGATGTTCCCAGCTGTGATCTTTCTCAAGATTGCTTTGGCTATTCAGGGTCTTCTGTAGTTCCATGTAAATTTTAGAGTTGTTTTTATTATATTATTATTATTTGCTATTGAATTATATGGAACTCATATAATTCAATAGCAAATAATAATAATACTAATAATAATACTACTAATAATAATCCAATTTAAAAATTGGCAAAGGACCAGAATGTTTTTCTAAAGATGTGCAAATGCCCAACAGCTACATGAAAAGTTGCTCAATATCACTAATCATCAGGGAATGCAAATGAAAACTACAGTGAGATCTCTTTTTACATCTATTAAATTGGCTATTATAAAAAAAGATACTAAATATTAGTGAGGATATGGATAAAAGAGAACCCTTGTGCACTGTAGGCAGGAATATACTTTGGTGCAGCCACTGTGAAAAGCAGTATGGAGGGTCCTCAAGAAATTAAAGGTGGAACTACCAAGTGATCCAGCAATCCCATTTCTGGGTATATATCCAAAGGAAACAAAATCACTATCTAGAAGAGATATCTGCACTCTCATGTTTTTGCATCATTATTCATAATAACCAAGACATGGGAACAACCCAAGTGTCCATTGACAGATGTGCTGCATCTAGTGAGTGGTAAATTCTGCCACATCCAGCGCAGTCCTGGAAAACATACCTGAGTGGGAACGGTGGGAGATTGAGAAAAGAAAGAGGACAGAAAGCTGGGATCCAGAGGTCCACTGCCCACTGATGGTGAAGTAGTGGCCCAGTTTTATTTTTGCAAGCTGCTTTTATACAAGAGCATATAATTGCTAACTAAAATAAGATTATCCCCACTCAAACTACACATCCTGCTATAATCTTTTGCATTTCCATCTGCTGGAGGCTATGAGCTACTTTTTGCCTCAGAGCAACACAAAATTGTTCTCCGATCAGTTCGTACTTCACCATTCTTAGGAGGATTCTTAAAGGTGAGGCAGCCCTTGGTTGACCTCACAGATTGCAAGGACCTTGTCAGCTTGCAACCCATTCTCCACACAGATGAATGGATAAAGGAAATGCCATATATATATATACACACACACATACAAACAATAGAACATTATACAGCTATAAAAACAAGGTTCAACACGGTTTTCACCATAAGAATGACAAAATATCAGTAATTATGTGAGATAAAGGATGCATTATTGTGGTAAACATTTTGCAACATGTTGTGTATCAGATTATCCCATTGTAAATCTTAAACTTCCACAGTGTTATATGTCAATTATATCTCAATAAAGCTTGGAGAAGGGGGGAGAAATGAGAAAATTCAGTGTCCATTGGAGTACCTAGTTTGAGGATTCTATATTTATATTATCCATATAGTCTCAGATGTAAATTGATTGTATGTTTACATATAAGTTACTTAAATGTTTTCCTTAGTTTAAAATTTTTCTTCTGAGAATGCTGATAATTTCCAGTCAAAAGGATTTTAATAGAATATTAATTATTTAAGTAGATTTATCTTATATAGCCATTCAAAACACTAACTTCCTAAGAAATGATTTTTGTTTTTAGTGTTTCACATAGACTCATTTGAAACCTTTTTGGTAATATTAAATATTGAATAACGAATATTTCTCATTCTTTAGAGGATGCATTAAAATCTCTTTATTACCATTCCATAGACAAAAATCTTCCTTTCACTATTTTAAATTTATTATTAAAATACTGTTAAAATGCCAGCTATTCAATAAATACATAGAAACGTTGGCTTTTTTCTTATAAATCTTTAAAATAACATGACGAAATAGTTCATTTGTCTTTATGAATAGCTGTGTTTAAAATATAGCCGTTTTTTTTAATATGAAATTAATTTATTACAGAATCCTGACAAGTAAATAAATAATATGAAAAAGAAAATGAAAACCATCTACCTATTATTACACCACCCAGAGAAAACCATCATCTGTTTATGGTGTTTCCTTTTGGTTGCATAGTCATAACTCTGTGTCTGTATGCTACTCAACACAATTTTGTGCATATGTTAGATGACAAAGGGACAGATCCAAAGTATTAAATAACTAATGTCTCATAGTGTTTGTTGTTTACAACTCAATTTTACATTCTTTACTTTTTTTTTAACTTGCACTAATCTTGTAAGAGACATTTTTTTTTCTCATGGTTTTAAACTTAAAAGAAACAGCTTCACGGAAACGAAGTTACAGCATTAACAGTTGCAACATTAGCAAATCAGAGAGCTCGGATTCAAACCTCATTCTCCTGGCATCTAAAATTACAGTATTGTTCCCTCGACAATCCAGCTCTCTCATGTATGTGGATTCCTGCTACAATTTGTCCTTTTGGCTAAATTAAAAAATCATTCTAAAAGTTTGCCTTAAAACACCCTCAGAGTGTTACTAAATTAAGGTTAAATCTCAAGTATAAATTTTCAAGCAATTAGTTTTGGGTTTGCCCGAGCAGAACACCCCACAGATGATACCGAATAAAAACTATTTACACACTACCATAGTGCATTTCTTGTAAAAATGTTGGGTCTGTAGCCGCGATTTGCTAATCAAATTCAGAATTTGATTTGAAATGCCTCCGGCAGGCAGCCAATCCAGTTATGAAAGAACAGAAGCAAACACCAGAGCCCTGGTGAGTTTCCTCCAGAAGCTAGTGGGGTCCTTTGCTCTAGTTAGCAAACTGGTTCCATAGGAAGTCACTGCAATTGCTCCTAAAATAAAATATCATAGTTAATTTTTCAATAAATTATTGGACTATACTAGACACAAAACATGTACATTTTGGAACTTGGAGTTATAAAATATTCTGACATGTTTTAATATAAACAGGAACATTTCCAATGATTGCTTGGATCTAAAATGTTTTTCCACTTGACATTTGTTTATACTTCCTAGGAAAGAAACTCTATTTATGGATAACTGAATAACACAAATAAACATCAGAGAGAGCTGAAAAATCAGCTTTGATTATGCATGAAAATCTACAATGTCATTGTGTACTCTTATGCCGTATTCTGATTGCCTGTTTATTTTTACAGAACTGCTGGTGAGCCTATGGAAGAGGAGCCAGCCTTGTGAAGTGCCAAGTCCCCCTCCCCTCCCATATTTCCTGTGTGTGACATCATTGTGTATTCCCCCACCCCAGCACCCTCAGACATGTCTTGTCTGCTGCCTGGGTGGCACAGATTCGGTGGAATATAAACACTGGGCACAAAATTCTGAACAGCAGCTTCACTTGTTCTTTGGATGGACTTGAAAGGGCATTAAAGACTCCTTAAACGTAACCGCTGTGATTCTAAAGTTACAGTAAATCACGATTGGAAGAAACTGCTTCCAGCGTCCTTTAATATGCTGGGTGACCCACTCCCATGCCCAAAGTATGTACTAGAAACATCCAATACAGCATTAGATACTGTTAATTACAAATGCTATAACAACCGGTGAAATTTGGGGCAAAACCTGAGAAATTCTCATCTCTAACATTCTGATCAATTTTTTATTGGATAACTTTTTTGTCAAACAGTCTTAGATTGTTTACAGTATTTGCTTTCAGCTATAAACGAATGGCTAACAATTCCCGACAGATTGCAGGGATTTTTTTTGTTTGTTTATTTTGGTTTTTGGCCTTCTTTTAACACATGGCTCAACTCTTTCTAGTTAAGAATTCAACATGGAGGAACTGGGCTGAGGCTTTTTCAGTGGAATAAAACCATTCTATATCTCAAAGTCCAAATGCCAAAGGAAACTCAAACACTGTAAACAATGGTGCCATATTTTGTTACTTTTTTTTTTTTTTTTTACAAAAATTACCCTATTTTCCTAACATCCCTGTCTGTGTTCTCACACACAGGTGTTTTGCAATTGTATTTGAGGATGAGGACCTGTATTTGAGGACCTCCTCCCTTGTACATCCTTCGCTCTGATGACAGTAGCTTTGAGCATACTCTGTGGAGGATCTTCAGTCCCTTCAAAAACTTTTCAAAGATTGTCTTAATTTGTTCCAAATCTATAAAGAACTTATTCTCTCACTTTTCTTTTTCTGCCTTCCATCGCTTCCTTCTTACCCCTCATCTTTCCTTTCTAAAGAAAAGCTAAAGATTACCCATAATCTCCCTGATTACTCAGGAGCTTTGGGTATTTATATTTTTACTTTCCAGGTTAACACAGTTGCTTGGTCTAATGTGTTCTTTTAGCCGTGAAACCACTGCGATGAATATGGCTTAAGCAATGTTACTGAATTTTTTAGATCTTTGAAATGCGTTAACGAAGGTGTTGCCTACTTGATGTCACCTTGAATTGAGTTAACCTTGAAGTCGTGCCTTCATGTGAAAAAAAACAAAAACACAAACTTTACACATGTTGCCTTAGTGTCAAAGGCTAAAAATAATGGACATTTATTTATTCCTGAGATTAAAAGCAACTTAATAAATATAAGTAGGTTATCCCCTTATCTTCCAAAATTCTATTTCAATATATAACTCTAACACATAAAGACACTAATGTAGAATACCTTGTAATATTTAATATTTGACAATGCTTTCAAAAGAGTTGATGTTTCTTTTTATATATTTTCCTAACTCAAAGGATATATTAAAGCCATAAGTGAAGATTGTCATGCTTTTATTCAGAAATCTGAAAGAAAACTTAATTAAAACAAGGTTTTAGGGAAGGCCATGATATGAAAGATATGGAACAATATGGTTTTAGTTAAAGAGGACTCTAACCTGTAAATCAAAGATGAAAGATTTCACTCAAGTAGAATTATATAACTCCCTTTTGTTATACAGTCAGACCATATTTTTCATGCATTTGGTTTTTTTAGGATTACCATTTTAATTTTAAAGACTTTTATTACACACACAAAAATGGCTCAATACTTGTTTTAAAATCTTAGAAATTTGAGACACCCTTTAAAATAGGAAATCTGAAATGGAATGTAATTCAGTATTAGGTAAAAAATTACTTGCACTGCATAAGGTTAAGGAAAATCTTAATTCAAAGTAGTGATGAATTTTTTTATTAAAAATTTCTTGTAAAAATTTTTTTTGAAAAAATTTATTTTCAGAGAAATTTGTACCAATCATATTTGCTAGTTCTTGCTATTTTGCTATAATTTCTTGAGATTTACTTAGAGAAAACCAAATAATGGAGCCAAAGGCAAAAAAAGAAAAAGAAAAAGAAAAACCCTCCCATCTTTAAAAAGGAAAGTTATATCATTTTGTTTGATAATTACAAACCTCTATTATTACAAACCCCTTAGTCCTCCTAGATATTTTTCAGATGTTGAATAAACAAATGGAACAGTATAGTGCAAACATACAAATTTACTTATGTTTCCTACAGGGTAATCATGTAGGCTCTCTCACAATCTCATAATAACTCAGACATAATTGACAAAAATAATGTTTATGAGAAATCTATAAAAAAATGCTAGAAGTTCAACTTAATGATTCGATAATAGGTACAAAAACAAAATGTAAGAAAATTAACCTTCTCGATTATATAATACAATTTGCAGTTATATATTAAATTTAAAAAGTTTTATTAGATAATAAGTAAAAGTGACCTCAAATGGTAATAGAGGCTATTTAATCAGTACTTGGTAAAAAAGAAGAACATTTTTAGATAAAATGTTTTTAAATATTTTTAGAAACTTAACCAATAGTGAGATAGAAGTCAGCTTTTGGAGAAAACAGAGCTAGTTAAGAAAAACTACTTAAATGCATTTCCATTACCAATCTTAGAAACTGAAATCTTTCTGTCAGTTTTGACTATTAATTACCCTTTGCAAAACTCTCACACACCTCTCACTGATGACATGGTGAATTTGAAAGCAGGACATCTCACATGAAGATTTCAGAAACTACAGGGCTTGTCCCTTCTAACAATTCAGTACTGTTCTATTTCTGAAGGTCAGTCACAAAGCTTTGTGGATTTACTGAGTTTCTTTACAGACTCCATATGGAAATAAAATAGAATGATCATGTAGAAAGTCTCCTGGGAGACAATTTCTCTTCAGTCAGCACTTTTCTACTTATTTTCTATCCCAGTATTTATATTTAGGACAATTTATTTAAATATTTCTTACTATTTATCTTTTGAAAGTTTACTCTCAATTTGTCTCAATGAAACTATTAAATGTCTAATAGCCACCAAATGAGCCAAAGTTTTCTGTCTTAAAAGTGATTAATTCTGAGCTTGAAATAATCACTTTGTCAGAGTTTGTCATTGTCATTTCTAGCAGCATTTATCTTAACATTCTTTTCCTGCTTCAGAAATGAATCATTTGACTTGCTGAGAAAATATGAAAAAAAAAGAAAGAAATGGAAAACAACATACATGTTCAACTATTCCATAAAGAGGGCTTTTTCACCTACAAAAGAAATACAAACCAGATGACCTATGCTAAGAAATGAAGGCATTTTATTGTTGTCTTCATAGTTGGTCATCAGCATGGTCATGATCATCGTCAAATGTCTCTCGTGTTCCCAAAGGGCATAATTTTGGAGCTCCAGCAGTATTTTATACTATTCACTGCCTCTTACATGAGGTATTATGAGTATTACATCATCTTCATTAACACCATCACCAAAATACGGAAGTGCCTTTGTATGGCTTCCTTTCCTGGTCACATTTACATTGAAAAATTATACCCTTTCCTCCTAACAGCCTTTTTTTACTCCATCAAATGTTTCCTGAAGCACAGCTTGATTGTCACATGGCCAGAGTATAAACTTTTTTGATGAACATAGTATGCTCATACAAGATTCTAGAGCTTGGTTTCTCCAAATCAACTATAGTCCATTTTTTTTCCTATGAAGTACCTGGCAAGTTTTATATAATGGTTTATGCAACAACTGAGTCAGTTATGAACATGTTATGTATGAATAGCAGGGTCAGACAATAGAATCTTCAAATATTGGTTTGATGCTGCTTGGAGTTGATCTCAGTGGTAGAGTAATAGGGCTGAAACTATTTTTCAAACCATCTTAATTCGCAACCTGAAACATTTAGGTAATATATGGTGAATTTACCTTACAGTGCCAATCATTCTCATGGATATTCTCCTTTCCATCCTCCTTTCCTTCCTCTGTCCAACTGCCGGTACCAAATTGCCATATCTAATCTATCAGAACAATTTCTTAAATCTTTGTTTATGTTTCCTAAATGGAAACAACCTTGACAACTTATTTTCTGAGGCACCACTAGGTATACTTTATTTCATGCCATTTTATGTAAACGCTCTAGTAGATACTCTAGCTTCCTTTTTATCTCTTTCTTTTTAAGAACAACTTGACTTTTTTACTATTCTTATCTTAAAAGATCAGTTATTTTGTTTTGGTCTACAGTTTTGGACCTGACACTTTGTTTTATTAATACTGACCTTTTCTTTTTGTCTAAAACATAGTTTTCTACCATTCTTGCTACTACCAAATTGTCTTGTGCTAGTTATCTCCTAGAAAGGATGATGGTGCATATACTTTTCTTGCTTTTTGGATGATGTCTTTATGAGCCAAACCCTCAAAGCGTTAACTCCAAACTGAAGAAAGAATGGCACAAGAGAAATTTTAAATCAATATTATTTGAAAGTAAGATGTTTCCAGACTATTCAAAGAAAATTGGAGTTTTATTATTTTTCTGTTTGGGCCTTCAGCACATTTGAGACAAATGTTGCAACAGCAAATAAATTAAGGACAGTCAAATGTTCTGTGGGACATTGTGGTCATGTCCTTTAGGCTTCATTGTAGTGCCCTTTCTTGGAGTTGGCATTTTATGACAATTGATAGAAATCTTGCAGCAATATCTGGCTATTGCTTTTATTAACCTAAAATTGAGTAGAAATGGGGTAATAAATTTAGGAATTAAGAATTCTAAAATCTGAGAATGAATGGCAGTTCCTTGGGTATGTAAACATTGTTTTTAGATAAAAATCTCCATATGGTCTTTCTAAATTGTAAGATTCTCGAACTCTTTCTGGATAAAAAATGTCAGTGTCTAGCTCCACAACAACTGGGTTGTATGAACTTGTCCTTTCGGTGGTTACTGAGTATAACAAGCATGCTGTTAAAAATGAGTGACCATTTAGTGGATTATAGCCTAGGCATTTTGTGTCATTTGAAAGCAAGTATCCTGATATTTTTAAACAAGGTGGGCAGAGCAGGCAGGAATCCAAGATTTATTAGTCTTGTAATTAAACACTCTAGACCAGGCTTGTTGATGTGTATGCCAATAATCTGGAGTTTCTGGTTTAGTGTAAAATTTAAATGTCTTTTCTATCATGGTCTGATATCTGTTTCTGTAATAAGATCAGTTCGTTGTCCTCTGTACACCAGTGGTTTTGCCCTTAATTTTTTGGCTAGCATTCACCAAAATCTGTCATCCAGTGCTGCTGAGAAAAATACATGTTGCCAAACTTTTATTCTTAAAATTGTGCTGCCAGTGATGTTTTCCCAGATGTGAAAAATAATTACCTAATAAAGGATTAATACTTTGTAACAATACCATTGTTGAACATGCTCACGCAGTGTTCACCTTCTTTCTGATTCCTTTTTTGTATTTGAAAATATTGAATGGAAAATTCAGAGGTGTGTTCCAAATTATTGTTGATGTTATTAATACCATGACTCTTCTTCAAAGAGGATGAATGATCCCCTTTTGTCTTGTTTTCTACTGAATTAGGTTTTCCTCTAGTCCTAGTGCAAATAAAAGTTATTTGAAATAAAAGTGTTCTGATTTTTCTACCTCCTTGGGGCCTACCATTAGATTCTGGAAAGTAGATATTTGAGAAATATTTATTGAATAAATAAAATATTACAGATAATAAATTACTGTGACATATACTATTCCATTTTCAAAATACGAAAGGGTTATCTGCAAGTGAATTATCTTTATAGTGATGTGAGAATCAAAAGAGAAGAAAAAGCAAATAGAGAGTTGCTATTTGAATAATTTGCTGGTCAAGATAAAGAATAATAATACTTAACACATGTATCATTTCTCCATTTTCAGACGAGAGTATGGAGCATGGAAAAGGTTAACTCATTTACTTACCTATTGTTACAGATAATAAGAGAGAGAATTAAATTCCTATCTATGTCTGTCTACCTCAAATCTCTCCAAATGGCATGATTTGTCAAAAATGGATACTAAAGGTATTCATAAACTATAAAACTGTGACTAACCTTCAGTATAGACTGTATGCTCAGTCTCTGCTAATCTTGTGACTTTATTAAATATCATTTTAAATGGGTCTGGTAATTGTGGCTAGCTTTATACAGTAAGTAGAAGTTACAAAACAGTCTTTTTTTTCCCCTTTTTAACATCTTTCTTTTATGTAGCCAGGAATCCTAAGATGTGTTTGGAAAGATATTCCAAAAACTCTTGAAATCTATTCCAAGACCAATACTTATTTTTGTATTGTATAACCCCCTGCAATGTTTAACATTTTAAAACATAACTGTTTCCAATGGACAATGGTTTGGGTTTCTTCTGGGAAAAGATAGTAATATTTTGTCTAACAGAAAGTAAACTTGAGATGGAGTGGGTGCTTAGAGTCGGTTTCAATGGTAAACATCGTTGGTTTAATCCGATTTGTCAAATGGCAAATGTTACTTCATGGTTCTTTGTTTCTTTTATGTTTCTGTGGTGAAAAGAGAGCAATTGAAAAAGTGGAGTATGAGAAAAAATAAGAATGAGTTACAGCTATTTTTAAAAAGCAGTTCACAGTTAAAAATAGAATAAGGAATTTTTTTCACTTCTTAGCAGTTTTAGAATTATTTAACTCAAAGTACTTCCAAATATTGTAATTACTCCTTAGCTTTGGAATATCACTATCAATTCTTATGGTCTTCCCAGTTTACTGTAAGTGGATCATTCCCAATATATCCTAATTAGTACTTTGAAAAACTAATAGCTGTTCTTCCAGATGTCATAAAAATAGAGATACAAGATTTTTTTTTAAAAAAAAAAGGTAAATGAATTCCTTTTTTTAATCTTTAAAATACTGAAAGTATAATAAATAGATTAAAACATTGCATTTATCTTAGATCAAGTAAACTTTAAAGGTCTTAGTGTACTTACAAAAGGCATGATTTACTTTGCATTGAAAGCTTATACAGTACATTTAAAATCTTACATAGTCCCGCATATTTTGCTTTTTCTTACAAAATAATTTTTCCCAAAAGAATAAGATTTAAAAACTTTAGGTGTGGTAAAATGGATCTAGTAAAGATAAATTTTTCATAGATTAATTACATATTTATAAAAATTTATTCTTAATTAGATGTGAAAATTTATATACATGTTGAATTTGGTTGTTTCTTTTAAGAATGTATATTTGTGCTCTATTTTTAATTTTTCTTCTTTTTTAAACATTTCTTTTTAGTTTTCTATTTTATTCTAAAATAGAAAAATATTAATAGTTATTAAACATTTACCCTGTGCTCATATTTAAATCTCAAAAGTCTCCTGTGAGGAGAGTAATTTAATGCAAGAGGATATTGAAGCTTAAATGCCAGAAAACCCATCTTCTTTACTACTACCCAAACTATTTTATTCAATGTAATCAACATTCACTGAATGCCTCTTATATGTAACATGTATTCAGTATTGTTCTCATAATAGCAGGGAGCCTTGGCAATATAACTATATAAAGTAAAAGAAAATTTCATTAAAGCTCTCTCTTTATATAGATTCAAAAGAAATATTACCATAGAAAAGATTTGAGTTTAGAATTGTGCAATGCTAAGGCTTTAAAAAAATGTGACTTATCTTACTTCTCCATAGAATTACAACAAAGATGCAGACAGAATACATTAAAGAAATATTTGTTGTCTAAGTTACATATTATATTCCCAGAAAGATTTGTGCAAAGATTTACAAGAGAGTAGATATGATTTAGAGGACTTGTTAATGTCCCTTTCAACCTTGGCTATCTATCCTCCTTAATGTCAACAATTAAAAGTATAAAATAATGTTGAGAATTATAAAGATAGGAGGTAAAATTTGTGGCGATCCTAAAAATTCCATTAGAAATTGCTTTCTAAGTTACAGTCATTTACATTTCTTCCATTTTTTTAAAGTAGTTAATTATGATTTTCTATCTCAGTCTCAGATTCAATCAAGTCTCAGATTGTCAAGTTCTTCAATGACCATTTCTGCTTTATTTTATTTGTCCTTTAGAGAAACATCATGTTCGTTAAGTTTTTTCATCAGACCCCAAACCCTGAAAGACTGTAACACTTTCATCAGACAGAATGTATTGATAGGGGGTCTCTGTGCCATTAAAACTATGTTTCCATTTTGAAGTTTGAAACTCCCCAGTTCAAAATTCAGCTCATACTTAATTGCATTCTATTTTTTTTTATGGGTACATGTATGTCCATCTCTCCCACGAGACTATTAGATTCAAACTAGCAATTTCACACAGCCAAGCACACTGCTCTGCGAATAAGTGAAGGTGAAAGGATTGTTAGATTTTATGAAATAGCCTCTTTTTGTCACTACTCCTTTTAAGCTCAATGGAAAGTGAATGGAAAAGTATATGAATCCACATACCATAATTCATGTTACAAAGTTATTGTCCTTTCTGTTGAGATCAAGCCAAGTGAGGTGTTCATAGCTTTATGAAACAATTTTAAAAGCAACCAAGTATATAAATTTTATTTACTCAGAAGATTCAATTTTAGCTGATGTATTCCCAGAGTCCACTCAGAGAGGACAATGTAAAAGTGGAAATCCAGAATTATTTGGGTTCCAGTCCCATTTCTATAATGAATGAGCTTGTGACATTGGGTAATTCATTATCTTCTCGTGGCCTTAATTTCTTGATTTTTTTTTTCTTTTAATACTTTGAAATGTAAACATTCTACTTCTGTTATTTCAGGAAAATTATATGTTATATTCATATTACTTTAGTGGTTACTTATATTAGTAAAATGCCCACTTAAAGTCAATTATCTTAACCACACACCTCTACCTTCCCCTTGAAGAATATTAGAACCTTAAATTGCATTAATTCCCATATGTCCTATTCATCTTATATCTCATAATTATCTAATGTTTAGTTTCACTTTGTTGTTAAACCTTAATCTTATTTATAAAAATTATTGCTATAGATCAGTGATTATTAATTTTTTTCCAGTTGTAACAACATTAATAATAGTCAATAATTATTGTTTTATCATGTTTGCCAGTTTCTTTGCTCAATAATTTTCATGTACCCCATTTCTTCTTTCAGACTGAGAGTGATTAACTTCCTCCAAAATTTTTTTGGCTTCACTCTTAAATCATATGTTGGCTGCTTATTGAATGCTAGGTTATCAATTATTGTTTTCTCAACACTTATAACATCACCCTATTGTATTCTTACTCTACTTTCACTACCAAACATCTCTAATTACCTAATTATTGTTCCTTTGAAAGTAATGTTATTTTTTTTCTCTTTAGTTTTTTTAAGATCTTCTCTGTGAGCAGGTGTGATCTTTGTGTTTATCTTGCAATGCACTTGATATGTTTCCTAAATCTAAATATTAAATGATTTTTTCTAACTTATTTATGGTTGATAATATTCCCTTCTCTCTCTTATTCCCTTCTTCTCTAACTCTTATCGGACATATATTGATAGGCCACACTCTATATTTTGTCCATAAACTTACCTTTCACTTTTTCTGTCACACCATCTCTTTATGTTGCCCTGTGCATAATTTCCTCTGACCTTTCAGGTCTGATTGTATACATTTCTATCCTATGAATTTTAACTTTCAGAGACCATATTGTTCATTTTTAAAAGATATACTCACTTCATTAAGCTTAAATTTCTTATTTTATATTTTAATTATTTTCTGTACATTTAATTTATAGTGTCTGTCATTTTCCTCTATGATCTCAAGTACTCAAGTATTGTTCATATTCGTTTATTTGCTCTTCTGAAAAATTGTATTGTAAATTTATTTTTAATAGGCTTTTACCTGTGGGAATTCCATTTTCTCTGGATTGAGGACATATTCCTCTTGACCAGTTTTGTATTTTCTTCTGGCAAGAATCCCAGGGCTTTTAACACGTAGGACCATTTTGACGTTCATTTTGCTGCTTATGAGTTCTTTTACCATGTGTCTAATATGAAATCTTTGTGCAGCCTTACAAGTTCTTAGGAGAAACTTTTTTTCCTACTCAGTGTCCAGAAAAAAACTGCCAGCTGCCTTGTTGTCGTTCTCTTCTCAGTGGGCAGATATATTTTCTAAGTCTACTCTACCACTTAAGGACACAGCCTTTCAAGGGTTCTAGAGTAATTGTGAACATGTGTGCACAGGATGGGTCTCTCAGTTCCAATTCTCTTACCTCAAGAAGTCCCAAGTGTTCATCTCCTGTCTCTGCATAGGTATTACAACATAAGCCCTTTGGTTACTTCTACTGGCAACTTTCCACAACCCTTCTTCCTCCACCCTCCTGCCCCAAGCCAATGGCAGCATCAGCTCTCTCACCTGTCACTTTTATTTTCAGTCCCTCCTTCCCTCCTAGTATAAGAGGCTTTCCTAGCTTTGGTGATTTTATCTATATGTTTAAAAGAAATTTTCTTCCAGCATTTCTTGACCTTTATGGCAGAAGTATTACAGTTTAACTGGTCCTTCACATTGACGATATTGGAAATGGTCTCAGATTTGATATGAAAAGAGAGCATTTACTATCTAATCTCTATGGTTCCTTGTAGCTCTGATGTTATGTAAATTTTTCATGCATGAAATTGGCACTTCAGTTTCTGATACTACTGGTCATTCCAGAGCTCCCCACTCTGGGTTATGGATAGCTACTGCTATAAGAGTTTTTCATAAACTCAAAATGACGAAAGAGTTTACGGGCTGCTTCTAGAGAGAAAAGAAAGTTAGAAGCACATAACCCATCTTCAGAGATTTGACGACTACTAATTATCTGGGGTTTCTTAAATCCTCTGAAAACTACCTCTGACAATGGAGTACTGGTAGTCCTTTGTTTGGGGGTGTGCACTTAATCTCACTGTTGGCAGCAAATGAAAGGAAGAAGGAATAGTAGTGACTGCCACTTGTCTGGACCTTAGAAGTGAGGATAGAGTTACATGGGCATTATTTTCTCTCTCAAAACATGACAGAAACAGATACCCATCACATGTCAGCAAAAGATTGGGCTAATCCTTGGCAGGAACACACAGAGCTGAGGTTTCATTTCTTTGCTCTCTAGTACATACTGTGGCCATGTTAAAGTTCAGGCTTCACATTCCTTTCTGGTGAAAAAGGGATTTAATGAATATGCTACATGTTGTAGATGCTAAATGACATGTATCTTCCTCTTGTTTTGGCTGCCCTTTTTGAATACCCTGGATATATTGTGCATGGATATCTTTCTAACTAAAAAGTGCTTATTGAGAAGGAAGAGGAATCATTGCTGTGAGACAAAAACATTTTCCCTCAAAAAAGAATGTACAAGCACACACAAAAAAAAGATGTGGGATTTTTATGAATCATATCCTGTAATTTTTCACTTTTTTTCCAGCTACCTCCTTCTTAGAACAGAATCCAAGAAAACCAAAGAAAACTATTTGTGCTGTGAGCAAAAATTTTGCCAAATTGAATTACATAATTCATCTAACAGATTTGATGAGTTCCTGGATGCAATTTGCAAATTTGCATTTTGGGCACAAGGAAATAATGCGTTTGTTATATATGAAAAAACACAGTGCTTATTACAAAACCATATTTTGTAACTGCTCAGGAATGTGTGTGTGTGTGTGTGTGTGTGTGTGTGTGTGTGTGTGTGTGTAGTGTGTATACTTATGCATGAAACTTGGCTGTTTATCATGTACTCTTCAGGATATTTGACAGTGAACATAGTGAACTATGGAATCAAATTCAAGAATTACTAGAAATTAGCAGTTTATATATTTATAATATTAAGTATTAGTTAAATATGTTAACTAAATATGATTGATCAACTTTCACATTTTCCAGGTAAAGGAATATTCTCACATTGATTTATCATATTTGGATTTATTATACATTACCCCTTATTTCTCCAAATAAACACTATAAATTATGAGGAGAAGGGTTGATATCAGCAAGATGGTGAACTACACAGCTCCAAGCTCTCACTTCCCTAAAGAATTACCAAAGAAACAACCACAGACAGTCTAAAATAACAAGAGCTCTGGAAACCAGCTAAACATCTACAGCAACTGAACAAATGCCCCATCAAGAAAAAACCACATTCAGAATACCAGGAAATTTCCTCGTGCTTTTACTCATCTTTACACCAGCCCCTTCATGTCTTTGCACAACTCTCTGCACTAAGGCTAGGAGGAAATGACCTGTCTTATTCTGCTTAGATGGCTATCACAAAATATCATCGATACCCAGTTAACAACCTAACTTTACACCTTAAAAAACAAAAAAGAAGAATAAACTAAACCCAAAGCTAGTAGAAGGAAGGCAATAATAAAGATAAGAGCAGAGATAAACAAAATAGAAAATAGGAAAACAATAGAGAAAAATTAACATTACCAAGAGGTGGTTCTTTGAAAAGATTAACACAATTGATAAATGTTTGAATAGACCAAGAAAAAAAGAGAGAGAGGACCCCAATAACTAAAATCCAGAATGAGAGGGGACTACAGATTTTGTGAAAATAAAAAGGCTTATAATAGAGTATTATGAGCAATTATACTCCAACAAATTGAATAACCTAGGTGTAATGGACAAGGTACTAAAACACACAATGTACCAAGAACATGAATAAACAGACAGTCTCAATAGACCTATAACTAGTAAGGAGAGTGAAACAATAATCAAACCTTTCTAACAAAAATGTTTCTACCCAGCAACAAATGGCTACAATGACAGATTCTATGAAACAGTTAAAAAAAAAAAAAACACCTATCCTTCCCCATCTCTTCTAAAAAAAGTGAATGGAGAGAGTACTTCCTAACTCATTCATGAGGCTATCATAGCCAGACAAAGACACTAAAACAAAACAAAACAACTACAGACAAATATCCCCTCTGAATACTCTGAATATTGATGTAAAAATCTTCAACAAAATATTAGCAAACAGAATTCAACAGAACATTGAAAAGATTATACACCATGACCAAACAAAATTTATTCCTAGAATACAAGGATGGTTCGACATACAAAAAAATGTAATCAGAATGAAGAGGAAAAAAAAAACAATTAATCTCCATTAATACAAAGCAGTTGACAAAACTCAACACCATGATAAAATTTTAACATACGAGGAATAAATGGAAACTACCTCAAAATATTAAAGGTTATATATGAAACCCCATAGCCAATGTTGCACTATGCAGGGTTCTCTAAAGAAACAGAACCAATAGTCACTAAAACAGAACCAATATAATTGGTTCCAGGACACCACCCAAGCTCACCCACTGCAGATCCCAAAATCCACAGATGCTTAAATCCCTTATATAAAATGATCTAGTATTTGCATACAACTTATACATATCCTCTCATATACTTTAAATCACCTCTAGATTACTTATAATAACTAATACAATGTAAATGCTATGTAAATAGCAAAATGTTATATAGACATAGAATGGACTACAATTCAGCCTTTTAAAAAAATGAAATTTCGACACATACTACAATATGGATGAACTTTGAAGAGGCTAAGTGATAAGAGGCTAAGTAAAATAAACCAGTCACTAAAAGACAAATGTTCTGTATGATCCCATATGAGGTTCCTAGAGCAATCAGATTTTTAGAATGGTGGGTGCCAGGCGCTGGAGGGAGGGGAAAGTTAGCTAGTGTTTAATGGGTACAGAGTTTCAGTTGGAGAATATAAAAATGTTCTAGAGATGGATGGTAGTGATGGTTGCATAACAATGTGAATATACTTCATGCCACAGAACTGTACACTTAAAAATTGTTGAAGTGGTAAATTTTATATTGCGTATATTGTACCACAATAAAAAAAATATTCTAAATTTTTCCTAAAACTTTTGGAAAAAGTTCGGAGTTGGAGAACTCTTAAAGTGAGTGAGAAACTGTGGGTGGGCAGGTTGGAAAGAACATTGGCAGCAAATTGCTCATTAATATAATTCTCATTTAACTTTGGACTTCAGTCTTCCAAGTGAATTTAATATCCGAATATAAGATGCTTGACTAAGAGTTCTGAGGGTAATAGAGCAAATATTTTACTTCCAATATTCACAAGATACTTTTAGTATTATTGTTTATTGTACCATTATTTTACACAAAATGTATATTAACATTACAAAGACATTTACACATTATGAAGTTTATATAATAATGCAGTGAGACTAAATAAAGCAAAACTCCTTGTGGTGTAGGTGCCTGACCTTAAGCTTTTTATTTTAGTATAAATTCCTGACAGTAAGGTTTTGATTGCTGAGGCATCCATTTCAAAAGACATTCATCTTGAATAAGCACTCTGCCAGCTCTATGATACAGCTACTAACAAAACAACCAGATAAAGAATTGGGCGGTCTCCACCCATGAAGTTCCCTAGTTCAGAAAGCCCTGGATAACCTAGACTGTTTAAATGACCTTACTTATTCCTTCCTCTGCCCTAATTCCTACTCTTATGATTTAAATGAGCCAATAAAGAAAGAATTTGCAAAACCCTGGACATCCCAACTTCAGGCCCTAATCAAGATAGAGCTCCAGATCTGCACACTCTACCTAGGACCTTGCTGCATAGCCCTTGGGCACACTGTGTACTCTCCAGGACCTGTGAGTAATAAAACTTGTTCCTCAAAGTTCCCTGATGGTTTTGGCTGAAGTGCTTCCTGCAGTCGTAATAAGAACCACAAGGGCCAGCCCAGCTTCAACACTAGCCTGGGTGGGGAAAAGGTCTCTGAGGACTTGCTACAAGTAATAAGGGCCAGGGGATGTGCCTCAGGCATTCCTAGCCAATAGCATCACTGTCAATAGTCTGAGGCTCACACAGCAATCCTTATCCAAACCACTGGCATATCTGGTAGGAAGAATCAAGAAAATTTGTTTTCTATTGTCAAATATATCACCATATTTTAAACTATTTTGCTTTGCTTCAGTATTTCTCTAGATGTAATTTCCAGAGAAATTGGAGGTGAGGCTATTGTGAGAATCTACTGAGCAAGTCTGATAAACTTTGATATAGGATTCTGTGCCGAAGTAATTTCTAAATTATATCATCGAGGCCATTTAGCCCTCTGCTCCAAATTATTGCCCTCCTAATCATATATTAGGCATGTATTGAACATGAGAAAAGTCATTAATTTTATAATAAATAATACATGTACCCTTAGTGAAAGCCCTGCATTAAATTTAAACTCATCAATCCACAGGGTGGTGTATGCAAATAGAACTTAGTAGAAATACCTACAAATATTTGAAAGATAAGCCCTAGGAGAACAGAAAATGCTTTAGAGAAGCTGAAAGAACTAAGAATAAACTTCTGCTTCATACCACTACTATAGAAAATCTTCAAAAGGAGGAGCTATAGGTTACCCTTTGCTATGATTAATAATCTTCCTTCTGGTAGAAAATGGAGTCACTTTCCTTCCTGTTCATCTGCAGTAAATCAAGAATTTTTAGTAAAAAAAAAAAAAAATCCTTAAATCCATACAGGGAGAAAACTCTATGGTCAACTGAATCATTTGAAGCTGCCCTCACTGAAAAGAAGCAGTCTTGCTTTCCAAGGCTCTAAGAAGTTGTGAAGCCTGTGCAGATTAACATATGATAGTTACAACACCGCGGCTTATTGGCCAGGAATTTCTCTACAAAGAGCTTCTGCCCTTGGCAGTTGCCTCAGTAGGGTTTTCCTGCCATTAGAATGAAGTACTGCCCAGAATGTTAATTTGATAACTATGGTTGCTGTGAGCCGACCCATATTAAGTGGTAGTCTAACTGGGCAGCTGCCTTGGGAGCCAACTGCACGAAAATCACTGGAAAAAATAGTCAAATGATGCCAACTAACACAGACTTCCACATGGGACTTCTTACATCACTGGCAAAAGGTCAATTGGCTCCGATTTTTCTGAAACAGATAGCACCCCAGAGTGGAAATAACATGTTCATCACCCCCACTAGCCTGTCACTATTGAAATTTTTTGCCACTGATATGTGTAGGTTATATGGTGCCACCTAGGTCTTCATTTTCAAGATCAACAAAGCCATAGTTGCCCAAAGTTGGCAGCCTCAGAGCAGGTTACCAGAAACAGGTGATCTATATTTTCCTTTAAAAATGGAAACCATTTCATTTGTCTCCAAAGAATATATTTAGTTCAGAAAATCACAAAAGAAAGCCAAAGAGGAAAAGTTGGAAATACATTTGGCTGTGTGCAAGCTGGGGGTGGGACAGATGGTAGGGAAAAAAATTTAAACATTATCTCTGTCTTTAGTGAGTATGAGTGACTGATGCTGTGTGACAATGAGTAGTGGAAAATTTGTAAAACAAAAACAATCTCAAATAATATGAAATGTTATGTCGTATTCTGTCCAAGTAATATATTCCTACCACTGGGTACCAGCAGGCTTTTTCTCATCCAGCTGGAGTCCTGAGCTACAGTCAGTGCCTCTGCATTCAGAGAAAAGAGGGGCTGCAGTAATGACTTAGTTAAAGTCATGAAATATCATAGACTTTAAGCTAACAGGTTGATTTAAGATTTTATGATACACTTTAGAACAATAACTGCCTAGAGTTTTGAAAAGAGTCCATAGTAATGTTGGCAGAAATGACTGTGAATAATCTGTAAAAGAATCTGGAATGGTAGAATTCTATGAGACTTATTGAAGGGAGGTCCCATACTGATTATAAATTGTTAATGTTAGATTTATGGGAGAGTTCACAGCTTTAGTATCTTCATTACAAAACATTTTCCATTTTATTTCTGATATGTGATCGTATTTGCATGAACCCCTTTGTACTCTAGGTTTTACTTTATTAATTTGTAATATTTCCCCATAGATATTATAATAAGCCAAAAATAATTTGGGGAGCTTCTCTATGTTTAAAAAAGAAAGTAAAACATTTTTGAGAAACATATTCAAGATTCTTGAAAGACATTTTAGATACATAATTGAATTTCAAAGTGCCTAGAATTAAGGGCAGGTTACATATATAGAGATTTATCTTTTTAAAAAGAATTTCTTTCCATTTGGTTTGATATACTTTTATGTAAAACTTCTAGCTTATATAAACTACTATTTTCCAAAATAAAAAATATGAATATAATGCTTAATGTTTCCAAAATGCTGTTTTTCGGACCCTGGAGAAAGCACATTTGTGTCAACACAAGCAAAGTACATGAACTTGATATGTTTATTTTATCATTTGTAGTTAGAGAAATGTAATTATTTAAGTGGGTATAATTTAATGTTTTGGCATCCCTCAAATTAAAGCATGAAAATGACCTTAAACTATACCTTTGCTAGGGAGTACATGAGAGACTAATAAAAGAACATTTAAAAGCACACTGCAAAAAGAAATTACTTCTACTAGCATAAAAATACCTCAATGACTTCTGATCAAAAAACAATCATCTAAGTACATTATTTACTGGGTGTTTATTTTTATTTTTTATTTATTTTTTAATTTTTGTTTTTGCTCTCTCTTTATATTTTCAAACATTCTTTATCAGGTCAACATGCCAGAGTCATTTGAAAGCTAAGTTGCCTTGGAAAACCAAGAGTCAGAAGTCTATTAAACTCTTCGTTATATGGAAATACCTAGGCAAATTTAAAGTGGGTGCTTCAGACAGTAAAGTAATTAAACACATAATTTCAGAGAAAGGATTGTCAACATGGAATATAGGATTTTCAGATATGTGTGTGTAGAGTTTCACATATATTTCAGTTGCCTCCAAGTGAAATTGTATGCAGTTATCATTACACTTAGTCCAATCTGTGCTTATGAAAATCTCAACAATGTAAAAATACACAAATAAAGAATAACTTACTGATTTTCAACTCTAATATTCTATACAATTTTGAAATGATCAAAGCCAGGGCAGCTAACTGTTTTCTAGCAATTCAAATAGTCATTGCTCTCATGTTGTCATTTATTCAAGTGAAAGATATTGATAGAAAAACATTGAAAGTTACTTTGAGAGTTATTTATAATTTTTAGTTATGCCTATCTCATTCATTCAATCAACAGTTACTTCTATGTGTTTAATATTGTATCTTGGGGTATATCTGAAACTAATCAAAAGCCCTTGTTCTAGTAAACATCATATTCTAGTTTGCAGATAGTCAACAAATAATAAAAGTAATAAAAAATATATTAAATGGCAAACTGTTAGGTACCATGTGCTATGAGAAAATAAAAAGTAGAGCAGGATAAAGGGGAATTAGAAATTAAGGAGGGAGTGTATGAAATTTGCAATTTTAAAAAAAAATTGTATTTTTCAATTATAGTTGATATACAATATTATATTAGTTGCAGTTGTACAACATCTTGATTAGACATTTATGTAACTTACAATGTGATTGCCTCAATAAATCTGGCACCGTGGCACTGTACATAGTTATTAAAATATTATTGGATATATTCCTTATGCTATACTTGACATCCCCATGACTATTTTGTAACTACCAATTTGTACTTTTTGATCCCTTCTCCGTATTTTACCCAACTCCCAAACTCCCTCTCATCTGGTACCCCTCAAAATGTTCTCTGTATCTATAAGTTTGTTTCTGTTTTATTTGTTAATTTTGTTCTTTAGATTCCACATGAAAGTGAAATCATGTGGCATGTGTCTTTCCTATGTGACTTACTCCACTCAGCACACTAACATCTAGGAAATTTTCTTATTTTGTTTATTTGTTTGTTTGTTTGTTTTTATGGCTCAGTAATATTCTATTGTATATGTGTACTACCTCTTCTTAATCCATTCATCCAACCTAGTTTGCCTCCATACCTTGGCTATTGTAAATAATGGTGCAATAAACATATGAAGGTACATGTTCCTTCAAATTAGTATTTTGGGTTTGTCTGGATAAATACCTAGAAGTGGGTTTACTGGGGCTTTGTCTCTTGTTATAGTCTTTGTTTTAAAGCCTATTTTGTCTAATATAAGTATTGATATCCTGGATTTTTTTTTAAATTTCTATTTTCATGAAACATCTTTTTTTATCCCTTTACTTGCCATCTGTGTGTGTCTTGATCTGAAATGAGTCTCTTAAAGGCAGCATATATAAGGATGTTGTTTTCTTATCTATTCAGCAACCTACCTTTTGACTGGAGCATTTAATTCTTTTTCATTTGAAATATATATTGATAGATAAATATTGATTGCCATTTTATTATTCTTGTTTTTGATAGCTTTTTTCTTCTTAAAGAAGTCCCTCCATTGTCTAGAATACTGCCATGGTGATGATGAACTTTAGCTTTTTCTTGTCTGGGAAGCTCTTTATCTGTCATGCAATTCAAAATGATAGCTTTGCTGAGTAGAGTAATCTTGATTGTAGATCCTTGCTTTTCATCACTTTGAATATTTCTTGCCAATCTTTTCTGGCCTATGAAGTTTCTCTTGGGAAATCATCTGACATTCTTATAGGAGCTTCCTTGTAGGTAACTAATTGCTTTTCTCTTGCTGCTTTTAATATTCTCCTTTGTCTTTAACCTTTGTCATTTTAATTATGATATGTTGTGATGTGGGCCTATTTTGGTTCATCTTGTTTGGGACGCTCTGAGTTCCCTGGGTTTGTATGTCTATTTCCTTCATGATGTTAGGGAAGTTTTCCATCATTAGTTCTTCAAATTGGTTTTTAAATTTTTACTCTCCTCTTCTCCTTCTGAACCCTATGATGTGAATACTCTTATTCTAAATGTTGTCCCCTTAACCTATCCTCATTTTTTTCATTCTTTCTTCTTGTTGCTGCTCTAATTGAGTATCCTCCACTACCTATCTTCTAAATCACTGATTAAGTCCTCTGCTTCATCCTATCTGTTGATCCCCTCTAATGTACTCTTCATCTCACATATTGTAGTCTTCATTTCTGACTGGTTCCATTTTTTTTTTTTTACATCTTCATTTTTATATTTTCTATCACTTTGTTAAAGTTCTTACTGAATTCATCTACTCTTACCCTAAGTTTATTGACCATCCTTATAACCAGTATTTTGAACTCTGCGTCTGGTAGATTGATTCTCCTTTTATTTTTTAGTTCTTTTTTTGGGTCTTTGTTCTCTTCTTCATGTGGGACATGTTTCTTTGTCTCCCCATTTTGGCTGCAACCCTGTATTTGTTTCTATGTATTAGGTAGGGGTCCTAAGTCTCCCAGTTTTAGTAGAGTGACCTTCTGTAGTTGGTGTACTGTGGAGCCCAGTAGTGCAGTCTTTCCAGGTCACCTGAGCCAAGTGCTCAAGGCTTGCCTCTTGTGTGGGTTGTGTATGCCCTCCTGTTGTAAATGAGCCTTGGTTGCTGTTTACTTATCATTGGGAGGGGCTGACCTTTGGGCTGATTGGTTGTGAGGATTGGCCAGTGAGGGGCTGACTCTACTGAGCAGGATTTATCTTTAGCAGGGCTCTGATGCCTTCCCAGTGTGCCCTTCAGGTATGTCATCCTCAGATGCAGCCCTGGGTGGTACTCCAGCTCTGGATGAAGTAAGCCACCAAGTGTGCTGGCCCAAACCTCCTAGGAAAAGCCCAGCTGTAGGCCAAGTTCAGCCACAGCCTATGCACTTCTGGGGCTGCCTGGTAAGAGTCATCAAGCAATCCACAGATGGCTGCCGCCTGTGCTGGGCTTATAGGTGCCTAGAGAAGCCAAGCCAGGAACTAGGCTAGCTGCCACTAGTGAGGCTTGGAGCTGCTCAGCAAGAGGTATGGGGCATGCCAAGGCCAGATGCTGTTTCTTTGGGTTTTGTGAGCCTTTGAGAGATTTTAGGAAAGTCTGCAGCATGAGCCAAGATAGGCCATTTGTATTGAAAAACCATTGGAGGCAGCTGGGGTGGGCCGACAATGTGGGAGGGGCATCACCAGGGAGGAACCACCTGTGTTAACTAGATTGATGGAGATTCAGATATGGCAGCCACCAGCATCCACTCACTGGAAGAGGGGAGGGCTCATCAAAGGAATAGTAGATGCTACCAGCACTTTTGTCAGGGGAAGGACACCCGTCTAGCCCTTGCCCTGAAGCCAGATAACTCAATTCTTCCCTGTATGTCCTCCAGGCCTCTCGAGTTGCTGCCCCAGCACTGGAGTTCTGAGCGAGCTAGTCCATCAGTGGTAAGTTTGCATTCCTCGTATAGAGGAATTTATCCTACTCCTGCAGCCTTGGGTTTCACTCTGCTACAAACTCTGCTGATTTTCAAAGTCAGAGGTTTTAGGGACTTTTTTTCTGCCAGCAATGGAACCCTGAGGTAAGAAGCCAGGATGCCTTGCTCCACCCCAGGGAGGAGGGGCTCTCTACAGACAAAAACCCTTCATGATTTTCAGCCACCACAAGTGGTTGTGGGATTGGCCCAAATCGTGTCTGTGCCCCTCCTACCAGTCTTGAGGTAACCTCATATATGTCTTCATTGGTAGGACTTCTGTTCAGCCAGACCTCAGGTGGTTCCCAGTAATGGTTATTCTGTAGTTTTGTTGTAATTTTGATGTGGTCATGAAAGGAGGCAAGCACAGCATCTACCTTATATGCCATCTTAACCAGTGGCCCCCAAAATTGCAATTTTAAATAGGGCAAACAGGGTAGATGTAAATACTTTCACTATATTCAATTTCAGCCTAGCAAAGTTTTGAAAAATAGCTTGCAAAATTCCTGAGTATTTAATAATCGAAGCTCATGAACTGGTAAAAGCTGGCTCTAGAACAAATTTTGAATAGACTTAAAGAAATTGAAAGTGTTAGCCAAGCTTACGTCTGAGGAAAGGGCCTTTAGAGGGAGCAGCTACAGCAAGGCAGTACCTGGAGGATTTGAGAAACAGCTGGTAGGTCTGTATGCTGGAGCATGGGAAAGAAGTGAAGAGGGAGTGGATCTGAATTTGAAGGGCCTTGTAGGACTTTGTGAAGACTAATTTTCATCCCAAGTGAAGGAATTCATTGCAAAATGCTGAATAAGAGAGTGAAATGTGCAATTTTTCAAAGGTTCATTTTGGTTGCTTTGTTAAGAATAGATTTTGGAAACAGGGAGACCAGTTTGGCAGCTAAGTTGTTAATCCACATAGGGTTGTTAGCTTTTAAAGATAAAACTAACTGACTGTACTAATGGATTGGACGTCTGGTGAGAGAGACAGAGTCAAGAATGACTACAACATTTGGGAGCAGAGAATTAGAAAGGTGGAGTTGCCTCTGAATTAGATGGGAAAGGCCACAGGTAAAGAAAGTTCCAGAAGAAAGAACAGGAGTTCAGTTTTTAATAGCTTGCGTTTGAGATGTCTACTAGTCTAACAAGCAGAATATCAGGCAGACAGCTTGAAGTTTAAATCTGGATTTTGGGAGAGAGGTCTAGCTTAGGGATATACAATTTGGAGTCACCAAAATATGAATGCTATTTAAAGCCATACATTTAGAGGAAAACACCAAGAGAGTAAGTATAGAGAGATGAGAACCAAGGACTGAGTTGTTTCAACCAGTGTTCTCAAGTTGGAGAGAACAAAAGAGATGAAAGGAGAACCTGAAAAGAAGTAACGAAGTGGACAAAAGTTAAGAGAGTATAGTGTCCTAGAAGCCATGTAAAGAAAATTTATCAAATATGATTCAATATCTCTTTTTATTGAAGGGCATTTTTTTCAGAATGACTTTTTTTTTTTGCTCATCCTAAATATGTGATATCTATGTTTTAAAAAAGGAATTAACATTCTAATAAATTAATGTTTAGTTGGAGGTAATACTTATTTACCCTAATAGTGATAAAAAATAACATCTATTTTAGTAATTTTGATTGACATTCAGTTTAAAAAAGGATCTAAGATGTTTTATTAGAGATTCCATTTCCAAATGAGAATTTTATTTATCATTTTTTTTGATGTTTTGGGCACACTAAATTGAATTAATCATAATCCTTCGTTCATAACATACTTTTAGCATTGGATAGTCTGCTTTTATTTATATAGCTATTTATATATTTGTCTTTATCACCCATAGCCTCTGCCTAAAATTCAGCACCCAAAACAAAAGTTAAGATCCTGAAACTTATTTAATTTAACAACATAGTTTTCCTACCATTCCATTTTGTTGGCTTCCTCTAACCAAGATAACCATCTTTATGAATCTTATGTTTGTCATTCTTTCCAGGCTTTACTTTTTTATAGATTAATGCATCCATACACATTCCTTTAAAAGTATATTTTTTAGTTATTTTTAATTTATAAAAAGTTAAAATGTTTAATATTTTGAGACTTTTTCATATATTACTGAGATTCATACATGTAGTTTTGTTTCAGTAGTACATTCATTTTGACTGCTATATTGTGCGAATGTATTTAATTTACCCATTATTAATTGATAGACCCTTGCATTGTTTCCAGAATTTTGCTAGTGTGAACAATACAGTTATGAATATTCTTAACATTTCTCTTGTTGAATATGTATCTGCTCCATTGGTCTTTTTCTAGCCCTGCACACATACTGCACTATATTAGTTACTATAGATTTATAACAATGTTTAATATCTTATGAAGCAAGCTGTACTAATTTGTCCTTCTTCAGCTGTACCTTAGCATTTCTTGGTCATTTGCTCTTTCGTATAAATTCTGGTATCAACTTGTCAAGTTCTACAAAAGTTTGTTGAAATTTTTATTGTAATTGAATTGAAAACTGTAGATTCATTAGAAGTAGGAATTGGCTCATGTACCTATGGAGGCTGGCAACTCCAAAATCTGTAGACAATGTTCCAGTTCACGTCTGAGTCTAAAGGTCGACAGATGGCTGTAAAACTGGGAAGAGTCGATGTCTCGAGTTTGAAAACTATCTGGCAGGAAGAACTGATGTTCCAGTTCAAAGGCCATAAGGCCGGATAATTTGCTCTTCCTCAGGTGAGGGTTGGCCTTTTGTTTTATTCAGGTCTTGAACTGATTGAATGAGGTCCAACATTATGAATAGCAATCTTCTTTACTCAATCTACTGATTTAAATTTTAATCTTACCCCAAAACAACCTCTCAGATACATGCAGAATAATGTTTAACCAAATATCTGGGTGCCCCATGGCTCAAATTAATACATAAAATTAACCATCCCATTCATTTGTTGAGAGGATCATTATACTTTCTCTTGCCATGTGTTAATATGATGACCGGTAATTGATTTTCTACTAATAAATCTTACTTTGTGGATTAGCTTTATATATATGATGAGGTTCTTTTGCAAGTATTTTATTTGATTAGATGTTTGTGTTTATACTTCCAAGTGAGATTTGCCTATATTTTGTTTACTTGTATCCTCATCTACATTTGGGATGATAGTTATTCAAGCCATTTAAGATGAATAGGGGAATGTTTTCTATTTTTCTCTACTCTGGAGTAATTTGTATAATATCAGCTTTTTTGTTTCTTGAGTGCTGTAAAAACTTGCCTGTAAAAACCATCTGGACCTAATGTTTTCTATTTGGAAATACTAATTCAGTTTATTTTAATGGTTATCAAGACCATTCATATGTCTTATATTTTAGCAGTTTTAGTTAGTTATACCTTCCTAGAAATTTGTCCACTGCTGCTAAGTTTTCAAATTTAATGACATATATTGAGTTCTTAATAATTTCCTCTTACTATAGGTTGTTTATGACCCCTTTATCATTTCTAATAATACTTATTTATGCCCTCTCTCATTTTCTTAGTCTCCCCAGAAGTTAGTTAATTTATACTTTTTTTCCAGCGATTAAACTTCTATTTTTTATTTCTCTGAATCATAGTTTTTTTTTTAATTGTTATTATTTCTGCAAAGGCTGGATAATAAATAGTTTCAATTGTGTGGGTCTTGTGATCTCTGTAATAACTACTCAGCTCTGACATTATGGTATGAAAGCAGCTATGGTAATACTAAATGAATTGATGTGGCCGTGTTGCAATAAAACTTTATTTATAAAAACAGCCAGCTGGCCACTAGGCTGCAGTTTGCTGACCTCTCTTCTATTCAATTAATGTCTGCTCTTATTTATTTTAATGATTTATACTTTCTTTGGTAGTTTTCTGTTATTTCCCTGGATTCTCTAGCTGGATACTTAACTCATTAATTTTTTACTCTCTTTTTTTTCTTTATAACAAAATATTATTTAAAATGTAATGCTTTACTGGATTTCTATAAGTTTCAATACATAATTAAAGTGCAGTTAAGTCTATCTTTTTTAAAAAATGAGTTAAATAATATTGTGGATAATTTTTTTATACGTGCAAATTTGCACAGATCCTACTGAGTGGAGTTTCAATAATAGCACTATAAGACCAAAAAATGTCTGGCCTTAGAACACAGAATTTGCTACATGATTCAAAGAGGACAGATATTTTCAGGCAAAATATTCCCTGAAAATTAAGGTTACATCTAAGGTTACATTAAGCACAAAACAAACAAAGGAGCAAATAAAGATATGGAAACCTAGAATGCAACAAATTTTGTTGTGCTAGTTATAGTTTAGGGTCTCTGGAAACAGAGGCTGAAATGTTTTGAGGACTTAGTACCTGTGGAAGGAAACAGAAAGAGCCAGACAGATGTCAGACTGTGATGTAAACCCTACAAAACCTTAGCCAACCCTACAAGGACATATGGATTTAGAATAGTCCTTCTGAGTTATCTAGAATTGAGCTGAAATGGTCGAGCTTTTATATTCACGAACCTTGATAAATCATTGGATGTTGGCTACCTCAGGTAAAGTGTGACTGTGACCTAGACAGTCCGCTGTAGCTGAGGAAAACCCTGAAAGGGCTGACAGCTTGAGGCTGCCTGCTGAGAGACTGGAAAATACATCTGCCCATGAAATGAGGTCTGGGCAGCATGTCCTAGTCCACCACAGTGCTCCAACTTGATTCCTGACAACATATTAGGCTCTATGGATGGTACCATCGGGCATGCATTTTAGAATGCCATTCTTAGAAGACAGGGACACAGGTTTGGTTCAATTTTCACATCTCTGAAGCTTCCTATTAAGCCATTCAGTACAATGCTTCTTCTTGATTGCCAAGATTCAGCCCTGTTCTAGGATTGGAAACCCCATTTTCCTAGGATATTGGTCCTGCCTCATGGACAGGCCTTGCAGTGTTATTATTGATTTAGGTTCTCCTTATCAAGTGTGCATATGTGTATATTCTGACAAAGAAAGAAAATGCCATTAAAGAATCACCACCATCTAGTGAATTAGAGAAGATTAAATTTACCAAATGAAGAAATAAAGATTTTTCTCACATTTCTCAACTGTGAAAAATGACACCTACTCTTTGAGGAAATTAAATTATAAAGAACATATGAAGCTTTATCACAAGCATATTATGGATGTGTATAAACAAGACCAAGGGGTAGACTGAGCCACTGAGAGGTAAATAGGAGCATAGTTAAGAATGCCATTGCATATGCAATGTGAGTACATTCTTTTTAATCTTAAAAAAAAAAATTTCTGAGCCCATAATAAATGAATAACTGTTTTTTTTTTATTTTGCACTATTTTCCATTCTTGTCTGTGTGCTGACATTTAAAAGCTGCAAATATGATTTTCTACAATGTTTGACAAGATTACATTGATAATTTTCTTTGGAAATGTTTTCCCCTATATTTTCTTATGTGTGTGACTAAACTCAGTCATTTCTGGGGGGTGGCATGTTGTGGGGGAATTCATCTTCTGAAGCCTTTCTCATCAATCTTTGTCTTTGAAACTTTATGATCCATTTAACCAAAGAAATGGAAGGCTGAAAGCAACATAGCTCAAAAAGAGCAAGATGTATTTGTTTTCTGTGGCTTCTTCCCTGACTATCACCACCTTGAGGCAGTATAAGTCAAGTAAAACAGGTACATCCAAAATCTTTACCTTAGACATTTGTAATTTATGCATTTTGTACACCAAATTCCAAGTTTCCAGTGACTTAAGAGTCACCAGAATCTGCAGATGTTAGTGATAATAGCAGTCACAGTATTCAATATCTTTTGCTCCCCAGCCAAAAAATATCTTCACTGTCTTGATATTTAATACCACAGTGCAAAATGCTTTATACTGTACATAATGTGATTTTTTTTTGTGAACTCAGCATTCTCTTGTGAGCTGTTCTTTCTGGCCACTAGAATTCACAACCTCAGCATTTGCTATTTTTGTTTCATCTTGTCTAATTTTTTTAAAGTCACATGTTATATGAATTGTATCAACCTGAATAATAATAATATAATGAATTATTCTAACAACTGCCATATTTGGGCTTTTTTAAAGTATTGTTAATATCCTTATGCATTATTTTGCCTCAAAATGTACATCATACTGTAACTCAATGCAGTTGTCTTGACTGATTTGCAGCCAGACTGACAAAAAACACAGCAGTCATGGCAAATTCTCCCAGTTCCATTTTATGGAGTGTTAACTGAGAAGCATAATTTTGACCTTTTAATCATTAGGCCTTAGGTATTTTTCCCAAATAGCATTATCCAAGGGAGAGGAAGTGATTCCTATTAACCTATAGGACACACTTAATTGGGAGGACTGTCTGATTGAGACATCTTCCAGATACTCCATTTAAACATAATGATGTATAATGGCAGTAACTGCCACTTAATTAGGAGAGTAATTCTGCTGCATAGGAAAATAACCAAACCACTGAAGGGTGTTGCTTTTCTATTAAAAGTGCGAATTTCCTATAAGTTCAGAATTATATTTTTACTTTTCTAAACTCTAAATTCCTGTGATATTGAGGTACTTACTAGTATTTCAGCCCCATTGCTATCCTGAAATTTAAAAAGAACTATTTGATTTAATTAAGACAAACTTGGAATATTATCTTGGAAAACAATAAAAATTATCTCATTTCTATGCTGAGTTAGAGGCTTTATTATGTATTTAAACATAAGATATTTCCTTTGATGTTCACAAGATATTACTCATTCTAAAAATGGAGAGCCTGAAGCTCAGAGTTTAAGAAACTTGCTTGGGATTATATAATGAATAAAGTCCAAGTGAACTGCAAGCCTTAATCATTTGATTCTATGTTGTTAGTAGTGTTTCTTTGGATTTTAGCAAATGTTAATATGGTGTTAGCACTGATCCACATTCTTAAACACCCATGATGCATAAAGAGGAAGAACAAGTTTGGATGCTATTCTTATATTCTTTCAGTTATCAATACCAAGTCTATTTGATGATCCATTTATTTTTAGAAACAGTTCACATTCTCCTACATTCAACTCAATTCTAGCAGGTAAAAATGAAATTAGAAAAATATGACAATTAAGTTGAGAATTATATTACTGCTACTACTACAAGTGAATTTTCTAAGAAAAATGGGGTAGAATCAAAATATTATTTACCTAAGATGTAAAGCTATAACCTTAACCTAGAATACATTTTTAGCTTTTACTGAGGCCAGCATCTTTCTCCCAGTCTAGGTTCTTCCGAGCTAATGGAGGTCTTTATGTTGGCTTCTGGAGAATTTACACACACTCACGCATGTGCATATGCACGTGCATGCACCTACATCACCCCATATTCCATTATCCCAAAGCAACAGCTGTTGTTACATATTTGTGGTTTGTCTATCTACTAAAATTAAGTAAAAAGAGTGGAGGCAATTTTCCAAATTGGGCCTCCAAACCTGTTTAGTAAAAAAATCAATTTGCCTGTGTGCATCAATCAAATTTCTTGTTAAGTGCTCACCTGCACAGATACATATAGACTAAAGCAAAAAATAATAATACTTACTATAATACCTACAAAATTTGTGCAGTTGTCAACATAGTTTTCTGGAATTTTAAATTTAAAAAAATGACACAAACTGGTTCAAATTTTTTATCTATTATCCCAATTCATAAGTAATGGCCTACTTTAATTTCTCATTACCCAAGTGATTATTTCTTCTGATTTTTTAAATTAAAAAATATGAAATAAACTCCAAGATTTTGCTAGAGTAGTGGGACTTTAATAAGAAGCAAACTTTTCTGTAATGCTGAACATAAACTTTTTCCTATTTAAGTATAGTTTATATATAATATATTAGTTTCAGGTATACAATATGGTATTTTGACATTTTTATAATTCCCAGTGTGATCACCCCACTAATTCTAGTAGTCATCGGAACATAAATATATCAGGGTCATGCTTGTGTTTATTTATTAATTGATTTTTGCAATGGAAAGTTTTTAATACAGTATAGATGATCATTAGAGTGATGTTACAATGTTAAATCTCTTTATTCAAGATAGCAAACATTTATATAGAAAACACTAGAATTTTAATTCGTTTCCCCTAGTTCTTCCCTAGCTTTATTTTTTCATTGACTATATTTGACATGTAACATTATGTAAATTTAAGGTGTATATATTTATATGAATGCCTTTGTAGCATTATTTAGCACCTCTATCACACTACATAAATATCCTATATTTTTAGTGGTTGAGATAATTCAGTTTTAGATCTCTTAGCAAACAAGATATATTTAGAATATAAGCAAATAAAGGTTCTTACAGAAAATATATTTTTCTGAGGAATTTGACTCCATTAAACAAATGTTGCCTAAAAACAATACCATATATAGTATGAAACAGAAACAACTATACCTATTTAGGTAAATTAAAATAAAAGGTAAATGACTTTCTGACTTGGATACATGAGACAAAAGGACAATTGATTAACTCAATCTGGTATGTCAATACTATCACAATACTATGAATATATACTTTTATTTGGAAACATATATTGAGCATGTGTTCTGTGCTAACTTCTATGTCAGATATTGGGTATAAAAACAAACACTCTTTCTTGCTGATGAGTGTTGTGAGGCAAGAAAGGAAATAGGAAAGGGAAATTGGAGTCATTTTTACTTGAAAGAATGACTACTGAACAAACTGGTTCTTCATACATAGGTATTTGGCAGACATTTTCTCCGAAATTACCAAAATGATCTTGTCACTCCAAAACAACTGGTATGTTTGTTGCTAATGAAAAAAATTAAGCTTTCCAATAAAAATTTCAAATTTTGGAAAATTTGTATTAACCACCTCAGTTTGATAGTTTTCAATACTTAAAACTTTTTAGATGAGCTTAGTGATACTACATTAATGAATTTGGGTTTTTTATATTATATAATAAAACGTGTTAACATTTGAAAGTTCTATATAACTTGATGAACCAATGCATAATGTTACAAATCATACCTTGGTAAAAGATCTATTTAAAATACAAGATACTAATAGATGTTAATGTAACAGAAAAGGAAAAGTTCATTGATGTGGCTTCAAACTCCACATCGAAGCTATTCTTTAAGAAACTACTATTGTGGAATTTTGGTGTAGTATCAAAGAATAATGTTGACAATGATCTAAAATAGGCTAGCAGATTATTCCTCCTTTGCTCAACTACATAACTTTGTCATACATGTCAATCAAAACAACATATTGCAATAGATTGAATGTAGATGGAGACTCTTGCTCTTTTTTCTTAAACCACACATCAAGAAAGTTGCAAAACTATAACATCACTTTTCCCACTACATTATTTAATCTTAGAAAATATAGTTATTCTTTAGGAAAATATATTCTAAGTTTTTATTTCTAATAATAAAGTACATGCCAATACATATACCATATAAGCAAAAGCTCTTTGAGGTGCTCAATAATTTCTAAAAGTGTGAAAATTTCCCTGTTCTCAAGAGATTCTGGCTATCCCAGAAAGGCCATATAGGGAGTTAAACTTTCCACTGGGGAATAATAGAAAAGAAGAAAGTCTGGAAGTCAATGAAGGTCATTCATGAGATAGTTGCCTCTTGAGTTGTTAAAATTCTGTCATAGTTATTTTCAAAACTCAATGTTTCATATGACAGAGGTTGAGGTTGAAGTTTTGTGTTGTTTCATGTAGAAAAGGCAAGCAGCCATTTTATGAATTGCTGAGGAAAAAGTAGAGTAAGAGCAAGTGATAATAGTGGAGGATAGAAAAGATGTGGGAGGCCTAAAGGAAAGGAAATAAGAGGTATTCTATTGATTCAGGCAAAGCCCCAATAAACACTGATAATAAAGTTAAGCTACAAGTGGAGTGAACTCAAAAGAGGTTGAGTAAATAGATTCAATGCAAAGGAATATAAGGGATGTCTCTGAGATACAGCTTAATAGCTGAGTGTATTGTGAGGTTTATGTTGTTAATATTGAGCTCTAGCTTTCTGCCTTCATGTGATTCTCAAAGTTTCTACCTATAAATTAAAAACCAGAAAGTCCTTTGTGTTTTCTGATTAAAACATAGGACAGCATTATTATCAGAAACCATCTCTTTGGGTTAATTTATTTTACAGATAAAGAAAGCCAAATCTTGAGTGGTGAAATGATTTGCCCACATGATGGAATGAGCTAAGTGTAGAATCTAGGTTTTCTGACTTTTGAATCTGCAGTTTTTATGAATGTAAAAAATAATGACACCTAAAATTTTTATCCCAGAGAGACCAAGAGATTCCTTTCATCCTAAATCACCTGAATATTTTTGACCAAGGTAAATGTTCTGCCATCTAGATTTGAGTTTGCTGAGTATGTCAAAGCTAGATTAATCAGAACAGACTGGCTTTTTCACATGAGATGTTTTAAAGAAGAATGTCAAACATCATCTGCATGTGCAGCCTAAATCCTATTTCATTAATTCCATCTGCAGCTACTTTTGTTTTTTCCTATATAGTTTAAGTCACTTTTTCCCCCCTTAAATGTATTACATGCACCCTTGCTTATGATGTGGCAGTACTATTTCTCAAATATTATTATGCTAGTCCATTTCCATGCTCCAGTTAATAGATCACAATAATGGTACAATATGCAATACAGAAAACACTTGATTTTCCACATTAAAAGAAAGAGAAGGGTGTGGATAATTAAAAATGGTGACTAATGCAGAAGACATTTAAATTTGTAATGTGCTTTGTGCTAACATTAAACATGGACATAATTACGTTTTGAAAATTCTCTTTAAACAAATGAAATCATTTTCTAAATGTCTCCCTTTTTCTTGTTTTTGCTGTTTAATTATCCATACTCTATCTTATATCCTCCCTTTTTGTGTACTTCATGATAGTTATGTCTAAAACCTTTAAAAGAATGCTTATTTAGAAAAATAATGAACCTGCTCATTTAAATAGTTGAGATATAACAGATATTTGATACAAATGTACCTATTTGTCATCCTTTGCCCTTAGTAAACATCTTATTTATTATAGTACTCTTGACCAATGGACATAAATTCCACTTCACAAGTCTTCTTAACAAGGCACTCCCAGACAGCTGGGTTGGACTAGCACAAGAATTAAAACCTATTTGACACTCCTGATCTAGTCAATGACACTTTTCTGAAAGATACTCACTCCTTAGCCAATCACACACAGTTGGTTAGCTACACAGCTAAGTCTAGAATGCAAAACTCCTCCTTCCAAATCTAAAACACTGTTTATGGAATCTTTTAATGTTAAAAGTCTCATTTCTTTAGATTTAATTTGAGTTAACTGAGCTAACTCATTTGAAATGAGTTATATGAATGTATGTAACATAACTGCTACATGTTAAAACAAGATTTATACTGCAGATAATTATAGTTAACCTATGTTTTAATTTGCTCATGCTTTATATTTTCAAAAAGTATTATAGAGACTAATTTCCTTTTTTTAATAATTTTTTATTTTTCAATTATAGTTGACATACAATATATTAGTTTTAGGTGTACAATATAGTGATTAGACAATTCTATAACTTTGAAGTGATCACGCTGATAAATATAGTATCCATCTGACACCAGGCATAGTTATTACATTATTGACTATATTCCCTATGCTGTACTTTACATTCCCATGACTGTCTTGTAACTACCAACTTGCACTTCTTAATTCTTTCCCCTTTTCACCTATCCCCCCCAAACTCCTCACACCTGGCAACCATCAAAATATTCTCTGTATCTATCAGTTTGTTTCTGTTTTGTTTGTTCTTTTATTTCAACTTTTAGATTCCACATATAAGTGAAATCATATGGTATTTGTCTTTGACTTATTTTACTTAGCATAGTACCCTTTAGGTCCATCCATATTGCAGATGAAAAGATTTCATACTTTTTTATATCTCAGCAATATTCCAGTATGTGTGTGTGTGTGTGTAATTTCTTCTTTATCCATTCATCTATTGATGGATACTTAGGCTGCTACTATATCTTAGCTATTGTAAATAATGCTTCAGTGAACATATAGACGCATTTGTCTTTTCAAATTGGTGTTTGGGGTTTCTTCAGATAAATATCCAGGAGTGGAATTATTGGGTCCTTCTTTGTCTTTTGCTTTTGTTTTAAAGTTTATTTTTTCTGGTATAAATATTGTTACTCCAGATTTGTTGTTCTTGTTTCCATTTTCATGAAATATCTTTTTTCATCCTTTACTTTCAGACCATGTGTGTCTCTTGATCTGAAGTGAGTCTCTTGTAGGCAGCAAAAAAAGGGTCATATTTTCAAATATCCTTTGTCTTTTGACTGGAGCATTTAATCCATTTAGATTTAAAGTAATTGTTGATAGATATGTAGTTATTGCTATTATTCATCGTTTTTATTTCTTCTCCTCCACTTCCTCCTCCTTTTTTGTTCTTCTTCTTCCTCTTCCTCTTCTTCCTCTTCTTCTTTTTCATAAAGAAGTCCTTTTAATCTTTCTTGTAATTTTGTTTTGGTGGTGATGAAATCCTTTAGCTTTTCTTGTCTGGGAAGCTCTTTATCTGTCATTCAATTCTAAATGAAACCTTTGCTATGTAGAGTAATCTTGGTTGTAGATCCTTGCTTTTTATCACTTTGAATATTTCCTGCCAATCCCTTTCAACCTGCAAAGTTTCTCTTGAAAAATCAGCTGTCAGTCTTAGGAGAGCTCCTTTGTAAGTAACTAATTGCTTTTCTCCTGCTGCTTTTAAGATTCTTTCTTTGTCTGTAACCTTTGGCATTTGAATTATGATATATCTTGGCGTGGACCTCTGTGGGTTCATCTTGTTTGGGAATCTACACTTCCTGGGTTTTTATGTCTATTTCCTTTGCCAAGTTAAGGAAGTTTTCCATCATTATTTTTTCAAATAGATTTTCAATTTCTTAGTCTCTTTCTCTTCTCTTTCTGGTATCCCTATGATGCATATGTTGGTATGCTTGAAGTTGTTCTAGAGGCCCCTTAAATTATCCTTATTTTTTAGATTCTTTTTTCTTTTTGCTGTTGTTATTGGATATTTTCTGATACTTTCTCTTCCAAATCTCTAATTTAGTCCTCTGCTTCCTCTAATCTACTATTGATTCCCTCTAATGAATTTTTTCATTTCTATCTGCTTTTTTTAATATTTTCTATCTCTATTTTTATGTTTCTTATCTCTGTTGAAGTTCTCACTGAGATCTGTTCTATTCTTTCATTGGGACACATTTCTTTGTCTCTTTAATTTGGTTGCCTCCTCCTATTTGTTTCTATGTATTAGATAAGTCTGCTATGTCTCCTCATTTTAGTACAGTGGCCTTATGCAGTAGGTATCCTATGGGGGCCCAGTGGTACAGCCTCCCTGTTCACCTGAGTCAGGTGCTCCAGGTATGTCCCTTGTATGGGTTGTGTGCACTCTCTGTTGTATTTGAGCCTTGCTTGCTGTTGGCACAACAATGGGAGGGATTTACCCTCAGAGTGATCTGTTTGTGAGGACTGTCTGTGACTATAGTGGAGGAGCTGTTTTTCAGGGGCTGACTCTGTGGAGCAGGATTTGCTTTAATGGAGCTCTGGTGCCTGTGGAGTCCCTTTGGATGTGTCATTTGTAGAGGTCATTGGGAGGTGCTCTGGTATGGTCTGAAGCTGGCCAGCAAGGCTTTGGTTCTGGGGCCTCTAGGAGGGGCTCTGGTGCAGGCCAGGTTATCTACTGCCTGATCCCTACCATGCACCACTTGGTATGAGCTACAAAGTGATCTTCAGATGGTTGCCACTTTTACTGAGCTTGGAGGTGCCTAGGAGAGGTTAAGCTGTGAACTGAGACCAGCTGCCATTAGTATTGGGCTTGGAGCTGCTTATCAAGAAGTACTGAGCATGCTGAGGCCAAATGCTGCTAGTTTGGGTTTGGGGAACCTTTGATAGACTTTAGGAATGTCCACAGCCTGTAACAAAAACAGGCCATTTGTAAGCAGCTTTGCTGGCCCTGCAAGTTAGGTGGGGTGGGGTCTCAGGAGATTACCAGGGCAGGAAAAACAGTGTTAGTAGGTTGAAGGAGACTCAAATATGGCACACACCTGTGAGTGCAGGCCGAGTGGGGCCAGGGCTCAACAAAGGAATAATGACTCCTGCCAGCACTTCTTTCTCAGAAAAAGCTGCCCCTCCAGCCCTCACCCTGAAGCCAGACTATTCATTACCTCCTCATATGTCCCTGGTGCCTTTTGAGGTGTTGTTCCAGTGCTAAAGCTGAGAGTGAGTGAGTCTGTCAGAAAGTAAGTCCATGAGTATAGAGATTAATTTATTGCAAATTATTTGTTATTTAATATATTTTAATACTAAAAGACCTTAAAGATATTTAAAACTTGAACTCAATTATCACTTCTACATATATATCTATCTGAACTATATACTTGGATGTAGCAGAAACTGACTAATCAGTCACCAAATCTCTTTCCTTTTTCTCCTGGGCACACAACTAATCCAATGCTATTCATCTAGTACTGCCAGTTCACTACTAGAAGCTTGCTCCAGAATGTAAACCAAAAAACTGCTTCATCAAGAAAGTTGTCCCTGTACCCAACAGTGTACTGAGTGACATAGTGGATTATATACAGAAGGAGTTCCCCATCTTATCAAAGATCAATAACAAATAGTTTAGAGATGGAGAGCCAGTCCAGGGACCACAGTTTGAATACTATTGTCCTAGGCTATGTTTCCTCTGTAGTAAGTTCTAACCACTGAAATATGGTTGAAAAGGAGACCTGCTACTTCCAGGGCTGCAGCTATGAATCTCCCATGGTCTTCCCAAGATGCAGTGACTTTGGAAGCTAAGTGGCTGAAGATGACATAGTATACATAATAATAACAGCCAGAACTTATTGTCTATCAGATGCCAAACTAGCTGCTTTCAAACTAGTGTCACTAATTCTGATAATAAATCTCTTAAGAGGCATTATGAGGTCATGTTGTAATGAGAAACTAAGGACTTTTGAGGGTACCCTGTCCAAACTCACAGTGTAAGTAAAGAACAGCTGTGATTTTTACTTCATAAGCCATAATTTTTCTACCATCTCATTCTACCAAGCACATTGCCTGACATAACTTGTATACTTCATGTACTTAATGTGATTTTGTTGCATATGTTATTTGTGACCAACACAATTACTTCCACTATTCAATAGCCAGTGAGGCAGGCTAATTTCAGGTGTCTTCTACATGATGAATACTTCCTCTCTGCATGGTAACTAGGTGTGTTTTAAGACTTCACTATTAGGATCCTATTTACCAGTCAACTTATGATGCTAAAATACTTTTTGAATGAACCAATAATTAATTCTGTTTGTAATAGGTCCGACATCTTGAACAAAAAGAAGAGCAAAGCATTGTATAGTTTCTGGGCTTTTAGCTTACTTCCTAGTTCCTTAATATAGTTTAGTATTTAAAAGTGTGGGCTCTGAAGCCAGGCAGATTAGGGTTCCAGGCTCAGCTATTCCATTTACTGGCCACATAATCTCTAATCAATTTCATAAACTCTGTGATCATCAGTTTCCTCAACTTTCTATTTCATGAAATTGATTTGAAGATAAATAAGTGGATGCATATAACAGTTAACACAATGACAGACAAGTGGTAAGTGCTAAATAAATACCAGTTATTTTGGACAGAGATTTCTTGTTTCTAATTTCTAGTTTTGAATCTTTGACTCTCACTGGGAACCGTTCTGTTCCGTAGAAAAAAAGATTATGGTATTTTTCATAAGAAGCCTTTCCTGTTTGGGTAAATACATGAAACATGGAACAAAAATCCAATCGAACATAAAATGGGGAAAAAACCTAGATAGAAGAAAATATTGAGTAATGTTACACGGAACCTTTAAAGTGATTTAACTAGCATGTGAATTGACATGCATATTATAAATATCTACCTATTATATCTATCTACCTAAAAAGAATACAAATTAATAATTAATCTAAAAAGTGTTTATATATATGAATGAAGTAGCTCAAAAGAAACAGGATCAACCACCTGAAACTCTAAAATGCTATCTTTCAAACTCTCTACTTTTCATTTTTAATTATTTTTTAACATATCTTTTATAATAATCTAAAGTTGATATATTATACTTTAATGTTTTAAGTCCTTTTTAACAGTTACTCCAAATGATTTTCATCAGTTATTAAATTTAATAGTATTTAAGGTCACTCATGCTAAGGACATTTTAGAGAATTCTCCCAATATGCTACAAATCCATGTTACGACATAAAAGCTAAACAGAAACTGCTGTCCAAACTAACTATATAATAATAAAACGAACAAAAAAAGACAAGAAATAAAGTACTGTCAAGAACTGACAGTTGGCAAGGTGTTAGCATTTAAACTGTATCCACTCAATGAAATATTTTATTTAAAAAAGTATTAAAATAAATTCTGTCATCTTGAAAAGATAATTCCAGAGTTTTCCTGTCTCCTCAAATTGTAGGACTTTGTGTTCTTCAGCGTAGGAGGAAAAAAATCATACCGGAATTTGGTTTTTAATATCTAAATCAAACCAAAATTTTAAAAAGTAACATGAAAAATTATTGGAATTCTTCATGCATAAATCCAAACAAAGCAATTTATGCAAATTCATCCAAAATATTTTATTTAAAAAACTCAAAATTTAATAGTCATCAAAAGAATTTTATATAGAGCATAATTTTCAGTGCTATAAAAATTACTTTTATTGAAATGAAAAGTAATACAGTTGGAATAACAAAAAATATTTTTAAAATACCCATATTTTAACCTTTTTTCTATGAATACTTTAAAAATTCATAGTAAATATTACATAGACTAAGAAAGATGAGAGCTGGCCTTATTTTAATGATCATTTCACTCTGTATACTAATATTGAATCATTATACTGTGCACCTGAAACGAATATATTATATGCCAATTCTCAATTTTAAAAAATGATTAAATATACTACCAATTTCACATCTTGCTCTTTTCACTTGTTATATCCTAAGTACTTTCAATATCATAAAATTTATTTCTAAAACTGATTTGTGATATAACATTTCAACATATGAAAGGTAAAACAACATTTTTATTCTAACATAGGATATTAAAGATAATTCCATTCTTGATATTATAATAAATGTTATTCCAAAGATCTTTATACATAAATTCTTATTCACATTTTATCAAGAACAAGTCTAGTCACTATCATTATTGGCCCAAAAGGAAATGGGTGAACATCATTGACATGTCTTCCAATATTATTTAGCAATCAGAATAGTTCTGCTAATCTGAAACACAAGAGTTGAAACTTTTTTAAAATTTGCATTTCTTTGATTACAAGTAGGGTTGAACTTTTTTTAATACTAGTTGTACTTATTTTACCAACAATTCATTGCTTATGGTATTGATTCCCTTTTCTTTTCAATTTATGTCCATTTAAAAATATTTATATACACAGAGTAACAAGCTTATAACAATCTGTGTGAAGTTCTGCTGTTCAAGTCAAGACTATGTTTAGATTTTCTTCACCTCCCCCAAATCACCTTGTTTCTGTGGAAAAATATTGTTATTAATTGTTCATTTAATTATTTGTTCTTTATAAAGTCACAAAAATCTATTGGTTAATCTTTAAGAAAGAAGGAAATGTCATAAGATTCTTAAGCCTATGTCATATTTGTCAAAGATATTTCTCAATATTTTGTCTCCTGATTTCACTTAAGATTTCTGTATTTTATACATGGATATTTTTATGTACTTATGTTTGTTAATTTTTTTGTGTGTATGATTACTTCCAATTATTTAACCTAAGAAAATCTTTAGCGATCCAAAGATATTCATATTCCCTTTCCTTTTTTAGCAATTAATTATTTTCTTAATTTTGAAAAGTATATTTTGGATATGGTATGAGGTAAAGAACTAATTTTTTCAAATATCTATTCATTTACCTGATATTATATTTTGGTTTTTAATTTTACCTTTATATTATATTGAATTCTTATATCCATATCCAGATATAAAACAATATGAGTAGATAAAAATGTTTTCATTAATTTTTATAAACAAAAAAGGGGTCACATAGTAAATTTAACAAACTCAGGAGAGGCCAGCATGGTGGGCCCTAGAAATTCAGAGAGTAAACGTAACCACATAGGATGGTCTGAACATAAAAATTCCTAACTAAAAGCAGATCATGGCAGGTAGTCACATCCTGGGCCTGTAGCTTCTTTGAGAAAAGTCATTCTTTCAGTAAGTTTGTTTATTGTCTTTTTGCATCTAAGATAACATACTCTTGGAATTTTCAGAGTATTCCTTTTCTAGATCCCTCATGGCACACCTACTGCACCAGAACATGAGACTACAGAACCCCTTATGGCTATCTGGTCCCATGAATACCATCTGTATGTGCTCTAAATGTTAATTATTAACGACCCATACCCACCGATGTAAAATAAATGTGTATCATTCCTTTTTAATTTTTTATTCCCACTTTGCTTTCTCCTGCCCCCTTCATCTGCCACCAGTGGATTTCATGGAAACTTCCTTACACCTCCTCCTTTGATTCTAATGTATAAAATCAGCTCTAAAATTGTCATTCTCCTGAGCATTTTATCAACCCTTTGAGGTTTGCTTACTGGTAATTGTCATCAGTTTGGCTCAAATACATTAAAATTTTATATAGGTTTAGACATTTCTTATGCCACCACTTCCCATCCCACTGATCTGACTACTTTTCCCAAGAACCATACTGATTTAATAATTCTAGCTTTAAGATATATTTTAATGCCTGTCATTTTGCCCCATTTTTTGCAAAAATTTCTTAGTTATTTTTACTGTTTATTTTTCCAAATTATTATTAAAAGTATTTTTACCAAATAACCTATTAGTGTTATAAATGGATTTGTGTGAGGCTTCTTAAATATTTGCTAGTCTGTGTACCTTTATAACATATAGTTTTACTATTCCAGAAAATGTCTTGGTAATTCACTAAAATCTCTTATTAAATTAAATACTTAGAATAATAAGAAACACTGTTTATTCATTACTTAACATGTCCTATTAATATGTTTTACCTCAATTAGTGTATTCATAAAAAATCTATAAAATTCACATGTATTCTCATATATTTATTTCTATTTTAATCCTTAGAAAAACTGAGGCTCTAAAAAGTTAAGTAAATTGTTGATTATTATATAGCTAGCAAGTGACAGATTTTTATCTAGATATGGCTCTGTCTTCTTTCTATATAAACACTCCCTTTGGGTTCTAAAATTTCTTATATAGATTATTTTAGCATTTTATATTTTTGTTGCTTTTATCTACAGAATTTTTTTTGCATTGACTGCTCATTAATCATCAATATAACTTCTAAACATAATATAAAGTGGGCATTATTGCATATTGTTACATATTCTTGTGGAAAGGAAGGAATATGTGATTATACCATAACATTTCCTTGTAACAGGAAATTTGGGTATTTGTGTTCTTTCCTTTTTTCCTTCTGTAAACAATAATGTACTATATATTCTTAGAGATAATTCATTGCACATACACATAATTAATTGTACAGTGCATTCCCACAGATAGAATTGTTAGCCAAAGTTATGCACATTTTAAATGGATTTATATGTAGTAGTCTCAAAAAGAATGTAATAATTTACATTTCCAGTAACTCTGCATCAAGTCAACTCCCTGCATTTTTTTGTACAAAAACAAAACAAAACAAAACAAAACAAAAACCCATATATATGTAAATAAAAAGCTAATATTCAACAATGGCTTATTTCTTCCCAGACACTGTTCTAAGCACTGTAGGATATTTACTCACTTAGTACTCATAATAACTCTAGGGTACTGATTATTATTTGTCATCAATTAGTTGTTTATATGTTTTATCATCAATTAGTTGATAGTGCTTATCCAGTCTTTTATATTCTCAATAATTTCCTGTGCACCTTTTCTACAAATTACTTTACTGAAACAGAAAAAGAGGGACAGAGAGATAAAGTATTTTCCCAAATTAATCTGTCCAGCTAGTAAGTGGTTCTCAGGATTTATAATCAAGCACTTTGAGCCATATAATTTGCCTGTTTTATCAAAATATATATCAATATCATAATTTGCGAGGCTAAACTCTTTTCACATGTTTATATATCACTTTCAGGAGGTACCATCCTGCTCTCCCCCAAAAGCCTTATTTGAATAATAAAACTTTTCTATCTTTTTCAAGTATTTGGCTTTATTGGTCTCACTGTCTGAACCAAATTTTGTATGAAAGGTCCACCTCGTTGCTGGGGGTGCCCAGCATAATTACTTTAGAAAATAGTTTGGTAGTCTTAATCATTTGCCTATAATATGACCCATCAATTTTATTCCTAAATATTTTTTCCTGAAGAATTTAAAAGTATGTATTCACCCAAAGTTTTAAATGTATAATGTTAATATAAAACCTCACACCAAAGGCACATTTACCTCAGTTCCTATTATTGGATACATCATATCCAGATTTCAACAATAACAACAACAAAATCACAAGGCATGCTAAAAGGCTAAAGACTAAAAGACTGAAAATCCAGTCTGAAAAACAAAGCAAGCATCAGAACCCAACTCTGATATGACAAGGATTTTGAATTATCAAACAGAACAGATAAGTTAAAGTAATTATAATTTATATGTAAGGGCTCTAGTGGAAAAAGCAGACAACATACAAGGACAGATGGGTAATGCAAGCAAGGGAAGGAAACTCTAAAAAAAGAATAGAAGAAATACTAGAAATCAAAAACACTATACTTTTTGGCTCATTAATATTCACCATTTTGTTGATATTTGTTCTTTGCTAGCTTCTTTCTTCTACTTAATTTGGAGTTAGTTTGTTTTTATCTTCTCGAGGTGGATGCTTGAATAATGAATTTCAGCTCTTCTTTGCTAAAATAGAGATTGAAATTTTCCTCTAAACACTGCTTTAATGGCATCTCACACATTTTTATATGGTGTGTTTTAATTTTTATTCAGTTCACTATACTATCTAATTTATCTTGTGATTTTTTTCCCTTTGACCTGTGGGGTTATTTAGAAGAAAAATGTTTAATGTGAAAATATTTGGCTATTTTTAAAGTAGCTTTCTATTATTCATTTCCAATTTAATTCCATTGTGGTAAGAATTAAGTACACACAATCTGTATGATTTCAATTATTTTACATTTTTGAGACTTGTTTAATGGCTGAGAATAAGATCTATCTTGGTGAATGATCTATGTGCTCTTGAAAGAATGTATATTCTACTATTGTTGGTTACTATGTTTTACCAACAATTAGTTGATGGTATTTATCAAGTCTTTTATATTCTCAATGATTTCCTGTGTACCTTTTCTACAAATTATTGACATTTTCAACTATATTTTCCTTTCAGTTCTGTCAGTAGTTGAAGCTAAGTTATCGAGTGCAAACACATTTTGAATTGTGTTTGAATTATGTCTTCTTGATGGATTATTCCTTTTATTATTAAAAAATAGCCCTTCTTTTGCCTTAATACTTGTTGTAAGTCTACTTTGTTTGATATTAATATAATCACTGCAGTTCTTAAGTGTTTGTATAGTATATCTTTTCCCATCCTTTTACTTTTAACATCCATATATGGCACATACAATAACACACACATTTTCTATATTATATCCTGATATATTATGAAACATATCTTATAGACTGCAGCATAGTGGAGTATATGTATTTAATTCATTATTACAATCTTTGCCTTTTAAGTGGAATGTTAGACTACAGTCATATACCACTTAATGTTGTTTCAGTCAACTACAGACCACATATACCATGGTGGTCCCATAAGATTATAATGGAGCTGAAAAATTCTTATCATTTAGTGATGTAGCTATCATAATGTCATAGTGCAAAGATGGCAAAAATCAACAAGGCTATGGTTGAGATGGAAAACTACTTTGACTTGAATGTGGATGAAGATGATGCTGAGGGTTGTTTTTGAGAAATTTGCTAATGAGGAGTTGTTGGAACTGGAAAAAGAATTCATGCTAAAGAAGAACAAGAGGAAAAGAAACTGCAGGAGCAGAAAAAGAACCCCCTAAAAGATGATAGACTTAAACCAAATCATATTGCTAATCACTGTCATGTCCCTCATCCACCATCATGTATGTAGTCGATTGTTGACTGAAATGCTGTTATGCAGCACATGACTGTAATGTAATTACCAATATGACTAGGTTTAAGTCTATCACCTTTGCTAATTTTTCTCTTTAATATATTTTTCCATTTTTTTTAAATTTTCTTACTTTGTTTTAAATTAAGTATCTTCTAGTTTTCAAAATTATCTGTATGTTTGACTCAAAAGCTCTACATCTTTTTGTTTTTGTTTTGGAATTTTTTGCTTAAATTTGATGTCAAATATTTTTTATTGTTTTTTAATGGTTGCTCAAGCATTTACAATATACGTCTTTAATATATTGCAGTCTATTGTCAAGTAATATTAAACCACATCATGTAAAAAGTAAAAGCTTTACACTTTATGCTTCTACTTTCCCTTTCCGTGTAAATAGCATATTGTTGATTTAATTTTGTTGTCTTCCTTTAAAGAGTGTTCAACTTTGTTTTGTTTGGCAGTTATTACTTTCAGATGAGCTTGATGATTTCAAAGCTTAGTTTAAGTTATAATGGGGTAGGTCTAGAGTATCTTTTACTCTACATGTAGTTTAGCTTTACTGTTAAGGCAGTGTATTTTAATATTTAGTCTCGAATGCTCCAAGTGTTCAAAAAGGTCTGTGGCTAGTTGAACTCAAATATCCACGATTCCTATGTGAACTCTAAGAATTCAGCTTATGAATTTCCAGTAGTTCTTAACCTGACCTCATGAAGTTTCATCCTACACATGTATAGTTTAGTAATCAGTCACAGACTCCAGATACCCCTATATGGATTCTTATGGTTTTTTTGTATTTAGCTCCCTCCTCTCTAGTATTTTGTACTTCCAGAACTCTACTACTTTAGAAAATGTTTACTTAATGCAAAAGAAATCAGTGAGGGAAAAATAGAAGAACAAAAGAGAAATGAGACACATAGAAACAAAAAGTAAATTGGTAAATATAAATCCAGCTATCTCAATAATAACATTAAACGCAAATGGATTAAACAACACTACCAAAAGACAGAAATTGTCAAACTGGATTTTCTAAAATTCCCAATCCAGGTATACACTGTATATAGGATACACACATTAGGTTCAAAGATCCAAATAGATTGAAAATTAAAGGATGGGAAAAGATATATCATCCAAACAGCAACCACAAAAAAAAGTGAAAGGGCTATAATAATATCAAGCAAAATAAACTTTAAGAGAAAAAATGTTAGTAGAGGTAAAGAGAGAAATCTTATAAGAGGGTGAAACCACCAGGAAAACAAAACAATTATAAACATATATGCACAAAATAAAAGTGTACCAAAATACATGGAGTAAAACTTGACATAAATAAAGGGAGAAATTGAAAATGCAAATATAATAGAGTCTTCAATACCCCACTTTCAATCATGGATAGGACAACTAGGCAGAACAAGGAGATAAAAGACTTGAACAAAATTTGAAACCAATTGGACTTAACTGACATCTGTAGAATACTCCACCTAACAACAGCAGAATATTCATTCTTCTTAAGTTCATATGGACCATTCTTCATGATAGGCCATAGAACAAACCTCAATAAATATAAAGGTTAGAAATAACATAAAACATATTCTCTAACTACAGTGGAATAAAAATAGAAGTCAATTATAAAGAGAAATTTAGAAAATTTACAAATGGCTTAAAATTAATAATATACTCTTAATTACCCAATGGGTCAAAGAAAAAAAATCAAAAGGAAAGTTAAAAAATATTTTGTGATGAATACAAATGAAGACACACTACCAAAACTTATGGGAAACATCTATAGTTGTCCTACAGGAATATGTACACCTATAAATTCCTGTATTTAAAAAAGAAAGTAAATTAACAACCTAACTTCCCACTTTAAGGCACTGGAAAAAGAAAAGTGAACTAAACCTAAGGTAAGCAAAATAAAGGATATAAGATTAGAGTAGAAATTAATGAGATAGAGAATAGAAAACTCAATGAAATCTAAAGCCAGTTCTTTGAAAAGATCAACAAGATTGTCAAACCTTTAGCTATCCTGATCAAGAAAAACTTGTGGACTCAAATTAATAGAATCAGAAATGAAAGCAGGGTCTTCACTACTGACCTTACAGAAAGAAAAAAATAATTCTAAAGGAACATTATAAACAGTTGTATGCTAATACATTAGCTAACACAGACAAAATGGACAAATTTCTAGAAAGATACAAACTATCAAAATGAACTCGAGAATACACAACCTGAAAAATTAATTAATTAATTGATTGATTTTTTAAAGAAAGAAAGACTATAAACCTGAATATATCTAGAACAAGTAAAGAGAGTGACTTGGTAATCAAAAACGTGTCTACAAATGTCCCGGCTTAGATGGTTTCACTGCTGTATTCCATCAAACATCTAAGTATGAGGCCTGTATTATCCTGATACCAAAACCAGACAATCATAAGAAAACTATAGACCAATATCTTTGATCAACATGGATACAAAAGTTCTCAACAAAATATTAGCCATCTAGTAACATATAAAAGGAATTATATATGACAACATGGGATTTATTCCAGAAATGCAAGGCTGGTTTAACATCTAAAAATCAGCTAACATAATTAACTATGTTGACAGAATTTAAAAAAAAAAAACCCTTATTGTATCAGTAAATGTGAAAAAACCATTTGACACAATCAAACATCCTATTATTATAAAACCACTCATTAAATCAGGAATTTAAGGGAATCTTGATAAGATAAAAGGCATCTATGAAAAATCCACAGCCAACATAATGTTTAATGGTGAAAGAAAGAATGGTTTTCCCTCTAAGATCAGAAATAAGACAAGGGTGTCCACACTCAAGACTTTTATTAAAAAATATACTGGAGTGTCCAGGGCACTTAAGTACTATAAAGACTTAAAAAGCATCCGGTCTTGACTATAGAAAATTCTAAGGAATAGAATTTAATAAAACAAACCAAAAAAACAACTAATAGAAATAATAAATGAGTTCAGCAAGTTTGCAGGAGCAATAGGCAAAAACTAATAGTTTCCATAATAATAAAGAATATGAAAACAAAATTAAGAAAAATTCCATTTATAATAGTATCAAAAATACTAAAATGTTTAGAATTAGAATTTTTTTTAAGAATAATAGCTGTTTATTAAGTGCTTAGGCTGAGCTGTTGACCTGTTATTTTATTAAAATTTTGCAACAATCTTTTAATGAAATTATATTAGCCTCAATCTATAAGACAAGGAAATTAGTTAAAACATACGCAGTTTAAACAACTTCCCCAGAGTTACACCAGTTGATAAGTAGCAGTGGGGCTCCGAAGTTCACACTTTCAAACAAATCACACGTTGCTTCACTATTAGCACCGTTATTGCTCGGACCTGTTGTACCATGTGCAGACATTGCCATTTTAAAGCACAGGAACAGGGGCTATGGAGAATACATGAGGCAGAGGTGGGGCACACAGACAGGGCATTCAAATGACTCCTCAAAATTCTCTCCTCTTAGAAATCCTGTGATGCTTTTTTTTTTTTTATCTGTGTTTTCCATTGGCATTTATGTCCTGTTGACTGACCCATCAGCCATATTTCAAAATAATAGCTGGGTAGTTTGACCAGCTGACACTTTTTAAACAACACTACATACTTTGTAGTTTAAATGCCTTTTTTTTTAAGTGTATTAGGGTAACATTGGTTAATACAATTATATAATTTTCAGGTGTACATTATAATTTGACATCTATATATTCTTTTTTGTAGAATTAAATTTAATAAAAAATACAATGGTTTATTCTGCAAACCATAAAATGTTGAAAGAAATTAAAAATATATATCCCAATAATTTTTAATTAAAAAATCTATATAAGTGAAAAAAAAAGGTTCACGGATTGGAAGAGTTAATATTGTTAAAGTAGCAACTCTCCCCAAATTGAAGTACAGATTCACTATGCTCATATAAGCATCCCAGCTGACTTTGTTGTAGAAATTGACAAACTGTTTCTAAAATTTATATGGGAATTCAAAGGATTGAGAATAGAAAATCAGTCTTATAAAATGATTAAAATGGGAAGATTCACATTTCTCAATTTCAAAACTTTGTACAAAGTAACATTAATCAAGATAGTATGGTGCTGGCATACGGAGAGACAAAGATCAAATGAATACAACTGAGAGTCCAGAAAGAAAACTATGTGTCAACTAATTTTTAGCAAAGTTTCCAAGACCATTCAATGGGAAAATAATAGTTGTTTCAACAGATGGTACTGGGACAATTTGATAGCCATATGCAAAACAATAAAGTTGGACTCTTACAACATATATAAAAATTAACCCAAAATGGATCAAAGACCTAAATGTAAGAGCTAAAAATATAAAACTCTTAGAAGGAAACATAGGTATAAATCTTCATGGCCTGGGATTTGGCAAAAAATTCTTAGGGTATAACACTAAAAGCATGATCAACAAAATAAAAAATAGATAAATTGGACTTTATCAAAATTTAAAAACTTCATGCTTCAAAAACACTATTAAGAAAGAAAAAGGTAACTCACAGAATGGGAGAAATTATCTGCAAATCATATATGTGATAAGGACTGTATCTACAACATACAAAGAATTCAAACAACTCAAGAACAGAAAGACAAATAAGCCCATTAAAAATGAGCAAAATGTCTGAACACACAGCTCTCCAAAGAAAATATACCAAAAATGGCCAGTAAGCACATGAAAAGATGTAACATCATTAGCCATCAGGGAAATGCGAATCAAAACCACAATGAGATATCTACTTTATACCCACGAGAATGGCTAGAATCAAAAAGTCAGATAATAACAAATGTTAGCAATTGTGAATATGGAAAAATTGGAACCCTCATGTACCGCTGATGGGAATGTAAAATGGTTGGAAAACACTCTGGCAGTTCTTCAAATGGTTAAGCTTAGAATTATTATATGACTCAACAATCCCACTCCTAAGTATATTCCCAAGAGAAAAAGAAAACTTGTACATGAATGTTTTTTAGCAGCATTACTTATAACAGCTAAAAAGTGCAGAAAATCCAAAGTTCCATCAGCTGATGAATGGGTAAACACAATGTAGCATATCCATATGATGGGATATTATTTGGTCAGAAAAATGAGTGAAATATTTATACATGCTACAACATCAATGAACCCTGAAAATATTATGCTAAATGAAGGAAGCCAGTCACAAAAGACTACATATTACATGATTCCATTTAAATGAAATGTGCAGAATTGTCAAATTCATAGAGATGGAAAGTGGATTGGTAGTTACGTAGGGCTGGGGAGCAAAAGGACATAGGGAGGTCATAGTTAAATGATAGGTGTTTTTTTCTTTTGAAGTGATAAAAGCATATGCTAAAAATCATTGACTTATACACTTTAAAGGGGTGAACTGTATGATATGTGAACTACAGTTCAATAAATCTGTAAAAAAATCTGCTTTTCAAAAAAAAATCTACATTTCAACATATCAGTTGTAGAATAGAACAATATTCAGAAAATTTGAAAGAACATATGGTCAAATATTTTTCCTTTGAAGCTTTGTGTTAATAATACCTCTGTTTATGATTCATTTACATGTAATTCATCAACATGGTTTCTAAGGAGATATTTAATGACTAAGGAGACTGATAAACTTTTTGTTTGGTGAATCTCTGTTAGATGTTTTTCTTTTTTCCCCTCTGAATCATGATGTTGTGTTAGACAACATTAGTTTTAACTTAGTTCTGGAAAGGTTCATTTCCAGTTCCAAATTCAGATCTTAGGAATTGCAAAGGAGTCCTACATTTTGTAAAAATGCGGAACATATTATTTCCTCTGATTTCAATGATGAAGCAAATTACATATGACATTGATGAGCAAGATAGCAAGTTCAAATGCCTGGAGTTTGTAGCCATATGGAAAGTGATACTAGCACCCAAAACATGCTTTGCACTACTTCTCTTTCTTGTGGCTGGAATATTGGTGGGGGTTGGGAAGGGCTGCCACGAGGGCACTTTCTATAAGAGGCAAGAGGAACAGTCATGGTAAGTGCTTCTACTGTTTAGAGTCACTTGGTGCCCCTCTGTTAGGGCTGTTATTATTCTGGAAGAATAATAAAAGCAAAAGGTACCCTGGAGAGGGAATAGTGACCCAGGTCCTCATTGGGGAAGAGAAAAAAGGCAATATGGTTATAAATCTGATGTTTAATTGTAGAAGTGAAGTGAGGCAGAGACACTGACTCAGGGTATTTAAAAGCCATTGGCTGTCTCCGATCCCCAAGACTGACAGCATTGAATGTATACCATAGAACAGCTTCTTTCTGCTCCTCCATGGAGCATGTGCTCTGTGCTCCTCCAATCATTTCTTAGAGTAGCAAGCATGAGCATGGTCTTAGCCTCAAGACATAAAAAGGTGTGCTAATTTTCCTTACCCTGAAACGTTTCTTTTGCTACCAAGGTTTTTCTTATTGTCTTTAAATGCATACAAGCAGCAATATGGTCAAAAGAAGTAGCACAGCTGACAAAGAGTGATATGCAAGATATAGTTTATATCCTATTTTCTAATCACCTGTGTGTATGTACACCCTATGGCAATAATTCCAACACTCCTTGCAAAAATTTACCAAGGTGTTTCATTCTTAAAGCAATCCAGATACTAAGTTGTTAGTAATTCTTTGGTCAATAACCAAGAAAAGAGGGTTTTGTTGTTTGTTGTTGTTGTTGTTGTTGTTTGTTTTTTTATTGTTTGCCTTAAAACTCTGAGTAGTCAGTAATGGGATTTTTGTTGTTGTTCTGTTTTGTTTTGTTTACTAATCTTTGAAAATACTCTATCACATAAAAGACTTGTAGGATTATGCTTGGTCTTAGAAGTCAGAGAGGTTACCCAACCTAGTTCCTCTAACCCAATAGAAACCTTCCCATTATTATTTCGTCAGAAACAATTTTACAAACTTTTTTTTAAGGATGAAGGACAGCCACCCTTACCTCAGCTATTCCTGAGTCACTGCAAGTAAACCAGATTTACCAAAAGAAGGGGAAGAGATGTAGGGGGAAACATTCAACCCACTGAATTAATGCTGTTTAAAAGTGGAGGTCCAACTTCCCAACATCACTATACCCCCACACGCTTACACACACTTTTGCATTTGTGAGCGTGGCTGGGAAAGGATTTAAGGTGTGGATAATGCTAGTAACAAATTCAGATTAGGGTAGTAAGGCTGTACTGGCAACTGTGCTGCAGCCATGTTGGCATTAGAAAGCTGAGGCTTATCAGCTTCAAACAAGCACTCAACTGGGAGGAGAAACATTCAGAGAAATAGCTTTTCTTCCTTTCCTCAAAAGTTAAGTGATTCTTTTTTCCTTTCTTCTGTGATGATAACCACAATAATAACACGATTGATAGTTATTAGGCATCTTATATGACACGGGTCTTCAGCCTTTATGTGGGTAATCCTATTTAACTTGCACACATAGCATTATTACCCACTTAACAAATGCAGAAAGTGAATGTGGAGAGATTGAGTACTTTGTAAAACATTATATTACTGAGCAGCCACAAGGAAGATTTAAATCAAAGAACCAAACTTTAGAGGCCAAGGGCCTCACGAGTTTATGACAATTAAAGGGTAATCCGGGGCAAGTGAACAAGTCATGTGGCCATATGTTAGTTCAATTCACCAGCCACTTACCAAAAGCCTCCTATTCACAATGAGTACATACATGGACCCCAAATATGTTTTTTCTATACCATATTAAAATCTAATCACTAGAATTAAAAATAAAGGGAAAAGAAAATTAACTTATTTTGTAACTTATGCTTATCATTGGGAAGAAAGGCTTTTAGTTATATACACATTTAGTTTATAAAGCCTTTGGAGAAACACACAAACTCTGGAATGGCAGATTGATAGAAATTATTAAAAAATGACTAACGGGTCCTATAAAGTACCACAAAGTTAAAACAAAACAAGTCGCCCTGCTGAAGAGTCTTAGCAGAGTTGCTGCCTAAAATTAGATCAATCATATGATTTAAACAATTTCTCTAGAGGATGGGAAGGGGACATGAAGAAACAGTAATATTTAAAATGTTTAAAAAAAGAAAAAAAGAAAAAAGAAAACAACCTTGTAGAGACTTGAGAACAAATGTAGCTATAACAATGTGGGCATCAAGCCCAAAACTGCCACGTTGCCTTTGGGGATAAAGACACTTAGCGGTGTTCCTGGATGGGTAACAAAACAGACTATTTTCCTGCCTCCCTGTAATAAATAGTCAAAGATGCATCGTGTGAAAATACTGCTTTTGGGCTTTGAGGCCATGTGCTGACACAAAATCTGAAATGGGCTGACTCATGAGCCTTGTGATTTTTTTCTTTCATTGTCCTGATTAATAAGGTTAGTTAAAGTCAAGTTATGAGAAAAACCAGTTGAGAAAAGAAAGATGATTTTTCTTTCTTTTCAGAAAACACCACCCTGGCTTTTAATTATACATGATGTATTTTCAACAACAAGCCAATTTTTGTTTGCCTTTACTGAGAAGGAAAGTAGTATTTTCACATATTGTTTTACCTTTCAAAAAAAGCAAGATATTTAAAAATATTATCAGATTGTAATTAGCTATGTGTCCCCAGTTCCATTAGAGCAGACATTTTGATGAGAGACAAAGTTGGTGAGTTCATGGGGCTTTAAACTTGAAAAACTTAAATTGGAATCCTGGTTCTATCAATTAATGGGTAAAAAATCCTGGGTAATTTACTCAAACTCTCTGAACTTGATTTAACTTTTTTTGTAAAATGGGGATATGTATATCACACTGAGTTCCTTTAAGAATTAGAGGTAATGTATATGTGCCTAATATGTATGCAAATTTATATTAAAAATGACTGATTACATATTCGATAAACTGATTGGCTCATGGGTATGTCTAGTAATTAAGGTATTCCTTGATCTGACTGAAACTGCTAACAGTTTTTGAAGTCTTTTATGAAGAACTGCTTTAGCTAAATGCTTTGGACTTAGAGGAAACAGACTTTTTAGTTGTTCCTGTAACATATAAGGTACAAGATACAATAGAGAGTAACTTGAAAATCTCCTGAGATTTTCACCTGTAATTATGAAATTATCATGAATGTAAATTGAATACATTTAAAAAAATTTTTTTTTGCAATGTCAGTAGGAATTGGAAAAAGAGATTGTGTTGTAAAGGAATTTGAAGCAAATTTTTTCAGTCCTCTTCAGACAGAAAAAGATCTGTGATGGACTGAATTTGTCCCCCCCCCCATATGTTGAAATCCTAACACTCAGGTACTCAAAATGTGACTTCATATGGATACAGTGTTTTTAAAGAGATAGGTTAAATGAGGTCATTAGAGTAGGCCTTAATCCAATATGACTGGTTTCCTTATAAGAAGAGCAATTAGAAACAACCTAAGTGTCCATTGATGGATGAATGAATTTTAAAAAAAATGTGACACACACCTACTAGACTATTACTCAGTCATAAAAATAATGAAATCTTGACATTTGCAACAACATAAATGGACCTTGAGGGCATTCTGCTAATTGAAATATGTCAGATAGAAACACAGCTCCCATACGATCTCACTTCTTTGAGGGATCTAATAAAACAAACAAACACACAAAAAATACAAGTTCATGGATATAGAAAAAGACTGGTAGTTGGCAGAGGTGACAGTGTGGGGCAGCGGGAGAAATGGGTGAAAGGGGTCGAAAGGTAAAAACTACTGGTTATAAAATAAGTTATAGGGATGTGATATACAGTATGGTGACTATCATATTGCATTTTTTGAAAGTTGATGAGAATAGATCTTAAAAGTTCTCATCATAATTATAACTGTCTAAATTGACAGATGTTAACTAGATTTATTATGGTGATCACTTTGCTATGTATACAAATATCTAAGCATTATGTTGAACACCTAAAACTAATATAATGTTATATATCAATTATACCTAAATTGTGAGAAGGAGGGAGGGAGAGAGAGAGGAAGAGGAGTAGGAAAAGGTGGAGGAGAAGAAGGAGAAAGAAAAGAAGAAAGAAAGAAAGAAAGAAAGAAAGAAAGAAAGAAAGAAAGAAAGAAAGAAAGAAAGAAAGAAAGAAAGAAAGAAAGAAAGAAAGAAAGAAAG